>CM059431.1:58455176-59655176 GCA_030390025.1 Squalus acanthias | reverse complement strand
GGTTTGAGTGGAGATAAAAAATAATAAGGGGAAAACGTCTCTGGTGGGCGTAGTCTACAGGCCCCCAAACAGTAGCAATACTGTTGGACAGAGTATAAATCAACAAATAATGGAGGCCTGTAAAAAAGGTATGGTAATAATCATGGGTGATTTTAATCTCCATATTGTTACCTGGGCTGCAGCGCTTCAGCTATGAAGAGAGACTGGACAGGCTGGGGTTGTTTTCCTCAGAGCAGAGAAGGCTGAGGGGGGACCTGATTGAGGTGTACAAAATTATGAGGGGCATAGATAGGGTAGATAGAAAGGAACTTTTCCCCTTAGTAGAGGGGTCAATAACCAGGGGGTATAGTTTCAAGGTAAGGGGCAGGAGGTTTAGAGGGGATTTCAGGAAAAACTTTTTCACCCAGAGGGTGGTTGGAATCTGGAACTCACTGCCTGAAAGGGTGGTAGAGGCAGGAACCCTCACAACATTCAAGAAGCATTTAGATGAGCACTTGAAATGCCATAGCATACAAGGCTACGGACCAAGTGCTGGAAAATGGGATTAAAATAGACAGGGCTTGATGGCCGGCGCGGACACGATGGGCCGAAGGGCCTCTTTCTGTGCTGTATAACTCTATGGGGTAGAAATTAGGTCGCGCCCCATTTGGGGCGCAAATATCGTCCGGACGCAAATATTAGCGCCTGGCGCTAATTATCGGCACTGACAGGAAACTTCACTTTTACCGCCCCGGGAGGTGAGTGGAGCGCTAAAGCAGGCGCTGCACACCTCTCTTAAGGCGCAAAGGCCGAGCAGTGAGGCGTTAACTCGGAGCGCTGGCGAAGCTCATGTAATGTCAGTCAGCAATGGAACACACACACAATGGCACGGGCCAGTTCTTAAAGGGGATGGTTAATCTTGCTTTCCATCCACATCCTGTTCATTGCAGCCTTCAATCTCGGCCTGGAGAGACTTGCACATCAAATGTGCTGGAAAGTACAATGGAGAGTACCAGGCAAAGAGCTCAGAGTGCAGCTCCCACAGTCTCTGCTAAATCGATACAAGGAATGGCAAATCAAAATGAACCTGCAAAGTGCTGCTCAGTACCCAAAACTCCTTCACACAACGTTGAATCTCTCCAGAAGTCTCTCCCTCTCTCTCTCAGAATGCGTAGTTCAAAAATGCCACCAACAATAAAAGACAGGAAGAGGCCCCCTTTAAATAGCGCCCCCCCCAGCCCCACAGCGATTGATAGCGTTCCAGTCTTCTGGTCGTTGGAACCGCCAGGCGGTAAGGCAGGGGGCGCCACTCAATTTCTGCTACGGGGCGCCACAAGGGCGTTGCACCATGGAATGACGTCACAATCTGCGCGCGCAGGTGGTCGCAGCGGTAAGTTTTAGCGCCGCCGCACAATCTCAAGTTAAGTTCTCGAGCGGTGCAAACATCGCTGCGCCCGGGCGTTAGCGGCTTTGCGCCCCATTAGCGCCCTCTTAAGGCGCTAACGGGAGGCGCAACCAAGTGAATTTTTACCCCTATGACTTTATGGGGTAGAAATTAGGTCGCGCCCCATTTGGGGCGCAAATATCGTCCGGACGCAAATATTAGCGCCTGGCGCTAATTATCGGCACTGACAGGAAACTTCACTTTTACCGCCCCGGGAGGTGAGTGGAGCGCTAAAGCAGGTGCTGCACACCTCTCTTAAGGCGCAAAGGCCGAGCAGTGAGGCGTTAACTCGGAGCGCTGGCGAAGCTCATGTAATGTCAGTCAGCAATGGAACACACACACAATGGCACGGGCCAGTTCTTAAAGGGGATGGTTAATCTTGCTTTCCATCCACATCCTGTTCATTGCAGCCTTGAATCTCGGCCTGGAGAGACTTGCACATCAAATGTGCTGGAAAGTACAATGGAGAGTACCAGGCAAAGAGCTCAGAGTGCAGCTCCCACAGTCTCTGCTAAATCGATACAAGGAATGGCAAATCAAAATGAACCTGCAAAGTGCTGCTCAGTACCCAAAACTCCTTCACACAACGTTGAATCTCTCCAGAAGTCTCTCCCTCTCTCTCTCAGAATGCGTAGTTCAAAAATGCCACCAACAATAAAAGACAGGAAGAGGCCCCCTTTAAATAGCGCCCCCCCCAGCCCCACAGCGATTGATAGCGTTCCAGTCTTCTGGTCGTTGGAACCGCCAGGCGGTAAGGCAGGGGGCGCCACTCAATTTCCGCTCCGGGGCGCCACAAGGGCGTTGCACCATGGAATGACGTCACAATCTGCGCGCGCAGGTGGTCGCAGCGGTAAGTTTTAGCGCCGCCGCACAATCTCAAGTTAAGTTCTCGAGCGGCGCAAACATCGCTGCGCCCGGGCGTTAGCGGCTTTGCGCCCCATTAGCGCCCTCTTAAGGCGCTAACGGGAGGCGCAACCAAGTGAATTTTTACCCCTATGACTCTATAATTGGACAAATCAAATTGGCCATTGTAGCCTTGAGGAGTGGTTCATAGAGTGCATCTGGGATGGTTTCCTAGAACAGTATGTAATGGAACCAACCAGGGAGCAGGCTATCTTGGATATGGTACTATCTAATGAGACAAAATTAATAAATGATCTCATAGTAAAGGATCCTCTCGGAAAGAGTGATCATAGCATGGTTGAATTTCAAATTCAGTTGGAGGGTGAGAAAGTTGTATCTCAAACCAGTGTCCTGATCTTAAACAAAGGCAATTACAGTGGCATGAGGGCCGAACTGGCTAAAGTGGACTGGAAAAATAAATTAAAGGGTAAGACAGTTGAAATGCAGTGGCGGACATTTAAGGAGATATTTCATAACTCTCAACAAAAATATATTCCAGTGAGAAAGAAAGATTTTAAGAGAAGGGAGTACCATCCGTGGCTAACTAAGGAAGTAAAGGATGGTATCAAATTGAAAATGAAGGCATACAATGTTGCCAAGATTGGTGGGAGACCAGAGGATTGGGAATTTTTAAAAAACCAGCAAAGGATGACTAAAAAATAATAAAGAGAGAGAAGATGAATTATGAGAGTAAACTGGCAAGAAACATTAAAACATATAGTAAGAGCTTCTACAGGTATATAAAAAGGAAGAGGGTAGCTAAAGTAAACGTTGGTCCCTTAGAGGATGAGACTGGGGAATTAATAATGGGGAACGGGGAAATGGCAAGAGACACTGAACAAATATTTTGTATCTGTCTTCACGGTAGAAGACACTAACAACATCCCAATAATGGATAATCAAGGTGCCACAGGGAGGGGGGGACTAAAGAAATTCACTGTCACTAAGGAAACAGTACTTGGTAAAATAATGGGACTAAAAGATGACAAGTCCCCTGGACCAGATGGCCTGCATCCCAAGGTCTTAAAAGAAGTGGCTGCAGAGATAATGGATGTGTTGGTTGCAATATACCAAAATTCCCTGGACTCTGGAGAGGTCCCAGCGGATTGGAAAACCGCAAATGTAACACTCCTATTTAAGAAAGGAGGGAGACAGAAAGCAGGAAACTATAGACCTGTTAGCCTAACATCTGTCATTGGGAAAATGCTGGAGTCCTTCATTAAGGGAGCAGTAGCATTTGGGAAATCAAAATGCAGTCAATCAGAGTGAGCATGGTTTTGTGAAAGGGAAATCATGTTTAACAAATTTGCTGGAGTTCTTTGAGGAGATAACGAGTAGGGTGGACAAAGGTGAACCAGTGGATGTGGTGTATTTGGATTTCCAGAAGGCATTCGATAAGGTGCCACAAAAAAGGTTATTGCATAAGATAAGAGCTCATGGAATTGGGGGTAATATATTAGCATGGATAGAGAATTGGCTAACTAACAGAAAGCAGAGAGTCGGGATAAATGGATCATTTTCCGGTTGGCAAACGGTAACTAGTGGGGTGCCACAGGGATCGGTGCTGGGGCCTCAACTATTTACAATCTACATTAATGACTTGGATGAAGGGACTGAGTGTAATGTAGCCAAGTTTGTGGATGATACAAAGATGGGTGGGAAAGCAAGTTGTGCAGAAGACTCAAAGGGGGAAAAATTCACTTGGTTGCGCCACCCGTTAGCGCCTTAAGAGGGCGCTAATGGGGCGCAAAGCCGCTAACGCCCGGGCGCAGCGATGTTTGCGCCGCTCGAGAACATAACTTGAGATTGTGCGGCGGCGCTAAAACTTACCGCTGCGACCACCTGCGCGCGCAGATTGTGACGTAATTCCATGGTGCAACGCCCTTGGGGCGCCCCGTAGCGGAAATTGAGTGGCGCCCCCTGCCTTACCGCCTGGCGCTTCCAACGACCAGAAGACTGGAACGCTATCAATCGCTGTGGGGCTGGGGGGGGCGCTATTTAAAGGGGGCCTCTTCCTGTCTTTTATTGTTGGTGGCATTTTTGAACTACGCATTCTGAGAGAGAGAGGGAGAGACTTCTGGAGAGATTCAACGTTGTGTGAAGGAGTTCTGGGTACTGAGCAGCACTTTGCAGGTTCATTTTGATTTGCCATTCCTTGTATCGATTTAGCAGAGACCGTGGGAGCTGCACTCTGAGCTCTTTTCCTGGTGCTCTCCATTGTTCTTTCCAGCACATTTGATGTGCAAGTCTCTCCAGGCCGAGATTCAAGGCAGCAATGAACAGGATGTGGATGGAAAGCAAGATTAACCATCCCCTTTAAGAACTGGCCCATGCCATTGTGTGTGTGTTCCATTGCTGACTGACATTACATGAGCTTCGCCAGCGCTCCGAGTTAACGCCTCACTGCTCGGCCTTTGCGCCTTAAGAGAGGTGTGCAGCGCCTGCTTTAGCGCTCCACTCACCTCCCGGGGCGGTAAAAGTGAAGTTTCCCGTCAGTGCCGATAATTAGCGCCAGGCGCTAATATTTGCGTCCGGACGATATTTGCGCCCCAAATGGGGCGCGACCTAATTTCTACCCCAAAGAACCTGCAAAGGGATATAGACAAGCTAAGTGAGTGGGCAAACATTTGGCAGATGGAGTATAATGTGGGAAAGTGCGAGGTTATACACTTTGGCAGGAAAAATAAAAAAGCAAACAATTATTTAAATGGAGAGAGATTACAAAATACTACAGTTCAGAGGGACATGGGAGTCCTTGAGCATGAAACACAAAGAGTTAGCATGCAGGTACAGCAAGTAATCAAAAAGGCAAATGGAATGTTAGCCTTTATTTCAAAGGGGTTGGAGTATAAAAGCAGGGAAGTCCTGCTACAACTGTACAAGGTATTGGTGAGACCGCACCTTGAGTACTGCGTACAGTTTTGGTTTCTTTATTTAAGGAAGGATATACTTGCATTGGAGGCAGTTCAGAGACAATTCATTAGGTTAATTCCAGAGATGTGGGGGTTGACTTATGAGGAAAGGTTGAGCAGGCTGGGCCTATACTCATTGGAATTTAGAAGAATGAGAGGTGATCTTATTGAAACATATAAGATACTGAGGGGGCACGACAAGGTAGATGCAGAGAGGATGTTTCCCCTCGTGGGGAAATCTAGAACACGGGGGCACAGTTTTAGAATAAAGGGTCACCCTTTTAGAACTGAGATGAGGAGGAATTTCTTCTCTCAGAGGGTCGTAAATCTGTGGAATTCTCTGCCCCAGAGAGCTGTGGAGGCTGGGTCATTAAATGCATTTAAGGTGGAGATAGACAAATTTTTGCAAGATAAGTGAGTGAAGGGTTATGGGGAGCGGGCGGGGAAGTGGCTTTGAGCCCAAGATCAGCCATGATCTTATTGAATGGTGGAGCAGGCTCGAGGGGCCAAGTGGCCTATTCCTGCTCCTATTTCTTCTGTTCTTATGTCTGCTTCAGATGCACATCCTGGACACCTGCAGAGGAGCCCTAACCAATATGGTAAGTGGCACACTTCCAGTGCGACCGCCACCCGCGATATTGGGCCCTTAGGCACTTGTTTTATGCCTGTAAAATGGATGCAGGGTGATCCAATTTCTGAACCAATATTTTTTTATTGGACCAGTCAGTTTTTTGGACCATCAGGCAGTCCAGGACCCAACAGCTCATTGACCTTTTAGCTAGGCTCCAAAGCCGATACCACCTGCTGTATTGGTGAACAGGTGCAGTCTGTTACTGGATTCCTAGGACACTCTGTATCAGATTGAGAAACGGATGATTTTACTGAGAAAGGTCAGTCAATCCTCCAGGTCTTGTTTCAAGCTCTTGAAACGTGGATGAAGTAATTGGCATTGAAAATTCCCTGTGTGACTTTGCTAAGCTGACTTCAGAAAGCTCTGCCAAGAGATTCATCCTGAATTTTGTTCTTAGTCCTGGTAAATAATGAGCTCCTGGAACGTGGCCATTTTGCTTTCGGAATGGCAGGATTGCACAAGATAGAGTTTTGTGTTTGTGAATGATTTAAACTGTACATATTATTATGCTGAACATTGTTTTTGCATCTGATTATGTGAGTAAAATTCCACATTCTTAGCCATTAACATTGCTAATGGAGTGGTCAATTAAGGGATTTTATCTTAAGAGCTGAATTCCAGCATTATTACTAATGAGAAATAACTGCTGAAGGGGAATGAAGTGTCATAAATAACAATGATAAAGTATAAATAACTAGCTCCATAGGGAGCACAAACACCTTTCTTATATAAACTGTACCTGACGTGCATGATAGCAAGTACAGCCTCCTTGACATCAGTGCCTTGTTTTGTTCCTCTTTTTTCTGTGTGTGCTTTTCTAGAGGCATTCTTCAATTTAAACTATTGTAGATTGCAAGGTTTATTACATATATTTTGTGATTAAAAGAAACAAATAGTGAGATGCATTATGCACTTTGGAAACCAGTAATCTAGTAATGGAATGCAAATATTACCCCCCTTTACCACAAAATATTTCTTTCTATGTAATTCACTTAATTTTGTTACAGAACAACAATGCCCGTGAAAGGCAAGGGATTGGCAAAGGCTTTCTAGACATCAGAGAGCTGATCCCTACAAGGAGGAGGCCATCGAGATGGTGGGGAGGCTCTCTGCTCTACTGGGGGAAGACCCCGAGATCGGTGGGACAGTGCAAGCTGCAATTTAGTGAGGCCCACCTAGATAGTCACCATGGCATCCCTTTGAAGCAGCAGATAGCATTTCACACCCTTCTCCGTCTCCTTACTCCTATCCGTTCTTAGCGTATGTCCTCTTTTCAGATGCATCACAGTAACTGGGGTTGGGGGCAAAGGATGATGTAGAAGAGAAAGCTGATGATGAGGGAAAAAATGTCTTCCTCATTGATCATGAGGATGATAATAAAAATGATGATGAGGAGCAGAATGCTGAGGAAAAGGTCACATGGGTCTCCCCGGGGCAACAAGCTCCTGCTTGTCCCTCTGCCACAACCCCCTCAATGTCTCCCCCTGCGTTGTTTGCTTTCTCACTCCCATGCCCAAGCTCAGATAATGTCATCAGGAGAAAATTAGATAGTGTAAGTGAAGTCATGGCACCAGGTAATTCACAGAGCATGACTGAGCCAAATGACTGGGGAGCGAATGAGGATGTATCACCTTTTTAGCGGAGGTAGAGAAGAAATTGTAGGACTCAAAACTTGTGGGTATTCATATGACAAGAAACATAGAACGAAAGAAAGACTTGCATTTATATAGCGCCTTTCATGACCACCGGACGTCTCAAAGCGCTTTATAGCCAATTAAGTACTTTTGGAGTGTAGTCACTGTTACAATGTAGGCAACGCGGCAGCCAATTTGCACACAGTAAGCTCCCACAAACATCAATGTGATAATGACCAGATAATCTGTTTTAGTGATGTTGATTGAGGGATAACTATTGTCCAGGACACCAGGGATAAATTCTCTGCTCTTCTTCGAAATAGTGCCATGGGATTGTAAAGAAATGAGCCAAACCTATTCAGAAAAATACACCATCCTATGAACAGAATTCAGACTTTATTAAAATATGACAAACTGGGTTTAAAAATCTAAAAGCCTCAACGACACAAGCCGTAAACAGAAATACAGGAGTCTGAGATAAGATGAAGTGTTAACACAAAAGTTGTAAACACCATACAAGCTTTTGAAATGGGAAATGGTTGTAAATACTAACACAATGGCCTATTGAAGAAACAAAGAGTTGGTTCCAAGGAGTCTGTAGTTTGGAACCAAAACAATAGCAATACCCAGTTTAAAGTGTTAAAAGCTAACACGTCGAACAGAAACACAGAACATTAAAAAACCATGTGCCTTTGTAAAAGTAACATCAAATGAAACAGGAAACACGATTATATATATAACCAACTAAGATGGCTAGGAAAACAAACACCCTAGATGAAGTGTTTTTAATTTACATGTTGTAAAAGGTACACAACAGAACACTTTGAAAATATTACATCAATAGATGACACCAAGCAATCACATTGTTTATGTGTTGAACTTGGAACACACGGAGACACGACATCTGTAATACAAGCAGCTAAAGTGATTTAACAATTCAATGGAAGACCTTCGATAAGAATGGCATCCAAGAGATAAATCTGTTGTAGCCATTTTATGCTAAGTTTTTGAAACACCTATACAGCAGACAGGATTCTAAAAGTTGGCAGCTTAAATGACAGTAAGAATAGAAAAGAATTCAATAGAGAATGACTAGAGATAATTAGCTTACATCAGCAGAAAACTTCAAAGAATATACCACTAAAAAAGAGTATAAAAAATAGAGCTTTTCAAATGAGAAAACAGAAGTCGCTGGAAAGGCAAGCAATTTTTGCCTTCAGAACCATTCTGTAGGCCTACAACTCTTTTTGGGTCTCGGGTAATCAAGGTATTTGATTTTGGTGGATATTCTGGATTAAGAAATAAGTAGAAGTGTGGAAATGTAACAAAGTTAAGATTTGAGAATAAGGATCTCTGATAAGAAATGTAAACTATTTGTATTTTGGACTGTTAAAGTTGCGATTGAAATCAACAGCTGTTAAACTACATGTCGGTTCTTTAATAAATCTATATATTTTTAAAATTGTCTCACAGAATATTTCTGTATCAATCTCGCGAACTCAGTTTCTGTACACTCTTCAGAGAGGAGTTGCAGAATTCTGGGGGGCTTTCCAGACCCTCATAATATCCGGAAGGTTACAGTCCAGTTAAACGTGCTATCTGGAGGACGGTAACATCTTCAGGCCGTTCCTTTCCTTTAGGGAGAGATAGTCTGAACCTTTAGACCCAATTAAGCATCTCTAGGATTCGGCTACCGTTAACTTTAGTTGAAGGTGAACGTCTGGGGAATACGCCTGATCTGGGGTAGCCAGAAAAGGGCTAGGACCTGTAATTATCCCTTCAGGAATTTTTATGTCCACTTGAGAGAGCAGACGGTTTAATGTCTCCAGCTGTTGCCATTTCCGTAAGACATCACCTCCGACAGTGCTCCTTCAGTACTGCACTGGAGTGTCAGCCTAGATTTAAGTGCTCAAGTCCCTGGAGTGGGACTTGAACCCACAACCTTTTGACTCAGAGGTGAGAGTGCTACCCACTGAGCCACAGCTGACACTTAATGTTCAAAGAGTCCCTGATATTAACTGGGAGACGCACTGGGAATGGGAGTGGGGGGCGGGGGGTGGGGTGTCTGATATCACATGGGAAACTCAGCACGTCTCTCTGTGGCTTTTTAATGCAGCCACCTTATTACCATTTTACTTCTGGGTTTCCCATCCAATCAGCAGCAGCGGGTGTGACCAGGACCCACATGACGCGATTCAACTCGAGTATTTAAAGGGCCAATCCAAAGATGCAATTTGCAGGAGCTTGGAGTTGGAAGCAACAGAGGAAGAATGCTCAGTATGGATTCAGGGCGCTCAAAGCCTGTGCCCTGCTTTAATGATGCCTACCTTCATGAGCTGCTGGGGGAAGTGAGGAGTCGGAGAGAGATACTACTCCCCAGCAACGGGAGGAAGAAACCTGCTGCTAACACCAAGTAGGTGTGGTTGGAGATGGCACAGTAGGTCAGTAGCAAAAGCGTAGTGCCATACTCATGGATTCAGTGCAGGAAGCACTTTAATGACCTAACCAGGTCAGGAAAGATGAGTACAGCTGTACATTCACCTACATCCTGCTGTGCGCACCCCTCACTCTCCTTTCTTAAGCCTACTTCATCACATCACTCCTCACACCCACTTACCTTGCATGGCTATCCATCCTTCTCTTTCTATGCACTTCCTCACTTCCCCATCTATCCATCCACCTCTCCCACTCACCCTCATCCTTATGCAATTCCCTGCCTCACCCTCACCAAATGTATGCCATCCATCGGCTGAACACATGTCATTGCACTGTTCTTTCCTTCATTGCAGGAGACAAGAGTACAGAACACCAGGGAGAGGGAGAGAACTGGAGGTGGCCCTCCACGCATTTCGCAACTTACAAACGCAGAGGAGGAGGTGCTGGAAATTAGTGGAGTTTCGGCGTGTCTGGCCATCGGAGATGGGGAAACGGGGGGCTCCCAGCTACCTGGTGACACAATTAAATATCAGCGACCCACACGTCATACGGCACTCAGCCATGGTAATGTATTATCACATGGTTTGCCAATATCCCGTAGACATCTGGCTCGATCTCCGTTAGAAAAATTGCTTTCTTCTGTTCACGAATTACTTTATTTTGAGCTTGAACATTCTCATCTGCACCTTCGGTCTCAATAATGTTATTGGCCCTAAAAAACATCTCTATCCGCTCAATGTAAGAACATACATGCCGAGGCTTCCGATGAATCCCGTAGACCATGATAGTCCTGATCCCATTGAACAGTGACTCAGCACGCTACCTGTGTACCTGTGAGAATCAACGCCGCTGTTGCTGTGTATACATACACACGAAGGCGAAGCACAGACGATTCTGCACGAGCATTAACAGTAAAACATCGCAAAAATTCAGTTTAGGTGTCACAAATTCACCTTAAACTTTTCCACTCGAAGATTGAACACTGTGTCCTTCTATAATCCCTAAAAATGGCTTTGGGATCCCATTCAAATTGCCAAAAATGTAATATATTTGGGTAGAACAAATGAAGGACAGAGACAGGATGAGTTGCTAGTCCATGTGCTTGTTTATTAGGCCAAAGCGAACTGAGCATGCTCATACTAAACCATGTGACAAACCATGTGATAATACATTACAGTCATGTTGACTTGGTTTCAACTGCAAGTGAAATATGATCATCTTCATAATGATAACTTGTAACATTTTTACCTTGCCAGTACTCATTCATGTTTTTTACCTCCAACGGGGGCTTCACATGTGCAGCAGGAGTTGCTAGAGGTCGCGGTCGACGATTCTTCAGGAGCTGATTCCTTCTGAGGGCGCATTGTCGCAGGACTGATGCATAGCATGCACCAGCTCAGAGACTTGCACTGTGGTGGGACCACGTTGGCAGATATTTGGATTTTCACCTGGTGACTCACTTCACAAGTGAGCAAGATGGTGGTGACAGACAGCAGTAGAGAGTCCACGTCGGAGAGCGCAGCTCTCTCCAAGCTCTGCTCAACTGGACACAGATGCTGTCCCCCAGGGGCCGTTGATGAAAAGGAGAATCATTGAGCAGCAGCAGATAATTTGCGATGCACTGACAGGCCTTCCAATCCCACGCACCACCATTGCATAGAGAGTGGAGTTGTCCACCTCAAGCATGAGTGGGTTGTTGTCGCACGGGCATTGCGATGATGTGTTCTTCCATGGATAGAGTGGCCAACGCCATCGAACATCAAACACTCCAATTAAATGAGTCCATGTATGCCTTGACTACGGCCATGCACACTCTGGTTGCCAACATGTCTGCCAGCTTTGAATAAGATGACAGATACCTTAGCCTTGGCCACATAGCGCCGCACTGATCTGCACCCAAGTGCTCTCCAGCACAGTGGTTGCAGTGAAATGCGATGGCAAAAGGGGACATGGAAGTGAGCACTCCACTCATAGTGCTTCCACTTCTCACCTGTTGCACCCCCCCACCCCCCGTCAGCCAGTAGCTCATGTGCTGCTTCGGCTCCCGATGGCTGAGTCTACCCCTGCACAGGTGCAGGTGGAGCAGTCTTTGGCGAGGCCTTTATGGGCTCCAAAACCCAGAGGACATGGCCAAGAGCATCTCAGCAGTCAGCGCAGGGATCTGAGCAGCCTCCCTTACCTCTGCTCAACCCACAGGGGTTGCACCACGTAGGAGTTGTAGGAAAAGAAAGAGCAAGACTTTGTAGTTGCACAAGGGTAGGCACATGGGTGTATGAGAAAATGTTATGTTAATAAGTTTCTGTTCTTTAGTTAGGTCACATAAATATTATTCTTTAGCACCACTTTCCCATCTTGTCCATTCTTGGGTGCTGGGTGGCAAGTCCCTTTTTAACTTTTTTAATGTTGTATGGGAAGACATGAATTGATGGGGACCAATGGAGGAATGTTGAAGGGGTGGTTGGTTGTTTGCAGGACTGCTTTGTGTCAGTGGCATTCAGGGGTGGTGGAGAGGAGGGGCGGAGAGTGTAGCCATTGCATGTGCTTGTGACATAGGTCCACTCATGCAATCTAAGTGAACCTTGCATTAACAAGGGCATCCCTTGCATCCTAGGCAGCAATGAAAGCAGCTGGGGGTGCATTGCCCTCATCATCTTCCTCCTCCTCCTCCTCCTCCCCCCCCCCCCCCCCCAAATCGTCTGAGGAGGATCTGAGCTCTTTGCCTTGTTCCTACTGTAGTTCCAAATCTCGCTGCTGTGCAATATTGTGCAGAGTGCAGCAAACTTCAACCATTCTGGAAACTCTGGCTGGTGCATACTGAAGGGTACCTCCAGATCTGTCTAAGTATCTGAAGGATACCTTCAGCATGTCGATGGCCAGTTCAATCACACATCTGGTGGTCTTATGGCATTCATTGTAGCACTGTTGCACTTCATTGGTCAAGTTTCTGACAGGCGTCATCAGCCAAGTTTGAAGTGGGTATCCCTTGTCTCCTTGCAGTCACCCATTAAGTCTGCTTGCAGGTCCAAAGACGTCTGGAAGCTTGGACTGCCATAGGACGAAAACATCATGACCGCTCCCCGGGAACCGGCCGCACAGCTGCAGAAATACCTTTTTGTGATTGCACACCAGCTGCACGTGGATGGAGTGGAAGCCCTTATGGTTCACAAATACTCCTGGGTAATCTGGGGTGCCCTGATTGCCACGTGTGTGCAGTCGATGATACCCTGCACCTGTGGGAAGCCAGCCAGAGGTGCAAACCTGAGCGCCCACTCACTCTGACTGGCGTCATCACAGGCGAAGTTGACATCAGTCACCTGTGTTATGCTGCCGACTGGGAGATCCTGGATGTGTCACCGGCAGAGCCCTGGAAGGAACCGGAGGCAAAAAAATTGAGGGCGGTGGTGATTTTAACAGCCATTGGTAATGTGTGGCCACCAGGTCCAGCAGGGAGCTGGTCTTCTTCTAGGAGGCTCCAAATGTCTGCCACCACCTGACGTGATAACCTGAGCCTCCTGAGACACTGCTGTTCAGACATGTCAAGGAACCTGAGCCTCTGCCTGTAGACCCTGTTTCGCTGGTAGTGTCTCCTGCGAGCTGCTGCTCTCTCTGCTGCTGCTCTCTCCTGTGCAGCTACAGGTCTGTGACCAGCAGGCTGCTGCTGGTCATGTTGCTCCTCATCTTATGTCCAATCTAAGGCAGCCAAAGCACCACCCATCCTGATGTGATATAAAAACCTCAAGTGTATAAAGGAAACTCTCAGTAAAAGTACTAAGAAAGCAGCTGTGAGTACTGAGTATTTATTGCCATATTTCCGTGAGCTGGATTGACCCCCTCAATTGTCGCTGTTTTCTCACCTTGCTTTCACTGGCCAGTTTCAGGAAGCCTGGGAAACCCGTGGACCGAACATTAAATCTAAAAGTCAGTTGAAATATTGTTCCAATTGCGTGATTAGCATAAGTTAATAGCCAACCCGCCTCTCCCGAGGGGGTTGTGTGCAGGCAGCCCAACACGCTCCAGTTAAATGCTGAAGGCAGCAGGATGGAGTCGGCTTTCCAACACGGTGGCATTTTTGCCGGTTTTAACCTCCCACCCACACTCAAACTCCTCTCAGTTAAAATTCCCCTCTATGACTTTAAAGCCTCCCTTTCTCATTTGTAGCATCATCAGGGAAACTTTTTCTTTGTTGCAGGCATCAGTGGAGCATTTGCCAGCTTCACTGCAATTTGCAACTACCCCCCTCTGTGGCGGTGACCTGGTGCAGTGACTCTGCCTCCATGGAAGCACAGACTGTTGCCCTGTTGCAGCAGGGGACAGATTGGACAGCATTCTTTGTGCCAGCTTTCAGACATTAGGGCCAGGATGGAAGCAACTGTCTCTCAAGGCTTTCAGAATCTGATAGCTGAAATTAGACCAGCCAGCCCGCTGATCAGAGGATACACAGGGCCAGGGCCCAGTGAAATGGCAACAGCTGGAGACAAACTACATGAGGCTACTATTTTTCAGGACAGCAGCACATTCCAGGCATCTGGCCTTCCCCACAAGGCGCCACGGAAGTGCCTGGTAGGACACAACCACAGGCAGCTTGGGCACAAGCTCTAGCGATAGTCAGCAACGGCTCCCTCCCAGGACCAAACTGCCACGAGAGGAGGAGCACCTCAGTATCATCAATTATTCAAAAAAGGTGGTAGAGAGAAAACGGGGAATTATAGACCTGTAAGCCTGACATTGGTTGTGGGGAAAATGCTAGAGTCCATTATAAAAGATGTAATAGCAGAGCACTTGGAAAACAGTGACAGGATCGGACAAAGTCAACATGGATTTACAAAAGGTAAATCGTGCTTGACTAATCTACTGGAATTTTTTGAGGATGTAACAGGTAAAATAGATAAGGGAGAACCAGTGGATGTGGTGTATTTGGACTTTCAGAAGGCTTTCGATAAGGTCCCGCATAAGAGATTAGCGTGTAAAGTTAAGGCACATAGGATTGGCGGCAAGGTATTGGCTTGGATAGAGAACTGGTTGGCAGACAGAAAGCAAAGAGTTGGAATAAATGGGTCTTTTTCCGAGTGGCAGGCAGTGACTAGTGGGGTACCGCAGGGATCAGTCCTAGGACCCCAGCTATTCACAATATATATTAATGATCTAGATGAGGGAATTGGATGTAATATCTCCAAGTTTGCAGACGACACAAAGCTGGGTGGGAGTGTGTGCCGTGAGGAGGATGCCGAGAAACTCCAGTATGATTTGGACAGGTTGGGTGAGTGGGCAGAAGCATGGAAGATGCAATATAATGTGGATAAATGTGAGGTTATCCACTTTGGTGTCAAAAACAGGAAGGCAGATTATTATCTGAATGGCAGTAGATTGGGAAAAGGGGAAGTGCAACGAGACCTAGGTGTCCTTGTGCACCAGTCGCTGAAGGTAAGCATGCAGGTGCAGCAGGCGGTTACGAAGGCAAATGGTATGTTGGCCTTCGTAGTGAAAGGGTTCGAGTACAGGAACAAGGATGTCTTGCTGCAGTTGTACAGGGCCTTGGTGAGACCACATCTTGAGTATTGTGTGCAGTTTTGGTCACCTTATCTGAGGAAGGATGTTCTTGCCATGGAGGGAGTGCAGCGACGATTCACCAGGCTGATACCTGGGATGGCAGGAATGACGTATGAGGAGAGATTGGGGCGGTGGGCTTATGCTCGCTGGAGTTTAGAAGAATGAGAGGGGATTTCATTGAAACGTATAAAATTCTAACAGGACTAGACAGACTCGATGCAGGAAGGATGTTCCCGATGGCGGGGGAGTCCAGAACCAGGGCTCACAGTCTAAGGATAAGGGGTAAGCCATTTAGGACTGAGATGAGGAGGAATTTCTTCACCCAGAGAGTGGTGAACCTGTCGAATTCTCTACCACAGAAGGCAGTTGAGGCCAATTCATTAAATATATTCAAGAAGGAGTTAGATATATTTCTTAAAGCTAAAGGGATCAAGGGATATGGAGAGAAGGCAGGGACAGGGTACTGAATTTGGATGATCAGCCATGATCTCATTAAATGGCGGAGCAGGCTCGAGGGGCTGAATGGCCTACTCCTGCTCCTATCTTCTATGTTTCTATGTTTCTATCAGCCTTTTGTACGAGAAGAGCAGCCAACCATCTCTCACAATACTGGCCCTCAGGTTGTACCTTGAAGAACCACTAAAATAGGGGAAAGGAAGACATGTTTAAACACCCAGAGGAAGCACATTGTGAGGAAGGAATTGGGTGGCTTATGTTTGTGAGTTGCTTGTAATAGCGAAGAATATGCAATTATTTTGTGCTCAGCTAATCATGTAGATTATAGTCATACATGAAATGGTTATTCATACATATTAAAGTAGATTTGCATGGTAAAGTAGAGCCAAACAGGTCTGATGTGATGCAACATTCCAGAACAGGTACTGGATTGGAGGCATTTAAATTTACGTGAAAGGTGCAGGATCAGGCATAATGGCTGGTGACAGAGGTAGACCGTGTTAAACAAATGAGGACTTCATTGAAAAGTTGAGTTCTGATGCCCCTTACAGCCATTCCTGAAGTGACAGTCCTCCTGATGCTCTCCTCAAAGTTTGTCTGCCTCCAAAGCAACTAGGGCCACCTGCCCAGGAATCTTCATCTCCAGGTCTTTTTGGATGGCATAGTTGTATGAGTTACAGTTATGCAGGATACATGTGCTGGAGCATATTGCAGAGCCCCTCCTGAACTATCAAGACAATGAAAGCGCCCCTTCAGGGCTTCTATGCTTTTCTCAATGACGACTCTGGTAGAAGCATGTGCCTCATTGTAGCACTCTTCAGCTTCTGTTTGTGTGACTCTTAATGGGGTCATTAAACATGAGTAAAAAGGGTAGCCTTGTTGCCCACAAGCCACCTGACTATCCACCTTGAAGAGCTCAGGGAGGACAGAATTCCTGAGGATGAGTGCATTATGGCAACTTACAGCCAATCATACATCGATGTGAAAGATTCTTTTACATATGGTCACAAACAATCAGAACATCCAGCAAGTGGTACCTGTTTCTATTAAGAAAATTTAGGGTGTTAATAGGAGCGCACACTGCACTTTGGGGAACCCAGCAATGTGATAATACATAATGACCCTATCACACTGTTGCCTCACTGTCATGCTGAATTGGATTATTTCCCAGCTGTCCTAAAAAGTGTGTCTGTTACCTGATAACTTCATGCTCAGGTGGCACTCAAGTGATATTACACAGATCCCCCTTGCTGCTTGAAATGTGCCAGTGGCATAAAGGTTGAGAGCTGTCATCACTTACTTACCACACGGGAATACTGCGAATTACATTGTGTAGTATCTTCATTCATTACCAGTGGTAAGTTGAGACACCCATCTCAGATGTTAGTTGGATGTATTCATGTTTACTGCCACAACAAGACCAAATAAGGCAAATTACATTGTCCTAATGAGTGTGAGATCATATGCAACAGAGAAATTATTTCCTTCACTTGTGTCCATGTGGTGCTGTCGAGAGGTCTGGGAACATGTCCCTACCTGTTTCGTTGGAAGAAGAAAATGCTGCAATCAAGAAACCAAAAGAAGAGGAAAAGCAGCATTTGTTCATGTCAAAACAGATATAAGTACTATAAAGCACATCCCTTTTTAAAAGTTGTACTGCAAATAGATTTACTCTCTAAATGAGGATTAATGCAATACAGATCCATGATTAACAGGATTTCTGACAGGAACGGGGGTGGGGGGGAGGGGTTGAGATCCCAACCCGTTCCCACTCCCGATACGGCCGCTGCTATTTCCAACTCCGAGTGGAAATGGGTGGCCAGAGCATCTGCTTGTTTCATGTGGCAGCCCACTTTAAATATTCAAATCGGGGTCCTATGCCACGTATCCTCGGTCTATTGGTACTAGGAGTTGAGCATCCTAACCAATGGTCCTTAACGGGACCACTGCTGGCCAAGCCTGAAACAGATAAGCAGAAGTTTTGTGCATCATTTCTGTGGGGCCGGGAGGCGCTTGAATCTTCTGGCCCAGCCAGAAAAGCCATTGATATTTCCATCCCCTTGCCAACCAGCCAGCTGCCTATGAGTGCTGGTTCAACACTCACAGTTTGCAAGCATTATCCAAATGAGGTCTGGCCATCAAAATGGCTTGGGTGACTCACTGAGGACACTGCCTGCCTAATGTCTGTCCAAAGTCAAAATCTCTCCCGGACTCCTATGTGTCTTGGAGGTGTTGGAACAATGACATATACCTTTGAGTTTATGCATATGCAAATTTCATGGACTTAAATTCAAGCTATAAATCCTTCAAAAGGCTGATCATTCTCAGTCTGGCTGTTTTGTATACACAGTACTGTACAGTGGATTACATTGGGATGGATGATAACATTGCTTATTTGAAGGCTTGCCTATAAACTGGATTGACCTGGTATATTGCCCATACAGTAATGCATTGTTGCCAATACAATTAAACTATAATTATACAAAATGTGTCCCTGCTCAAAATCAATTTGAGTCCCAGAAAAAAAAGTGCAATGGAACATCAACGGGCAAGGTAGCAGACTATGGGGGCTAAACTGGATAGCTCCCGAAAATGGGTGCGCGGATTGCAATGATTTTACAACAAATGTACATTCCTTTAAGGCACTAAAACCCCACAGCAAAAGTGGTCCAACCGTGGCTAACAAGAGAAGTTAAAGATAGCATTAGATCAAAGGAAGAGGCTTATAATGTTGCCAAAAAGAGTAGTATGCCTGAAGATTGGGAGGATTTTAGAATTCAGCAAAGGAGGACCAAGAAATTGATAAAGAAAGGGAAAATAGATATGAGAGTAAACTAGCGAGAGACATAAAAACAGACTGTAAAAGCTTCTATGGGTATGTAAAAAGGAAAAGATTAGCAAAAGTAAATGTGGGTCCCTTACAGGCTGGGACAGGAGAAATTATAATGGGGAATAAGGAAATGGCAGAGAAATTAAACAAATACTTTGGGGAAAAAATTCAGTTGCTTTGTGCCTCCCGTTAGCGCCCTAAGAGGGCGCTAATGGGGCGCAAAGCAACTAGCACCCGGGCGTTGCGATGTTTGCGCCACTCACGAAATTGACCAGACATTTTGCGGCGGCACTAAACACTACCGCCACGATCTCCTGCACCCGCAGATCGTGACGTCAGTCGATCGTGCAATGCCCCGGTAGCGCCCTGGACTGGATATTGAGTGGAATCCCCTGCTTTACCGCCTGCCACTAGCAACGACAGGTTGAGGGGAACGTTTTGCAGTCAGGAAGGGACTGGGGGAGTGCAATTTAAAGGCGGCCGCTTCCTGAGTTTTTTTGTCGGCGACATTTTTGCACCAATATTCTGAGAGAGAGAGAAACTTCTGGAGAGATTCAACGCTGTGTAAAGCAGTTTTGGGTACTGAGCAGCACTTTGCAGGTTCATTTTGATTTGACCTTCCCTGCATCGATTTAGAAGAGACGATGGGGGCTGCACTCTGAGCTCTTTCCCTGGGCCTTTCCATTGCTCTTTCCAGTAGGTCTCTCCAGGCCAAGATTCAAGGCTGTAACGAGCAGGGTGTGGATGGAGAGCAAGATCCACCCTCCCCTTTAAGAACTGTCCAGCGCCAGTGTGTCTGTGTTCCATTGCTGACTGACATCACATGAACTTCACCAGCTCTGAGATAGCGCCTCGCTCCTCGGTTTCAGCACCTTAAGAGAGGTGTGTAGTGCCTGATTTAGCGCTCCAATCACCTCCAGGGGCGATAGAAGCCAAGTTTGCAGTCGGAGGTGATAATTAGCGGCATGCGCTAAACTTTGCGCCCAGCCGATAATTGCGCCCCAAATGGGGCGATACCGAATTTCTACCCCTTTGTGTCTGTCTTCATGCAAGAAGACACAAAAAATTTCCCAGAAATAGTGGAGAAGCAAGTGTCTAGCGAGAATGAGGAACTGAAATAAATTAGTATTAGTAAAAAAATAGTACTGGAGAAATTAATGGGACTGAAAGTCGATAACTGCCCTGGACCTAATGACCTACATCCTAGGGTTTTGAAAGAGGTGGCTATAGAGATAGTGGATGCATTGGTTGTCATTTTCCAATATTCCATAGATTCTAGAATGGTTCCTGCGGATTCAAAGGTGGCAAATGTAACCCCACTATTTAAGAAAGGAGAGAGAAAACGGGGAACTACAGACCAGTTAGCCTGACATCAGTGGTAGGGAAAATGCGAGAATCTATTATTAAGGATGTGGTAACAGGGCACTTAGAAAATAATAATAGGATTGGGCAGAGTCAACATGGATTTATGAAAGGGAAATTGTGTTTGACAAAACTGTTAGAGTTTTTGAGGTTGTAACTAGCAGAATAGATAAGGAGGAACCAGTGGATGTGGTGTATTTGGATTTTCAGAAGGCATTCGATAAGGTGCCACACAAGAGGTTATTAAATAAAAATAGGGCTCATGGGATTGGGGGTAATATACGAGCATGGAATGAGGATTGGTTAACAGACAGAAAACAGAGAGTAGGAATAAACGGGTCATTTTCGGGTTGGCAGGCTGTAACTAGTGGGGTACCACAAGGATCAGTGCTTGGGCCTCAGCTATTCACAATCTACATCAATGATTTGGATGAGGGGACCAGATGTAATACAGTAAACTCTTTCGTATCCGGCACCGACAGGACCGGGATGGTGCCGGTTGATTAAAAATTCCGGATAACGGAGAGGTATATCGGAAGAGACTTCTGACAGTGCCAAGATGCCGAGTAGTGGTGGTTTGGAGAACTACCCCCACTGACTAACTCGACCACCGCGGGAGACTCGGACTCAGCAACATTTCCGGTTATTGAGGTGTTGTTTCCTGAGTATCAATTTTGCCGGTTATTAGCGAATTCCAGATAAACGAGAGTTTACTGTATATCCAAGTTTGCTGATGATACAGAGCTCGATGGGAATGTAAGTTGTGAGGAGGATGCAAGGAGGCTTCAAGGGGAAAGAGACAGGCTAAGTGAGTGGGCAAGAACATAGCAAATGGAATATAACGTGGAGAAATGTGAAGTTATCCACTTTGGTAGGAAAAATAGAAAAGCAGAGTATTTTTTAAATGGTGAGATTGGGAAATATCGGTGTTCAGAGGGACCTGGGTGTCCTTGTACACGAATCACTGAAAGTTAACATGCAGGTACAGCAAGCAATTAGGAAAGCAAGTGATATGTTAGCCTTTATTACAAGAGATTTGACTATAAGAGTAAAGACGTCTTACTGCAATTATATAGGGCCCTGGTGAGACCACACCTGGAGCATTGTGTACAGTTTTGGTCTCCTTACCTAAGGAAGGATATACTTGCCATAGAGGGAGTGCAACGAAGGTTCACCAGACTGATTCCTGGGATAGGGGAATTGTCCTATGAGGAGAGATTGAGTAGACTAGGCCTATATTCTCTAGAAGAATGAGAGGTGATCTCATTGAAACATACAAAATTCTTACAGGGCTGGACAGGGTAGGTGCAGGGAGGATGTTTCCCCTGACTGGGGAGTCGAGAACCAGGGGTCACAGTCTCAGAATAAGGACTCGGCCATTTAAGACTGAGATGAAGAGAAATTTCTTCACTCAGAGGGTGGTGAATCTTTGGAATTCTCTACTCCAGAGGGCTGTGGAGGTTCGGTCATTGAGTATATTCAGGCCAGACTTTGATAGATTTTTGAATATTAAGAGTATCAAGGGATATGGGGATAGTGCAGGAAAGTGGAGATGAGGTAGAAGATCAGAAGTGATCATACAGAATGGCGGAGCAGGCTCGAAGGGCCAAATGGCCCACTCCTGCTCCAATTTCTTATGTTCTTATGTTCTTATGCTCGATTACCCCTCGCCCGTTCAATGTAATGTGGGCAGCACACCATCTTCATCCTGCCTGCTCATTATCATGATTGCTGTGTGCAGCCAGTGCTAACTGTGCTGTTGATTGACTACATGCATCAGCATTGGGTCCAATATCTTGCTAGCACTACTTAAAACTATCCTGCAATGCTTAAAGCTAGTCTGCACCTCTTAAAGGGAAGGTGCATTGCGGCTGCTGCAGACCCTGACATCATTCGGAATAGTGCTGAGCAACAAAGAACAATGGCTGGCCATGGGAGAGCGTGTGCACCAAGGTTTTCTGATGCTTCACTGGAGGTGGTGGAATGGAGGAGAGATGGCCTGTATCCACAGGGGGCAGGAGGCCCTCCAGACACACAGTGAGAAGGCAGTGTGAACCAATAACCGCAGAGGTCAATGCCAGGAGTTTAGCACCAAGGACCAATATGTCGAGGACCAACTAGAGATCAGGCCATCTTAGACTGGGTATTATGTAATGAGAAAGGATTAATTAGCAATCTTGTTGTATGAGGCCCCTTGGGGAGGAGCGATCATAATATGATAGAATTCTTCATTAAGATGGAGAGTGAAGTATTTGACTCAGAGACTAGGGTCCTGAATTTAAATAAAGGAAACTATGATGGTACGAGGCATGAGTTGGCTAGGATGGATTGGGGAATGTTACTTAAAGGGTTGACGGTGGATAGGCAATGGCAAACATTTAAAGATCGCATGGATGAATGACAGAATTTGTTCATCCCTGTTTGGCATAAAAATAAAACAAAAAAGGTGACTCAAGGATGGCTAACAAGGGAAATTAGGGAGAGCATAAGATCTAAGGAGAGGACATATAAATTGGCCAGAAAAAGCAACAAACCTGAAGATTGGGAGCAGTTTAGGATTCAGCAAAGGAGGACAAAGGGATTAATTAAGAGGGGAAAAATAGAATATGAGAGTAAGCTTTCAGGGAACATAAAAACTGATTGTAAAAGCTTCTATAGATATGTGAAGAGAAAAAGATTGGTGAAGTCAAGCGTAGGTCCCCTGCAGTCAGAATCAGGGGAATTTATAATGGGGAACAAAGAAATGGCAGACCAATTAAATACATACTTTGGTTCTGTCTTCACAAAGGAGGACACAAATAAACTCCCAGAGATGTCGGGGAACATTGGGTCTAATGTGAGGGAGGAACTGAATGAAATCAGTACTTGTAGGGAAATGGTGTTCGGGAAATTGACGGGATTGAAGGTCGATAAATCCCCAGGGCCTGATAATCTACATCCTAGGGTACTTAAGGAAGTGGCCCTAGAAATAGTAGATGCATTGCTGGTCATCTTCCAAAATTCTATAGACTCTGGAACAGTTCCCATGGATTGGAGGGTAGCTAATGTAACCCCACTATTTAAAAAAGGTGGTACAGAGAAAACGGGGAATTATAGACCTGACATCGGTAGTGGGGAAAATGCTAGAGTCCATTATAAAAGATGTAATATCAGAGCATTTGGAAAACAGTGACAGGATCGGACAAAGTCAACATGGATTTACAAAAGGTAAATCATGCTTGACTAATCTACTGGAATTTTTTGAGGATGTAACTGGTAGAATAGATAAGGGAGAACCAGTGGCTGTGGTGTATTTGGACTTTCAGAAGGCTTTCGATAAGGTCCCACATAAGAGATTAGCGTGCAAAGTTAAAGCACATGGGATTGGGGGTAAGGTACTGACTTGGATAGAAAACTGGTTGGCAGACAGGAAGCAAAGAGTTGGAATAAATGGATCTTTTTCCGAGTGGCAGGCAGTGACTAGTGGGGTACCGCAGGGATCGGTGCTAGGACCCCAGTTATTCACAATATATATTAATGATCTAGACGAGGGAACTAGATGTAATATCCAAGTTTGCAGATGACACAAAGCTGGGTTGGCGTGTGTGCTTTGAGGAGGATGCAGAGAAACTCCAGTATGATTTGGATAGGTTGGGTGATTGGGCAGATGCATGGCAGATGCAGTATAATGTGGATAAATGCGAGGCTATCCACTTTGGTGGCAAAAACAGGAAGGCAGATTATTATCTGAGCGGCAATAGATTGGGAAAAGGGGAAGTGCAACGAGACCTGGGTGTCCTTGTGCACCAGTCGCTGAAGGTAAGCATGCAGGTGCAGCAGGCGGTTAAGAAGGCAAATGGTATGTTGGCCTTCATAGCGAGAGGATTCGAGTACAGGAGCAAGGATGTCTTGCTGCAGTTGTACAGGGCCTTGGTGAGACCACACCTTGAGTATTGTGTGCAGTTTTGGTTGCCTTATCTGAGGAAGGATGTTCTTGCCATGCAGGGAGTGCAGCAAAGATTCACCAGACTGATACCTGGGATGGCAGGAATGACATATGAAGAGAGATTGGGTCGATTAGGCTTATATTCACTAGAGTTTAGAAGAATGAGAGGGGATCTCATTGAAACTTATAAAATTCTAACAGGACTAGACAGACTAGATGCAGGAAGGATGTTCCCGATGGCAGGGGAGTCCAGAACCAGGGGTCACAGTCTAAGAATAAGGGGTAAGCCATTTAGGACTGAGATGAGGAGGAATTTCTTCACCCAGAGAATGGTGAACCTGTGGAATTCTTTACCACAGAAGGCAGTTGAGGCCAATTCATTAAATATATTCAAGAAGGAGTTAGAAATATTTCTTAAGGCTAAAGGGATCAAGGGATATGGGGAGAAAGCAGGGACAGGGTACTGAATTTGGATGATCAGCCATGATCTCATTAAATGGCGGAACAGGCTCGAGGGGCCAAATGGCCTACTCCTGCTCCTATCTCCTATGTTTCCATGTTTCTATGCAGTGCCGCAAGAAGTTTAAACA
This sequence comes from Squalus acanthias, assembly GCA_030390025.1. Lineage (NCBI taxonomy): Eukaryota > Metazoa > Chordata > Chondrichthyes > Squaliformes > Squalidae > Squalus > Squalus acanthias. The sequence goes on along the minus strand of CM059431.1, from coordinate 59,630,527 downwards.
CCTCCCACAACTTCACCACTAGCCTCAGCCACTCCTCAATTCACCACTGATCTACCAACAATCTCTATCAATCATGACTCATACCTAATATTCATACACTACACCTCACCCTCACACACTTAGCACTGTTGCAAGCCTCACACCCACATCTCACAGCTTGTACACACTGCCAGCTATTCAACCATGACAGCCACATCACCTAAACATATTGCACGACACTGACTCCCTCTCTCTTGCAGGAGAAACATAGAAAAATAGGAGCAGGAGTAGGCCAGGCCATTCGGCCCTTCGGGCCTGCTCCGCCATTCAATATGATCATGTCTGATCCTCTATCTCAATACCATATTCCCGCTCTCTCCCCATACCCCTTGATGCCTTTTGTGTCTAGAAATCTATCTATCTCCTTCTTAAATATATTCAGTGACTTGGCCTCCACAACCTTCTGTGGTAGAGAATTCCACAGGTTCACCACCCTCTGAGTGAAGAAATTTCTCCTCATCTCAGTCCTAAATGTCCTACCCTGTATCCTGAGACTGTGACCCCTCATTCTAGACCCCCCAGCCAGGGGAAACATCCTCACTGCATCCAGTCTGTCTAGCCCTGTCAGAATTTTATACGTTTCAATGAGATCCCCTCTCATTCTTCTAAACTCTAGTGAATACAGGCCTAGTCAACCCAATCTCTCCTCATACGACAGTCCTGCCATCCCAGGAATCAGTCTGGTGAACCTTCGCTGCACTCCCTCTTTGGCAAAGTAGTGCACAACTTGAGGCAGCAGGAGCTAACCAGATGGGAGGAGTGGCAGTGGTCCAATGGAGCACGAGCCTGCTGTCCTGTCTCAGGATGACAGCATTCGTGATCCCACCCCTACCACTCTGCCAGTGCCCTTGCTGTTGCCTATCAGCCAGCCAGCCCAGACTGCTGCCGCTGATGCCGAGATGGTCCAGTCTAAAGCCAGATCTTCTAGGCCCAGAGGTCGGCCTCCAAGGCCATCTGCAGTCTCCTCCACTGAAAGTCAGCAGCCTCCACCAGCCATGCTGCAGCCACCGGGTAGCACTGCGTAGGAGCACTGGGATAGGCAAAGGCACACAGAAGACAGGCACTAAGGGAATGAACAAAGGTGATTAGTTTAAGTTTGTATGCAATATGGATTGATTTAATTGATTAATTTGGTTTGAAACATATATTTTGTGTTGGCTTTATTTTTACATTGAGGCCAAGATGATGATGTGATTGTCAGTGACAGAGGGAAGGTAAGGAGTGTGGGACTGTTGGTGAATGGGGAATTGGGGTTGTGGTTACTGGTATCGTACTTGAATTAGTTCTTCATGTACAGCTCGGGCAGAAAGAGTGTGTCTAGTTGCAGCCTCCTTTCCTCTTCCTCCTCTTCCGCCTCCTCCTCCTCCCTCTTCTAGCAGCTTGTCTTGCTGTGCATGCCCTCTGCTCATTCACCCAGTTATGCTCGATTCCAAGAGGAAGACCTACTAGCGCACCCATGTCTGGGAGCAACTGGTTTATCTAGAAGACTTGAAGTCAGTAAAAAGTTCTTCAGCACCTGCCATATCACTCCCTGTAGACTTTTAAAACTTGAAACAACTATGGAAAACACCAAATACGTGTCGAATTGTAGCAACAGCCAGAAGAAATCAACCAGCAACTAACCTGCAAGTAGTTGTTGATCCCTTTAAATAGCGCTGGTGGGGATCCTTCATGCTGGTGAACACGTGGTCAGCTGTGCGAGCTTAAGAGAAGTCATTGGGTGGAGTGTGGAGCTCAAAATAACAGCATTTGTGTCAAATCAGTGATGCACGCTGATTGATGTTATGATCTGTACTTCCTGCGGACGTTAAGTGCACATGCGCTAACTCGTTTAGAAGATGGCGTCCGGTGAGCTTTACGTCAGAATTAGACACACATGCCGCAGACGCCATTTTGGAACCGTAAAGGAACTTGTAGCATGCAAAAAATGGGTGGTACCAAGCCCAATTTCTCACCCTTTACCTTTGCAATGAGAACAAATAAATATTTAAGATATGTATAAGACGTAATGGTATTAAGCAAAACTTTAACACAATAAGCTAAAATATAGAATGATGTGGGAAAAAAGGGAAACAATATAATCGGAAGCAATCAATTATAACATTATTACTCTCCATTTTCAACATTACGATAAGTTTGATAATGCAGAGAAAACTAAAACAAATGGCAAGAGATAAGCCACCTGAAATATTGCTGCTTTATATGTGTTGGAATATAGGGGAGGAATGAATGAGAGCATCCTGTTGGTTCGCAAGGATCTAGCCATACCTGCAAAATGTCTGCTGCACATCTGATAGGTATAAACAATCTGGCACAAATCTAGATACCTGGTTGGCTGCTTCCCGCTCCCTCACCTGTTCTACTTTCATCAGGTGTTGATTTTGAGATGCCTTCAGCATTCCTAGCTATCATTATGGCAAGCAGTTTTTGAAAGAGTTAATCTTCCCCCATAGAATGAGCCGAAGTGAACTAAATACAGAACCAAATGGCTGCTGCTGTGTGAAGTGCTCTGAAGGGACATGAAGATGGCAGAGTCAGTGACTGAATAGCTGAATATGAAAAGGATGATTGAGAGAAAAAATCAATACAAAGAACATTTAGGCAGCAATGGACAAAATGTATAATGACATAAGAAATGAAATATTGTGAACAACTGTCCATTACTATTGGTAATGTTATAATAATATTACACACCAAGTATTGTCTAGGGATAAATATCCAAAATATCCTTTTTAACAAGAAATGCAATTGAAGAATGCAAAATGTTCCTGTCTCCTATTGTGTTTGCATCTATTTTGACTATTATCTGTCTTGAATTACATTTCCAATGTACAATCTCCTAAAATTCTCAAATAAAACTAGAGAATAGTGTTTCTTGTTCAGACCAAATGCTCTGTATGAAGCTTGTTTTGCAGTGAAACTTCAGCAAACCATTAAGGAGCTCAACATGCTAAATTGCACAGTCCTCAAACCGGAAACCTAATTGCGGTTTACTAAAATGTTATGTGCTTGAGTCTGGGAAGTACTAGACAGATACAGTTACATGTCCAATGTAATTTTTCACCAGTAAGTGCTTCTTAATAGCATAGAGAAATTCAGGCTTGAAATAGCACAGGTGCCTGGTCGCGCCATTGAAATGGCGCACTGGTATGAAGAATGCAATATGCCACCAAAGTGACTGGGTGCGGAGTCACGGTTATGACTCTATGCACGGTGAGGTCCCAGTCTCAACAAGCTGTCAGGGAAAGGCACTGAATAAAAGTGAGACTCTTTTTCAGCGAGACAAGAGGATTATTGGTGATTCAATGTAGATTGCACTTGTGGATCTCTAGAGCAGTGCTGACCAGAAAGCTGGGGACAGTTGGTGACCTGTCTTCTATGTTTTTTTTTATTCGCTTATGGGACCTGGGTGTCGCTGGCAAGGCCAGCATTTATTGCCCACCCCTAATTGCCCTTGAGAAGGTGGTGGTGAGCCGCCTTCTTGAACCGCTGCAGTCCTTGTGGTGAAGATACTCCCACAGTGCTGTTAGGTAGGGAGTTCCAGGATTTTGACCCAGCGACGATGAAGGATCGGCGATATACTTCTAATTCAAGATGGTGTGTAACTTGGAGGGGAACTTGGAGGTGGTGGTGTTCCAATGGGCCTGCTGCCCTTGTCCTTCTAGGTGGAAGAGGTCGCGGGTTTGGGAGGTGCTGCCGAAGAAGCCTTGGCGAGTTGCTGCAGTGCATCATGTAGATGGTACACACTGCAGCCACGGTACGCCGGTGGTGGAGGGAGTGAATGTTTAAGGTGGTGGATGGGGTGCCAATCAAATGGGCTGCTTTGTCCTGGATGGTGTCGAGCTTCTTGAGTGTTGTTGCAGCTGCACTCATCCAGGCAGGTGGAGAGTATTCCATCACACACCTTACTTGTGCCTCGTAGATGGTGGAAAGGCTTTGGGGAGACACTCTTCGCAGAATACCCAGCCTCTGACCTGCTCTTGTTGCCACAGAATTTATCTGGCTGGTCCAGTTAAGTTTCTGGTCAATGGTGACCCCCAGGATGTTGATGGGGGTGATTCAGCGATGGTAATGCTGTTGAATGTCAAGGGGAGGTGGTTAGACTCTCGCTTGTTGGAGATGTGTGGAACTTTTGTTTAGAGACAGTAAATAAATAAAAATGGCTGTAAAATCAGAGGCTTCAGATCGGCGCATCCCCTAAGGAATGCTCTTAGCCCCAGATGCTGAAGATAAAAATCCAGGGCAGCATCTTCAAACTCCAGATTTGGTATGAATTTTTGTTTGCTTTGTGATCTCCAAGGGAATATACATCTCCCCAGTATTTTCCCGGAGGAATAGTTAGAATGAATCCATAAACCTGTTTATAAACTCATGTAATAATTACATGTGCCAGCCCTGGCTCACTGGTAGTGCTTTCACCTCTGAGGCAGAAGGTTGTGTGTTCATGTCCCACTCCAGGATGACACCGCAGTGCAATATTAAAGGAATGCTGCACTGTCGGAGGTACCATCTTTCAGATGAGACGTTAAAGTGAGGTTGTCTGCCCTCTCAGGAGGACATAAAAGTTCCTATAACACAATTTCGAAGACGAGCAGGGGAGTACTCCCTGGTGTCCAGGCCAATATTTATCCCTCAACCAAAACTTTAAAAAAAAACAGCTTGTCTGATCATTATCACGTTGCTGTTTGTGGGAGTTTGCTGTGCGCAAATTGGCTGCTGTGTTTCCTACATTACAATAGTGACTACAATTCAGAAGTTCTTCATTGGTTGTAAAACATTTCGGGACATTTTGAGGTTGTGAAAGGTGTTATATAAATGCGTGTTCTCTCTTATAAACAATCGCCTGGAATAGATGCAGTGGTTCTTCGATGGGACACGGCGATACCCCTGAAGAACTAACATCAATGGCTAAATATGGCTATTTTCACTTTTTCTCCAGGGTTCTGGCATCTCCCACTGAAGTTATGGGAGGAGATTGGGAGCACCTCACTGAAATTCAGGGCCAATGTGCTTTTGAATTCATTAACACGAACACACACAGTAAAATATCGGGACTTATTACTAGTCAATGAAGACAATACTGCAACTAGGGTGATTAATTCAATATATTTATTCTATAATGAAGGTAGTAATCATAGTTATCCACAAACTTACTCAATTTAGAAAGTTGATGAAGTGTTATTCCAACAGAAGGAAGAATCTGGTTGAATTTAATCCGACCGATCAAATGATCAAAAAGTAACAATTTTTTAAAATTCGAAAACAACATGATTCACTTCCTATAGACTTCATAGAAGGATAAAAATCCCAAATTTTGGTGAATTATTGGTGGGAACAGTGCACTGCAGAACATCTCATCGATTTTTAGCATATGGCAGTACATGCCAGAAACTTCAGGTTTTCATCGAATTAAGTATTCACGGTGAGCTCCCACCCACTGCAGTCGGCTATGGGATCTCCCCTGCATGGAATAGGAAATTTAAAGAGCTGTTACAGCTGTTTAAAGGGTTGTTTAAATTCTTTATTGCTGACAGACTGGATTCATAGTGTCTCTATTCATTCTTTGGAGAATGAAATATATTGAAATCAAGGCAATAAATTCATTGAATTAAATTCCCATTTGGAAACAAGATTAACGATTCACACTGTTTCTCACAAATGGGTGGTGAGCACACAGGCACATTTGCAGGCTGTGTCCTCAACTTGCTAATAAAATGCAGAAGATTTTGCCCTAATTGACAATTAAGGCTACCCACCCCAAAGAAGAGTCATCTGAAATGCATGTCACGATGTAAGAGCTTGCTGCAACATCCAGAGAACCTGGCAGAAAATATAGAAGTGAATAGCGTACCTGAGGAAAGGTGCTTAGCAAATGCTATCCAATAGTGGCCTGTCCCAAGTATGCACGCAACAAAACATGTGCTCACATACTGTTGGTCTAGTATGCTCAGAACAACAACAACTTGCATTTATATAGCACCTTTAACGTAGTAAAACATCCCAAGGTGCTTCACACAGACAGGAGTTTGACACCGAGCCACATAAGGAGATATTAGGACAGATGACCTAAAGCTTGGACGAAGAGGTAGGTTTTAATGAACGCCTTAACAGAGGAGAGAGGTGGAGAGGCGGAGAGGTTTAGGGAGGGATTTCCAGAGCTTAGGGTCTAGGCAGCTGAATGCACGGCTGCCGATGAACCTGTTACTTTAATATGTGCCAGCCTTAGCTCAATGATAGCACTCTCACCTACAAGCCAAAAGGTCATATAGGTTCAAACCCACTCCAGAGACTTCAGCACATAATGTAGAAAGGTTGTATTGGGAGGATTTGTGTTTTGAAAAACCTTTAAGATTTCAGAATGAGAACAGTTGCCGATATAAGTTGCAGCCTGTATTGCCCATGCTACTCTATGGTCCTGCATATAAGGTTTGTAAGGTAACAGGAAAGCTTTGGAGGAATGAGCAGTAAAAGAGTAACATGTTCTGAACACATAAAGAAAAAGAAAGACTTGCATTTATATGGCCTTACTGCCCAATTTTTCTCCATTTGCAGCCCTGAGCACACCGGGAATGGCCAAAAACTGATGACTAATTGAGGTAGATTTTGATTTTGTGTGATAGTACAAAACAGATGATCGTGAATCGGCAACCATTTTACATCTCTCCCAATTTTAATTTTCATTGACTTCAATGGAGAGATGTCAAACGGGCTGCCGATTCACCCGTTTTACACTATCGCACAAAGTCAAAATGTACTGCATTGGGTGCAAAATCAGATTACATTGGAATTTGTCAAACCAGGAGATTCTATAAATATAAGCATTTTCTTTTTTTACACTTGATACCTAAAGTGTTGTGGTATAAAGGAGAGATTTAAAAAAAATCAATTTGAAGCATTCCATTTTTTGTCATCATGAAAACAAAAGGCATGTAAACTTGCTAAAGCTTCAACAAATACAAATTCATTTAATATAAAAATAAATTTGCAATTTAACAGCAGCTACTGTGCTCTGTGAAGGATTTTGTCCACCGCCAACCCCCCCATCACCTGCTGCCTTTGCATTTTACTCTTTTAGACACACACACACAAGTAAACATTATCAAAGGGTTTTCTTTCCTGTCAGAAGTCTGCAACAGATTAATCTGGTTTCATATCCAGCTGCATTGAGAACCAAGTGCAATTCTCTCCTCCCGAGCTCAGCATGGAATGACAAATCCCCCAATCACAGAGTGGCTGCACTCATTACAACCTGACCCATGTGACCAAAGTGCTTAGCGGTGTGAGTGTCGCAGTGTGTGCGTGTACTTTGCTAGCATTTTCAGTAAGAGTACAGACAATATGTGATTATCCTAGTCTTGCTCTGACAAAAGCTACATTTTTACCTGGCTCAATCAAACCAGCCAAATGCAGATCAGCTCAGATTTCTGGCCGAGATTTGCAGTTCTCTTGAGCTATCAGCATGAACTGTAGCCCTCTAGAATGGATTTCTTAAATAATAAAATGTGACAGGCATTGGTGCTGGCAGCTCAGCCATTTAGCATCTTCAGAATCATACAATATCTAAAAGACCGAGGGTCACCAACAGCACAACGTCAAAGTTATACTGTGTGTTTTGAGCCAGGTGATGATAGTAGTGGTAGGACTTAGCTAAATTTATTTTAGAAAAAGTTGTATAAATATGAGTCCTAAATGATATTTAAAGTCCAATGACTTATTAATCATAGTTTTTAAAAAAAATTCAACCTGTGGAATTAAACCCAATAGGCTCATTTTAACATCGGTGGTAACTAATTCTGGATACCACTATCTGTCCTGCTTGCTCAATACCCTCGTCCTCATTGATCTACATTGGCTCCCTGTCTCCCAACACAGTAAAATTTAAATCCTCTTCCCATTTTCAAATTCCTTCACTGCCTTGCTCCATCCTACCTCTGCCACCTTCTTCAGCCTTGCAGCGACGCCTGCATCCTTCCTAATCTCTTCCCCCATGGTTTGATATCCATTCATAGAATCATAGAATGATACAGCACAAAAGGAGGCCATTCGGCCCATCGTGCCTGTGCCGGCTCTTTGGAAGAGCTATCCAATTAGTCCCATTCCCCTGCCCTTTCCCCATAACCCTGCAAATGTTGCCCCTTCAATTCCCTTTTAAAAGTTACTATTGAATCTGCTTCCACCACCCTTTCAGGCAGTGCATTCCAAATCATAACAACTCGCTGCGTAAAAAAAATTCTCTTCATTCTTTTGCCGATTACCTTAAATCTGTGTCCTCTGGTTACTGACTGTTCTGCCACTGGAAACAGTTTCTCCTGATTTATTCTATCAAAACCCTTCATGATTTTGAACACCTCTATTAAATCTCCGATTAACCTTCTCTGCTCTAAGGAGAACAACCCCAGCTTCTCCAGTTCTCCATGTAACTGAAGTTCCATATCCCTGATACCATTCAAGTAAATCTCCTCTGCATTCCTTTTATCAATTTTTCTTCCCTCTCTCTAAAGTGCCTTTGGGCATTTTATAAGTTAAAGGTTCTATATAAATATAAGTTGCTATCGATTTTATGTTGTAGCAGTGATACCGACAAAAGTCAAAAGAATTCACGTTGGGAAAAAATGTTTAACAACCATGTGCAAGACTCATCTCTCTCTATTATGAACAGTGCAGTGGACCATTAGCCTATTGTACCACAGAACTGGGTTGAACACCCATTCTGCTGAGTTCTGATCTCAGTCTTGCTTCTCATAAATTAAATCAAAGGTAGATTTGTCATCAGGCCACTGTGTGCTTCCTGATATACAGTTCAAAAATGGCACAGGCAGAGGCCTGGGTGCAAATCACCCACCCATCCAGTTAGCTGCAGAATATGAGTGGCCTGATGAGACCATAACATGGGGGAAAACAGAAAGAAAAGTACACCTAAAAAAGGCCCAAAGGTGGGCCATGACCAAGATATTTGCCCTGAAATTCTGCAAGGGTTCTACCCGTCTCCTACCATAACTGTGGTGGGAGGCCCATGGAGGCCCCAGGGAAATGGCTTAACAGCTGAAGATGGCAGTTGACCCCTTTTTTGAAGTGGTTCCACCAGTCTCCCACGAAACTGGAGTTATAGCAGGAAACCACTGGAATCCTGCTGCATTTCAGAGCAATGGGGATGAAATTGGATTGGGCCCAAAAACGGGCGCAAGGATTGCGAAGCGCGGTCTGCCCGCACCCTTTCAAAGTGGTGCAGACAGCACGCAAAATTTGTGCTGCCTCCTCATTATAATGATTGGAGCACTGAGCTCAGTGCTAAATGCGCTGTCAGTTGGCACAGCACTCAACAGGAGGGCCAATATTGTATGCAGTCTACTGGCCAAGAACATATTGCCTAGGCTCTCTGCACCTCTTAAAGGGGAGGTAATTTGTTGCAGAAGCACCTCATTGTCACGCTGGATGCAGCCATGTTTCAACTGGGAAGCGAAAGGGCAAGGTGCTTCTCAGATGCAGCACTGGAGGCCTTGGTGATGGGGGTATACAGAAAAAGACAGGGCCTCGACCGCAGTGGGGGCAGGGGGAAATGGCAGCTCGGGTGCCAGCTCCCCAGAGGGCAAGTTCGCACAGGAGTTCTGCTGCACAGGACTCAGATGATGACTTCAATGGGGCAGCCTTCAGAAGATGGGTGATGGGCATGCATACAGAAATGCTTGGTGCAATGACAAGCCTGCCAGAGAGCCTCATGTCAGTGTGAAGGAGCGTGGAGGAGTCCAGCTCCAACATTGCACGGGGCTTTGTGCGGAGCTTGGAGCCCATGATTTCCAGGATGGAAGTGATGGGCAATGCCATTAGAACACTTCTGGGCCCAACCATGATGCTGGTGTGATGGCGATGTTGCAGTTTCCGTTACAGCACAAGCGGAAGTGACCCAACGTCTGAGTGCTGCCACACAAGCTCAGACTGATCACAGCTAGGTTTACGAATGTGGAAAGGGGCTTGCAGGGCTCACAGCAGTCCAGCAATCAGTGCTCCAACAGATGGCTAGGAACACTGAGGCATCACCCCGGGGGGAGTGGCAGTGGCTCCGTGGAGCAAGAACCTGCCGTCCTCTCTCAGGATGACAGCATTCCTACTCCCAGCACTGCCACTCCGCCAGTGCCCTTGCTGCTGCCTGTCAGCCAGCCAGCCCAGACTGCTGCCGCCCATGCGGAGATGGTGCAGTCTACCGCCGGGCCTTCTAGGCCCAGAGCTGCTCGAGGCCGTCCTGCAAGGCCATCTGCAGTGTCCCCCACGGAAAGTCAGCAGCCTTCCACCAGCCATGCTGCAGCCACTAAGATATCACTGCATAGGAGCATTAGAATCGGCAAAGGAACACGAAAGACAGGGTGATTGGTTGACTTTGTTATGTAGTATTGGATTGATTCATTTATAAATTATGTTTGGAATGTTTGTTTTGTTGTGGCTCTCATTTCAGTTTTGTGCCCAAGAGGAACTTCTGATGTTCCGTGACAGAGGGATGGTAAGGTGGAGGAGTGTTGAGCAACGGGGATCTAGGGTTTTATTCAGGGGAACTGGAGTCTGATGAAGCACTCACGGACAGCCCGTCCGGAAGTGGGTACTGCTTCCTGCCTGCTCCCTTCTTCCTCTTCCTCCTCTTCCTCCTCCTGCTCCTCCTCCTCTATCTCCTCCTCCTCCTTAGGTGGTCGAGGAATCCGTGGTGGCAAAGCCTGCGCCCTCATGATGGCCAAGTTGTGGAGGATGCAGCAGACCACCACGAAATGGGACACCCGCTCTGGCGTGTACTGCAGGGCTCCTCCCGAGTGGTCAAGGCAGTGGAACCGTTGCTTTAGCACCCCAATGGTCTGGTCAATGAGGTTCCTCGTGGCAGCATGGCTCTCATTATATGATTGCTGGCCACGAGTTGTGGGGTTTCAAGATCGCGCCCCACACATCCTGACCTTTATCATGAGTCCCACATGTGGCACCTTATCAAAGTCCTTCTGAAAGTCCATGCATAACACATCCACTGCATTGCCCTTGTCTACTCTTTCTGTTACTTCTTCAAATAATTCAATAATCCTTCTAGAAATCCATGACGGCTTTTTATTTTTATCATATTCTCAATCAATAGATTGATTTAGAGACTTTTAAGGTGATGGGTGCTGGACACCTGGCTGCTGAAAAAAAAAGGCTGAACAACTAATAGTGAAATGCCCTCTCCTAAATTTCAGCAATGTGAGAACTAGACAAAGGTAACATTTAAGCAGCTCGTCCCGAAAGGAATTGTTCTGCAAACCTTCTCTCCTTTGAAAGCAAAGCCACAACTGTGTAATAACATGAATGCACGCACCCTGAGCATCAGCTACATAGAGAAAAACAATCAGCCCTGTCAGCTTATGGAAATACTAGAACAAAGTAAGTGCAGTGGAAGCTGCTTGAAGCAGCCCTGAAAGCTCAGCTGGAGGACACAGATGTGAAGCTGCAGAAAAAGCATAGATGCGGATGAAAACCAAAGGGAGATAAGCAGTGAAAAATCTGAAAAGATCTACTCTGTGTCACGAACCAGAAGTGATTTATCCACCAACTGCTTATAATAAATTGAGCCACCTGGACTCAAATAAACAAAGTAACAAAGAGGAATGATCCTTGCTATATATAGTCAATAATGCAATAAAAGTGATAAATATTGATTGTACAATTTGATCATCATTACATGTAGTCTGATCTCACCAGCCAGAATAATCACCAAGGCAGAAGTTTCCATAATTTTGGGATGATTAAAATATTGAACAAGTCTTTAAAAAAAACTGAAGTGAAAAGGAGAAAAAACAAATAAGCATGAAAAAGAACAAAAGGGAGAGAAGCAGCATACAAATATCATAAATATCACTGCCGAAATCATTCTGGTGACTTGTGCACTAATGAGAAAAGCAGTGAAATGTTGCTCAGCCCTCCCGAGTTCATGGAAAACAGTACAAATTTGGGACTTCTGCACTGTGTTGCGCAAATGAAAGTAATGAAAGTGTTAGCATTTTGAAATCCTGGATGTACCCTCAATTGCAAATTCATAGCAGAGCCTCGCTGTGTGATTTTTGACATTTGTTTTTGTGAGGAGTTAAGGGAAGTTTCTCAGGCTGTCAGAAAGCGGGAAGTGGTGTGCAGCAGGGATCCGTGTTGGGCCCACTTTTGTTTACCATATACATAAATGATTTAGACTCAGAAATTGGAGGTGCGGTGTTGAAATTTGCAGATGTTAGCAAATTGGGGGTATAGCTAATAATGTGGAAGACTGCACCAAAATACAGGAAGGCACAAACAGGCTTGCAGAGTAGCTGGACAAATGGCAAATGAAATTTAATATAGGGAAGTGTGAGGTGGTTCATTTTAGTGGGAGGAATAACGAGGTCATTTATTTCTTAGAAAGTAAAAAACTAATAGCACAGAGGAGCAAAGAGATTTGGAATATAAATATATAAATCACTAAAAGTAGCAACACAAGTTGATAAAGCCATAGAGAGTGCAAACAAAGTTTTTTTAACATTTTTTAATTTACTCATACAGGGGATGTGGGCTTCACTGACAAGGCCAGCATTTATTGCCCATTCCTAGTTGCCCTTGAGAAAATGGTGGTGAGCTGCCTTCTTGAACCACTGCAGTCTGTGCGATGAAGGTACTGCTACAATGCTGTTAGGTAGGGAGTTCCAAGATGTTGACCCAATGACGATGAAAGAACGGTGATATATGTCCAAGCCAGGACTTGGGTTAGTTTCTAGAGCAATAGAATACAAAAGCAGGGAGGTAATGTTAAATTTATATAGCACTTTGGTTGGACCACGCTTGTAGTACAATATGTAGTTCTGGTCGCCATACTACAAAAAGGATATTGAGGCCCTGGAGAAAGTGCAGAAAAGATTTACAAGGATGTTACTAGGATTGAGTGAATGCAACTATCAAGAATGATTGAACAGGCTGAGATTCTTTTCTTTGGATGGTAGAAGGCTAAGAGGACACCTGAAGGGGCTCAATAGGTTGGATGTGGAGAAACTGTTTGTGAGTGAGTCCAGAACATGGGGACATAAATATAAGGTTGGTACTAACAGATCAAATAAAGAATTTGGGAGAAATTTCTTTATAGAGAGACTGTGGAAATCGCTGCCACATGGAATGGTTGAAGCAGACAACATTGACACGTTTAATGGGAAGCTTGATGCATACATGAGGAAGAAAGGGATAGAGGGATATGGGGACAGAGTGGGAAGAGGTCATTAAAATGGTAGGCAGCTCTTGTGGAGTATAAATACTGGCATAGACCAGTTGGGCTGAATGGCTTGTTTCTGTGCTGTAGATTCTGTGTAATTCTATGAGCAAAAATAGCAGCAAAAGTCATGATAGAACCTCCAGTACTAAGAAGAATTGATGCGCAGGCAAAGTAACACTAACCTTTCTTGCCTCTTCCAAGAATTATTTGTCTCAGAAATACCTTACCGTCAGGTTGAGCATCACAAGTTACTGCAGTCAGTGGACCCTGTGACCCCTACGATCAGGAGTATAATTTTACTGTTCAATATCTAGTTATATAACAACATAGAATCATAGAATGATACAGCACAGAAGGAGGCCATTTGGCCCTTCACACCTGTGCCGGCTCTTTGAAAGAGCTGTCCAATTAGCCCCACTCCCCTGCACTTTCCCCATAGCCCCGTAAAAAAAATTTCCTTCAAGTATTTATCCCATTTCCTTTTGAAAGATACTATGGAATCTGCTTCCACCACCCTTTCAGGCATTCCAGATCATAACAACTCGGCGCGTAAAAAAAAAATTCCTCTAGTTCGTTTGCCTATCACCTTAAATCTGAGTCCTCTGGTTACCAACCCTTCTGCCATTGGAAACAATGGCCCTGAATTTGCGGTCAGTATGATGGTGTCCCCTCAAGAGTACACCATCATACCGTCTTTGAAATTGACCGCAAGGTCGGGATTTTCACAAGCGGTTCTGCATGTGCTAAATCCTGAACTTGCGATCTGTCAAGTTCTGAATAGACAGATGATCCACTGCGACTTTCAAGTCCTCATTCAAATGATGTGCTGGTGAAAAGTTGGGCTAATTGCCTACCAACCGCGCATTAATTACTCTGAAAGTATTTACGGCTGGTGCAAACAGACCCAGTAGCCTGTTGCATGGCATAAGGGGAGGCGGGGGGATGTGGATGAGAAAATTGTATTAATTTTGAGCTAGGTTTATGCTACAGCCCATAAGAAGCATCGTAATCGAGTTTTATGGTTACAATCCAGAGGCCAGAAACATTTAACTATCTGCTAAGTGCATTAAAGTATTAATAATTACTTTAATATTTTTGCATTTAGGTTAAACTGTGCAAATCAAAATAACTTCAATTTACTGTGTTAGGTAAAACTTCAGATTTGTTCATCTTACCAATCCTTTTTTATTTAAAATGAGTTTTTTTTAATAGTCAGCAATTAACAAAACACAAATAATTTGCATTTACTAATCACATTCTCTTCTTTTGTGATTCACAATGCACATTATTAAATGAAAATATGATTGTTTAATATCATGCAGAAAGTCATGCATACTCATAATCTAAGGAAAGGGTCTTCAATAATCAATTAGAGACAGCAGGGGAAGTTTGATGGACTTTCTGCAAAGCTTAACACTGTCCCATTGGAGGTTTTTATGTTTCCTGATCGGCTAAGCGCTAGGGAGTGAAAGGAGCACCGTCCCATGTAATCCCAGGTACACTTACGCACAACGGTGCGCCCCGGGATCCATGGGCCACTTCGCTGCGCACAACTCCTTTAGTCAAAGGTCAAAGGGCACCGTTTCAAAGCAATTTTTCGAAGGGGTTTTCGCATGAGGTAAGTGTGGATTTTGTTTGGATGTCGGCGACGTACTCCTTAGCTACGCTGCCGACCGCAAATTCAGGGCCAATTTCTCCTTATTTACTCTATCGAAACTGTTCATGATTTTGAACACCTCTTTGAAATCTCCTCTTAACCTTCTGCACTCTAAGGGGAACAAACCCAGCTTCTCTCGTCTCTCCACATAACTGAAGTCCCTCATCCCTGACATGACCTGGCAGCTGTAATAAAAAGCCCAAGTGATCTTGCATGCGCCCTGTGTGCATTTCTATCTTCCAGAAGGTGGACCGTAGTGAGAACAGGCCAATTGTAAACCATGCTGATTTATTTTACATGCAATATAAGAATTAACAAATTATGATTTTCACAGCAAGAGCAACCGATATCCTATTTCACCTCATAATAACATTATACAAACTTTATCCTTGATCTGGGCCTACCTCATTTCACCAGTCACTAACGCTAAATGATTGCCACTACCTTTAGAAGAAGAACAACTTACATTTATATAGCACCTTTAACATAGGAAAACATCCCAAGAGCCTAATCAGACAAAAATTGACACCAAGCTAAAGAAGTAGATGTGAGGGGAGCTGACTAAAAGCTTAGTCAAAGGGACAGATTTTAAGGAGGATCTTAAAAGATGAGAGAGAGGTGGAAAGGCAGAAATACTTCTTTGCTTCACTCACTGTTTCAGATCTAAAATGTGCTATAAACATACTGTTTTACCCAGAGAGAGACAGAAAAAGCCAAAAGCTTAATCTTTGCACCCCCCCTCTCTGTGTCAAGGATGCACTTATCAAACTACCAATCAAAACCACCATTTCCCCCATTGGTGTTGAGGCGATGATAATACATTGGCTGGGAAATGGGACCCATTTGTGCCGGCAATTATGGCCGGTTAGAAGAAAAATGGCAGCCGCCTCGCTTCCGGCAGGTCCCACAGCGGCCGTTGTTTTGGGCAGGTCGGCAGCATTGCCGTTGCCTGCGCTCACTCCATTTAACTCCCTCTCCCAATCATGACCAGCTGATCATGTGTTCAGCAGCAGGAAGGACCCCCCCCACTAGTTCTATTTTAAGGGATCAGCAACAAATTGCTGCTGACTTGCTTTTTCATTTCTACCTCTGTGTAACTTTGTGCAACTCTTTGGAGCTTTCTAGAGTTGTTTAAAGTTGCTGAGGTGACAGGGAGTGTTGCTGCAAGTGGAGAACACCTTGCTTCTGATTTAAAGGGCTCTGCTCAGACCTTTATCTTTGATATGGGCCGACCATACTTGCTCCCAGTCATGGGAGCTCTAGTTGCAGTCCCCCTCATGGTCGAGTATGACAGGGAGATGGAGCGGAAGCAGTGAAGAAGAAAACAAGCTGCTCGCAAAGGGAGGAGGAGGAGGGGCAGGAGGGCTCTCAGCAGGAGGCCTTACCCACCTAGGGTCTTCAGACAGCACTTCTCCAACATGCACTTAAGCCAGGAGCAGTGTATTAGGAGGCTCCGTTTCACCAAGGAGCTGGTCACAGAACTCTGCCACCTCCTGCAAACAGACCTGCAGCCTCAGTGCCCACTTAAATTTTTTTTGAGGGTGCAAACAGGCGGAGGAACCTTTAAGGGGCTGCACGGCCCATTCAAAATACCACGCATGTGCGGTTTTTCCCATTTAAAAGGTGGTGAGCCGGCCACGCGGGAGCTCCAGAGCGCTGCAAGGCCACGCGGCCGCGTAGCTTAAAGGGAACATTGGTCACCGTGGCCCTCAACTTTTTTGCCACTGGATCCTTCCAGTCTGCAGCAGGAGACATAGCTAACGTCTCCCAGTTCACCGCCCATCGCTGCACCCGGGAGGTCACAGAGACTTTGTACTCCAGGAGCAGGGATTTCATTGCCTTCTCTCTGAACAGCATGTGGCTCTCCCAGGATATCGGGCTTCCCCAGGATGCAGGGCACCATCGACTGCACACACGTGGCTTTGCAGTGCTGCAAACCAATCCTGAGATGTTCTGTAACCACAAAGGGTTCCACTCACTTTATGTGCAGTTGTTGTGCGACCACGCCCAGCGCATCTTGATGGTGAATGCCCGGAATCCTGGCAGCAGTCATGATGCCTTCATCCTGCACCAGTCCGGTGTACCAACAATCTTTCAGACACCACGTCAAACCCGAGGGTGGCTGCTCAGAGACGAGGGCTATCTGCAACCCCATCACTCGTGGCCAGCAATCATATAATGAGAGCCATGATGCCATGAGGAACCTCATCGAGCAGACCATCAGGGTGCTAATGCAATGGTTCCACTGCCTTGACCACTCGGGAGGAGCCCTCCAGTACACGCCGGTGCGGGTGTCCCATTTCATGGTGGTCTGCTGCATGCTCCATAACTTTGCCATCATGAGGGTGCAGCCCTTGCATCCACGGGTTCCGGGACCACCTCAGGAGGAGGAGGAGGAGGAGGAAGAAGAGGAGGAAGGGAGGAGGCAGGCAGCAGATCTCTGTTCCGGACAGGCTGTCCGTGAGCACCTCAACACACTCCAGCTCCAATGAATGAAACAGCAGATCCCTGTGGCTCACCACTTCTCCATTGTACCATCCATCTGTCACAGAACATCACAGCGTCTTTTTTTTTTATTCGTTCCTGGGATGTGGGCGTCACTGACAAAGCCAGCATTTATTTCCCATCCCTAACTGCCCTCGAGAAGGTGGTGGTGAACCGCCTTCTTAAACTGCTGCAGTCAGGGAGGGAGTTCCAGGATTTTGACTCAGCGACTATGAAGGAACAGTGATATATTTCCACATCAGGATAGTGTGTGACTTGGAGGGGAACTTGGAGGTGGTGGTGTTCCCATGCGCTTGCTGCCCTTGTCCTTCTAAATGGTAGAGGTCGTGTGCTTGGGAGGTGCTGCTGAAGAAACCTTGGCGAGTTGCTGAAGTACATCTTGTAGATGGTACACACTGCAGCCACGGTGCACCGGTGGTGGAGGGAGTGAATGTTTAAGGTGGTGGATGGTGTGCCAATCAAGCAGGCTGCTTTGTCCTGGATGGTGTCGAGCTTCTTGAATGTTGTTGGAGCTGCACTCATCCAGGCAAGTGGAGAGTATTCTATCACACACCTAACTTGTGCCTTGCAGATGGTGGAAAGACTTTGGGGAGACTGGAGGTGAGACACTCACCGCAGAATACTCAGCTTCTGATCTGCTCTTGTAGCCACAGTATTTATGTGGCTGGTCCAGTTAAGTTTCTGGTCAATGGCGACCCCCCAGGATGTTGATATTGGTTGATTCGGTGATGGTAATGCCTTTGAATATCAAGGGGCGGTGGTTAGACTCTCTCTTGTTGGAGATAGTCATTGCCTGGCACTTGTGTGGTGTGAATGTTACTTGCCACTTATCAGCCCAAGCCTGAATGTCGACCAGGTCTTGCTGCATGTGGACATAGACTGCTTCATTATCTGAGGAGTTGTGAATGGAACTGAACACTGTGCAATCATCAGCGAGCATCTCCACTTCTGACCTTATGATGTAGGGAAGGTCATTGATGAAGCAGCTGGGCCTAGGACATTGCCCTGAGGAACTCCTGCAGCAATGTTCTGGGGCTGAGATAATTGGCCTCCAACAACCACAACCATCTTCCTTTGTGCTAGGTATGACTCCAGCCAGTGGAGAGTCTTTCCCCTGATTCCCATTGACTTCAATTTTACTAGGGCTCCTTGATGCCACACTCAGTCAAATGCTGCCTTGATGTCAAGGGCAGTCACTCTCACCTCACCTCTGGAATTCATCTCTTTTGTCCATGTTTGGACCAAGGCTGTAATGAGGTTGGGAGCTGAGTGGTCTTGGCGGAACCCAAACTGGACATCAGTGAGCAGGTTCTTGGTGAGTAAGTGCCGCTTGATAGCACTGTCGATGACACCTTTCATCATTTTGCAGATGATTGAGAGTAGACTGATGGGGTGGTAATTGGCCGGATTGGATTTGTCCTGCTTTCTGTGGACAGGACATACCTGGGCAGTTTTCCACATTGCCGGGTAGATGCCAGTGTTGTAGCTGTACTGGAACAGCTTGGCTAGAGGCGCGGCTAGTTCTGGAGCACCAGTCTTCAGCACGACAGCTGGGATGTTGTCAGGGCCCATAGTCTTTGCTGTATCCAGTGCACTCAGCCGTTTCTTGAGATCACATGGAGTGAATCGAATTGGCTGAGGACTGGCTTCTGTGAGGGTGGGGACCTCAGGAGGAGGCCGAGATGAATCATCCACTCGGCACTTCTGGCTGAAGATGGTTGCAAACGCTTCAGCCTTGTCTTTTGCACTCACCTTTGCTGGGCTCCACCATCATTGAGGATAGGGATGTTCATGGAGCCTCCTCCTCCCGTTAGTTGTTTAATGATCCACCACCATTCATGACTGGATGTGGCAGGATTGCAGAGCTTTCATTGGTTTTGCTCTGTCTATAGCATGCTGCTTATGTTGTGTAGCATGCATGTAGTTCTGTGTTGCAGCTTCATCAGGTTGGCACCTCATCTTTAGGTACGCCTGGTGCTGTTCCTGGCATGCACTTCTACACTCCTCATTGAACCAAGGTTGGTCCCCTGGCTTGATGTTAATGGTAGAGTAAGGCATATGCGGGGCATGAGGTTACAGATTGTGTTGCAATACAATTCTGCTGCTGCTGATGGCCCACAGTGCCTCATGGATGCCCAGTTTTGAGCTGCTAGACCTGTTCTGAATGTATCCCATTTTGTACGGTGGTAATGCCATCACAACACGATGGAGGGTATCCTCGGTGTGAAGACGGGACTTTGTTTCCACAAGGACTGTGCGGTGGTCACTGCTTCCAATACTGTCATGGACAGATGCATCTGTGACAGGTAGATTGATGAGGACAAGGTCAAGTAGGTATCCTTCAGGACTCAGTTAGCTCGGTCAATAGTGGTGCTACCAAGCCACTCTTGGTGATAGACATTGAAGTCCCCCACCCAGTGTACATTCTGTGCTCTTGCTACCCTCAGTGCTTCTTCCAATTAGTGTTCAACATGGAGGAGTGCTGATTCATCAGCTGAGGGAGGGCGGTAGGTGGTAATCAGCAGGAGGTTTCCTTGCCCAGGCTTGACTTGCTGCCATGAGACTTCATGAGGTCCGGAGTCAATGTTGAGGACTCCCAGGGCTATTCCCTCCCGACTGTATACCACTGTACCACCACCCCTGGTGGGTCTGGCTTGCCGTTAGGACAGGACATACCCCAGGGATGGTGATGGAGGAGTTTGGGACATTGGCTGAAAGGTATGATTCTGTGAGTATGACTATGTCAGGCTGTTGCTTGATTAGTCTGTGGGACAGCTCTCCCAATTTTGGCACAAGTACCCAGATGTTAGTTGGAGGACTTTGCAGGGTTGACTGGGCTGAGTGTGCCGTTGCCGTGTCCATAGTCGGTGCTGAGCTCAATGCCGGGTGGTCCATCCGGTTTTTGTCTTTTGATTGGTTTCTTGTAGCGGTTTGTTACAACTGAGTGGCTTGCAAGCCATTTCAGAGGGCAGTTAAGAGTCAACCACATTGCTGTGGGTCTGGAGTCACATATAGACCAGACCAGGTAAGGACGGCAGGTTTCCTTCCCTAAAGGACATTAGTGAACCAGATAGGTTTTTACGACAATCCGGTTGTTTCATGGTCACCATTACTGACAATTGCTTTTTATTTCGGATTTATTTAATAAATCTGAATTTAAATTCGTGTTGAGATTTGAACTCACGTCTCCGGATTATTAATCCAATAACATAACCACGATGCTACCAGCCCAGTTGTAGACTGTACCTTCTGGCTTGGGGGGCAGCTGTCTGGGCTAGTTGGGTGACAGGAACTGGCGGAGTGGTAGTGGTAGGAGTACGAATGCTGTCATCCTGAGAGAGGACTGCAGGTTCCTGCTCCCCCAGGACAGTGCCTCAGCATTCCTAGCCATCTGTTGGGGGACAGATTGCTGGAGTGCTGTGAGACTCTGCAAGCCCCTTTCCACACTCGTAAACCCAGTCATGATGGCAGCTGTCTCAGCTTCCACTGCAGCACTGAGACGTTGGGTGGCTTCCGCCTGTGCTGCAATGGAATCTGCGACATCGCCCATCACACACAGCATCACGGCTGGGTGCACAAGGTCTCTCATGGAGTTGCCCATTATTTCCATCCTTCAAATCACAGGCTTCAAGCTCCAAGCAAATCTCCGTGCAATGTTGGATCCAGATTCCTCTATGTTATATTATCCTAATATAGATTGGGATAGTAATAGTGTAAAGGGCAGAGAGGGGGAAGAATTTCTGAAGTGTGTTCAGGAGAACTTTCTTGATCAGTATGTTTGTGGCCCAACGAAGAAGGAGGCATTGCTGGACCTGGTTCTGGGGAATGAGGTGGGTCAAGTGGAGCAAGTGTCAGTAGGGGAACATTTAGGGAATAGTGATCATAGTATCATAAGGTTTGGATTAGCTATGGAAAAGGACAGGGAGCAATCTAGTGTAAAAATACTTAATTGGAGGAAGGCCAATTTCAGTGGGTTGAGTACGAATCTGGCCTGGGTAAATTAGAATCAACTGAAATCAAACAATGAGCTGCCTTTAAAGAGGAGATGGTTCGGGTACAATCGAGGTACATTCCCACAAGGGGCAAAGGTAGGGCAACAAAGGCCAGAGCTCCCTGGATGATGAAAGAGATAGGGAGTAAGATGAAGCAGAAAAAGAGCACATATGACAAATGTCAGGTTGCGAATACAAATGAGAATCAGGCTGAATATAGAAAGTTCAGAGGGGAAGTGAAAAAGAAAATAAAACGGGCAAAGAGTATGAGAATAGATTGGTAGCTAACATAAAAGGGAATTCAAAAGTCTTCTCTAGGCATATAAATAATAAATAGGTAGTAAGAGGAGGGATGGGGCCAATTGGGGACCAAAAAGGAGACCTACGCATAGAGGCAGAGGGTATGGCTGAGGTACTAAATGAGTACTTTGCATTTGTCTTCATCAAGGAAGAAGATGCTGCCAAAGTCATAGTGAAAGAGGAGGTAGTGGAGATACTGGATGAGATAAAAATTGATAAATGGAGGTACTAGAAAGGCTGTCTGTACTTAAAGTTTATAAGTCACCAGGATCAGATGGGATGCATCCTAGGATGCTGAGGGAGGTTAAGGAGGAAATCGCGAAGGTACTGGCCATAATCTTCCAATCCTCCTTAGATACGGGGGTGGTGCCAGAGTACTGAAGAATTGCAAATGTTACACCTTTGTTCAAAAAAGGGTGTAAGGATAAACCCAGCAACTACAGGCCAGTCAGTTTAACCTCAGTAGTGGGGAAGCTTTTAGAAATAATAATCAGGGACAAAGTTAACAGTCACTTGGACAAGTGTGGATTAATTAAGGAAAGCCAGCACAGATTTGTTAAAGGCAAATTGTGTTTAACTAACTTGATCGAGTTTTTTGATGAGGTAACAGAGAGGGTTGATGAGGGCAATGCAGTTGACGTGGTGTCCAAGGATTTCCAAAAGGCGTTTGATAAATACCACATACTAGGCTTGCCAACAAAGTTGAAGCCCATGGAATAAAAGGAACAGTGGCAGCATGGATATGAAATTGGCTAAGTGACAGGAAACAGAGAGTAGTGGTGAATGGTTGTTTTTCGGACTGGAGGAAGGTATACAGTGGTGTTCCCCAGGGGTCAGGTTCTAGGGCCACTGCTTTTCTTGATATATATTAATGACTTGGACTTTGGTGTACAGGGCACAATTTCAAAATTTGCAGATGACACAAAACTTGGAATTATAGTGAACAGGAAGGAGGATAGTGATAGACTTCAAGAAGACATAGACAGGCTGGTGAAATGGGCGGACACATGGCAGATGAAATTTAACGCAGATAAATGTGAAGTGATACATTTTGGTAGGAAGAACGAGGAGAGGTAATATAAACTAAATGGTTCAATCCTAAAGGGGGTGCATGAACAGAATGACCTGGGGGTATATGTGCACAAATCGTTGAAGGAGGCAGGGTACGTTGAGAAAGCGGTTAAAAAAGCATACGGGATCCTGGGCTTCATAAATAGAGGCATTGAGTACAAAAGCAAGGAAGTTATGATGAACCTTTATAAAACACTGGTTTGGCCTCAACTGGAGTATTGTGTCCAATTCTGGGCACTGCACTTTAGGAAGGATGTGAAGGCCTTAGAGAGGGTGCAGAAAAGATTTACGAGAATGATTCCAAGGATGAGGGACTTCAGTTATGTGGATAGAGCAGCTGGGGTTGTTTTCCTTAGTGCAGCGATGGTTGAGAGGAGATTTGATAGAGGTGTTCCAAATCATGAGGGGTCTAGACAGAGTAGATAGAGAGAAACTGTTCCCATTGGCGATAGGGTCGAGAACCAGAGGACACAGATTTAAGGTGATTGGCAAAAGAACCAAAGGCAACATGAGGCAAAACCTTTTTACGCAGCGAGTGGTTAGGATCTGGAATGCACTGCCTGAAAGGGTGGTGGAGGCAGACTTAATCGTGGATTTCAAAAGGGAATTGGATAAGTACCTGAAGGAATAAAATTTGCAGGGCTACGGGGAAAGGGCAGGGGAGTGGGACTAGCTGAAGTGCTCTTGCAGAGAGCCGGCATGGGCTTGACAGGCCAAATGGCCTCCTTCTGTGCTGTAACCATTCGATGATTCTATGATTCTATGCTCCTTGACACTGACAAGAGGCTCTCTGGCAGGCTTGCCATTGCACCTAGCAGTTCTGTGTGCATGCCCATCACCCTTCTTCTGAAGGCCGCCCCATTAAGGTCATCATTTGAGTCCTGTGCAGCAGAACTCGTGCGCGAACTCGCCCTCCGGGGAGCTGGCACCCAAGCTACCCATTCCCCCGGCCTGGCTGCATCCCACTCGTACCCGGTGACTCACCATGTGCAGATCCTGCCTCTCTACTACCCTCTAAAGTCCGCGCAGTGCAATTTTCTGAGCTAGTGCCTATGAGTGTCAGATGCAGTGATGGTGTGTCTTCTTCTCCCCCTTCACTATCCTCCTCCGTCACTTCGGGGACTTGCGTATCTGAAAGGTGAAATGCCCAAGTGTCAGATTGTGGTGCGGGGAGGGGGGAAAAGCAGCTTGTAAGTGAGAAGAGATTGTGGGATGAGGGGGAAAAGGGATGTGAGAAGAAGGATTAGGTATGAGCATACTGTCATTATCAACAATGCTTTCAACTTCCCCGTTGACCATGGACTCTGTGACTGCCCCTCCAATGATCTCCAGCACTGCTTTCTCCAGCTCCGTCAGGTTCTGCAGAAGGCCTTCCCCTCCACCCTTCTGCTGCTGCTCCCGGTGGTTATGAGCGACCTTTGCCTGCCAGAGAGAGGGAAGTGTGTCAGTGAGTGTGGTGCAATGTGTTTGGGTGATGCGGCTGCCATGGTTGAATAGCTGGCAGTGTGTGCAAGCTGTGAGATGTGGGCATAAGTCTTGCAGCAGTGGTAAGTGTGTGAGGTTGAAGTGAAGCTATGATTGTGATGTATGAGTGGTGATTGCTAGAGATTGTTGGTAGGTGAGTGATGGGGGTGTGTGAGGCTTGTGGTGCAGATGGTGGGATATGGCATTTGTGATGCATTCACTCACCTCGACCACTCGTGTGAGGTCATTAAACTTTTTGCGGTTCCAGGTCCTAAAGATGACACTCGTTGCACTGATGGCGTCCGTGATCTCCTCCCACAGCCTTTTGCTGCTCTTCTGCCGCCAGGCACTAACGGGAGGCGCTAACATACCGAATTTTGCGGCCTATGTCTCATTGCTCTCTGAAATGTGTTCATAACCCCCTCCATTGTCTCAAACTTATACGTTATTGTGAATATACACAATAATTCATCGGATAATCAAATCTCAAATAGCTTCGTTGTTGATGAGATTAACCCTTTGTGAACCAAATTTAACTTCATAACATAATCATAATAATATAAATTAACCCCAAATCCCTTCCAGGATCAATAGGTAAAAATCTTGAAATATAATAGTAGTAAAACACGAAAAATAATTACATTCAAAATGCAGCTGGTTAGTATAATGGGAGAGTTAAGGTATTAGATGGAGTGAGCTTTTATAAACTGCATGACCTTTTCTCATTCTTGATTTTCTTATCTAATGGTATCTAATAGATGTATAGTGAGGAAATGCATGTCAATAATTCAATAGAAAAGTTCCAACAACATTATATTCAACTTGGGATTCAGTTACGGCTACATATTTCACTGCTCAACACTTTCTATTCTTTATTATAAACATGATTTAGACGCCACTAATTTCCACAGCAATTCTCCCAATCTCCTGCCATAATTTTGGTGGAAGCCCAGGAGAGATGCCGTAAACAATGTTCACCCAGTTTCTCGAGGGTTTCCATGAATCTACCACCAAAGTTATGGCGGAAAATCTGGAGAACCTCTGTGGACGATCATGATGTCCACTGTTATTGTGCACTTTCTTTTAGCATAGAAACATAGAAACATAGAAACTAGGAGCAGGAGTAGGCCATTCGGCCCGTCGAGCCTGCTCCACCATTCAATACGATCATGGCTGATCATCCAAATCCAGTACCCTGTCCCTGCTTTCTCACACAGAATCCCCATCGAGCCTGCACCGACACATATCCCACCCTATCCCCGTAACCCCACGTATTTAATTCCCCCTAACATATCCCATCCTATCCCTATAACCCCACATATTTAATCCCCCCCTAACACTAAGGGTCAATTTATCATAGCCAAATCAACCTAACCCGCACATTTTTGGACAGTGGGAGGAAACCGGAGCAACCGGAGGAAACCCACGCAGACACGGGGAGAATGTGCAAACTCCACACAGACAGTCACCCGAGGCCAGATTCGAACCCGGGTCCCTGGCGCTGTGAGGCACCAGTGCTAACCACTATGCCACCGTGTTGCCCTCACCCTTCAATTTTTGTCATGGTTTCCTGCTCTGGGTTTACCAGTCAGGACATCTCCTACTCTGCTGCTCTGAATTATCCACTCCTGATACAATGGGTTGATTACAACTTTTTTTTGGAAAGGACTTGATAGTTGTGTTGTTAATTTGTTGTAACTGCCTCCACCAAAATGTATCCAAAATGTCAGGTGGATTTTTTTCTTAATGAAGGACACCAGTAAACAATTCTTGAAACAGTTGATAAATAACTTTCTAGTTTTCAAGAGCAGACAGAAAGGAACATTTCTAAAAATAATTGATGCTGTAGGTGTTGTCAATCAGAAGTAATGAGCAATGCTCAAGTACAATGAGCTGGTTTTTTTCCGTGTACCAATTATGTTTTAAAATTAGTGTAATCGAGTTGATATCAGAATAATAATGATTGGACATTGCCAGTGACTATGTCATATTATTGGGATATTCACCTATGAATGTACCTCAACATAAGAGATGATGCATAGGCCCAGGGAAACGGAGTTGGCAGAGCATGGAAAGCATTTACCAGAAAACCTGCTTCTGGGTAGGATTCCCTTTCCATGTTTAACATGATTCTTGGCAGAGTGCCACATGGAAACTGGGCAGATTTCTGTTTAATGCATGTTGGTTGAACATGCTGCCAGTGTTTATTTAAATTGATAATCTGCCTGCTTTAAAATGGCATAATGCCTGACTACATGTTGGTGGACATCTTTGCGGGCTATCCAAATTCCTGTTACATTGGACTGCACATTGCATTGTTTCTTTTTAAATTTGTTTTAAATTGATAGATGAAGATGTAGGAGTGCATAGTGCAGATCATCATCAAGACCGAAAAGAATAGGAGACAAGATAAAATAAATTATGAGGGAGGCCGCATGCTGTGGTGCACTTTTTGCCTGTCAACTACCTGAAAGGGACTTAGCTAGAAAAGGGTGTTTAACAATAGCAGTGCAGCTAACAGTTCTGGAACAGATGACGAATTGAAGTTCTTTTTAGAAATGTTCCTTTCTGTCTGCCTCTAAGAACTAGGGATCTATTTGTGGACTGTTTCAAGAACTGTTTACTGGTGAACTTTATTAAGATCAAATTCCACCTGTGACATTTTGGATACTGTCCTCTGTCAAGGTCCCACAGATTAATAAAATGCTACATAATCTCTTTGAATACTGAGAGCACCTTAAAGAAGTCAAATCTTCTAAAACACACAACTGGCCTGCACAAGTTCAAAAACAATACATTTGCAACATATGTATATTTAATGTAAGAATCTTCATGAAACATTAGGTGCATAACTATGAGCTAGTAACCATGGACACGGATATCATCGGTATAACAACAATAATGTGCATTTATATAGCGCCTTTAATGTAGTACAACATAGAACATAGAAACATAGAAAAATAGGAGCAGGAGTAGGCCATTCGGCCCTTCAGGCCTGCTCCACCATTCAATATGATCATGGCTGATCCTCTATCTCAATACCATATTCCCGCTCTCTCCCCATACCCCTTGATGCCTTTTGTGTCCAGAAATCTATCTAACTCCTTCTTAAATATATATATCTCCTTCTTAAATATATACATCCAAAGGCACTTCACAGGAGTGTTATCAGACCAAATTTAACACTGAGCCACATAAAGAGAGATTAGGACAGGCCAAAGAGGTAGGTTTTAAGGTGCAACTTAAAGGAGGAGAGAGAGGTAGAGAGGTGGAGAGGTTTAGGAAGGGAATTCCAGAGCTTAGGGCCTAGGCAGCGGAAGGCATGGGTGTATCTAAGGGTAATTTTCTGACTTTGCACCCCAGTTACAGACCCTTGCCCACCAGGCATGCATGTTGGAAACTTGCATGCTGTGGTGTATGATTTTCCAACCATTTAAATTAACAATCCGAAAATTGTGTAAGAGACAGCCCCTTATTCTGATATGCAATCCTAGTGGACGAGGCTCACAACAGGGAGCACAAAGTCAGGAAATGTCCCCTATCATGTAATTATTGTGTATCATACCCATGCCGACCAGTGCAATTGAGGACATCTTACCATGACACATCCTAAACTGATGTTCATTCATAAAATACATAGGGGGAAAAATTCAGTTGTTTGCACCTCCTGTTAGCGCCTTAAGAGGGCACTAATGGGGCGCAAAGCAACTAGCGCCCGGGCGCAGCGATGTTTGCACCGCTCGCGAAATTAACTAGACATTTTGCGGTGGTGCTAAACACTACCGCCACGATCTCCTGCGCCGGCAGATCGTGACATCAGTCGAGTGCGTAACGCCCCGGTAGCGCCCCGGAGCGGATATTGAGTGGCGCCCCCTGCCTTACTGCCTGCCGCTAGCAACGACAGGTTGAGGGGAGCGTTTTGCAGTCAGGAAGGGACTGGGGGACCGCTTCCTGCCTTTTTTTGTTGGTGACATTTTTGAACCACGCATTCTGAGAGAGAGAGAGAGAGACTTCTTTAGAGATTCAACGCTGTGTGAAGGAGTTTTGGGTACTGAGCAGGACTTTGCAGGTTCATTTTGATTTGCCCTTCCTTGTATCATTTTAGAAGAGACTGTGGGGGTTGCACTCTGAGCTCTTTCCCTGGTACTCTCCATTGTTCTTTCCAGCAGATTTGATGTACAGGTCTCTCCAGGCTGAGATTCAAGGCTGCAATGAGCAGGATGTGGATGGAAAGCAAGATCAACCCTCCCCTTTAAGAACTGGCCGGGGCCATTGTGTCTGTGTTCCATTGCTGACTGACATCACATGAGCTTCGCCAGCGCTCTGAGTTAGCGCCTCGCTCCTCAGCCTTTGCGCCTTAAAACAGATGTGTAGCGCCTGATTTAGTGCTCCAATCACCTCCAGGGGCGATAAAAGTCAAGATTGCAGTCACAGGTGATAATTAGCGCCAGCCGCTAATCTTTGCACCCGGCCGATAATTGCGCCACAAACGGGGCGATACTGAATTTTTCCCCCATAGCATTTAATAATAATTAGGTTAAAATTATTATTTATTCCGATAAATAAACCAGGCAACACCATTTACCTTGAGCTATTCATTGGCATAGCTGGTTGTGTTAGTAATAATGATATAAAATATTCATGCTGCGAATAATGCAGAAACACCCTGTCATTTTCTTTGTCTTTTCCCTCTCCAAATTGACCACAGTAATGTATGATGATTACCTTCTGAAATATTAAAATGTATTTGTGCATACCGCATGGTGAAATTCAGACCTATGGGCACAGATTGATTTCGCCTATTATTTCCAATTCTGATACCTGAATGACAGGGGTTTTCCACCTCAGTTATTTCTGCTTGCTCCTCTTGTCCTCATGTCGGTGACATACTGAGATAGGGCTCCACAGACTAGCATAACCATATAGTATTTCATGACCCTGGGTTACGTGTGTGGCTCTGTTATGGTATGACACTGTATGTGTGCTAACCCTGTGCATATTCTTAGGGTTGGCCTCATTAAAATTTTGATGGTGAGCTCCCAGTGTGAATAATGCCTTCCATTAGTAATGATGTGGAGATGCCGGCGTTGGACTGGGGTGGACAAAAATGAGAAGTCGCACAACACCAGGTTATAGTATTAGTAATACACCCATAGGTGAGCTGGGAATCAAGTACACTGTAAACCATAAAGGCCCGCCACAGTTTAAAGGGGCATATCTGTATCTGTTGGCAAAGGGGAATCAAAAAACAATGTAAAAGTAAAGCCACATCCACAAGTACCAGTTCCAGCAGTAGAGTGCCACAATTTCCAGATGGGGCAATATAAATATTACTGCAGCGCTCTTTCCTGCAGGTGGTCATTAGGTGGTGACACGAGTGGTTCAGTGTGGCTGGCAGGAGGTTGTGACACATATTATTGCCAATGAAACTATTCAACAGATCTGGCTAAAGTTTAATGACCAAGACAAGAAACTTCACTATAATTATAGTGTAATGCTAGGTATTAAGTATGCTTGGCATGTACAGTTATTTACGACCTACACTGTGTGACAGTACTTTAAATACTTTCCATGAATGCCCATTATACAGCAGGGTTCACTTTATAACAGCTCTCTTTCCTACCAGGTTCTCTTTCCCTCAGGTATCAACTACCTTTTCCCCTGACAAATCCTTTTTTCTACTGTACCCGCATAATGAAAGATTTATGTAATTACAACATAATATAGCGACTTTAACATAGAAAAAAGTCTCAAGGAAGACTTGCTGATACATAGTTCTCACTACGTGTCCTCTTGGCAATTTAAATTTGTCAACCTCTTCTACTCTGTTGGCAGGAGAATGCGCACATAATAAGATGGAGAAAAGCCATATCTGAAGAGGATCTCCAAGTTCCATCATCTTATGTACTTTAATAAGGTAGTCCTAAAAATACAGGGCAGACATGCCATTGAAAGCAGGGGTTAGGGAAACATAAGGCCTGGCCCCAACCTAGGGTTTATACTAAAATTCTTTTCATCTTTTCTCATCCTATTCATTCACTCATTGTAACCAAACCATATACTAAAGCATAATTTTACATAATATGTAACATTACACTAAAATTATATGTCACACCCACAAGCACTGAAGCCCTTATCTATGACTTTGTCACTGCCGGCTCAATTTCTTCAAGGCTCTCCTTACCAATCTCTCAAGATTTATTCACTATAAATTCCAATTTGTCCAAAACTCTGCCGACACATCCTATCCCACAATAAGGTTCACTTACCTATAACCATTGTCTCACCGAGCTCTTGATCTCAGATACATTAACTTCAAAATCCTTATCCTTGTCTACAAACGCGTTCACCACCTTCCCCCACCTTACCTAACCATATGCCTGAGCTCGCACTGTCCATTCTACTAACACTGTACTCCTGTGTGTCTGCCCTCTCTCCACTCCACTCCACTATGTATGGCAGGGCTCTCAAGCATTACAGCCATTCTCTCTGGATTTCTCTTCCTAAACCTATCCTTCTTGCTACATCTCTGCCAGCTTAAACCTTCGTGATGCGGAGATGCCGGTGTTGGACTGGGGTGGACAAAAATGAGAAGTCGCACAACACCAGGTTATAGTCCAACAGTTTTATTTGAAATCACGAGCTTTCGGAGCGCTGCTCCTTCGTCAGGTGAAGTGAAGGAATACAAATCAGCAAAGCATATATAGACAGAGAACAATGCCTGTGCAGAGTACAATGTCAGACGACTACAGTAAATCTTTCTAACTGCCCTCCATCACACCTCGGCAGAGAGACAATCAGGCCAGTCAGGAAGGCATTACATCAAAGACACAGTAAAATACAGCTAAGACAATGAGGTGGGGTCACAGGGGGTCCAACGTGTCAAATGCTGCAGTCTGTATGGTTAAGCTTTTTACTTTTTTTTAAACTGGAAATCACATCTGTGAACAAGCCAACGACGACTCGAGTCTGGATGACTCTACGTCATGTAGCGTGACATGAACCCAAGATCCCGGTTGAGGCCGTCCTAATGGGTGCGGAACTTGGCTATCAGTTTCTGCTCGATGATTTTGCGTTGTCGTGTGTCTCGAAGGCTGCCTTGGAGAACGCTTACCCGCAGATCCGAGGCGGAATGTCCTTGACTGCTGAAGTGTTCCCCGACTGGGAGGTAACAATCCTGCCTGGCGATTGTTGCACAGTGTCTGTTCATACGTTGTCGCAGTGTCTGCATGGTCTCACCGATGTACCATGCTCCGGTGCATCCTTTCCTGCAACGTATGAGGTAGACAACGTTGGCCGAGTCACATGAACCTTCAATCACCTCCCCTGTCTCTTCTGCTGTTGCTTCTTGTGAAGCAGTTCTGGATGTTTTCGCTAAGTTAAATGCACTATATAAGTGCAATTTGTTGTTATTGTTAATAACTCCATAAAATAATGTTTCTATTGCAGACATTTCAGTACTTTATGAATTATTTTATTCACAAAATTTATTGTGTAGTTCAGACCTTTTAAAATTCACTTACTGTGATAGTTTAAAACAGCCATAATACTTTCAATTATAATATGTCATATAGCATGGCATTACGGTTCACTTTTTATTTACTTTATACCCAAGTTTAAAATATGAGTATGAACCATTCAAACTTATTATTGAAATAGTAAGTGTGGAAATGATACTATACAAATTGTAACATTTAATACAATGGCATTTTTGGGAGTGATGACAGTGAAGGGGTTAATTTGAATTCATGTTAAATTAAAATAAATAATTTCTCGATTCTGTACGAAATAGAATAAGAACCCAGGTGGGGAGATAAGCATGGTTGAGAGTTGGAAACTTAGCAACATCCAAGGCCAGAATACAATATACAACTGTGAGAACCAGACAGGGGGCCCTTGCTCAGGCAGCATATATACGTCATTGAATTGCTTTTAGTTTGTAGCTGACAAAGATAAGAAATATAACGAATTAATGGTTTAGTTTGAATCGACATAATTGTTTAGTTTGAATTGACATAATTGTTTAGTAAGATAAGAAATATAACGAATTAATGGTTTCGTTTGAATTAACATAATTGTTTAGTAAGACAAGAAATATAACAAATTAATTGTTTAGTTTGAATTGACATAATTGTAATCATGTGATATTTTGTAACTATGTGATTGGACAATTCTTCAATAAAAGGTTGTAATTGACAATGGGAGGTCGAGAAGCTGTAGTCACCAGGCCGGGTAAGGTCTGTGACGCTTCTCCCAGAGATCTCTGAATATTAAATCAACTGTTTTGCTTTAACCTATCAACACAGACTGGAGTGAAATAATTTCTCCCTAACAATTGGCGTAGTCGGAAGGATACTTCGGAGCTGAAAGACCGCCTGTACCAGTGAACAGGGCGAGTAGTCAAATCTTTGACCACCCAGAAATTGGGTCACTTGGCAGGGCGGTGTGACGGCGACGCAGTATCCAACGAATCTGGTGTCTGTGATGGGTAAGAAACAGTTTATTAAAACCTAGGTAGCGCATAAGGTGTTTGTAAAATTGAAATAATAAGGTTAACCAAATGTATTAATAGTAGTTAAGATATTTGAAGCCTGATGTATTATTTCGGACTGTAAATGTCTCGAGGACCCATGCTGAGCCGAAATTAAGAGGGCGATTGGGCCCCACGTGATGGCCAGAGTTAGTTGGGAATCCGAGACAGACAAAGAATCTGTAAGACCTCTCTGATGTGTTGCGTTGCGGGATCTGTTGGATTGTATGACGTGTTGTGATAATGTATTAATGGCTACATGTGAAAGGGGCCAAGTGGCTGCCCAAAACTCACCTCTGTGAGCAAGATTGTTCCAAGTCGGGGCCGCCACCATACTTATGGTGGACGATAGGCAGACCTCTGAAAATGAGTTACTAGGGTGGGCCGGAGAGCGGTAAGCTAGTAACAATATTAATACATTATGGAGAAAGGCGAGGAACCCGATTGGGGCCTGCCAGGATCCATGAGTCGGCTCCACGCCGAGGACCCAAAGGGTTTGATTGATAAAATGAGGAAAGATGGGTGGGATCCATTAGGAAAACCCCTGGCGCAACGGGAGTGGTGGAAGAAGCAGAATCAAAAGAAAACTAGAAAGGCAGGAGTAATTTTAACACATCAGTTAATAATGTTAACAAAAAAGGTTACGACACAAACTAGTAAGATGGAAGAACAAGAAAAGAAAATAGCCGAATTAGAAAGTACAATAAAATGGATGGAATTGACAGATAGAGGAAACAGAAATGATGAGGATAAAGAAAAGCCCCCACCGTATGCCTCGGCCCTAATCGAAATTAAAGGGGACGTTCCGGTAGTATCGATGGCACCCGTATTACGACACCAGTGGGCAGCACAAGATCAATACCGGGCTTTCACGCCTCTTGAAAAACAAGCCATTCTCAAAGATTTGGGAACCTTCAAACCCCGTAGCCAGAACGCATAGTTCTGGAGAAATCCAGAGGAAATGTGGGATGACGCTTATTGAGAATCATGAGGGCAAGCAAATCCACAACGAACAGACCAGTTATTTATCCAGCTGTTTAAGGATGGTCTTTCACCGGCACACCAAGCCATCCTAAAATTAGGAGTGTTGATTGCCCCTATGTATGATCTCGCAGTTCAATGGGCAAGTCAGATAGATGCTAAGGACACTGAACCCACCGAAAAGGGAGGTATAAAAATTAAACAGGAAAGGGTAGCAGCAGGGGGGGCATCACAACCGTACAAGAGGATTCAGGGGAGCTGTTATACTTGTGGAAAGTGGGACATATGGCGAAGGATTGCAGGAGTGGAAAGAAAGGGGGATGTGACTATTGTGGTAAGCTGGGACACCAAAGTCACAACTGCTGGCAGAAGAAAGGAGACGTGGACCAGACACAGGGCACTTATCTCAGTCCGGAGAAGAAGGGACTTTATGGAGTACCTCAAGTCAAAGGGGAAGAGTCAATGACGGGAGGCGACCCCAGTAAAAGGAGGCTCAGATAACCGAGTCTACGTTGCAGCATTATTAGGGGGCCAATCGTGTGAAATGCTAGTTGATACAGGAGCATCAGTATCTTTAACTGATTTGCCCCGTCCGACAAACCAAAGATAAAGAAGGAAAAAATCTAATTTGCAGGCTAACCAATGTGAAAACTCAGCTTAGACAAAAAAAAGGGATTTGGAAAGCCAGGGAAGCTGCTGAGACACCTATGTAAAAAGAAAAAAGAGAGAAATTTAAAGTTTTACCAGACATGGAAGTTATTAATGTCTGTGCCGAGACAAATAAAACACAAGATTTGTTGAGTGAAAGGAATCTTAAAAGGAATGCTGGGATCTAAGTTTGAGTGAAAGTGTGAGTTGAAGAGTGAAAGTTTGCCTGACTGTGAATGTTTAAGGAGTTGCAGTATTTCTTTTGTCTGAAAGTCTGTCTTTAAAAAGGTGTCTGTCATTTTTGTTTTAGCTCCACCCACTCTTTTGTACAGAGAGCTAAAAGCTGTTTAACCCTTTGAAGATTTGTTTTGAATGATGGACAAGCGTGTGTTGTTTTAAGTTTGTTAATTGTTTTACAAAAGATAAGCTTCAGCCTTGAAGTCACAGTTGCCAATGTGCCTGGAAGAAAATGAATTTGAATGTTTACAAGGCATGGGTAATTGTTTCTTTGTTAATGTGGCTATGGTTTCTTTCTTTTCCAAGTGATACTGGTTAGTTTAAAAAAGAATTGATCTGGATTGAATTGGAGTTATTGAGGTTAATTAACATATTAAAACCAGACTTTTATTGTGCACGGTGAAATTCTGGTTGGTGTAAATTTGTGTAGACCACATTGAATAAGATATTTAATGGTCTGAAACCAGACTTTAAAATATTTACAGTCTTGAATACAGAACGGATTCTGGTCCATACCATTGGCAGAGGAATCACAAGGGAAATTCGCCTTTACTGTCAGGGATAGACAGTATACCTGAACCAGGGTCCCGCAGGGGTTCCACAATAGTGCAAATATATTCCACCATGTACTGAGTCAAGCCTTAGACGAGTTAGACCTATCAAAGTATCAGAGTGCCCTACTTCAATATGTCGATGACATAATGATTGCATCAGAGGATGCCAAAGGACATATGGGAGCATTACACTTAAGAAAGCTGGCTTTAAATTGAACCCAAAAAGGCACAGGTTGGACTGTCCA
Organism: Squalus acanthias; assembly: GCA_030390025.1. Taxonomy (NCBI): domain Eukaryota; kingdom Metazoa; phylum Chordata; class Chondrichthyes; order Squaliformes; family Squalidae; genus Squalus; species Squalus acanthias. The sequence continues at coordinate 59,595,073 of CM059431.1, read as the reverse complement.
AAGTAAAGTATCTAGGACACGAAATTAACCAGGGGTATAAGGCACTCCTGCAGAAACAAAACACAGCCATAAAAGACATGCCAAGGCCAGAGACCGTCCGGGGAGTGAGGAAAATGTTGGGACTATTTAACTACTGCAGGAATTTTATGTCAGACTTTGCAGGGAAAGCAGAGCCGATTCAACGGTTAGTTAAAGAGGGATCCAGTAGCGAAGGCAATGCCACGATGTGTGGCTGCAATAGATTGTGCCCCAAGAATTGAAAAAAAAACTTTGAACTACAATTTAAGTTAAGCTGGTGTGTAAAACTGAGAAGAACAACAAAAAGTTTGTTTAACAAAGATTAAGTTTTGGTCTAAGATTTAACCTTGGAGTCGCGGTTGCTATGGTGAAATCTTCCAAAGCAGTTTGATTTGATTTGCTTAAATGTGAAAAATTAATTTTTCTCCAGTTATATTCAATGTTTTTACAGTATTTTGAAAAGGCATCTGAAGAAAGGACAATAAGAAATATGATGTAATTTATGGTTTTCTACAAGCATGTACTAGTTTGTTTTGTTTTATCTATTCTGTTCATGTTCAGTTAAAGTGTGAAAACGCAACTGTCTTTTCCGATCAGGAGAGTTTTTTTTTAATTTACGTGAAATGACGCAATTGCGTGCGTCTGACAATGTTTCGCTCCGCCTTCTTAAAAAAAACCCTGCAAAGGAGTTAGCCCTTTCCACTGACAGCTGTTTAAGTTATAGAAATGAAATTGAACATTGACAAAACCTGTCAGTTCAACAGTACTGCTGTTTGGATTTCGGGATAATTTTGAAATGACAAAATGAACTCAGGCACTATATATTGGGTTACTTTTGGGAAAATAAAAGATCCTCTAAAATAATGATAAATAAAAAGTGTTAATAACTTGGACCAAGTGAGAATGTTTGATCTATGTTTTCAATCTTAAATATTGTACTGGACAGTAAAGTTCCTCCAGGGCTCATGAATGAGATATGAATGGTAATTAATAGGATGTGTAAAACGGAGAAAGGAAGTGATTGAGGGTGAGATAGAAACAGGAGAATTACACCACCAATTGAGAATTTTCCAAACTTTCTAGTGAAAGTCAGGAAAGAGTAGCTAAGAATAGTAAATTGATAGCTTTCTCTTGGAGACATTTGTGTCCCTGCCTATAATGAACTTTTTAAGAAAACTGAATTTGATAGCCTGGCCACTATCAAAGACATCGGGACCATGCAGAGGAAGATGAACAAAGACCTCCAGACAATCTTTTGATAAGATACCTGAAGGCCCGAGAAAGGCACATGTGGCATGATATGGAGATACCGATATGAGTGTGCAAATGTGATTTGTTACATGTGAGGCAGTTGCCATCCGGGAATGTATGGTGAATCTGCACTGAAGAACAGGTCTCAGACATGCTCAGTTGCTTGACAACAGCAAAACATGAGGTGGTTGATGTGGTTCAGGAGAGCGAGACAACCTTTAAAGCATTGACACATACTCCATCGAGAAACTATCTAATTAATGAAACAATCAGAATAGAGTTAAATACACTGGTACCTGTTAGAGGGATTGAAATTGAAGTTGAAGTGGAGAGTTACATGGAATCTGGATTGGGACAATTAAGGGCTAAGGAGAAATCATGTTTAGTAAGAATTATCCACAAGATCGATACGAGTAAAAGAGAAATCTGGAGAATCTTTTAAGTCCATGATTTGTTGACTAGATGTTAAACTGTAATGTCGCTTGAAATGATTGTAAGACTGAATTTAACTGTGACTGTAATAATTGTGTTTTGTAGGTAACAGAGCGCGGGGAAAACCAGTACGAATCCAGTATGAGGTGATTTTGGTGGTGCCTCCTGTGTCACTACTACCGCAACTACCATGCTTTATGGGTCTAACAGGACCTGTCCTATCAATCAACACGTTTTTAAGTATGAGCTACACAATTATGTGGCACAATTCGGATACTACATTCTCCTGTTGTCTAAGGGTACCAGTGAGCTCATGATGCGACTGAACTCCACCCTAAAGCATTTTTATGTTTTGGAGGAAGACAACTCGAGAATAGATATTGAAATTGACAGCATAGGGGACAACTCACACTGGTGGGATATTGGGCTTAATACATCAGCACACCCTTTCGTTCATATTATTTCACACGCTCTGGTAGTTCTCCAACTTGTAATGATAGTGTATTTGATATATGCAACCTATGTAGTAAGATACATAAGCCAATTGGGTACTCATGCCTATGACTAACCAGCAACAACAAATTAATTGAGCACACCGAAAGAGAAGATCCAAAGCAATATAGAGGAGACCCCAGGTGGGGTAACATCAGGAAAGATAGAAGAAACAGAGGATACCCCAGGCGGGGCAGAATTGGAACACCGGAACAATGAATTGAATTTGAGTAAGGGGTCAGAGGTTGCTCCTTCTCCTCCAAGGAATGGACTGTTGGAAGGGAGAAATCTTCAAGACTCCCTACTAACTAACGCCCAATTTGAGAGAGCAATAAGAACTAACTAGATTAGTCAAGAGCCGATTGTGAGAAGTCAATAAGGATATTTCCTTCTCAAAGAAGGGAATTGTAAGGAATAGCTGTTAGATTCAAAGATGGGTTTTAATTCTTAGAACAGAGACTGACAACATGCAGCCAGGAACGGATAGCAGATATGCATTCGGGGTAGTACATGATTATATGACAGCTTGGGGGAGACGAGGGTTTGTCACAACAGGTGGAGACCACATTAAACATCAACAACGGATAGAAGCCCTTTTGGAAGCCGCGAAGGCTCCCACACAGGCAGCAGTAGTAAAGATAAAAGCCCATCAGAAGATAGAAAACCCTCAACAGGAGGGAAACAGAGCGGCAGATTTAGCAGCACAACAAGCATTAAAACAAGAAAGGGTTATAGAGACGGTAGCTAGTGTACAGGTGGAGGAGGTGGATATTAAAAGATTACACAAGGACACCCCGCCTGGAGAAAAGCAGGGATGGTATCATGTAGGAGGCAGAGAAGATGAAGAAGGGATTTGGCGGAATAACGGGAAAGTAATAGCCCCCATTTGCATTCGGCAAACGCTCTTGAACTTACACCACGGCAGTGACCACACTGGAAGGGGGGCAATGATTCATTTGATAGAACAAGAATGGTGGTGGCCAGGTGTAGGGAGGGATGTAGCAAAATACTGTCAGAGGTGCCTAACGTGTGCACAATATAATCTAGGACGGCCGGTAAAAATACAGATGGCCCATCAGCCAAGACCAAGGGGTCCCTGGGAAAAGATACAAATAGACTTTACGGGACCCCTACCAATCTCAAGGGGAAGGGTATACCGCCTAGTGGTAATAGATCAATTCACGCGATGGGTGGAAGCTTTCCCCACACGAAACTGCACAGCTGCCACAGTGGCCCGGATAATGGCAGAGGAAATAATACCGCGATGGGGGGTACCTACTCAAATCGACTCTGACCAGGGAACCCATTTCACGGGAAAGGTAGTAAAGAATATCTGTGCATGGATGGTAATAAAACAAAAATTCCACATTCCCTACCGTCCTCAGAGCTCTGGGATGGTGGAACGAATGAATCAGACCCTAAAAACCGCATTAGCAAAGGCTCTGAGCGAAAACCACCAATTTTGGGTAGATGTTCTGCCCGCAGTCCTGATGAAATTACGAGCCATCCCTAATCGAACGACAGGCTTATCTCCCTCATGGAATTATAACGGGAGGAGAGGAACTAGGACCCTTACAGGACAGGATCCGCCGGTATGTCCTTGAATTAAGCAAGCAGTTAAAAGAAATGAGACAGCAGGTTAGAGAAAGACAGGAAGAAAAGGATAAAAATTTAGACTTGACTGCGTTAACAAACGTTCCCTCTGCAGGAACGAAAGTAATGGTTAAGGTCCTGCCTGCAAAGCCGGGGTTTGCCCCAAGATGGTCCGGTCCTTATCAAGTCCTTATCAGTGGAGACACGTGTGCCTGTATTGATATAAAGGGAATGGGAAGGTGGAAACACTGGACCTAGCTAAAGACCTATAACCCTTCACCAGTGTAGAAATGGACGCAACAAAACAAATACCGGGTATAAGGAGTGAGGAAGAGTGGATACCGTATACAGAATGGGAATAGCCCCTGGTAAGGGGATTGGTCTGGGCATTAAGCATCATTCTGATTTGCTTCACATTGGGTTGGAGTAAATGCGAGCAGAAATATGAATTAAAGGTGACCAGGAGTGGGTACGGTGGTGCAACCTTCACGTATGGGACGTGGAATCTCGGTACAATTCCAGACATGACCAGTGGGGGGCCATGGAAGGGTAAAATCATGATAATGAATAACATATGGAGTAGGTATGAAGTCTATAATAACACTTACTTCATTGGGGTATGTCGTACCCTTTGTACATCACTGCCTAAACCTCAAGGAACACCCAGCCTATCGTTATAAACGAGAAATTACTGAGGCTGAAAGATACTTCGCGATCTATCTACCCCCATACGGAGTCGTGAGAGCTATTAAAGAGATACGGTTGTTGGCAGAGGTTTTAGAACAGGTTGGGAATGATACAGCAGAAGCTCTAATAGACATTAACGCTGAGATGGTAGCAATAAGGACAGTGACGCTACAAAACCGAATGGCACTTGATTACCTCCTAGCAGAAAAAGGGGGAACATGTGCATTGATTGGGACAGAGTGCTGTACATACATTCCTGACAGTTCAGAAAATATAACTGATTTGGCTGAGCACATACAGAGGGAAGTTCGGAAGTTACAAGAAACCGCAGGGGCAAACTGGTGGGAATGGTTGTTTGGGGGATCATGGGGTTCATATTTGATGCATGGACTGATAATTATTCTTGTAATTGGAATAGCATTCTGTGTTACATTGATGATTTTAAATGCATGTTGTAAGGCAGCTATGGCCAGAATGGTGCCGGTTGCTGTAGTCAATATTGAACCAAGCAATGAACAGCCACTACAGGACATCTATATGTAAAGCTCTTTTCTTTTCATACAGACCACCAGACACCCGACACCAAGGATACATAGAAGGGAGAGGCGAATTTATCAACACAGATATAATCCGGGGATGATAAATGCGGGAAAGAAGTCGGTATCCCTGACCAGAATTTTTAATTTGGTATGGGACCGAAAGGAGGGAGTGAAGGGGTTAATTTGAACTCATGTTAAATTAAAATAAATAATTTCTCGTTTCTGTATGAAATAGAATAAGAACCCAGGTGGGGAGATAAGCATGGTTGAGAGTTGGGAACTTAGCAACATCCAAGGCCAGAATACAATATACAACTGTGAGAACCAGACAGGGGGCCCTTGCTCAGGCAGCATATATACGTCATTGAATTGCTTTTAGTTTGTAGCTGACAAAGATAAGAAATATAACAAATTAATGGTTTAGTTTGAATCAACATAATTGTTTAGTTTGAATTGACATAATTGTTTAGTAAGATAAGAAATATAACAAATTAATGGTTTAGTTTGAATTGACATAATTGTTTAGTAAGACAAGAAATATAACAAATTAATTGTTTAGTTTGAATTGACATAATTGTAATCATGTGATATTTTGTAACTATGTGATTGGACAATTCTTCAATAAAAGGTTGTAATTGACAATGGGAGGTCGAGAAGCTGTAGTCACCAGGCCGGGTAAGGTCTGTGACGCTTCTCCCAGAGATCTCTGAATATTAAATAAACTGTTTTGCTTTAACCTATCAACACAGACTGGAGTGAAATAATTTCTCCCTAACAACCGTAAGGGCATTGCTTCTCGTGTGATATTAGTCTTGGCTCAATCACTTTTAATTTACACTGTAGACTTGTGGGCCGGAATTTTTACCTTTAAGTCGGCTCAGATGCGTGCGGGCCATGTAGCGGGTTGACATTACGAACGCTGCATCAGCGTGGTCTCCACTGTGCATTTAACGAAATTCGATCAATTGAATGAGTCATGTGGGTTTCCCAGCCAATTACCTGGAGTGGGTCTGATGACGTCACGGATGACTCGCCTTCAGCTCCGATATTTAAAGGAGCCTTGCACACAGTACAGTTGAAGGTTGTTGTAGGAGGCGCAGAGGTGGTTGGGAGAAGTGCCTGTGCTTATCCATCCAAGACTTTGACTGTGAGGGTGCAAGGAAAGATGCAGTCTCAGCGCCAGAAGACTGCACCCAGGTTTTCGGATTCCTCCCTGGAAGTCCTGCTCCAGGGAGTCAGAGCACAGAGGAAGCTCCTATTCCCTGGTAACGGCAGGAAGAGACCAGCCAATGATACCAAGAGGGCATGGCTGGAGGTCGCCCAAGAAGTGAGCAGCAGGGGTGTTGTCAGCTGCTCCTGGATACAGTGTCGCAAGAGATTTAATGACCTCATGAGGTCAGGAAAGGTGAGTTCAATGCCACATTCAACTACATCCTGATAAGTGTGTCACCCCAACCCCCTCACTCTGCCTTCCCAAGCCTACTCCTGCATGTCACTCCTCACACCAACCTACCTTGCAGGTGCACCCATCCCTCACTGTCTATGCACTTATTCACATCCCCATCTGACTAGCCACCACTGACACTCACCTTCAGCCTAATGCAATCCTGGACAGTAACGCCACAGAAGGAGGCCATTTGGCAATGTCATGCCACTCCCTTATAGTCACCCTCTACAGATGTAGCCCATACATCCCTTACACTCATTCCCTCACTCTCACTCAAAGTTCTCTTCTTTCCCTCCTTGCAGGAGAAGAGAGCACAGAACAACAGAACAAGACAAAGAACAGAAGGTGGCCCTCCAATATACACGACTTTGACACCAGCAGAGGAGGAGGCGCTTGAATTAAGCGAAATGGCAGAGCTGCTAGGCGGTGGGAGACGGAGAGAGGGGGACCTCCCAGCAACCTGGTGACAGAATTAAATATCTCACATGGCGTGCAGCAGTCACTCATGGTGACTGATGTCAGCAGCCAGTGAAATATGATCATGTGTATAATGGTAATGTTACACATTCTAATCATAAGACTTCTAATTCATCTCTTTAATCTCCCACAGTCCATCAAGTGCCCCAACCCACCACACTGTCCAGCCAGAGGAGGAAGACGATTCCTCAGAGGAAGCTCCATTCTCCGGGGGGACACCGTCACCAGACTCATGCGCACCCAGCACCAGCACAGATACACGCACGTCGGTGGGTCCTGTGAGACATAGAGTACCGTTGTCATCTGGTGACATACACATCACAAGTGAGCAAGAGCAGATGCTGGAGACAGGAACAGCAGTGGAGAGCCCTCACCGGAGGGTGCAGGACGCTTCAATCTCTGCTCAGCTGAATGCAAATGCTGAATCTTGGGAGCCGTCGATGAAGAGGGTGATCTTGGAGGAGCAGCAACAAATGCGCAAGGCTCTGGAAGCTTTTCCAGCCATGATGTGTGCGATTGTAGAGAGAAAGGAGGAGTCCATCTCCAACATGAGCAGCACCATGTTGCAGGCGATGTCGACGATGTGCTCTTCCATGGAATGGATGGCCACCTACATGGAGCAACTAATGCGCCAGTCAAACGAGAACATGCTTGCTGTGAACAACAGATTGCAGACTCTTATTGAACTCATCTCCAGAAGGGATAGCAACGTAGACTTGGGTGTTCATCGCCCCACTGATGTGCAGCAAGGTGCTCTCCATCTCCTTGCTAGCAGGGACGTGTGGGTGGCCCATGAGAGGGATGATGGTGCGAGGGGACATGGAAGTGGGGGCTCTGCTCAAAACACTCCCAATTCTCCCCCGTTGCCTTCCCCTCAATCAGGGCCCCACATGCTGACTTGGATCCCGATGGCCGAGTCTGCCCCTGCACAGTTGCAGGAGGAGCAGTCTTTGGCAGGGCCCTCACAGGCTCCAAAACCCAGAGGACGTCTGTCAAAAGTGTTGAAGCAGTCAGAGCAGGGAAGTGAGCAGCCTGCCTCTACCTCTGCTGAAGCCACAGGGGTTGCACCTTAGAGAAGCACTCGGAAAAGAAAAATGACACAATCGTAGATGCACAAGGGTGACGTAAGAAAACTACTAGGCACTTGGTCTAAGCGTTAAACAAAGCTTTAATCAACTGTTTTACAACATGGAGGTCTAGTTGTGTCCTTCACTAGTTCCTGTTAAGAATGTCCTGCGCAAGCTGGGCCCGCGCCCGAGTATTTATACTCTCCCTGGACAGCACCACCCGCAGGCCACTCAGTATTATTTCCTAAGTCATGAATGACAGATTCATGTCAAAGGGTATGCACATGGGTGTTTGCCAAAATGTTAGTGTTAAGTTTCAGTTCTATTTATGATGCACATAAATTTATTTCTTTGCATCACTTTCCCTTCTTGTCCATTTTTGCCTGCTACCTGGGAAGCGGCCTTGTCAGTTGGAGTGAATGGTGAGACATTACTTAACCTCGAGCAATGGGTGTGTGTGTGATAGGAATGGTTTGGTCATTTTAGGACTGCTTTGTGGTATAGGTGGTGGGCCGATGGGGGTGGGGCGGGGGGGGTTGCGTGGGAGAAGTTGGCTGGTGCGTACTGAAGGGCTCCTCCAGATCTGTCAAGACATCTGAAGCGTATCTTCAGATTGCCGATTGCTTGCTCTATGACACATCTGGTCATCATGTGGCTTTCATTATAGCACTCCTCGGCCTCATTGCTTGGCCTCCTCAAGGGTGTCATTAGCCATGTCTTCAGTGGATAGCCCTTGTTTCCAACAGCCAGCTGATAAGTCTGTTTGGAAGTGTGAAGAGTTGATGGAGGGTGGACTGGTGCAGGATGAAAGAGTCATGACAACTTCCTGGGAATCTGGCACACACATGCCTGATTATCTTTTTGTGGTTGCAGACAAGCTGCACGTTGAGGGAGTGGAAGCCCTTGCGTTTCACAAACACTCCTGGGTGATCTGGGGGTGCCTTGATAGCCACACGTGTGCAGTTGATGATGTCCTGTGCCTGTGGGAAGCCAACCAGAGCCACAAAGCTGAGCACCCGCTCAGTAACATTGGCTTCATCAGTGGCAAAGTGTACATAAGTGTCTGACTTGTGAAACATGGCATCGGTCACCTAGGTGATGCATCTGTGGGCAGCCGACTGCGAGATCCCTGCAAATGTCTGCTACAGATCCCTGGAAGGAGCCTGAGGCAAAGAAGTTGAGGGTGGTGGTGACTTTGACAGCCACTGGTAAGGAGTGTCCACCAGGTCCTCTGGGCAGCAGGTATTCTTCCAGCAAGCTACAAATGTCTGCCACGACCTGGCGTGACAGCCTGAGCCTCCTGAAGCACTGCTGTTCAGTCATGTCCAGGAAGCTCATCTCTGCCTGTATACCCTGTGTTGGGGGTATCGCCTCCGGCGAGGTGCACCCCTGTGCTGACCCCCTCTCTCCTGTGAAGCATCAGGTCGGTGAAGAGAAGGCTGCTGGCATTATTGCTGCTGCTGCTGCTGCTGCTGGTGTGGCTGGTGTTGGTGCTGGGGCTCTACTTGGTCCGAATCTGAGGTCCAAGGTGAAACAGCATAAGCAGCACCCATGCTGATCTGATAGATGCCAGGTAAAGTGGAGATCAGAGGCACAATCCTCCAATGCAGTGAAAGTGACTAGCAATGTAGTGAGAGTGGCTTCCAAGGTTGCAGAAATCACTTGCAAACTCCTGAAAACAAAATCTCTGCACAAAATGGTGTCAGCAAGAGCCTTTCCCTTGGGCAAGGAAACAAGTGTAAGGTGTGCGTATTTATGTGCTTTTTCCAGCTGTCACTTAATGAAGTACCCCAATGGCCTCTGACCTCACGTCTTGCCTTCACAGGTGAGCTTCATGAAGTCCGTGAATCTCGTGAACAAGCAGTAAAAGGTGAAACCTCACGTTAAAAACCCTCTTAAGGGTCTCTCAACAAGCAGTTAAGTACTTCAATACGGTCACCCACCTCTCCCGAGCGGGTCCGTGGTGCGTTTTGAAACGTACCCCAGTTAAAGGCGGAAGTCGGCGGGATGAAGGTGGGTTCCTGACACGCTCCCAAGCCCGCATGCTCTGCCATGTGAAAATTCCGGATGTGACTTTCAATTGTGAAGGAGAGATTTAATTTCCTTTCTTGATACTTTCTTTGTTTTCAATATTTCACCTTTTAAATTTATTTTCCTTTTGTAATGTCTGTTTATTTTTCTAACATTGTTTTATTCTATACATTTCTATCAATTTTCATTGTTTTATGTTTCTTGCTTTGATTTTTGTATGTGATGATCCCTATTCTTTGATACTTTACTCCTCTTTTCACTTTTGTCTCATTCTGGTGCAATATTCCCTTTGCTTTTAATTCTATATATTTCTTTTCTAAATTTATATTCTTTTGTTACTTTTGTTACTTCTTTTAGAACCTGATCACTTAAAAGTGAATGTGATTGAAGACATTGTCTGATCATCGGTCATGTGGAACAGCCTATAAATATGAAATTATTGAAAGAACATAATTGTTCTACAGTAGACCAAGATAAATTGTCATGTTTATCAGTTTATTTGCCTAAAATTCATATGATGAAATAATAGAGCAAATATAAGGGCAGTCTTTAAAACTGAAGGAAATGAGAATATTATGCTATATGGGCAGCAGTACACAGAGTACAAACACTGTTCTCATAATGAATTACACAGCCTGTCACCATGTCTCCACAATGACATGAAATTATTACAAACGGTGAAAAGAAAGTCTGAGCAAGGAATATTGAGGCTTTGATCATGGTGCTCCGAGGAAACACTACTTTCATCAGAAAGAAAATACTAAGAGAAAACATTATTCAGGCACTCAAAATGGCTACGGCAGTATGGAAGCTGGCCAGTTATTTCAGCATAATTCGGATTAGAATCTAAAAAGGAGTATTTTAAGATTATAACAAGAGCTACATATGCAAAAGGCCATGGGATGGTAGTTGAATTTTAATGTGGATAAATATAAGGTGATGCACACAGTAGTGACCAACATGAACTACAAGGAGATAGCTCCATTAGCAAAGATAGAAAGGAAAAGGATTTGTGTAAGATTACTGGCAATTCTCCAGTATTCAAATTAAAAACAGAAAATGCTGGAAACAATCAGCAGTTCAGACAGCATTTGAGGGGACTTTCATCAGAACTGGAAGATGTTAGAGATGAGCAGAGAACTATGTTCCCTAATCATTGCTCTTTTGAAGACTGGGCTCCTGAGATCTAAGTCCTCTAGACCCACAGCTGAGGTCAGGTTGTCTCTCACCCTTCCACTGTAGAACAAGCTTCTCTCTTTCGTAATCTCCAGGTCCTCATTCTCACTAGTGCTCAATGCTTCACACAGTGACAACTAATTAATTCCTGAACAACATGTGTGACATGAATCTTGCCATTCATGTATGAAGTAATACTGGGCGGCCTGCTGGTGGCACTGTCCAGGGAGAGTATAAATACTCGGGCATGGGCCCAGCTTGCTTAGGACATTCCTCAACAGGAACTAGTCAAGGACATAACTAGATCTCCATGTTGTAAAACAGTTGATTAAAGCTTTGTTTAATGCTTAGATCAAGTGCCTAGTAGTTTTCTTCCGTCAATTTAATCAACTGGACCTGCTCCACGCTCTGAGTAGTTTTGGGAACAGACGGCTATGACTCAAACGGTAGAAGGGAACCAGATATAGTAATCAATCCATCATGGAGAAACTACTCCGACCCACCCGTCTTGACCTGGACCTGAATTCACCTACAACTGCTAAGGTATGGAAACACTGGTATTGTACCTTGAGCAACTACCTCAGGGCATGTGGTGAGAATGTTCCTGATAAGTTAGAGATACTTGCCAATTATGTATCCCCTTATGTGTTTGATTATATCGAAGACTGTGTAAACTATGACTCCACTATCCGAATACTACAGCAACTATATGTTAAGGCCCCAAACAAAATTTTTGCTCGGCATCTACTGGCCACAACTCGACAACAACCCGGGGTATCACTTGACGAATTCCTTCAAAAGCTTCGCAGGCTCAGCAAAGATTGTAATCTCAAGGCTGTCTCAGCTGAGCAGTACCGGGAGGAGTTAATTCGTGATTCTTTTATTAATGGAATTGCGTCTCCCTTCATACGCCAGCGTCTGCTGGAGAATAAAACCCTCGAGTTACAAGCTGCCAGGCATATTCTCTGGACTTGACAAAAAAAAATGCAGATGCCTATCTTTTACCACGTGCACGGACTGCTGCTATCACTTTTAGTGACTCCTCCGATGAGCCTCAGGCAGAAGCCCTCACTGATGACGACTCTCTTAGCTGATGACGGCCCTACCCTAGCGGCATCTTGGCAATCTAAAAGGAAGTGTTTCTTCTGTGGAGGTGCATTTCATTACAGGAAATTTTGTCCTGCTCATAATGCAATCTGCAATCATTGCAGTAAGAAAGGCCACTTCTCAAAAGTATGTCAGTCAAGAGCCTCTTCTAGGGTTACAGCTGCTCCCTATAAAACTGCTCCTCCCCCAAGAGCCACTACTAATGTTACAGCTGTCATCTATAAAACTGCTCCTCCCCCGAGAGCCACTACTAATGTTACAGCTGTCAAGGATAAAACTGCCCCTCCTCCTATCACAGCTGTTTTTCCCCAAAGCCTGTCCCATGCAGCCACGAAGGTTTCGGTAAATGGACACATTTTGAGTGCATTAATCGACTCATGCAGCTCTGACAGCTTCATCAGTGAGCAAGCTGTCAGTAAGTTAAAACTGCGTATTTACCCCTCGGACAGGGAAATTGCAATGGCTCTGACGACACTGACCACTAACTCTCCGGCTTTTGTCTTGTCGACCTTATTCTCAATGGCCGCACTTATTTCTCTACCCGGCTCGGGGTGCTCAAAAACCTATGCAGTGATGTGCTCCTGGGACAGGATTTCCAGAAGCAACACGAAAGACTCACTTTCGAGTTTGGAGGATCAAAGCCGGAGCTTACTATTTCCAAAGTACCATTTTGTGCACTTTCGGTGGCTTCGCTAGACGAGCCCTCCTTGTTTGCCAATCTTTCACCCCGATGTAAGCCCATAGCCACTAAATCACGACGTTTCAGTCAAGATGACCTATCCTTTATCGAGGCAGAGATCTCTTGCCTTCTAGCTGACGGTATCATTGAGCCATGTTCATCTTCCTGGCGGGCTCAAGTCGCCGTAGTTAAAAATCCTCTGAAGCAACACAAGAAACGTCTTTGCATCGATTACTCGCAAACTATTAACCAGTATACCGACCTGGATGCCTACCCACTACCACGCATCGATGACATGGTCAATAACCTTGCTAACTACAAGATATTTTCAACTTTTGACTTAAAGAGCGCAGACCATCAAGTACCATTAAAGGACTCTAACAAAAAGTATACGGCTTTTGAGGCCAATGGTCGGCTTTACCAGTTTCGTCGCCTTCCATTCGGGGTCACCAATGGGGTGGCCGTCTTTCAACGGGCAATGGATAGCCTAGTCAAACAGGAGAACTTAACAGACACTTTTCCATATCAGGATAATATCACCATTGCTGGTCATGACCAGAAGGAGCATGATGCCAACCTCCAGAAATTTCTTGACGTTCTCCGTCATCGCAACTTAACCTTAAATGAGTCCAAATCTGTGAAATCAGTACCATCAGTCAACATCCTTGGCTACTGGGTGGGCAATGGTGTCATCAAACCGGATCCGAAGCAACTTTGTCCGCTTCAAGAGCTCCCTCCTCCTATGAATCTCAGCTCTCTTCGTCGGGCCCTCAGCATGTTCGCCTATTATGCAAAGTGGATACCGCACTTTTCCGACAAGATCCAGCCCCTGCTTCACTTATCTGAGGAAGGATGTTCTTGCCATGGAAGGAGTTCAGCGAAGATTCACAAGGCTGATACCTGGGATGGCAGGAATGACATATGAGGAGAGATTGGGTCGATTGGGCTTATACTCACTGGAGTATAGAAGAATGAGAGGGGATCTCATCGAAACATATAAAATTCTGACAGGTCTGGACAAACTAGATGCAGGAAGAATGTTCCCGATGGTCGGAGAGTCCAGAACCAGGGGTCATAATCTACGGATAACGGGTAAACCATTTAGGACAGAAATGAGGAAGAATTTCTTCACCCAGAGAGTGGTGAACCTGTGGAATTCTCTACCACAGAAGGTAGTTGAGGCGAAGTCATTAAATATATTCAAGGATGAGTTAGATATATTTCTTAAAGCTAAAGGTATCAAGGGATATGGGGAGAAGGCAGGTACAGGGTACTGAGTTTAGATGATCAGCCATAATCTCATCGAATGGCGGAGCAGGCTCGAGGGGCCGAATGGCCTACTCCTGCTCCTATCTTCTATGTTTCTATGTTTCACGCGAAGTTGTTTCCGTTGGAGGCGAGGGCTATTTCAGCCTTCGACCCCCTCAAGCAACAACTGGAAAAAGCCACGCTTCATTCCATCGATGAAAATCTCCCTTTCGTGGTCGAGTGCGATGCATCGGAGGTGGTGATCTCGGCTACCTTGAATCAAGGCGGTCGACCCGTTGCATTTCTGTCCAGAACTTTGCAGGGTAGCGAGCTCCAGTATCCTCCTGTCGAGAAGGAGGCTACGGCTATCATCGAAGCAGTACGTAAATGGAGTCATTTTCTCACCCGTCGCCATTTCACGCTCATAACCGATCAGCGCTCGGTGGCCTTTATGCTGGATAACCGGAAACGCACTAAAATCAAGAATAACAAAATACAGCTCTGGAGGATGGAATTGGCCGCCTTTGGCTACACCATACAGTATCGACCTGGCAAGGAGAATGTGGCCCCGGATACACTCACGCGTGCATTCTGCTCTTCCATGTCAACTTCGACTCTTGCGGATCTTCATACTGACTTATGCCATCCTGGCGTTACCCGTATGTTGCACTTTGTGCGATCTAAAAATCTCCCATTTTCTATGGAAGACGTGAAAAGAACATGCTCCACTTGTAGAATTTGCGCAGAATTAAAACCGCAATTCTTCCGTCCGTCGGATGGCTCGCTCATACACGCTACACAGCCTATGCAGCGACTCAGCATTGACATTAAAGGGCCATTGCCTTCTTCAACGCGAAACACCTACTTGCTTACTATGGTGGATGAATATTCACGCTTTCCCTTTGCTTTCCCCTGTCCCAATATGCTTACTTCCACAGTGATCAAATGCCTCAATCAGGTCTTTTCCCTTTGCGGTACGGCCAATTTCATCCACTCTGATCGGGGTCCCTCCTTCATGTCAAGCGAACTCAAAAGTTATCTTTCCCAACGGGGAATCGCCACGAATAAAACGACACCGTATCATCCTATTGGAAACGGACAGGTTGAGAGATACAACGTTATCATTTGGAACGCTGTTCGTCTTGCACTGAGGTCACACAATCTACCAGTGGGAAACTATGCTCCATGACGCGTTGCATTCCATCAGGTCTCTTCTTTCTACATCCACCAATGTTACTCCTCATGAACGATTCTTCGGGTTCCACCGTCACTCCACTCATGGGACGTCCCTACCATCATGGTTGGCAGCTCCTAGCTCCGTGCTGCTCTGAAGATTCATCCGATCCTCCAAGAGTGATCCCCTCGTCGACGAGGTGGAACTAACGGATGTCAATCCTACATACGCATACGTGCGGTACCCTGATGGCCAGGAAGTCCACAGTTTCACTTCGGGATCTGGCTCCCTGCCCGACGGATCCCATGGACCCAATCGATAGAGAGATCCGTATTAAGGACACCGATACTCTGCGCTCCTCCGAGGATGACGCCCTACCCAGGACATCAAGGGATCTACCAGCTACTCCGCCGGATCAACCCGGGGAACAGAGCGCTCCCCGCGGGATGGCCACCCGAAGCCAGGACGCCGGTCAATCATCGGCTACTGAGCTGGATGAAGCCAGCTCTGCGCCGGTGGGGACCCGCACCCGGAGCCACGATCTCCCCAGTCCCCCTCAGGTCAATCAGGGCGACACGGACTCTGCCAGCCCGCCGGTACGAACCAAGTGACCCAGGGACCAAAACACGGTCCGAGGAGACGTGCCTTCCGGCCTCCAACGGAAATCCAAATGACTGCATCTATTCTTAGTCCGGCTAATTCGGTAGAATGAAGCCACCGGACTTCCAATCTTTCAGGCGGGAAGAATGACATGAATCTTGTCATTCATGTATGAAGTAATACTGGGAGGCCTGCTGGTGGCGCTGTCCAGGGAGAGTATAAATACTCGGGCATGGGCCCTGCTTGCTTGGGACATTCCTCAACAGGAACTAGTCAAGGACACAACTAGATCTCCATGTTGAAAAACAGTTGATTAAAGCTTTGTTTCATGCTTAGACTAAGTGCCTAGTAGTTTTCTTACGTCAATGTGTGTCTCTGTTGGAGCTTGCGTAGGAAAGATGCCATGACGGAGATTGTGAAGAAGTATTGGCCGATCCAGGAGTGGCAGCAGTTTGGCTGGCGGTCCCTGGCTGATCACCAGAGTGGCTCACCTCTTCTTATAAGTCACCCCCAGGAAGTGAATGGCAGGGAAATTTGTTTAGCTGTGCCACTTGAAGAACTATTTGGTGAGTGTAAGGGAATCACAATGCCTTGAGAAAGCACATGAAGCTGAAAGGAGTTCTGATGAGTATTGCCCTGCCTTCACCAACCTTTTGCTGCTAGCTAGCCTCCAACCTCACCCTCTCCTATAAGATCTCCTGTGTGTCTGCCCAGAATTTGCAGAGCTTCCTTTTCCTGTGGACTCAGGAGCTTCCATCATGGTGGTCCTCCATTGGTGGTACTTCTCTGGCGCTGATTGTAGGATAGCTTTTCTTATGGAGGCAGGGAAAACAAAAGCCAGGACTTTCCTCCGGGCTTCTCCTGTTCCACCACCATAATGTCAATGGAAGTTTTCCTCTCCAAAGTCCTTGAACGTGCTGTTGCCTCCCAAATCCGTGTCCATCTTTCCTGCATTTCCATGTTTGAATCCCTCGAATCAGGTTTCCACCCTTGCCACAGTACCGAAACGGCTCTCATCAAAGTCACAAATGAAATCCTTTCTGACTGTGACAAAGGTAAACTATCCCTCCTCGTCCTTCTTGACTTGTCTCCAGCCTTTGACACGGTTGACCACTCCATCCTTCTCCAATGCCTCTCCACTGTCGTCCAGCTGGGTGGGACTGCACTCGCCTGGTTCCATTCTTATCTATCTAATCGTAGCCAGAGAATCACCTGCAATAGCTTCTTGTCCCACTCACACATCGTTACCTCTGGTGTCCCCCAATGATCTATCCTTGGCCCCCTCCTATTTCTCATCTATATGTTCCCCCTTGGCGACGTCATCCAAAAACACAGCATCAGTTTCCACATGCACGCTGACAACACCCAGCTCTACCTCACTATCACTTCTCTGGACCCCTCCACGGTCTCTAAATTGTGAAACTGCTTGTCCATCATCCAGGTCTGGATGAGCAGAATTTTTCTCCAATTAAATATTCGGAAGACCGAAGCCATTGTTTTCAGTCCCCGCCACAAACTCCATTCCCTAGCCACCGACTCCATCCCTCTCCCTAACATCTGTCTGAGGCTGAACCATACTGTTCGCAACCTTGGTGTCATATTTGACCCTGAAGTGAGCTACCGACCACATATCCACAGCATAACAAAGACCGCCTATTTCCACCTCCGCAACATCGCCCGTCTCCGCCCTTGCCTCAGCTCATCCTCTGCTGAAACCCTCACCCATGCCTTTGTTACCTCTAGACTTGACTATTCCAACGCACTCCTGGCTGGCCTCCCACATTCTACCCTACGTAAACTTGAAATGATCCAAAACTCGGCTGCCCGTGTCCTAGCTCGCACCAAGTCCCGTTCACCCATTACCCCATGTGCTCGCTGACCTACACTGGCTCCCCTTTAAGCAATGCTTCAATTTCAAAATTCTCATCCTTGTTTTCAAATCCCTCCATGGCCTCGCCCCTCCCTATCTCTGTAATTTCCTTCAGCCCCACAACCCCCCAAGATATCTGCGCTCCTCTAATTCTGCCCTCTTGAGCATCCCTGATTATAATTGCTCAACCATTGGTGGCCGTGCCTTGTGTTGCCGAGGCCCTAAGCTCTGGAATTCCCTGCCTAAACCTTTCCGCCTTTCTACTGCTCTTTCCTCCTTTAAGACGCTCCTTAAGACCTACCTCTTTGACCAAGCTTTTGGTCGTCTGCCCTAATTTCTCCTTATGTGGCTCGGTGTCAAATTCTTTGTCTTAAAAACACTCCTGTGAAGCGCCTTTGGATGTTTTACTACGTTAAAGGCGCTATATAAATACAAGTTGTTGTTGTTGTTGTTGGAAACTGCATTTCCGTGCATCAACAGGGTTTATGCTGAACTTCCACCAAAGTTACGGCATCAGCGTGGAAGAAGCCTCAAGGAAATTCCTGATGAATGTTACATGCCTGTCAGTGGCATGAGCACATGCATCCCATGGGGATGAGAATTGGAGGTGCATTGTCTCTTTAAATGAAGTGCTCTTGAAGACTAGCAGTAACCCTTTAGGACAGGCTAACTCAGTTGAGAGAATTTGTACTGAGTGTAGATTGTTGTTCAATGTTTGAAGAGTTTTGTATAAGTGAATTCCTTTTATACCCAGGTGCTGAGAAAGAAACAGCATGAAAGGTTAGGAGGTGAGTGAAGGCTCTGTTAGTGGTAGAGGATGAGTGGTTGGCATGAGTACCTTGACTTACCTTTGCTACCCTTGTGACATCATTGAATCTTTTTCAGCAGTGTAGTAATTCTTGGGGTGGTGGAAGTTACACTGACTGCCACCCCTCCAGACAGGCTGTACCACCATTTTATTGGGTTTCCAGCCCTCAGTGCCCATAAGATGGACCCTTACATAGAAACATAGAAACATAGAATCTAGGAGCAGGAGTAGGCCATTCAGCCCGTCGAGCCTGCTCCGCCATTCAATACGATCATGGCTGATCATCCAAATCCAGTACCCTGTCCCTGCTTTAATCCCCACAGTACACATATCCCACCCTACCCCCATAACCCCACGTATTTAATTCCCCCTAACATATCCCATCCTATCCCCATAACCCCACATATTTAATCCCCCCTAACACTAAGGGTCAATTTATCATAGCCAAATCAACCTAACCCACACATTCTTGCCCTGACTTCTGCCAACAGCATCTCCACAGATGTATCTGAAAGCTTTTGTGCCCTTGTTATGGCTGCCATGCGCAAGATGACTACTCCCTCGGTCATCTTGCAGTGTCTGGAGCTATAAATGAAAGATCCTCCTTTAATTGTCTGCAACATTTCAAAGGATGCACCAGGTCGGTATTTCCTTCCCTAACCGAGCTGGTGAGCTAATGAAGGCTGGTTTTCTGGCTCCAAACCACCCTGCATGGTTAATGAGGGTTCTGGAAGGAAATGGCGGAAGTTAGCAGCGGTTTCATATTGGTGGGCGTTACTACTTAACAAATAGGAAGATAAAAACAGGAGCAGGCCATTCAGCTCCTCGAGCCTATTCTGCCATTCAATTAGATTATGGTTATCTGCACCTCAATTCCATTTACCCTTATACTAGTCACCTGAGGAGGTGGTTTCATCATTTTGAAATTGAGATTCTATTTCATAGAATTACCTAGAATTTTTTTTTTAATATTAGTTTATGGGATGTGGACTTCTATGGCAAGGCCAGCATTTATTACCCATCCCTAAATGCCCTTGAGAAGGTGGTGGTGAGCCGCCTTCTTGAACCGCCGCAGTCCGTAAGGTGAAGGTACTCCCACAGTGCTGTTAGGGATGGAGTTCCAGGAGTTTGACCCAGCGACGATAAAGGAACAGCGATATACTTCCAAGTCAGGCTGTTGTGTGATTTGGAGGGGAATTTGCAAGTGGTGGTGTTCCCATGCGCCTGCTGCCCTTGTCCTTCTAGATGGTGGAGGTTGTGGGTTTGGGAGGTGCTGTCGAAGAAGCCTTGGCGAGTTGCTGCAGTGCATCTTGTAGATGGTACACACTGCAGCCACGGTATGCTGGTGGTAGAGGGAGTGAATGTTTAAGGTGGTGGATGGGGTGCCAATCAAGCGGGCTGCTTTGTCTTGGATAGTGTCGAGCTTCTTGAATGTTGCTGGAGCTGCACTCATCCAGGCAAGTGGAGAGTATTCCATCACACTCCTTACTTGTGCCTTGTAGGTGGTGGAAAGGCTTTGGGGAGTCAGGAGGTGAGACACTCGCCGCAGAATACCCAGCCTCTGACCTGCTCTTGTTGCTACAGTATTTACAACACAGAAACCGGCCGTTCGGCCCAACTGGTCTATGCCGGTGTTTATGCTCCATACAAGCCTCCTCCCATCCTACTTAATCTAACCCTATTAGCATAACCTTCTATTAGATAGAGTAAGATGGGATGTGACATTTCTGCCCTTTGTTTTAGATGGTTATTCACAGCTGCCTCTAGCTGGATGAGCTTGATGATTAAAACTGATGACTTTGGTCCAACAATTGTGCTGCTGTGTGACCCTGCTAGAGGATCTATTTCACCTGCTCCAGATAGTAGTTGGCTGGATCAATTACCCAGTCACGTTGTTTGACTCAGTAGTGATAGAACTCATTATATACCGGATGGGCAGATTGGACTGTCATCCATCCCTGAGTTTGAGGAATGGGTCTTATCCCAGGATCACGGGCCCACTCTGCAGCATCATTTCCAAACAAAAGGAGTAAAACTGTGGAACTGCTGTTACATAATTTCAGTAATTTCAACTTGCAAATACTTTCTGCGTCTGCAAATGTTTTACTTTCTTATACCTTGTACAATTAAAGATATACTTCAGGCTTTACATCTGGAGATCTTATGAAAATATATGAAAACTCAACAATTTTCCTGTTAAATTTCGACCACTCGCAAATCGCCCAAAATCAGCAAAACCAGCGCAAAAGATCGAGGAATTTCTAGCGCAAATTACGTCCAGTGCAAATTGAGATTCCACAGTCTTTTGCGCTAGTTTAAAAACATCATGTTGGAAGGCGGTCCGCCCGCAAAACTGGCCTTGCCGTCAGGACGAATCAATCACCATTGAGAGTTTCCGGTAATTGCGCCCGTTTGCGGGCCTTTGAGGAGGCTCTTAAAAGTAACCTTTTTTTTTAGGCGCGTGGGCATTAATAGGCAACATTTAAAAGTTGTTAAATATTTTTTTTTAATTTACTAAGAAACTGATTACTGTTCACAAATGAAACTAGTAAATGGTTCTGTATAGTTTTTTAAAGTCATTTTCAGTTATTTAAAATCAGGTTACTCACAGGTGGTGGACGAGACAATAGCAAAATACTGCGGATGCTGGAAATCTGAAATAACAACAGAAAGTGCTGGAAACACTCCGCAGGTCAGGCAGCATCGAGGAGAGAGAAACAGAGTCAACGTTTCGGGTCGAACCCTTCGTCAGAACTGGAAAAGGTTAGAGAAGAGAGATTTTTAAGCAGGGGCAGGGAGGAGGGGAGGAAAGAACAAAGGGAAGGTCTGTGATAGGATGGAAGGCAGGAGAGATTGACTGACAAAAGGGATGATAGTGCGAGGCAAAAGGAGAGGTAATGGGACAAGTTAAGAAACAAAAGATGGCTCTAGATGAGGTGTGAATGATGATGGCAGCAACATTAAC
Organism: Squalus acanthias; assembly: GCA_030390025.1. Classification (NCBI taxonomy): domain Eukaryota; kingdom Metazoa; phylum Chordata; class Chondrichthyes; order Squaliformes; family Squalidae; genus Squalus; species Squalus acanthias. Next base: position 59,573,412 of record CM059431.1, on the reverse strand, counting down.
AGCTACCATGTGAGGGGAAACAAGAGAAAAAAATATATAAAGAAATACAGGGGCCAATTTATAGTCTGAAATTGTTGAACTCGATGTTAAGTCCAGAAGTGTGTAAAATGCCTAATAGAAAGATGAAGTGCTGTTCCTTGAGCTTACATTGAGCTTCGTTGGACAGTGTAAGAGGCCGAGGACAGAGAGGTCAGAGTGGGAGTGGAGTGGAGAATTAAAGTGACAGGCGAAATAGACACTCATTAAAAATGCTTATTTTTTGTGATTAAACCCATTCACAGCTGTATTAATAAAACTGCACCAGGTTACTGCTCTTAAATATATCAAGGAATATTTTTAATGCAAATTTTTTTTAAAAATTGCGTTCTAAAGCGCAGCCCGCTTTCACTGGTTCATGGACGATTTTACCTTTAGCGATATGCGAATGAATTTGAGCAGAAACGTGAGCAAAAATTTCACTTTCCAAAATGAGCGCAATATTTGAGCGCAATTTGCGCCCGGATTGCCGATTGCGTCCAAAGCGGAAACTCTTGGCCAGGCTGTTAAAAATGTAAAGTGTGAGGTGTGTATCCTGTCGTTCTGGAGATTAGAATATTTTGTTTGCTGCTAGGTGTCATTTCAGAAAATCATTGCAATCATTAATGCTGTCAGAATTTTCACCAATTAAAAGATTCACAGGCTGATGTTAATTTCTACCCATGGGTTTAATTATCTAAGTACAAGGTAAACCACATCAAGGCACTCATTCTAATAGGTTTAACTGATACTAGGATAGCAGCCAATTAAAGTCTGTATGCTTGGCTGCACAAGAACTCACAGCTGAAAGAAAACCTTAGGCAACAATAGAATTGAGGCATTGATGGTTTCAGCAACATGTAATTCACTGCAGGGACATTTCATATGATATTCATCCCCTCCCAATAGAATATATGTGACTTAGCAGAGTGGAAAGCATATAACCATAGCATTTCCTGGTTTCAATCTTAATACCATTGCAGGGGGCTTAACCTCCCTAGCTTTGTTCCTGAACTCTATTAATTAATTTCTATGGGAGGGATGGTTGACTTTGACACTGTGATCAAAACAGAATTGAATACTGGCAGCATTACTATGAAAGATTTACAAAATAACACCTGTGTGAATTTACTGAGGTTATCCCACATGTTGTATGTCTGAGGGGGTCTTTCAGGTTGGGCACCAACTAGACGGGATATTGGCAATGGACCCAAGGCACGGTATTTGAGAGGCCCAAACCACTTGCCGCTTCGGGCCTCATTAACATTTTTTGGGTGAGGTGCTGGCTCATCTCTAACCTGACCGCCCATAGAACTATTTAAGTATTTGTATGAGCAGCACAGCGCTATCCCTGAGCTGCACACAGCAGTGAGGAGACCATTTTGAATTTTCTGACTGAAGCTTGCAAGGACTTTGCCTACATATCAATTGTGATTGGCTGTTGTTCTGAAACTTCTCTGAGGACTTCCCCTCACAGGTTTTGCGAATACTTGAGGAGAAAATAAGTTCCTGGACCAGGGAAATTAGATTTCCAATAGAAATCAAGGGATACGGGGAGAGAGCGGGAATATGGTATTGAGATAGAGGATCAGCCATGATCATATTGAATGGTGGAGCAGGCTCGAAGGGCCGAATGGCCTACTCCTGCTCCTATTTTTCTATGTTCTATGTTTCTATGAATTGCTCTATTGCTGTGCTATGAAGAGGCAGAGGAGAAGGATATCAAAGGGGATAGTTAGAGTGACCATTCTGATGCTGATATAGACCTGAAACGTTTACTTTTTTCCTTTCTCCACAGATACTGCCTGAGCTGTGACTGTTTCCAGAATTTTGAGTTTTTATTTAAGCTGTCATGACACTTATCATGTGGCAATCCATCATACCAGCCTTGATAACTCAGGAGCATTTTTAAAAATTCATTCACGAGATGTGGGCGTCGCTGGCAAGGCCAGCATTTATTGCCCATCGCTAATTGCCCTTGAGAAGGAGAAGCTAGACCATTTCAGAGGGTAGTTAAGAGTCAACCACATTGCTGTGGGTCTGGAGTCACATACAGGCCAGACAGGTAAGGGCGGCAGATTTCCTTCCCTAAAGGACATTAGTGAACCAGCTGAGTTTTTGCAACAATCCAGTAGTTACATGGCCACCTTTACTAATACTAGCTTTTTATTCCAGATATATTTAATTAACTGAATTTAAATTCCCCTGCTGCCACGGTGGAATTTGAACTCATGTATTAGATCATTAGTCCAGGCCACTATGCTACCGTTCCCTGTAATTCATTAGAAATGTTGGTGATCAGGAATATCCCTATGACTCTAGCAGGCATCTGCATACAGATGGGGAGAACAAATATGTAATAAGGCTGATGGGACCACCAGAATTTTAATAGAGCAGACCAGAGACATTTTGAAGTCTTGTTTTAGGTGTCTGGATAAATCTGGTGTAGTCCTGCAGTACAATTCAGCAAGAGTCTTCAATCATTGTTGCCTGCTGCTTTCTGCACACCGCCATGCGGAAAAGATTAGTACTTCTTGAAAGTGAAAGGGAATGATGAGGAAGAAGTAGAAGGGAAATGGACCTCCATTTCAACATCTGTACCCTACTAACAAATAGAATAAAATTGTTAAAATTGAGTTAAAAATCCAATCTCACTTCATTTTACCTAACTGAGAGGAACAGATATAGGAACACAAATCACAGATGCATTCAGTACAGCCTTATACTGCATATATATATCAGTAATTTAATAAATAATTTCACTTAAAGATAAAGCACCAAAACTACACTAATAGAAACATAGGAACAGGAGTAGGCTATTTAGCCTCTCGAGCATATTTCCCTATTCACTTAGATCACAGCTAATCTGCACCTCAACTCTATTTACTCTCCATTTCTTCATATCCCTTGATACCCTTCCCTAACAAAAAACTATCGATCTCAGTCTTGAAAATTTCAATTGACCCAGCATTCACAGCTGTTTGGGGGAAGAGAATTCCAGATTTCCTCTACCAGATTGTTGTACACTAATAGCAAGATATAATTACATCCGTAGTAACTACAAAAGCCGGTAAATTCACATCAAAAAGACATTTTAAAAATTCCATAATCCATTTGCCCTGGTGATGTTACATTTGCTAAGGTTACTAAGATGTAAAGCTTGTATCTAAAAACTGGAAATACACATTATTTTGATATGAATCAGAAAAAATCAATTTCTAATCAGTAAAACAATAACTTCCTTTCTGTAAACAGGGTAGATTATCATCTATAACTAAAAGTCAAATCTTATCTTGCTGTTTGCTAACGTTGCTGTTTGATTAATTAATATATTAATTATATCAGGAATAATAACATAGAAAAGCAGATTGCACTCTTGTCTTTTCAACTGCTCAGTAGAAGTGAGAAATTACTTCAACAAAACACATTTACAAACAGTTTTCAAAAAGTGCAAACCAAAGTATTACACCTGAAAACTGTCGGAGGGAATTTTCAATTTCCACCTAAAATGGGTGCAAAGTGGGGCATCCGCTGCACCAGCCCAAAGCCAATGACATGAGGCACATAATATTTGTGCCTCATTACCATACAAGGGTGAGCTGTCACCGCTACTCATGGTTATATTTATGTGTTGGGGTTCCTGTGATTAAAGACAGTCTGCAACTCTTAAGGGAAGGTATCTTTGGTTAATGTTGCCTTTTTTATTTATGGATTTATCGAGAATGACTGCTGTCATGACGTTCTACTTCTCCGATGGTGACATAGAGGATCTTACAATTTTACAATTATATTAGGAAAAAGAGGGTGGTCAGGAGCAATGTTGGCCCCTTGAAAACTGATATCGGTGATATTGCCAAAGATAATAAGGAAATAGCGGATGTAATATATGGGGATGGAACAAATGAAGGACAGAGACACGAGTTGCTAGTTCATGTGCTTGCATTACTAGGCCAGAGCGAACTGAGCATGCTCATACTAAACCATGTGATAATACATTACACTACTTTCCCTTTAAAAAAAAGTATCTATTCCCCTCTCAAATAAAACAAAACTATGGTCCCACCTTTCCCAGCATTACATGTACCACATAACAAAATCTCTTGGCTTTTTTTTAAATGAGCTACAAATCCAGTTTAATAACAGGTTTGCGGACCCTTCCTGATCTCTTTACAGAAGGTTTTGATGTTGAACCAATTTTCACGCTGTTTTGTTTTGGTTCCGAACTCAAAGAAGTAGGTACCACCGCTCTGTTTCCCCAGTTGATACAACCTTGCTCACAGGACAATTCAGTACGATGGTTATGGAATGGTTTCAACTCTGTGTCCATACACTGATCAGTCCATCCATTCAAGGTGTTTTCATACACTCTTTTCAGTACTGAGTCCTTTTGAGTCTCATTTGCAATCTCAGTTGCATTCACGGGAAAGTCTTTGTCAACTGCACCTAGCGTGAAAATCTCACCATCACTCCCAACACGAGACCTCAGGTGGCAACCTGGACAAGGCATCTGCGATTGCGTTTTGCTTTGAAGTGCGATATTCAATCGTGTAGTCATATTGTGACAACAACATAGAAACATAGAAACATAGAAGATAGGAGCAGGAGTAGGCCATTCGGCCCCTCAAGCCTGCTCCGCCATTTAATGAGATCATGGTTGATCATCCAAATTCAGTACCCTGTCCCTGCTTTCTCCCCATATCCCTTGATCCCTTTAGCCTTAAGAAATATATCTAACTCCTTCTTGAATATATTTAATGAATTGGCCTCAACTGCATCTGTGGTAGAGAATTCCACAGGTTCACCACTCTCTGGGTGAAGAAATTCCTCCTCATCTCAGTCCTAAATGGCATACTCCTTATCCTTAGACTGTGACCTCTGGTTCTGGACTCCCCCGCCATCAGGAACATCCTTCCTGCATCTAGTCTGTCTAGTCCTGTTAGAATTTTATAAGTTTCAATGAGATCCCCTCTCATTCTTCTAAACTCTAGCGAATACAAGACCAATCGTTCCAAACGCTCTTCATACGTCATTCCTGCCATCCCAGGTATCAGTCTGGTGAATCTTCGCTGCACTCCCTTCATGGCAAGAACATCCTTCCTCAGATAAGGCGACCAAAACTACACACAATACTCAAGGAGTGGTCTCACCAAGGCCCTGTACAACTGCAGCAAGACATCCTTGCTCCTGTGCTCGAATCCTCTCGCTATGAAGGCCAACATACCATTTGCCTTCTTAACCGCCTGCTGCACCTGCATGCTTACCTTCAACGACTGGTGCACAAGGACTCCCAGGTCTCGTTGCACTTCCCCTTTTCCCAATCTATTGCCGTTCAGATAATAATCTGCCTTCCTGTTTTTGCCACCAAAGTGGATAACCTCGCATTTATCCACATTATACTGCATCTGCCATGCATCGCCCAATCACCCAACTTGTCCAAATCATACTGGAGTTTCTCTGCATCCTCCTCACAACACACACGCCCACCCAGCTTTGTGTCGTCTGCAAACTTGGAGATATTACATCTAGTTCCCTCGTCTAGATCATTAATATATATTGTGAATAACTGGGGTCCTAGCACCGATCCCTGTGGTACCCCACTAATCACTGCCTGCCACTTGGAAAAAGACCTGTTTATTCCAACTCTTTGCTTCCTGTCTGCCAACCAGTTCTCTATCCAAGACAGTACCTTACCCCCAATCCCATGTGCTTTAACTTTGCACGCTAATCTCTTATGCGGGACCTTATCGAAAGCCTTCTGAAAGTCCAAATACACCACATCCACTGGTTCTCCCTTATCTATTCTACCAGTTACATCCTCAAAAAATTCCAGTAGATTAGTCAAGCATGATTTACCTTTTGTAAATCCATGTTGACTTTGTCCGATCCTGTCACTGTTTTCCAAGTGCTCTGCTATTACATCTTTTAAAATGGACTCTAGCATTTTCCCCACTACCGATGTCAGACTTGCCGGTCTATAATTCCCCGTTTTCTCTCTCCCACCTTTTTTAAATAGTGGGGTTACATTAGCTACCCTCCAATCCATGGGAACTGTTCCAGAGTCGATAGAATTTTGGAAGATGACCAGCAATGCATCTGCTATTTCTAGGGCCACTTCCTTAAGCATCCTAGGATGTAGATTATCAGGCCCTGGGGATTTATCGGCCTTCAATCCCGTCAATTTCCCATCAAATACTGATTTCATTCAGTTCTTCCTTCTCATTAGACCCTATGTTCCCCGACATCGCTGGGAGGTTATTTTTGTCCTCCTTTGTGAAGACAGAACCAAAGTATGTATATAATTGGTCTGCCATTTCTTTGTTCCCCATTATAAATTCCCCTGATTCTGACTGCAAGGGACCTACGCTTGAGTTCACCAATCTTTTTCTCTTCACATATCTATAGAAGCTTTTACAGTCAGTTTTTATGTTCCCTGAAAGCTTACTCTCATACTCTATTTCCCCCCTCTTAATTAATCCCTTTGTCCTCCTTTGCTGAATCCTAAACTGCTCCCAATCCTCAGGTTTATATGTCCTCTCCTTGGATCTTATGCTATCCCTAATTTCCCTTGTTAGCCACGGTTGACTCACATTTTTTGTTTTATTTTTATGCCAAACAGAGATGAACAAATTCTGTAGTTCATCCATGTGATCTTTAAATGTTTGCCATTGCCTATCCACCGTCAACCCTTTAAGTAACATTCCCCAATCCATCCTAGCCAATTCGCGCCTCATACCATCGTAGTTTCCTTTATTTAAATTCAGGACCCTAGTCTCTGAGTCAACTACTTCACTCTCCATCTTAATGAAGAATTCTATCATATTATGATCGCTCCTCCCCAAGGGGCCTCGCACAACAAGATTGCTAATTAATCCTTTCTCATTACATAATACCCAGTCTAAGATGGCCTGATCTCTAGTTGGTTCCTCTAGTTGGTTCCTCAACACTGCCTAACGTTGCATTCTTGATCCGGCCATTGCAGGGATGGCAGATTTGGGCCCCAATATTGCTAGGAGCGGTTTGTGATCGGTTATCAGGGTAAACTTTCTGCTGATCAGGAACTGTTGGAATTTCTTGATTCCAAACACTATGGCAAGTGCTTCCTTTCCAATTTGTGCATTGTTTCTTTCACTCTTTGTGAGGTTTCGCGATGCGATTGGTTTCTGTTGGCCGTCATCCATTACATGGCTTATGACAGCTCCCACACCATAGCTGGAAGCATCACACGCTAACTTAAGCTCACGCTCTGTGTCGTAGTGTAAAGTAGCGCATCACAAGAGAGACTTCTCTTACAAGCGTTGTAAGCTTCCTGTTGTGCTTTTGTCCACTTCCACTGGACATCCTTCTTGAGGAGCTTGTGCAATGGAGCTAACATGGTCGCTAACTCAGGTAAGAAACGTTCATAGTACTGGACCATTCCAAGGAAAGATCTTAACTCAGGCACATTCTGTGGCTTTGGAGCATTAATGATAGCATTAACCATTTCCTTCACTGGTTGCAAGCCATTTGCATCAACTTTCAGACCAAGGTACACAACCTCGGGCTGCACAAAAGCACATTTGCTCCTTTTCAATTTGACATTGTGGGAAGTCAACCTTTGAAGCACTATATCTAACACTTCTAGATTTTCTTTCTCACTGCTTCTTGCGATTAGCACATCGTCTTGATTGCATAATAAATTTGGAACTCCTTGCAAAATCTTATCCATTGTAGCCTGGAAGATTTTGGGGGAGGACTTTACACCATACGGCAGCTTGGTGTATGAGTACAGTCCTTTGTGTGTGTTGATAGTAAGATACTGTGGACTCGCTTTGTCAACATTCAGCTGAGTGTAAGGTTGTGACAGGTCAAGCTTGGAGAAAACCTTTGACCCAGAGAGTGCTGCATACAAATCTTGCAATGTAGGTAACGGGTACTGTTCATCGTCAACTTCTTGGTTGATAGTAACTTTGTAGTCACCACACAAGCGTACAGTTTTGTCAGCTTTGGGCACTACCACAATCGGGGTAGCCCATTCACTTTTGTCAGTTTTTACAAGCACTCCGTTCTCTCTCAGTTTTGCTAGCTATTCCTCCACCTGACTTTTAAATGCATAGGGGGTTGACCTTGCCTTACAATAGACATGTTTCACATTGGAATTGATGCAGATATGTGTGTCATACTGAGTGATGTCCTCATAACTGTCTGTGAATATGCTTTCGTACTTCTTCAGCATTGTATCGAGTTGCTTCTTTGAAGCATCTACACTGAAGATGTTTTTCCAGTTTAGTTTTAACTTTCTCAACTAGTCTTTGCCCATGAGAGTTGGCCTGTTGTTATAGCTCGCTACAATAATAAGCAGCTTTACTGACTGGCCATTGTGTTGAACTGTACATTCCATTTGTCCACATGTCTCTAGGATTTCTCCGGAGTAGGTTTTTAACTCTACGGTGCTCTTATAAGTGGTATTTGATTAAACTTACTCTCATATGTGTCCTTACTCATGATAGAGCAATTTCAATAAACATATCAATATATCGCTCGTTGATCAAAAGTTTTGTACGGAAGTCTTTCTCACGACTGCTAACGTTGCCGCTAATGGCACAGATGCTGTAGATGCCTAGTTCTTCAATGTCAGGTGTGTTTGCTTCAATATTGTGAATTCCTCCCTTTTGTTGTGGCTGCTTTGCATTGCCACTAGAATGGTTCTTACTTCCTGCTTTAGATCTAGCTCTGCAAGCTGTTGAAATATGGCCTTACTTCTGGCAGTGAAAACACTTCGCATTTCTGTATTGGCAGGACTGGGGTGAGTGTTTTCCATTGCAGTGATGATAATTCACTGAACTGCTCTCACCAACATGCTTTTGACTTGGTCTCACAACTTTAGGTTTGGCGGTGGCTTTGTGACTGTAGGTCTCAGCTGCACTAGTCACTTGAGTTGGACGGATTGCCTAGCATTCTTAAATGCCATCTCCATAGATAGGGCAATTTTGCATGCTATGTCAAATGTTAGGTTTGTAGTGTTCAATAACTTGGACTGTGTGCTCATCCACCAGTCCACACACAAACTTATCTCGTAATGCACGATCCAAAAATGTGCCAAAGTTACAATGCAAAGATAGGTTCTTAACAGCTACAATGTATTCACTGATAGTTTCACTTTGTTTTTGGTTTCTGGTACCAAACTTATAGCTCTTTGCTATTTCTAATGGCTTTGGGCCGAAATGGTCCTCGAGTTTCTCGACAATGTCTTCAAACGATGCATCCTTCGCTTTGCCTGGTGCGAGTAGGTTTGTCAACGTTCCGTAGACATCTGGCCCAATCTCCGTTAGAAGAATTGCTTTCTTCCATTCACAAATTACTTTATTTTGAGCTTGAACATTCTCATCTGCACCTTTGGTCTCAATAATGTAATTGGCCCTAAAAAAAATCTCCATCCGCTCAAGATAAGAACTGAATGGTTCATGAGCTCGATCATACATGCCAAGGCTTCCGATGAATTTCGTAGGCGCAGTAATGATTGTCCTGATCCCGTTGAACAGTGACTCAGCACGCTACCTGTATACCTTAAACTTTTCTACATGAAGGTTGAACATTGTGTCCTTCCATGATCCCTAAAAATAGCTTTGAGATTCCATTCTCATTGCCAAAAATGTAATATATTTGGGTAGAACAAATGAAAGGACAGAGACATGAGTTGCTAGTTCATGTGCTTGCTTTACGAGGCGTCTACATGCAGCTGAGCAGAGCTAGGAATGTCTTGCGGCCTCCGACAAGGACTCTCCACTGCTGTCTCTGTCTCCATCATCTGCTCTTGCTCACTCGTGCATTGTGATACACCAGTGACAACACTACTCTATCTCGCGAACGACCCACTGTGGTGTGTGTCACTGCGCTGGTGCTGGGTGCGATCATTTCTGTTGACGCTGCTCTCTCAGAGGATGCAGCATCCTCTGAGGAGTCCTCCTGCTCTTCCTCCTGGACAGTAGGGAGGGGGGCTCTTGATGGTCCCGTGGGAGAGGAAAGACATGAGTTAGACATGTGATATGTAGATTGCAGACGCATTCCATTGTGCACATGATGAGCATTCCATTTCTAATGACATCAGATGCCATATGTGTCACTCATGAAAGCCAAATAAGGTGGATGGAGAAGCATTCTGTCATCAGGTTGTTCAACTGAGCCCATCTCTCCGTCCCCCACTTCGAGTTGTTCCACTGATCCCACAATGTCCAGAGCGGCCTCCTCAGCGTTGGTCAGCTGTGATAAGGATGGTGGTCCTCCTCCTGTTCTCTCACTCTCCCTCTTATTGTGGCCTCTCTTTTCCTGCAATGAGGGAAAGAAGTGGAGTTTCAGTGAGAGTGATGGAATGAGTGTAAAGAATGGATAGGATAGATGTTTAGAGGGAGTCTGTGAAGGAGTCGGTTCCCATTACGAAGTTTCCTCCTTTTTGAGTTGTTAGTTGTTAACCTTGAGGGTGGGTGTGAGGGGTGCATAGTAAGATGGGGAAGTGAATCTATGCATAGGGAGAGAGGGATGGGGGATGGTGCAAGGGATGTTAGGTTGAGTCAGGATGTGCAGGAGTAGGGTTACCAATGCAAAGTGATGGGGATGTGATGCCAGGCACAGCAGAATTAAGGTAAGTGAGCTTTCATACTCACTTTTCCAGAATGCAGGAGATCATTGAACCTTTTCCTGCATTGAACCCAGGTGCGTCTGTACACAGACCTGGCATTGACCTATTCAGCTATTTGCAGCCAGGCCGCCTTTGTCTGCTGAGGAGGTTTCCTTCTTCTATCACCTGGGTATAGGGCCTCCCGACGTCCTCTGACTCTCTCCACAAGAACATGGAGGGAGTCCTTGTTGAAGCGGGGAGCTGCCTTTTGTTTCTCTGCAGACATCATGGTGAGAAGCAGCAGTCAGAAGCACCAGAAACCACCTGAAATCCAATGGGGAAACGGCCCCCTTAAATGCACCAGCTGCAATCGCGTCAGCATATCAGCTGAATAGACCCGCACCTTGTGATGAGGGCGGGTAACCCACACGGCGGCTTAACTAGCCCAATTAACTGAAAACTTGTGTCAGCAGTCCGGCAGGAGCCAGTAGCGGGACTGGAAACCCACCCGCTACCATTCCTGACGCAAACCCGCCTCCAGGAAGAAAATCACTGCCTCTGTCTCTGATGATAGAATCCAGTATCTTCTCCACAACTGCTGTTAGACTGATGGGTCTGCAGTTTCCTGTTTTCTCCCTCCTTTCCTTTTTAAGTAATGGAGTGGCATTTGCAATTTTCCAATCAATAGGCACAGTTCCTGAATCTAGACGGCTTTGGAAAAGTATGACTAATGTACCTGCACTTTCCCCATCTGTTTCTTTCAATACCCTGGAATGGAAATCACAGCTCCTGGAGATTTGTCTATCTTACGTCCCATTGTCCCAATTACCATTTAAAAAAAACTTATATTAAATTCATTAAGTTGTATTTTCAGGTTTCACGATGCCACTGGTATTTTGTTCTTCTCCTCCACTGTGAAAATGGATACAAAATTTTCTTTTCACAAATTTGCAGTTTCTTTATTGTCTATTGTAGTCTCACCTGCTTCTGTCTTTAATGGACCCTTTACCACTTCCTTTCTCTTAATATATTTATTAAAACTTTTGCTGTTATCCCTTGCTTATTTTTTTCATACTCCCTTTTGCACCTCTTGCTGCTGTCTTGGCATCCCTCTTTTTGTTTTGTTGTATAGTTCTGACTGGCTCATCTATCAGCTTGATACGGTCTCTTACTGCATTTGTTGACCATGCTTGCTTTATAACACAGTGGAGCTTTTTTCCTTTTAGGGGTATGTAATGTTTTTGTATTGTACCAAATGCTTCTTTGAATACTTCCCACTGTTTGTCTGTGAGATTACCATTAACAGTTGATCACAGTTTATTGTGGTCAATTCATTTCTCATCCCTTCAAAGTTTGCTTTACTTCAGTTTAAAACCTTGGTTTATGACTCTTCCTTCTCAATCTCAAACCTAATATCAAATTCAATCATATTATAGCCAGTATTTGTAATGATGTTTCCCTATCAGCACATTATTGTCTAATTCTAATACAAAAGCAAAATACTGCAGATGCTGGAAAGCTGAAATAAAAACAGAAAATGCTAGAAATACTCATCAGGTCAGGCAGCATCTGTGGAGAGAGAAACAATATTAACGTTTCAGGTTGATGACCTTTCATCTAATTCTAGTTCATTACTCATCACTAAATCTTGTATGGCCTGTTCCCTTGTTGGTTCTAAATCCTGTTGATCAAGAAAACTGTCCCCAATACTTTTTAGAAATTCACTGCCTTTGTTACTTAAGCTGTTCTGCTTATAGAAAGAAAGAAAGACTTGCATTTATATAGCGCCTTTCATGACCACTGGACGTCTCAAAGCGCTTTACAGCCAATTAAGTACTCTTTGAAGTGGGGTCACTATTGTAATGTGGAAAACGTGGCAGCCAATTTGCGCACAGCAAGCTCCCACAAACAGCAATATGATAATGACCAGATAATCTGTTTTTGTTATGTTAATTGAGGGATAAATATTGGCCAGGACAATGGGGATACTCCCCTACTCTTCTTCAAAATAGTGCCATGGGATCTTTTATGTCCACTTGAGAGAGCAGATGGGTCCTTGGTTTAACGTCTCATCCAAAAGACAGCACCTCCGACAGTGCAGCACTCCCTCAGCACTGCACTGGAGTGTCAGGCTAGCTTTATGTGCTCAAGTCTCTGGAGTGGGACTTGAACCCACAACCTTCTGACTCAGAGGCGAGGGTGCTACCCACTGAACCACAGCTGACATTATCCCAGTCTATGTGAAAATTAAAATCTGCTATTATAACCACTTTGTCTTTGCTACACAGCCCCCCACTACATCACTACTGCCAGGAGCCTTGTATCCTTTGCTGTTCCTTAACTCTACTTACAGTGTTTCCACTGCCTGATCACCTTCATACCTTCATAGACCTTTTCAATTTGAATCATGTTCTTTTAGCATGATTAATAACATTGGGTTTATTGACTATGATTGGTCCAATTGTCTGAAGTAATGCTGTAGCTAATGGTATTTAAAGTTGAATGCCGTTCACCTAAAACGATAAGCTTGTGTAAGAATGTGAGGAAGATTTTTGGAAAGATACAATGAAGAATGTTTTTAAAAGATTTTGAGGTAAAGAATATATTGAGAAGAAGACAAAAAAGTTGTAAAGCAGGAAGATGACAAAAGACAATTTAACAAATCCTGCATCAGTACATCATCTGATTAATCTGCTACTGCCGGAAAGAGGTGGTATTGTTTTCAATTAAAATCAACATTAGAGATTTAATTTAAAAGTGTGTTGGCCCTAGTTTTGTGCTTCGAACTCTGCTGGTACATTAAGTAACCGTAAAAACATTATTTGATTATTGATGTTGAGTTAAAACCAGTTAGTGCCGTGACAGTGTACAATTCAGAGTCCTACAGTAGGGTCAATTAGTTTTGCTGTGATTATTGAAATTGAACCTCCTAATACTGATAATTGTAGTGTTGCAGATCTAGTTAAATAGAGTAATTGTTAATAGTGCATTGAGTTTTGTATCATAATCCTGAGGTCTTTCAAGTACGGTAAGAGTTAACAGTGAATATTTATTGTGTTGCAACCTACCCACTTTAACAAATAGGTATAATTGTTTTTTTAAGTGAGTTGGTTTACATGAGATGACTCCTGGGCCAGAATTAAATAGTAGACCTCAATTGAATCCTTCCTTTCAGATTTTCTATCTCATTCAACCTGCTGCCTCACACATATAATTAGATATGCATTGATATTTCATAGATAAATAATCATTTTATGTATAAAGTTAATATTACAGTTAAATCATACTGATAATCAATTTAATCAAAAATCTTTTCACAGATATATTAATTTCAAGAATTAACCTGATTAGCTGAAGCAAACTATTTTCCTCAGAATTGGACCAAGATGAGCCACACCACCAACAACACCAGCCACACCAGCAGCAGCAGCAGCAACCACAGCAAGCCTTCTCCTCAATGGCCTGATGCCCCACAGGAGAGAGGGGGGCACCACAGGGCTGCAGCACGCCGGAGGCGATACTCCCAACACAGGGTATCCAGGCAGAGGATGAGCTTCCTCAACATGACTGAGCAGCAGTGCTTCAGGAGGCTCAGGCTATCATGCCAGGTCATCGCAAACATTTGTAGCTTACTGGAACAAGACCTGGTGGACACTCCTTACCAATAGCTGTCAAAGTCACCAGTGCCCTCAACTTCTTTGCCTCAGGCTCCTTCCAGGGATCTGCAGCAGACATTTGTGGGATCTCACAGTTGGCTGTCCACAGATGCATCACCCAGGTGATGCCATGTTTCACAAGTCAGCCAATTATATCAACTTTGCCACTGATGAGCCCAGTGTTACTGAGCGGGCACTTGGCTTTGCGGCTCTGGCTGACTTCCCACAGGTGCAGGGCATCATCGACTGCACACATGTGGCCATGAAGGCACCCCCTCATCACCCAAGAGTGTTTGTGAACTGCAAGGGCTTCCACTCCCTCAATGTGCAGCTCGTTTGCAACCATAAGATGATAATGCATGAGTGCGCCAGATTCCCTGACAGCTGTCATGACTCTTTCGTGCTGTGCCAGTCCACCCTCCCTCAGCTCTTCGCACCTCAAAACAGACTTACCGGCTGGCTGCTTGGAGACAAGGGCTATCCACTGAGGACATGGCTCATGACACCCCTGAGGAGGCCGAGTACTGAGGCCGAGGAGCGTTACAAGGAGAGCCACGTGTCCACCAGATGTGTCATAGAGCAAGAAATAGGCATGCTGACGATGCACTTCAGATGACTTGACAGGTCTGGAGAAGCCCTTCAGTATGCACCAGCCAGGGTCTCCAGAATTATTGTCGTCTGCTGTGCCCTGCACAACAGAGCGCTGCAGCGAGGAATGGAGCAGCAGGAGGGGCAAGACACTCAGAAAAGGAGGTGCAGGAGGAGGAGGAGGAGCATGTGGAAGAGGAGGAGGAGGAGGAGGAGCATGTGGAAGAGGAGGAGGACGAGGAGCAGGTGGAAGAGGGGGAGAGGAGGAGCATGTGGAAGAAGAGGAGGAGGAGCATGTGGAAGAGGAGGAGGAGCAGGTGGAAGAGGAGGAGGAGGAGGAGCATGTGGAAGAGGAGGAGGAGGAGGAGCATGTGGAAGAGGAGGAGGAGGAGCATGTGGAAGAGGAGGAGGAGCAGGTGGAAGAGGGGGAGGAGGAGGAGCATGTGGAGGAGGAGGAGCATGTGGAATAGGGGGAGAGGAGGAGCAGGTGGAAGAGGAGGAGGTGGAGCATGTGGAAGAGGAGGAGGAGGAGGAGCATGTGGAAGAGGAGGAGGAGCAGGTAGAAGAGGGGGAGGAGGAGGAGCAGGTGGAAGAGGAGGAGGAGGAGGAGCAGGTGGAAGAGGAGGAAGAGGAGGAGCATGTGGAAGAGGAGGAGGAGGAGGAGCAGGTGGAAGAGGAGGAGGAGGAGGAGCAGGTGGAAGAGGAGGAGGAGGAGCAGGTGGAAGAGGAGGAGGAGGAGGAGCATGTGGAAGAGGAGGAGGAGGAGGAGCATGTGGAAGAGGAGGAGGAGGAGGAGCATGTGGAAGAGTAGGAGGAGGAGGAGCATGTGGAAGAGGAGGAGGAGGAGGAGCATGTGGAAGAGGAGGAGGAGGAGGAGCATGTGGAAGAGGAGGAGGAGGACGAACAGGTGGAAGAGGAGGAGGAGGACGAGTAGGTGGAAGAGGAGGAGGAGGAGGAGCATGTGGAAGACGAGGAGGAGGAGGAGGAGCATGTGGAAGACGAGGAGGAGGAGGAGCATGTGGAAGAGGAGGAGGAGGAGGAACCGGATAGCACCAGCAGTGGTGCACTTTGCTGCCCGGGTGACCCAGGATGGCCTCTTTATGGCCAGATTTACTTAACTTGCTCCAATGCAGCCACATGCCTGCCACATGCTGTACTAAGTTCCCCTGCCCCCTCCCACAGCAACAACATAAAGCATCCCTACAATGACCAATCCATTCCTCTCAGCCAAAGCCCCAATGCTCGAGGTTAAATAATGTGTCACCATTCACTCCGAGTGACAAAGCCACTTCCAAGGTTTGAGGCAAAAATGGACAAGACCTGAAAGTGATGCAAATAAAACTATTTATTTGTGTCATCAAAATAACTGAAACTTACCACTAACAGTTTTGATACACCCATATCCATACCCTTGTGCATCTACTTTTGAGTCATTTTTCTTTTGCGAGTGCTTCTACAAGGTGCAACCCCTATGGCTTCAGCAGAGGTAGTTGCAGGCTGCTCACTTCCCTGCTGCACCTCATCAGACACTTTTGGCAGATGTTCTCTGAGTTTGGAGCCTGTAATAGCGCCGCACAAGTCTGCTCCTCCTGCGACTGTGCAGGGGCAGATTTGGCCATTGGGATCCGAGGAAGCATCTGGGGCTCTGACTGAGGGGGTGGCAACGAGGAAGAAGTGGGAGCGCTTTGAGAGGAGCCCCCACTTCCATGTCCCCTCTCACCATCATCCCTCTCATGGGCCACCCACACTCCCTGCTAGCAAGGAGCTGGCGAGCACCTTGCTGCACAGCAGTGGGACGATGAAGGCCCAAGTCTACTTTTACATCCCTCCTCAGGTCTATGAGCGCCTGCCATCTGTTGTCCACAGCTAGCACGTGCTCATGTGAGTGACGTATTTGTTGCTCCATGCAGGTGGCCATCCTTTCCATGGAGGAGCATATCGTCACCATCACCTGCGACATGGTGATGCTCATGTTGGAGATGGACTCCTCCATTCTCTGCACATTTGCAGACATCGCAGCTGCAAAAGATGCCAGAGCCTCATGCAATTGTTGCTGCCCTCCAAGATCACCCGCTTTCTCGATGCTCAGCGTCTGCATGCAGCTCAGCAGAGTTTGGACCGTCCTGCGCCCTCCGGCGAGGAGTCTCCACTGCTGTCCCTGTCAACACCATCTGCTCTTGCTTACTGGTGAATTGTGAGACACCAGGTGACAACACTACTCTATGGTGCAAAAGACCCATCGAGGTGTGCGTATCTGCGCTGGTGCTGGCTGCGCTTGGGTCTGCTGACGATGCACCCTCAAAGGCTGGAGGTTCCTCTGAGGAGTCATCTTCCTCCTCTGGCTAGACAGTGTGGGGGGGGGGAAGGGGCAGTTGCTGGACCTGTGGGAGAATAAAGAGATGAATTAGAAGTGTTATAATAAGAATGGGTAATGTTACCATTATGTACATGATGACATTTCACTGACTGCTGACATCAGTCACCATATGAGTGACTGTTGTATGCCATGTGGCTGTATGAGATGTGATTCTGTCACCTGGTTGCTGGGATGTTCCCCTCACTCCATCTCCAACCGCCAGAGTCTCTCGAGCTCCCAAGATCTCCAGAGCCCCCTCCTCTGCTGCTGTTAGGTGTGCGAAGACTGGCGGGCCACCTTCGATTCTCTCCCTCTCTATGTTGTTCTGGGCTCTTTTCTCCTGCAAGGAGGGAAAGAAGTGAAGTTTGAGTGAGAGTGATGGAATGAGTGTAAGGAATGGATGGCTTACATCTGTAGAGGGTGACTATGAGGGAGTGATGTGACATTGCCAACTGACCTCCTTCTGTGGTGTTACTTGCTATGATTGCATTAGGATGAGGATGAGTGTGAGGGTTGGTTAGTCGGATGGGGATGTGAGTTTGTACATAGAGAGAGGGATGGGTGGACCTGGAAGGTATGTTGGTGTGAGGAGTGACGTACAGGAGTAGGCTTGGGAAGGCAGAGTGATGGGGATGTGGTGACAGGCACATCAGGATGAGGGTGAGTGTAGCATTGCACTCACCTTTCCTGACCTCATGAGATCATTGAAGTGTTTCCTGCACTGTATCCAGGCCCTCCTCACCACATCTCTGCTGTTGACCTCCTCAGCTATATCCAGCCAGGCTCTTTTTGTTTTTTGTGGAGGTCTCCTTTGCCTATCAACAGGGAAGAAGACCTCCCTGCATGCTCTGACAGCCTCCACCAGATTATGCAGCGATGAATCAGAGAAGCGTGGTGCGGCCCCTCTGCCTTTGGCAATTCATCCTTCTAAAGTTATAACACTACTGTGGCCTTTCTTTGTCACCTTCCACCCTCCTCTGGCAACCTTCAAATGAGTTGAGTTAAATAGTGTTGAGGCTGCTTTAAATATGGATGCTGGAAACGAGTCATCGATGATGTCGTCAGACCCGCACCATTTAATAGGGCCGGGAAACACACATGAGTCTTTCAATTGAGGCCATTAAGTAAAAGTCGCTATGAACAACGCGCTGCTCAGAACATCGCATTCCCGACCCGCTACGTGGCCCGCACACACCCGACCCGACGCAAAGGTAAAAATGCTAGCCTAAAATCATGAATCCAGTATAGAGAATGGGGTAGATTTTTATTTTTACAACATGGGCATTAAGCATCGCCTGGGCAGAGTGCTGAAAGGAAAATATGGCGGGAAGGTTTATACTCCACTTACAGAACCAGCCTGATTTACCTTCTGTTCATTTCAATGGAAGGAAAATCAGGTGGGTTCTGCTATAGGTGTGCAATCCTCACTGTTCTCTTTTCCACGCTCCACCCACACGATGCTTAATGCCCAGGTTGTAAAGATGAAAATCTACTCTGATATAGGTTTACAACCGTGCTATAAATGGTGAGCAGAGAAAATCTGCCTCCTAGTAGCTATGAGAAGGTGCAGACAGGGGCCATATTAACAAGGACACATGTCTCATCAATTTTGTCAGTTGCTAAATACACAGAATGATTTGGAGAAGCCAGGTTTCCCTCTGTCCAACAATCTTGTTTTAGCAAACGATGGTTTCTATATACTACTGGGAAAGTACCAGGCAGCAGCATGAGTTTCTCAGACAAGAGGCGCAATGTGTAAAGCTTTGCCAGTGGTTGGCACAACTGTTGCAGATGGTGCTGCTCTTGTGGTCCTGACATAAAGATTCACGTCCAGCTCAAATGCTAACATTTTTGTGGAACTTCTTTGTTTACAGTTAGCATCGCTCTGGACATTCCACGGTAGGCTGCACTTCAGATCCTGTTAGCAAGGTACACTTCGTGAGACAAGACTGAGCCTACTCCAGCTGTTAACTTAGGACCAGAGTACAGGATCGTCTGACTTAGCGAATTCTCAGCAACAGCCTTGCCTCCCACACCCTCTTACATCGATGATCTTGTAGGGGAGGGTGGAGGCTCCACCTCCACAAAACCATACAGGAAAGTTTGCCCTGTGGCAGGGACCCAGCATATCTAGATCCTGTCATTCTTATGCACTCACACTGATGTTACAGCGGAAGATAATCATAGACGGGCATACATTTTCAGCTCAATATTTCATGCTGGTGTATGATTCCACTGGTGCTGTCTGTGCACTGGTGCTCATTCTTTATGTGTGAGCCCAAACAATGAACATTTTCAGGTAACTTGACTATGGAGGCACCTTAACCAAGTTGGATTTTGTTCTCACCCAAAGCCCACACTAATATACATCCACACACACAAATACACATACAGACACGCACTATGTTATCGTTAAAAATGTAAGGAGTTCATACTTGACCTTTACTTCCTATAGCTTATTGCTTCTGCCACCTTCACTCTCTACCCATTTGTACTAAAAAAAAGTCCTTCCAGCTCCTGATGCTACTTGTGAAATCAGTTCATTCTAGCCTGGCTCTGCTGCTATAATTGGTCCACTCAGATATAACACCATTATGAACCATTGAGACATTGGTCTTCAAACTAACTATTATAGCGAATAGTAGAGGTGCCACTTTAGAACATATTCGACAATTTAAACAAGTATGTGGCTCTTTGAATCAAGCGCTTCATCAATTACTATAATTCAATTGAAGGCTACATAAATACTAATTAATGCAAAGCAATTCCAGCAGCTTCCAAATTCTATCATCACCATTTGGTGAAATGCAGAGTAACAATAATTGTTTATCTTCTGACTTTTCGACCAGTTGGATACATAAGTAAGGGAAAGCGTTAAGATCAACTTTTCCGTCCAGCAAAGAATAAGTCTTAGTAGTAATCAAACATTGCACAGAACAGTCTCTTATTATGCTCATGTGAAGTGCCTTGGACGTTCACTACATTAAAGGTGCTACATAAATCCAAGTTGTTGTTGTTGTCTGGTACTTATATCAGGCATTGGCAATTTTAGCATCTTGATGTATTCGCAAAAAGTGGTTCAGTATGCTCTGTCGCTGTTTAAAGTGAGGTTTTATACATATTCCTGTGTTTCGGAGTGCAGTATTGTGTATTGTCTCAGGGCTACTAGCCTGTACTGCATCTTCATTTCAAAATGCATTTGGATCACATGGACACTTGAAAAAAGAAACATTGCTCTCAATTAACAAGAACAACAACAACTTGCATTTTTATAGTGAATTTAACGTAGTAAAACGTCCCAAGACGCTTGACAGGAGCATTATCAAACAAAATTTGACACTGAGCCACATAAGGAGATATTTGGGCAGATGGTCACAGAGGTAGGTTTTAAGGAGTGTCTTAAAGGAGGAAAGAGAGATAGAGAGGCAGAGAGGTTTAGGCAGGGAATTCCAGAGCTTAGCGCCTAGGCAGCTGAAGGCACAGCCGCCAATGGTAGAGTGATTAAAATCAGAAATGCGCAAGAGACCAGAATTGGAGGAGCATAGATATCTCAGAGGGCTGTGGGGCTGGAGGAGTTTACAGGGATAGGGAGGGGCGAGGCCATGGAGGGATTTGAAAACAAGAATGAACATTTTTAAATTAAATGTATTTTTCAGTGTAGCTTTAGAGGACAGTATTATGTTTTTCATCTACTGCAGTCGTACATTTTTTACCAACTATAAGACTTTTGTTTGTGGAAGGCAAACACTATTGAGTGCTATATATTCCTTGTGGGTGAATTATATTAATTCCCAAAACAACGTGTCAGTCAATAAATCCTTTACTAAAACAGTAAAAGGTCAAAGGTAGCATCAATATAGTAATTTTGTGAAGAAGCTAATCAGACCGAGGATGAAACTAGCATCTATAATTGGCCCAACTACTGTGTGCAAAAAATGTAAATGTTTGTCGGGAAACCCAGTCAATTAGCTTCACAAAAACTCTTTTTACACCTGCCACCTTGTTACTAATGAAAACAAAATAGCGTTACTCAGTCTTCTGCGTGGTCTTGTCTTGCCTTTAGTGATGCGTTTCCTAATTTAAAAAGTGAACAAAGTAGACTATGCACCAAATGATTTAACAATACTTTTGATAAGATATTAATATGGTGTCAATTATGCTAATTCTTTTCATTTTCTGCATGATAGGTCAACATGCATGTGTCAAGAGATTTTGTTTTCGACATCCTTGGAATTTTTTACTGTGTTTAGGACTGCTTAAGGCGTAGAAGACTGCAATTATATAATTGATATATTTTTTTCAATTTCACTTTATTGGCTATAATTATAAATAAATGTTACATGTTGCTAATGTGTATGCAGTTAATCAGATGTTAGGACGAATATCTGAGTATCCATAAATAAATTTAATTTAAACTAGCCGTTCTCTTGGGGTGTTGTTTCATGGACAATCTGGAATCTGGAGCACAGATGTTTAGTCTCATCCCATTTCTGGGTGTTGAGCGCAGCAAGGGGGGCTGAGGAGCTGAGCCACCTCAGTGGGGATGGGGGTCAGATAGGCAGGTGACAGCAGGGTACAGAACTTTAAAATTAAAACCGCCAGATCGTAAGAGAATTAACGGATTGCCTGTTTAACAGTGCTCGAGTCACAGTGAACAATGTTAAAATCAGAGAATCACAGAAACATACAGCACAGAAGAAGGCCATTCGGCCCATTGTGCCTGTGCTGGCTCTTTGAAAGAGCAGTCATGCTTAGTATCACATCTCCACTTTTTGTCCGGAACCCTGTAAGTTCCTCATCCTCAAGTACCTGTCCAACTCCCTTTTAAAATTATTTATGGAATCAGCTTCCATCACCTCTTCAGGTAGAGCGTTCCAGATCCCGACAACTCTTCTGAATTAAAAAGCTTCTTCTCATTTCCCCTCTAGATCTTTTGCCAATGATTTTGAATCTATGTTGTGAGAGAATTTTTCACTGGATCTGATGCTGAGACGGAGGCAGGGCCTGTTTGGGGAAACTTCACAGATGTAGTTCTAACCTACAATGGCTGGTTTTGTGGGTAAGATTACTAATATTTTTTTCAAGAATTATGCTTTTTTATGTGTTTGTTATGCTAGCAGTATTACTTAATTGACTATAACAGAAATAAAAATGGTAGCTGGAAGCACTTTGAGAAAAATAAATGCAGTGATGTGATTGTAAATTGTGGGTTTTCATGTGGTTTCTCTTCTGTGGGTTTTGCTGATCAATATTTCAGAGAATCGAGATGGTTAAATTGCTTATTTGGGCTCATGAGGAAAGTGACACCTGCTTTTTTCTACCATAGAGAGATTTAATGTGACACCTTGCAGATTTAATGGCCCAGAAATTCGCCTCTCTGGCTTGCCGCGGGGGTAAGGATCGCGCGCGCTCTTACCTACCAGCGCCTGCCGTTGTGTTTTGGGCCCACGGGAACTTCTGGTCCTGGGCCTCTCCCAACTGCCGGCGCACAGTGCTTGCGTGTTCCAGGGGCGCAGTTAGTGCGATGCGTCCCCTGGGATCACGTGGGCCATGGAGAGCCAATGGCAGCAGACCATCTTTCATTCATAGATTTGACAGGAGACCTGTCAAATCTGTGAATTGAAATCGGCCCCAAAAGAACAGCTAAACTTAAAATATATTTTTTTTAAAAACATCACATTTATAAAATAACTATAGTTAAATAAATTAACCACTTTAAACAAAAATTAAAATTTTTGGAAAAATTAAAATACTTTTTAAAAGTGATAAAAATAAACTTACCTTTCTTTAAAGTATCTAAAAAAATAAACCTGTTGAAAAAATTTAAAATTATACTTAATTAACCACTTACCTTGTTGAAAACGGGTCTTGCGCCTCCTTTTTAATAGCGTAGTATCTTCAATACTTACCCTCGCGTAGAAACCTGAAAAAAAATCTAAGTGTGTTGCGTGCGCGCAGCCTCTACCGCGCACGCGGTTCACCTAGGAACCGCCCCCTTCACCATACCGGAAGTTCCGGTTTTCCGCACATGCGCAGTGCATGCAAGAAACTGGCACTTCGGGAAGCATTACGGGTGAGTACGCACTGTGTACTCACGCGGGAAGGGCCGAATTTTTGGCCCCATGTGTACGTGCTTTATCCAAGACTTTTAATTATATAGAAGGAATTTGTTATTTATGGAAGTTACTTTTAACAGTCATAAAGGCATTGAAACATCAGGGAGTTGATTGTAACCACGAATGGTTTTGGGTTGGCGGGAGTGTGGGCGAGTGCGACACGCTCTCGTTGGCCTAAATTCCAGACCCGGGGGATTTTTAACACCCAGACCTCATTTCAATTGTGCTGGCCTATTTCCCACCCAAAACAGGTGGAAGAGAGTCCAGTGTGGCTGCTAGCAGGGGAAGATCAGGTGGGCCTCGCAGATAAGTGGCAGGGAGGAGGTTTTGGGAGGGCTTCACGGAGAGATGGGGGCGATAGTCTGCGCCGGGGAGGCCGCGAGCTTCCTTGTGAAATCTGGAGGAGCACTACCGACCCCACATTGGAAATTTGTTCATTTACTTGGTGGACCTCTTTGTCCTTCCCAGGGGCTGCCACCATGGCTTCCCCGCTCAGACCCCAGCTAAAATGTCATTAAGGTCCTGTTGACGTCAGAGGACCCTGATTACCATTTATGCATGAGGTGGCCCCGACTTTGCGGTCATCTCATCCACCACCAAAACCAACAACGTTAAAACCAAAAATCTATGGGAGTGGAGTGGGAATTGAGCTGCCCGATTTTAACTGCCTGCTTGGTTCCTGCCGAGTTAAAATTCCCCAGTGTGTTTGTTTGTTTGACGTTTGCAAAACTTTTATTGTTTTTTAATTCTACTCCGAGGAGATCCACAAATTCATACGTAAAGATGTTTTGCAGTAATTTTATGAGTAAGTAATCCTGTTGTCACTGACAAATTACTTTTTAAAACTTGGGTATTTAACCTGTTCAATCATGATTCATCAGGAAAATGAAATATGCTGCAAACTTAAAGCACACAGAAACGTTGAAGCCCAAGCAGTCATAGGAAGTCCTCAGAACCCTTGGGAACGAAACACAGGAAATGACATTGCCTGAGAAAGAACCCAGATAATTTACTAAGGAAGCATAGAACTTTATTAATGTATAATGCAGATGGCAAGAATAGCTATAAAATCATGCTCAAAACCTCTGCATGGGAAGGATGAATAGCTCATGGGCTTGGACAGGTAAACAGTGAGAAGCTTGGACAATATTCTTCACTTAGTCAAAATCAAAATACTGCAGATGCTGGAAAACTGAAATAAAAACAGAAATACTCAGCAGGTCAGGCACCATCTGTGGAGAGAGAAACAGAGTTGATTGGGCTGAAATTTTACTTTGTAGAGTGTGCGGGATTGTGAGCGGGTGGGCAGTTAAAAGCGCTGAAATTGACAGCGTGTCGGGAAGTCAGCTTCGACCTGCCGGCTTCCGCCTTTAACTCAGGCGCATTAGTCAGCGCAGTCAGAGATCCCCTCGGGAGAGGCGGGTGCCCTAATTAAAGCAGCTTAGAGCTCGTTAAGAGGCTTTTAACAGCCTTTTTAACCTGATGTTGCAGCTTTTACTGGCTGTTCGCGGGATTCCCAGGCTTGCTGAACCTCGCCAGTCAGTGAAAGCAAGGCGAGAGCAGAGCGGCCATTGTGGGAGTTGAACAAATGACAGAATAAAAAAAATCACATAAATACTCACAGCTCACACCTGCTTCCTTGCCTAAGGGAAAGGCTGTGACACCATTTGTGCTGAGTGTTTGCTCTCAGGAGTTTGCAGGTGATTTCTACAACTTCGGAAGTCACTCACTACATTGGATGTCACTCTCATTACTTTAGAAGTCACTCTCACTACATTGGAGGATTGTGTCTCTGATCTCCACTTTACCTGGTATCGATCAGATCAGCATGGGTGCCGCTTATGCTGTTTCACCTTCGACCTCAGATTCGGACCAAGATGAGCCCCAGCAGCAACAATGCCAGCAGCAGCAGCAACACCAGCAGCCTTCTCCTCACTGACCTGCCGCTCCACAGGAGAGAGGTGATGAGCACAGGGATGCACCTCGCAGGAGGCGATACCCCCAACACAGGGTATATAGGCAGAGGATCAGCTTCCTGGACAGTTCCTCAGGAGGCTCAGGCTATTGCATCAGATTGTGGCAGATATTTGTGGTCTGCTGGAAGAAGACCTACTGCCAAATGGACCTGGTGGACATGCGTTACCAATGGCTGTCAAAGTCACCACCGCGCTGAACTTCTTCGCATCAGGCTCTTCCAAGAGTCTCTGCAGGAGACATTTGCAGGATTTCACAGTCGGCCGCCCACAAATGCATCACCCAGGTGACCGAGGCCATGTTTGCCAGGGCAGGCACTTATGTACACTTTGCCACTGATGAAGCCAGTCAGACTGAATGGGTGCTCGGCTTTGCAGCTCTTGCTGGCTTCCCACAGGTGCAGGGCGTCATCGACTGCAAACATGTGCCCATCAAGGCAAGCCCACATCACCCAGGAGTGTTCGTGAATCGGAAGGGCTTCCACTCCCTCAATGTGCAGCTCGTTTGCAACTATAAAAAGATCATCATGCAATGTATGTGCCAGATTCCCAGGGAGCTGTCATGATTTATTCATCCTGCACCAGACACCAGATGACAACACTACTCTCTCTCTTCCTGGACCCACCGACGTGTGTGTATCTGCGCTGGTGCTGGGTGCACATGGGTCTGCTCACGGTGCACCCTCAGAGACCGCAGCCTCCTCTGAGGAGTCGTCTTCCTCCTCTTCCTCTGGCTGGACAGTGGGGGTGGGGGCACTTGATGGGCCTGTGGGAGAGTAAAGGCATGAATTAGAACTGTTATGATAAGAATGTTTTAAGTAACCATTATGCACATGATCATATTTCACTGGCTTCTGACATCAAGTCACTATAAGTGATTGCTGTTTGCCATGTGGCTGTATGTTATTTAATTCTGTTACCAGGTAGCTGGGAGCTCCCCATCTCTCCATCTCCCACTGCCAGCAGCTTCGCAACTCTGCTGGTCTCCAGCACCCCCTCCTCTGCTGCAGTCAGTGGTGTCGTTACTGGAGGGCCACTTCCAGTTCTCTGCCTTTCTCGGTGCAGAGGGAGAAGGAGGTGCTAAATAATGTAAACCAAGGGGCAACAGTAAATAAGCAAATATATAATTAATCAGAGTAATTAATTAGATATAAGGGGATAAAATTAAAATTAACTGTGTAAAGGATACCAACATTAAAGGGATCAGAATTGTATTAAATAAAAATCTGGTACAGATAAATAATAAATAGGATTAAGGGGATACTAAACTAAATATATATATATAACATAAGTAGATAGACTTTTAATGCAAAATGATGGCACAATTGAGACCCATTGCGTGCCATTGCTGTGCCATGTGCGAACTCCAGAATGTTTTATGTGTCCTTGATAACCACGTGTGTGGGAAGTGCCTCCATTTTCTTAAACTCAAGCTCAGGGTTTCTGAGCTTGAGGAGCAGCTGTAGTCACTGCAGGGCATGCAGGAGGCTGAGACTTTACTGGAGGGCACGTACCAGGAAGTGGTCACCCTGTAGCTACAGAGAATTCAGGAGGATAGTTCAA
Source organism: Squalus acanthias (assembly GCA_030390025.1). Lineage (NCBI taxonomy): Eukaryota > Metazoa > Chordata > Chondrichthyes > Squaliformes > Squalidae > Squalus > Squalus acanthias. Next base: position 59,546,554 of record CM059431.1, on the reverse strand, counting down.
GTGGGTGGCCATTGGTAGGGTAGGAAGAGGCAGTCAGAGCAGGAATCCTCTGAGAGTGTAGCACTCTCAAACTGGTTTTCAGTGCTGAAGTGAGGGTGATGGCACCTCGGGGGAATACAGTCTAGAGTGCAGTCTAGAGCACATCCATAGTACAGTGGGGCAAATGACTGCACAAGGAGTGGCGGGGGGGGGGGGGCGGGGGTGGTGGTGGGGTTTGGTAGGGCGCACACCAATGTGTAGAAGTGCAGTTGTCATAGGGGATTCGATAGGAAGGGGGATAGACAGGCATATCTGCAACCGCCAACATAAGTCTCGCATGGTGTGTTGCCTCACTGGTGCCATGGTATAGGACATCACTGAACGGGTGCAGAACATTTTGCGGGGAGAAGGGGAACATCCATTACATGTGGGCCATGTTGGAACCAATGATGTAGGTAGGAAAAGGGTTGAGGTCCTACAGGCAGAGTTTCAGGAGCTAGGGAGGAAGTTAAAGAGCAGGACCTCAAAGGTAGTAATCTTTGGATTACTCCCAGTACCACACGATAGTGATTATAGGAGCAGTAAGGTAAAACAAGTTAATACGTGGCTGAAGAAGGAGGGGGTGGGGCAAGTGGCAGTATTGATCAAAGATGCAGTTACATCACTAGAAACTTGAGGGTTCAAAGACAGAATCTATTTGGTTAGAATTAAGGAACAATAGAGGAGCTATTACACTGCTGGGTATACATTATAGGCCACTAAATAATGGGAAAGAGAGAGAGGAGCAAATTTGCAGGCAAATTGCAGAAAGATGTAAGAACTTTAGAGTACTGATAATGGGGGACTTCAATTATCCTAATATAGACTGGGAAAATAGTGTAAAGGGCAAAGAGGGGGATGAATTCCTGAAATGTGAACAAGAGAACTTTCTTGATCAGTTTGGGGGAGAAATTCGGCAAGTTAGCAGCCCCAGTTAGCGCCTGGCAGGGGCACTAACGGGGCGCTCAGGCGGTAGCGCCACAGCGGGGCGAGTTCCGCACCGCACGGCAAATTCGCCGGCGCTACAGTTAGCGCCTCAGCACCTTTCGCCATGCAGATTGTGACATCAGCGAGCGTGCAACACTCGCTGGGCGCCAGATCTGCAAACTTCAGTAGCGCCCCCCGCCTTACCGCCTCACGCCGACAGCGCCAGGGAGCGAAGGCATGAACCAGCTGGCTGGCGGTTGGCTACTTAAAGGGATGCGCCCCAGCTGTCAAGGAACTTCCGTTCCAAAGGTCAGTTATGATGGCAGAGAGCGCAGGATGGATCTGCAGCCAAATAAAGGCTGCTTAGTCCCCAGAGAGTTGCGGGCCGTCAAAGGACTTTGCATTTTATCCCTCAGCATATCGCCGTTCTGCATTCCCCAAATCATTGGGGCCTGGTGTGCAGACTCCAGTGACCTTCCCCTTTAATGGCTGCAAGGCGCCTTCGCCAATGCTCACTCCCGATTAAACAACACCTCATCGCTTGGAGCCTAACGCCACTCACCTACGCCATTAGCGCCTGATTTAGCGCTCCCCTGCATTCTTTGAGCGTTGAGACTGAATTTAGCAGGCAGTGAGATTGTTTAGCGCCTGGTGCTAAACTTTCAACTTCTCAAATGTTAGCGCCGCAACCGAGGCATAAGCCCAATGCATTTTTCCAGCCCAACGAGGAAGGAAACAGTGCTGCATATAGTTCAGGGAAAGAAGTGGGGCAAGTGGAGCATGTTTCAGTGGGAGAGCATTTGGGGAAAAATGATCACAATATCATTAGAGTTAAAGTAAAGGGCAAGGAAAAATCAAATGTGAAAATACTCAATTGGAGGAGGTTTTTTTTTTTATTCGTTTATGGGATCTGGGCGTCCATTCCTAATTGCCCTTGAGAAGGTGGTAGTGAGCCGCCTTCTTGAACCGCTGCAGTCCGTGTGGTGATGGTACTCCCACAGTGCTGTTAGGTAGGGAGTTCCAGGATTTTGACCCAGCGACGATGAAGGATCGGCGATATACTTCTAAGTCAGGATGGTGAGTGACTTGGAGGGGATTTTGGAGGTGGTGGTGTTCCCATGCGCCTGCTGCCCTTGTCCTTCTAGGTGGAAGAGGTCACGGGTTTGGGAGGTGCTGCCGAAGAAACCTTGGCGAGTTGCTGCAGTGCATCTTGTAGATGGTACACACTGCAGCCATGGTACGCCGGTGGTGGAGGGAGTGAATGTTTAAGATGGTGGATGGGGTGCCAATCAAGCGGGCTGCTTTGTCCTGTATGGTGTCGAGCTTCTTGAGTGTTGTTGGAGCTGCACTCATCCAGGCAAGTGGAGAGTATTCCATCACACTCCTTACTTGTGCCTTGTAGATGGTGGAAAGGTTTTGGGGAGTCAGGAGGTGAGACACTCGCCGCAGAATACCTAGCCTCTGACCTGCTCTTGTTGCCACAGTATTTATGTGGCTGGTCCAGTTAAGTTTCTGGTTAATGGTGATCCCCAGGATGTTGATAGTGGGGGATTCGGCGATGGTAATGCCATTGAATGTCAAGGGGAGGTGGTTAGACTCTCGCTTGTTGGGGATAGTCATTGCCTGGCTCTTCTGTGGCGCGAATGTTACCTGCCACTTACCAGCCCAAGCCTGAACGTCGTCCAAGTCTTGTTGCATGCGGGCATGGACTGCTTCATTATCTGAGGAGTTGTGAATGGCGCTGAACACTGTGCAGTCATCAGCAAACATCCCCATTTCTGACCTTATGTTGGAGGGAAGGTCATTGATGAAGCAGTTGAAGATGGTTGGGCCTAGGACACTGCCCTGAGGAACTCCTGCAGTGATGTCCTGGGGCTGTGATGATTGACCTTCAACCACCACAACCATCTTCCTTTGTGCTAGGTTTGACTCCAGCCAGTGGAGCGTTTTCCCCCTGATTCCCATTGACTTCCGTTTTACTAGGGCTCCTTGATGCCAGACTCGGTCAAATGCTGCCTTGATGTCAAGGGCAGTTAATTTCAGTGAGTTGAAAAGGGATCTGGCCCAGTTGGATTTGAATCAAAGATTGTCAGGTAATACAGTAAATGAGCAATGAGAGGACTTCAAAGAGGAGATAGTTCGGGTACAGACTAGACACATTCCCACAAGGGGGAAAGGAAGGGCATCCAAAGCTAGAGCTCCTTAGATGATTAAATATACAGGCCGTGAAATTCGGCACCTTAGTGCCTGCTGTTAAGACCAGTTTTGTCAAAAAAATGGCAGCTGCCTCACTTCAACCCACTTCCGGCACGTTCCACGGCAGCCGCCACTTTAGGCAGGTCGGCAGTACGGCTGTTGCCTGCGCTTGCTAGAAAAATGAGGCAGATCGTGACGTCAATCAGTGGCAATGCTGATTTGATGCACGACCTGCCATTTTGGACGTCATCGCTCCATTCAACGCCTTCTCCAAAATACGAACAGCTGAACACGCGTAGCTTGCTCGAACAAGACCTGGTGGACACTCCTTACCAGTGGCTGTCAAAGGCAGCGCCACGCTCAACCTCTTCACCTCAGGCTCCTTCCAGGGATCTGCAGCAGACATTTGCAGGATCTCACTGTCAGCCGTCCACAGATGCATCACCCAGGTGACCGATGCCATGTTTCACAAGTCAGCCAATTATATCAACTTTGCCATTGATGATGCCAGTGTTACTGAGCGGGCGCTCGGCTTTGCAGCTCTGGCTAACTTCCCACAGGTGCAGGGCATCAGCAACTGCACACATGTGGCCATCAAGGCACCCCCTCATCACTCAGGAGTGTTTGTGAACTGCAAGGGCTTCCACTTCCTCAATGTGCAGCTTGTGATTATGCAATGTATGCGCCAGATTCCCTGGCAGCTGTCATGAATCTTTCATGCTGCGCCCTCTCTCATGCTCCACTCTCTCTCAGCTCTTTGCACCTCCAAACTGACTTACCGGCTGGCTGCTTGGAGACAAGGGCTATCCACTGAAGACATGGCTCATGACACCCTTGAGGAGGCCACGTAATGAGGCCGAGGAGCGTTACAATGAGAGCCATGTGTCCACCAGATGTGTCATAGAGCAAGCAATAGGCATGCTGAAGATGCGCTTCAGATGCCTTGACAGATCTGGAGGAGCCCTTCAGTACGCACCAGCCAGGGTCTCCAGAATCATTGTCGTCTGCTGCGCACTGCACAACATACTGCAGCAGCGAGGATTGGAGCTGCAGGAGCAGCATGGTGCACAACACACAGCCTCTTCAGAACAGGAGGAGTAGGAGGAGGAGGAACCTGAGCACCTTGCTGCACAGCAGTGGGGCGATGAAGGCCCAAGTCTACGTTTACATCCCTCCTTGAGAGGAGATCTATGAGCGCCTGTCATCTGTTGTCCACAGCTAGCATGTGCTCATGTGAATGACGTATTTGTTGCTCCATGCAGGTGGCCATCCTTTCCATGGAGGAGCATATCGTCACCATCACCTGCGACATGGTGGTGCTCACGTTGGAGATGGCCTCCTCCATTCTCTGAACATTTGCAGACAGTGCGGCTGCAAAAGATGCCAGAGCCTCATGCAATTCTTGCTGTCATTCCAAGATCACCCTCTTTCTCGATGGCCCCAAGGCTCAGCATCTGCATACAGCTCAGCAGAGCCTCGAGCGTCTCGCGCCCTCTGGTGAGGAGTCCCCACTGCTGTCCCAGTCAACTCCACCTGCTCTTGCTCACTTGTGAATTGTGAGGCACCAGTTGATAACATTACTCTATCTCGCACAGGACCCACCAAGGTGTGCATATCTGCGCTGGTGCTGGGTGCGCTTGGGTCTGCTGACGCTGCACCTTCAGAGGCTGGAGGTTCCTCTGAGAAGTCGTCTTCCTCCTCTGGCTGGACAGTGGGGCGGCGGGGGGCGGGCGGGGGGAGGTGATGGGTGCAGTTGATGGACCTGTGGGAGAGTAAAGATTCAATTGGAAGTGTTATAATAAGAATGGGTAATGTTACCATTATGTACATGATGACATTTCACTGACTGCTGACATCAGTCACCATATGAGTGACTGTTGTATGCCATGTGGCTGTATGAGATGTGATTCTGTCACCTGGTTGCTGGGATGTTCCCCTCGCTCCATCTCCAACCGCCAGAGTCTCTCGAGCTCCCAAGATCTCCAGAGCCCCCTCCTCTGCTGCTGTTAGGTGTGCGAAGACTGGCGGGCCACCTCTGGTTCTCTCCCTCTCTCTGTTGTTCTGGGCTCTTTTCTCCTGCAAGGAGGGAAAGAAGAGAAGTTTGAGTGAGAGTGATGGAATGAGTGAAAGGAATGGATGGCTTACATCTGTAGAGGGTGACTATGAGGGAGTGACGTGACATTGCCAACTGACCTCCTTCTGTGGTGTTACTTGCTATGATTGCATTAGGATGAGGATGAGTGTGAGGGTTGGTTAGTCAGATGGGGATGTGAGTTTGTACATAGAGAGAGGGATGGGTGGACCTGGAATGTATGTTGGTGTGAGGAATGATGTGCAGGAGGAGGCTTGGGAAGGCAGAGTGATGGGGTTGGGGTGACAGCCACTTCAGGATGAGGGTGAGTGTGGCGTTGCACTCACCTTTCCTGAACTCATGAGATCATTGAAGTGTTTGCTGCACTGGATCCAGGCCCTCCTCACCACATCCCTGCTGCTGACCTCCTCAGCTATATCCAGCCAGGCTCTTTGGGGTAGAAATTAGGTTGCGCCCCATTTGGGGCGCAAATATCGTCCGGACGCAAATATTAGCGCCTGGCGCTAATTATCGGCACTGACTGGAAACTTCACTTTTACCGCCCCGGGAGGTGAGTGGAGCGCTAAAGCAGGCGCTGCACACCTCTCTTAAGGCGCAAAGGCCGAGCAGTGAGGCGCTAACTCGGAGCGCTGGCGAAGCTCATGTAATGTCAGTCAGCAATGGAACACACACACAATGGCACGGGCCAGTTCTTAAAGGGGATGGTTGATCTTGCTTTCCATCCACATCCTGTTCATTGCTGCCTTGAATCTCGGCCTGGAGAGACTTGCTCATCAAATGTGCTGGAAAGAACAATGGAGAGCACCAGGCAAAGAGCTCAGAGTGCAGCTCCCACGGTCTCTGCTAAATCGATACAAGGAATGGCAAATCAAAATGAACCTGCAAAGTGCTGCTCAGTACCCAAAACTCCTTCACACAACGTTGAATCTCTCCAGAAGTCTCTCCCTCTCTCTCTCAGAATGCGTAGTTCAAAAATGCCACCAACAATAAAAGACAGGAAGAGGCCCCCTTTAAATAGCGCCCCCCCAGCCCCACAGCGATTGATAGCGTTCCAGTCTTCTGGTCGTTGGAAGCGCCAGGCGGTAAGGCAGGGGGCGCCACTCAATTTCCGCTACGGGGCGCCCCAAGGGCGTTGCACCATGGAATGACGTCACAATCTGCGCGCGCAGGTGGTCGCAGCGGTAAGTTTTAGCGCCGCCGCACAATCTCAAGTTAAGTTCTCGAGCGGCGCAAACATCGCTGCGCCCGGGCGTTAGCAGCTTTGCGCCCCATTAGCGCCCTCTTAAGGCGCTAACGGGTGGCGCAACCAAGTGAATTTTTACCCCTTTGTGTTTCTTGTGGAGGGGTTCTTTGCCTATCAGCAGTGCTTTGCTCAGAACATTGCGTTCCCAACCCGCTACGCCGCCCGCACGCACCCAACCCAACGCCAAGGTTAAATTTCTGGCCTTAGAGTTAAAAGCAAGGAAGTTATGCTAAATCTTTATACAACACTGGTTAGTCTGGAATGTTTGTGGCCAATTCTGGGCACCACACTTTAAGAAGGATATCAAGGTGTTAGAGAGGCTGAGGAGGAGATTTACTAGAGGTGATACCAGGGATGAAAGACTTCAGTTATGTGGAGAGATTAGATAAACTGGGGTTGTTCTCCTTAGAGAAGGTTAAGGGAAGATTTGATCGAGGTGTTCAAAATCTTGAAGGGTTTTGATAGAGTAAATAGGGAGAAACTCTTTCCAGTGGCAGAAGGGTCGTTAAGCAGACGACACAGATTTAAGGTAATTGGCAAAAGAACTCGAAGCAACATGAGGAAATACATTTTTACGCAGTGAGTTGTTATGATCTGGAATGCATGGCCTGAAAGGATGGGGAAAGCAGATTCAATAATAACTTTCAAAAGGGAACTGGATAAATACTTGAAAAGGAATAATTTGCAGGGCTATGGGGAAGGAGCAGGCGAATGGGACTAATTGGATAGCACTTTTAAAGAGTCAGCACAGGCACAATGGGCCAAATGGTCTCCTTCTGTGCTGTATCATTCAATGATTCTATGAATGTGGAGGCTGGTGGGGTGGAAGGTGATGACAGGATAGACTCTATCGTGGTTCTGGGAGGGAAGGAAACAGGTGAGGCCAGAAGTACGGGAAATGGGACGGACATGGTCGAGGGCCCTGTCAACCAAGGTGGAGGGGAATCCTCGGTTGAGTAAAAAGGAAGACATATCGGTAGGGAAGGTGGCATCGCGGAACAGATTCAATGGAGACTGAGAAACTGGGAGAATGCAATAGAGTCCTTACAGAATGCGGGGTGGAGGACGTGTCATTGAGGTAGCTGTGGGAGTTGCTGGGCTTATAGTAGATATTGGTGGAGAGCCTATCCCCAGAAATGGCGAGAGAGAAATCGAGGAAGGGAAGGGAAGGGAAGAGTTGGATCATGTGAAGGTGAGGGAGGGGCACTTAGTATTGTTAGCTGCAAACCTCTCTTTGGAAATGATTGCTTCTTTACTTTCTGAAAAAATGAAAGATTTCATTAATAGTTATGGTAAGTAAGGAATTTAAGTTCAAGTATTACATATGAGGAAGGGAAAAAATAGATCATGTTGATATTCACAATCTACTCCTGAATGAAACAGAACTACAAGATAATAGAGATATAGGAATGGTGAGTCACCAGGGACTCATTAGTAAAACTGGTGTACTACTCATTAATATTATAGAGATCCTCACCCTTCATCCTACTCTCCAGTAAAAAAAACTGTGAAATCAATTGATTTTTGACTTTCAGATTGACACGAAATGAACTTCAAAACCCTTGGGAGCTCCATGGAGTATAGGTTGAGATTGTGATGAGCTGAAATTCAGAGATTGTAGCCACGCAAGAGATGCCCAATAGAAAATCCCTTGACTGAGAGGGATGAATAGCAGGAAATTTTAAGTGGAGCTGCAAGAGATAGAAATATATCAACAACCATCAAGAAGCAGAGGCCCAGAAATTATATTGTTGGATATTAGCAGATTAATGTGATTATATGAAGCTTATCTCTCCACTATTTTAGCAGATGTGCTAACCTATTTATTTTAAATAGGTCAACACCTCCACTAAAATAGTGCGACAATAAGTCAGTCACCCACCTGACCTTTACTGCACTGACCCTGCTTTAATCTGACAAGTGCTGTTCCCCAGGGATCTGTTCTGGGGCCTCAATTTTTCACTATATTTATTAATGACTTGGATGAATGAATAGAGAGTTGAATATCCAAGTTTCCAGATAACACTAAGTTAGGAGGGACAGTAAGTAATGCATATGGGAGCAGGGAGTTGCAAAGGGACAGAGACAAATTAAGTGAGTGCGCAATACTATGGTAAATGGAGTTCAATGTGAAAAAATATGAGGTCTTCCATGTTGAACCAAAGAAAGATAGTTTGGAGTATTTTCTAAATGGTGAGAGACTAGGAAATGTCGAGGAGCAAAGAGATTTGGGAGTCCAAGTACAAAAATCATTTAAAGCTAGTAGACAGGTACAACAAGTAACCATAAAGGCTAATGGAATGTTGGTCTTTATCTCAGGAGGGCTGAAATACGAAGGGGAGGAAGTTATGCTTCAGTTGTATAGAGCCTTGGTCAGATCCCATCTAAAGTACTGTTTTCAGTTTTAGGCATCGCAGCTCAGCAGGGATATTGGAGGGAGTGCAGCACAGACTCATCAGAATCATATTGGATCTTAAAAAAGAAAAAATAAGAAATACTTGCATTTCTACAGCGCCTTTTATGACCTCAGGACGTCCCAAAGTACTTTACAGCCAATGAAGTACTTTTGAAGTAGGAAACGCGACAGCCAATTTGCGCACAGCAAGCTCCCACAAGCAGAAATGTGATAATGACCAGATAATCTGTTATTTTTTCTTAGAGGGTTAAATTATGAGGACAGGTTGCATAAACTTGGCTTGTATTCCCTTGAGTATAAAAGAATGAGAGGTGATCTGATCTGTTTAAAATGTTAAAAGGATTTAATAGGGTAAATACGGAGAAACTATTTCCTCTGGTGGGGGAATCAAGATCAAGGGGACATAATCTTAAAATAAGAGCTAGGCCATTCAGGAGTGAAATCAGGAAACACTTTTTCACACAAAGGATAGTAGAAATTTTGATCTCTCTACCCCAAAAGGCTGTGGATACTAAGACCATTGGAGCTTTCAAGACTGACATAGATAGATTTTTGTCAAGTAAGGGTATCAAGAGATATGGAGCAAAGGCAGGAAAATACATTTGAGGTGCAGATCAGCAATGATGTAATTAAACAGCGGAGAGAGGCTGAATGGCCTACTCCTGTTCCTAATGTTCCTATTTCAAGGTAATCTTCAATATCTTAATGGAGATGAGCTATCATCTCTCTGAGCACCTGTTGCAGTGCCGAATATAAAATTCTTAAAAGGGCAGCCTGCAGAGTTTGTGACTTTACTAGGCAGCAAGTTTCTTCAGTGGTTCTCAATATCTGGAAGAATTTCAAGTTGATACCTTGCTTACCATAATAATTAATAAAGTTTTTCTCCTTTTTCAGAAAGCAGATGAAACAGACCACTTGGTCTGAGGTTAGCTGCTTGAGGACAAGAGGCTTATGACACCTGTCAGGAACACACATACAGATGCAGAGGAGCGATACAATCAGACCATGCCTGATTGAGCACACCATCGGCATCCTGAGAGAGAAGCTCGCTGCTCGGATCGGTCTGGAGTTGTCATGCAATATAGCCATAGTTTGCTGCATGCTCCATAACTTTGCCCTCCAAAGGGGCCAGCCCTAGAGGCCACCAGTGGAGGAAGATGCAGGAACAGGAAGAACAGCAGGGCACCGAGGATGCCGAGGAGAAGCAATTGCCGCTAATCCAGCCAGCTACCAGACTGATAAGCCAGCAGATCATTGAAAAAAGCTTTGGCTGAACCATCCATTCTTTCCCTGCACCAACAATCCCTTCTACCATCAGTCGCAGCCCTCCTACCCTCCAGGTGAATGCCCTCAACTTAAACAGCATATTTTTATCACATCACGTGGCATGGTCCATAAACACCAGTCTATAGAAGCAAGAATTTGATGCAGAATAGTTTAAATTGAGTCAGGGGTAAGCTGCATTAGCATCTTATAAACCTTAGATGTACGTGATAGAAATCTGATCTGGTCTGTATGTATGCGGGCAGAGAAAGAACAAAGATTAAAGCACCAATTAGAACTGAAAAAGCATTGCAAACAATGTTATTTTTGAAATAACAAAGTTCATGGATTTTGAAATAAAATTGTATTTTCCTTTCTTACATATATATTGCGCAAAAGTATAGAAGCTGCTGGATGACAAATAGTTGAATATAGAATTGTGTCCTGTAATAGTTGTATATCACCTGTTTTAAATTGTGATTTCCTGCCGTTCTTCATATACCAAACTGCAATATACATATTTGTTAATTATGTTGAGTTCATTTGTTGACCTATTAATTCTGCTTCGTGTAGCAGTCCTGTTAGGTGCACTCTTTATTCCTCTGTTGATTTTTCTTTCACTTGCTGCTTGAAAAGTAAATGCTGAAATTCGGCTCCTTTGCACCTGCCGTTAGCGCCTCCCGGGGGCGCTAACGGGGCGCAAAGGGCTTATCGCCCGTTGGGGGGGGGGGGTGAAATTTGACGGGGCGTTGCTGAGGCACTACCCGATAGCGCTGTGCCCCCGCCGGTAGTGCCCCGGGTCGCTGCACCTCCGGCGATGACGTCATCGCCATGCGGAGCGACCCCCTAGTGCCCCGCCATGTCCCCTTACCGCCCCCTGGCAAAAATTCGGCTGTGCCATGTGAGGCTGCTACGGGTGATGTCAGCGCCAGCCTCACAGGTCGCGAACCGGGCCGACCATTCGCTTGCAGGGCGGTAGTTAAAGGGGAGGTGCAGCTGCGACCCACGCCGACATTTTCTTTTTTTGGCTGACCTCCAGGTCGGCCCTCCGTGGCGGACCGTGGCGTAGTCCTGGCCGCCATCGCGCAGCCCTGGCACCGCGTCTCGGTGCTGGGCTGCGGCCGCGGCACCATGCCATCCTGATGGCCTAGTGTGGGCCATCGGAGGCCCTGCAGAGTGCGCAGCGGCCCTCCCCTTTAACTGAAGGGAAGGGTCGTTGAAACGCGGCAGCGCTCCGCGGAGAGCTGCAGATCACGCCCTGACATCGCCTTGGTTACCACCCCACCAGGAAGTGGAGCGCCCAAGATTTCGTTCCACTTTCTGTGCGGGGCGGTAAGCCGAATTTAGAGGCTGGGACGTACTTCCGTGCCGGGCGCTAAATGTCTGGCCTTAACTCGGTTACAACCCCCAAACGGGGCGTAACCGACTTTCGCGCCCAGAGTCTCTCAACAAACTGGAAAATGGAACACACCAAATTTATGTCATACTCTGTGGGCGCAACTTTCACCTTCAGCCGGGGTGTAAAACGGCAGAGGTGGATCAGTTGCTCATTAGTCAGCCATCCTGAGTTTCCTTTCCAGTTGTAAGGTTCTTGGACTCGACACCAATCTTGGGTCCAACTCATCTTTATTGAGTTCGACCGAGTCTTGACACATGCAGGGGGAAAAATTCGGTATTGCCCATTTTGGGGCGCTAATATCGCCGGGCGCAAAGTTTAGCGCCCAGCGCTAATTATTGCCTCCGACTGCAAAATTCGCCTCTATCGCCCCTGGAGGTGATTTGTGCGTTAAATCAGGCACTACACACCTCTCTTAAGGCACAAACGTCAGGGAGCGAGGCGCTACCTCAGAACGCTACCGAAGCTCAGGCGATGCCAATTACCATGGAAGCCAGACAGACTGGCGTGTCCTGTTCTTAAAGGGGAGGGGCCATCTTGCTGGCCAGCCACACCCAGCGCATTGCAGCCTTGAATCTCGGCCTGGAGAGACCTCAAAAGCAATTGTGTTTGAAGCACTAATGGATAGGCCCACGGAAAGAGCTCGGCGTTTAGGAACCTCAAAAGTGGTGCTGAGGGCCAAAACTCCTTAGGACAACATTAAAACCAAAAATTTTGCTGACAAGAAAAGGCAGGAAGCGCCCGCCTTTAAATAGCGCTCCCCCAGCCCCTTCCCGGCTTGAAAACATTCCCCTCTACCTGTTGTTCCTAGCGGCAGGCGCTAAGGCAGGGGGTGCGACTCAATATCCGGTCTGGGGCACTACCGGGGCGTTGCATGCTTGACTGATGTCATGATCTGCGGGCACAGGAGATCGTGGCGGTAGTGTTTAGCGCCACCACAGAACGACTGGTCAATTTTGCGAGCGGTGCTAAAATCGCCGCGCTCGGGCGCTAAGATCCTCGCGCCCCATTAGCGCCCCCCCGGAGGCGCTAACAGGAGGCGCTAACCAACCAAATTTTCCCCCCGCAATATCTTAAGCAATAGTCACACAGAGAAATAAATGATATTACCCACTTTCACTCAGGATATAGATTCGTAACCTTAGTCAATTCTTTCATTCTTGTCTCTCTCTATGAATTGTAGAGGAAAGCTTAAGATCTTTATAGGGCTCTAGTCAGTACATCCATTCCTTGTAACCTTGATGATTCATTATGACATATTAAGAGTTGTTTTTCAGTTTTCCTAACTAATCTGTTGATCATTGTCTTGTTTGTTTGTGATATAGGCTACTCTCTTATCTGGAAGACCATGGGCCCCTTGTTTAAGCATTCCTTGCTAACAAAAGACCTCTCCTTGCTGACACAGCTTTTTCTTGCTAAAAGTCATCCATACCCTGAAGCATTCTGGGAATGAGCGAATTGACCATTTTATTATTTCTAGCTACAATACAAGTCTACAAGCTATTTATAAGTGAAAAGAAAGCAGAAACCTTAATTATATGAGATTAAACCAAATCCTAATCCGACGCATATATGTATATAAGAATAGAATATCTTACACATTGAAGTCTATGGAAAGCAAAATTGGGCAGGGCATATAATGGGCGGCCGTTCAATTACTGCCCGTTTTATACCCCCACCATTGTTGAAATTTCCGCTCTGTGCCACTTTTTATCAAAAAAATGATAATTCTGAGGAATTTTAGTCAGTTGCTTAGTGAGAATATATGCTCACAAATTTCTCAGCAGTTAATCTTTACTTATGCAGCGGAGAAATCACTTTGGCTGTTTTTTGTATGTTGTGTTCTTGGTGAGGAATGGGTTAATTTCTGCATCAGCCATTAACATATAATTTCTCCTTTTGTTTCACATGGTTGAAAGATAATAACATAGGAATGTACAGGACCGAAAAAGACCTTCACGACCCATCTGGCTGGTCCAATATCTAGGAATATCATATCCCATCATACTCCTCATACCCCCCTCATCAAAGTTATCTCCAGGAACTTATCCAATTCTCTCTTGAATTTGCTGATACAATCAGCCCCCACTAATTTACTTGGCAATTCAGTCCAAATATTCACCACCCTTTGCATGAAGTAGTTAAATCTAAGCTTCTATTCAATCTTTTATCCTTCTCTGCTCTAATGAAAAGAGTCCCGGTTTCTCTGCAGACCCCTTCTTCCCTTTGTTCATGGTTCCTGTGGCGTGCAGGATATGATGAGAGAGAAAAAAACATTTATTGCAGCAAGCAGTAGATAACAAGATACAACACCATAATTCTACCCTGTGTGTAGCATCCGGACAGGGCTCACTGCCTACAACTAAAATCTTAAAGCTGCACCAAGTTATAGGCATATATTCCAGTACTATAGTTCTAGGGAAAGAGACAGAAAGTAAGAGAGAGAAAGAATCAGCTCTTAAAAGAATAGTGTCAAGATGCAATAAGGACAAGAGGCTTGCTATGTTTCTACAGATGTACTAGGAGGTTGCCAATCAAAGGTCACTGAGTGGTACCGCCTACCAGGTACAGTACCAGTCTCCCAGGAGCCCCTGCATCCTATCGTAGGATATGCAATTTCTCTGCCTTGCTGGTTTGTTTTTGTCCCAAACTCCCATTATAATGGCCCATTTGACCGCCTATTATAATGGCAGTCAGGCTGTTTCCTGCTTACCAATTGTTCTTGCTGGGAACATTCAGTTCCCAGGTGCAAAGGAGAGGAAAAAAGGGAGAAAGACTGATGCTGGCTCTCCAGCCCCTTTAAATATCCTGGGTGTTCCAGGGTTTGTGCCAAGGGAGTTGATCACTTACATCTATAACAGACACAAGTATTTTAATAATAAATAAAAACAGAAAATGCTGGAGATACTCAGCAGGTCAGGCAGCATCTGTGAAGAGAGAAACAGAGTTAACGTTTCAGGTCGATGACCTTTCGTCAGAACTGGAAAAAAGCAGGAAATGGAACAGATTTTTAAGCAAGTGTAGGAGCTCGGAAAGGGGGGAGGTGATGAAAGAACAAAAGGGAAGGTCTGTAAGGACTCTATTCCATTCTCCCAGTTTCTCCGTCTCCGCCGAATCTGCTCTGACGATGCCACCTTCCATACCAGTGCTTCCGACATGTCTTCCTTTTTCCTCAACCGAGGATTCCCCTCTACTGTGGTTGACACGGCCCTTGACCGTGTCCGTTCTATTTCCCGCACTTCTGCCCACACCCCTGCTCCTCCCTCCTGGAACCATGATAGGGTTCCCCTTGTCCTTGCCTTTCACCCCACCAAACTCCACATTCAACAGATCATCCTCCGCCATTTCCGCCACCTCCAGCGTGATCCCACCACCAAACACATCTTCCCCTTACCTCCCCTTTCAGCATTCCGAAGGGACCGCTCCCTCTGCGACACCCTGGTCCACTCCTCTATCACCCCCAACACCCCTTCCCCTTTGCCCAGCACCTTCCCGTGCAAGCGCAGGAGATGCAACACATGCCCTTATACCTCCCCCCTTCCCACTGTCCAGGGCCCCAAACACCCCTTCCAGGTGAAACAGTGATTTACTTGTACTTCTTGCAATTTAGTATACTGTATTCGCTGCTCACGATGCGGTCTCCTCTACATTGGGGAGACCAAATGCAGATTGGGTGACCGCTTTGCGGAACACCTCCGTTCAGTCCGTAAGGGGGACCCCGAGCTCCCGGTCGCCTGTCACTTTAATTCTCCGCTCCACTCCCACTCAGACCACACCGTCTTCGGCCTCTTACATTATTCCACTGAAGCTCAACGTAAGCTCGAGGAACAGCACCTCATCTTTTGATTAGGCACTTTACAACCTTCTGGACTCAACATAGAGTTCAACAATTTCAGATCATAACCTCGGCCCCTATCATATATATTTTTTTTCCACACTTTTTTTCTTCTCTCCCTCATGGCAGCTGTCTTTCATTCTGCCAGTGTAATTTACACTTCATCTGGAGCCATCTTTTGTTTCTTAACCTGTCCCATTACCACCTCCTTTTGCCTTGAATATCTCTTAATGTCTCTTCACCTCTCCTGCCTTCTATCCTATCACAGGCCTTCCCTTTTGTTCTTTCATCCCCTCCCCCCTTTCCCAGCTCCTACACTTGCTTAAAAATCTGTTCCATTTCCTGCTTTTTTCCAGTTCTGACGAAAGGTCATCGACCTGAAACGTTAACTCTGTTTCTCTCTTCACAGGTGCTGCCTGACCTGTTGAGTATCTCCGGCATTTTCTGTTTTTATTTCAGATTTCCAGCATCTGCAGTATTTTCTTTTTGTACAAGTATTTTAATACCGTGGAAATTAGATAGGATTGGCCTAACTGCACCTCTCACCTCTGGGAACATAAGTTGGATGCCTGTTCTGATGGGTGCCTCTAGAAACTGCTGCTAGTCCTTGCAGCTGGCCCCTCTCAGATTGGAGCATCTGAAAAGGGCAGACAGCAAGCTGAAGAAGACTTAAATAAGCAAGTCGTCTTCTCTTCCCACAGGAACCAATTAAATCTGCAGGATTGGAGGCCTTCTGACTGCTAATTTTGGACAGTAGCCAGAAGACCCTGCAGGCAGCAGCCATTAACTCTCAACCTTGCAGCAGAAGCTGGCTTTCTGCCTCAATTCTAAACATAGGCCTCTGTCATTGGGTGGGCCTGTGCTGGGAGCACATTTGGCGGCGCTAATGATATAAACTCATAATTCCATGGGGTTCAGAGCAGGTCAGGTGCAGAATAATTCAGGTGAAACGTACCCGATAAGCGCCCCAGCAAAAGGAAGAGCATACAAAAGGCTTTTCTCATAGTATTTAGTCTAATACATTTGTTTTCTTAATTACCTTTGTATTATTATAATTTATATAATCTGTTAGATAAGCAATGCATCTTTCCTAGTTTTTAATTATTGTCATAATCTACGCTGTTTTATTTGATTAAAATTTAAAAATAGTAAAGTGAAGATGACTAAGCTTGTGACAGAAAATTATTTTAAATAGCTAAGTTTTTCTACTGATTAAAAAAAGATTTTGCATTTAAATAGCAGCTTATCAGGACATCCCAAAGTGCTTCACAGCCAATGAATTACTTTTAAAATTGAAGTGCAGTTACTGTTGATATATAGGCAACAAATTTGTGCATAAAAAATTCCCAAGACAACAAATGACCAGTCAATCTGCCGTTGGTTGAGAAAGGAATGTTGACACTAGGAGAACTCCCTATTCTTCTTCAAATCATAGCATGAGATATTTTACATTGACCAAAACAGACGGGGACTCAGTTTAATGTCTCATTCAAAAGACTACAGGGTAGGATTTCCGCACTCTTTTTGCTAGAATTGTGGCAAGTATCTTGATGTTTAAGCAAAGTAAGGCCCAAACTGGTTCCGTTGGTTTTCTGCCCCACAATTGATCCTCCCAAATAGACACACGATTTTCGGCCCTTCCCGTGATCTGTCCCTGAGTCCCAAGTGATCTCTTTTACATTAATTAGAATGGAAATTAGAGTCCACCCTTTAAAAAGACAGTTCTGAATGAACACTTCATCAGCAGACTAGGGGACAAGCAGGTAAGCACGGGGCAGTGCTTGGCTCACTTGACTCTCAGATAGCATTAT
This sequence comes from Squalus acanthias, assembly GCA_030390025.1. Taxonomy (NCBI): domain Eukaryota; kingdom Metazoa; phylum Chordata; class Chondrichthyes; order Squaliformes; family Squalidae; genus Squalus; species Squalus acanthias. The sequence goes on along the minus strand of CM059431.1, from coordinate 59,529,357 downwards.
CGCGTGTCTCATGAATGTTTTCTTCCACTTTTCAAGAATGTCTACTACAGGAGCAGCTGGTACATGCAGCCAAACAAGGTGGCAGAGCCTGGCACCAAAGCAGAGAAGAAGATGCCATAATAGTCTGACCTGCAAGCTCTACGCGAGGAAATTAACATCAGGAAACAAATAAGCCTGGTAACAGTGGCAGCAAACTTGCCAGAAATTTAAGTTGTGCCACATGGAGGGAGATGGCATGGCACTGAGTGTCAACTCTCTCACACTAGGACTGCAGACCAGTGCTGCAAGAAGTTCAATGACTTTACCAGGGCAGGGAAGGTAACACAAAGAATACTCTCTCTTTTCTTCCTAGGGCACCTTGGCATCAGTACACTCTTCACCCTCTAAAAGTACTTGTACAACTATCCTTCACAATGCACTTTGTTTAACGTTGGTACAACTCAAGATCTTGCACTATGACTAACCAGTTCCCATCATAGCAATTGCTTACATGAACAACCGTATAACTCCTTCCTCCACTTTAGCAGGCTAATACCCCACTTCTCTTACTTCAGCTCTCCCATGACTCTTGGCACACACTCAATTGCTAATCTTCCCCTTATTTGCTCAATTTTCTTGCTGGAGAAATTGGCGCACAATGTTCATGAGAGGCAAAAGACTGGGGGGGCATCCCTTCCTTTAAATACCTCATACACCCTGAGGAGAAGGCCATGGAGCTCATGAGGAGACATTTTGCTCTTGCCGTGGAAGATGACGAATCAGTGGCATGTTGCCAATGCCAGGTTAGTGACTAAACACCTACACTGTCATCCTGGCATCCCTGTGAAGCAAAACAGAGGTTCCATCTTCTATCCTCATTTCTGCCCCTTAATCCCAAGTGTGTTATGCTCACCCATCTTAGCTTCTTCCGTTGTTTCCTGTAGATTTACCACAGCAATGGCAAGCACAGGAGGAGGAAGATGGTGATGATGAGGAGGAAGACCAGAGTCACAACTATCTCCTAGTCAACTATGATGATGATGATGGGAAGACAAGGTAGATGATGATGAAATGCGAGATGAAGTTGAACTAAAGCCAATCCATGAGTTCCAGCAGAGACCCCCTGCTCCATGTTCCTCTACCCCATGTTCCTCTGCCCCAACCTCCTGAAATTCAATGCTGTATCATTTTGATCTTTCACTCCTAAGCACCAGCTCCAATACTTTCATCCGAGGGAAGTAGATAGCGTTATTGAGAATATGGCACTGGGTGATCCACAGAGCATGAAGAAGCTGCAGGATTGGCAAGTGGGTGAGGATGTCCCACCTTCCCAATGGAGTCCGAGGAGAGCGTTGCCTCTGGCTTCAGAGTTGTGGGACTAAGAACTCATGGGTACTCACCTGAAAAGAGGGATATTGGAGGAACATGGTACCTATGTACAGGCTCTGAGGACAGCATCTGAACATGTGCGGCAACTGACAAGTGTGGCTCTTGAAACCACAGCTCTTATTGGCTGCAACATCAGGGAAGTTTTTTCTTTGTTGCAGGCATCAATGGAGTGTGTGGCAGCTTCATTAGAATCTGCAGCAGATCTCCAGCTAAGAAGCGGCCAGGGACCAGTCGGTGCGTCCACCTCCACAGAAACAGCAGCTCTGGTGGCAGTAGGAGAGAGAATAGACTGGTCTGTCACCCTGGGCGATATAAGTTGGGGGCGGTCATTTGGAGCGATACTTAAAGGGAGCCTCATTTTCTGTCAGGTAAAGTTCTTTGGAGACATTTTTCTGGCACTCGCTTGTGGGTTTTCCAACTTAATAGATTCTTAATGGTTCTGAACTCATGTTGCCTGCTCCAGAGTCTCGCTTCTCTCTGCTCCCAGTCAAAAGTACACTTGCTAGAAGGCCCTTGACAAGCTGCTGCACTGACTGATTTCACGCCCCCAAACCATTCAGCCCCTATGGGGAACTCACCGAGCACATCTTAATCAGGGCGACCCAGAAAAGTGCACGGGTCATCTGACAATTCCAAAATGTGTGCCTTGCGCTTTGTCCGCTGCCTGTCTGTTTACCGCAAGTGCACAAACATTGTACTGAAGCTAGCCGACAGCCAAGTGAGTGAACCAAGCACTGTTTCTGATTGCCCAACTAGCTGCTGCAATCTTCAACCAGAACTGGCTTCACTCTAATGTCCATGCAGCCCAGCAGATTACTTCCAATTTGGGTTTTACACCAATCACTGCGCCAATGGATTTGCAAATCAGCTGACCCAGGAAATTGTCATGTAAATACCTCTCTAGAGCTAATGCTAATCTTTTTCCATTGGTGTAAACACAATGCACCTCACTGCATGGAAATTTAGGGCATACACCTCTGACAATGGAGCACTTGCTCATTGCTGCAATGCTTATGTTAAAAGTGAGAAGTCGCACAACACCAGGTTATAGTCCAACAGCTTTATTTGAAATCACAAGCTTTCGGAGCGCTGCTCCTTCGTCAGAAGGAGCAGCGCTCCGAAAGCTTGTGATTTCAAATAAAGCTGTTGGACTATAACCTGGTGTTGTGCGATTTCTCACTTTTGTCCACCCCAGTCCAACACCGGCATCTCCGCATCATGCTTATGTTAGACACTCAAATCCTGGAGTGGGGCTTGAAACCACAACCTTCTGGCTTTGAACCCAGGAGGCTATCAACTAAGCCATGTTGATAATTAGAGTATGCAATTCTTAACTTTTTTAGTGAAAGAAATGAACAGATTTTAACATACAGCTGTAATTCGATGATTCTCTGTATTCAAAACTGACTTTCAAGGGCACATTGGATAGTTTTTGTGTTAAATATGAGCCACATATAGAATTCTGCTATAATTAATCCTCTTGTGGGCATTTGTTTGCAAAATTCTGATTACAAAGTCAAAAACACTGACACTAATAATGTGGTCAGGGCAAAAACTGCCCAAAAAATTATCCATTAAAATCCCTTGTTGTTTATTGAATTGATATTACAGCTGTTACTTCATAACTATGTGAAAAAATGAAATGTTCTCTCTATCTTACTTCATGTGACTCAAAGCCTGCAACTCACTAGACTGATTACAGTAAGTGCATTTCAACATCACTTCATATCACTAGTAGGTGGCTTTATCCTTCCAGAGCAAGACCTCTGCTCACCCCTCCCTGGTGGGATCCTGGCAGCATTCCCACTGCCGAGAGAGAGCCTGGCCGCAAAATCCCAGTGATGCTGCAATGGGACTCCATTTTCAGATAGAAAGACTGAAACAATTACCAAATTATATTATACTATTAAGGTTAATAACACATAGGTATAGTGTGACTTTACTGCTGAGATCATAACACTAGACTGTTAGAGAATACAAACTCATTTTCTAACAAGTGACTATAATCACGTTCAACATTAGACAATAAGAAAATACAAATCTTCCAAACCCAGACTGCATGTCCTTGGCTTTTCATTAAGTGCTAAAGACACAGGCCTTGAAAACGCTGGTGGCCTCCATCGTTGATCCTCCCAAAGTTTGCAGGGTCACAAAGAGGAGATCTAATTTAAATAAAATGGGCTCCCCTATCAGCAGGAGCACATCTCGGGTGCCTGCCTGGATCTGGCAGAAAGAGCTGGATGGTGTTGTGGAAATGTGACCATTGCACAAAGGGGGCTATATAAGGGGGCCATCAAAATATGAAAAAAAGTCCGATTTTTGGGGGTTCAGGCCATGACCCAATCCTGGACCCCCAGGTGTCCCCCATTTGCGCTGGACAGCAGGCCAGTAGGCCAGTATTCCTGGTCCCACTCAGTGCACTTGCCCGTTGCTCTTCCACCAAGCCAGAGATGAGCAAGCTCCCAGGATGGGAGTTCCTCTCTCTTAGGTCCAAACCTAAATCTGGAGGAGAGCAGTGGCAGACTTGTGTTTGAGACAACACGGAGTGTAACTCTTACATGGTGCACTTTCTAAAACCGCCCAGAGTTGACTTAAATGTTAGAGAGTGGAAACACTGCAGCCTGAGCTCTCAAAACATTAAACATTTAGCAGTCAGGAAGGGAGATCTGTGCATGTGAGAAAATGTCAATCAGAAGCAACAACAACTTGCATTTATATGGCATCTTTAATGCAGTAAAACGCCCCAAGGTACTTCACAGGAGCGTTATCAAACAAAATTTGACACTAAAGGGATATTAAGACAGGTGACCAAAAGCTTGGTCAAAGAGGCAGGTTTTAAGCAGCATCTTAAAGGAAGAGAGAGAGGTAGAGCTAGGAAGGGGAAAGGCCATGGAGGGATTTGAAAATGAGGCTGAGAATTTTAAAATCGAGGCGTTGTCGGACAATGTAGGTCAGCGAGCACAGGGGCGAGGGGTGAACGGGACTTGGTGTGAGTTAGGCAGCAGAGTTTTGAATGAGCTCAAGTTACGGAGGGAGGCCCGTGGTGGAGCAAGCGCCCACTAGCCCGAGGCACAGAACCAGGCAAGTTACTGCTTTGGTGGAACCCTTACTGCAGACTAATAGCTGCAATGGATCCTTTGACTCACTTTTACAGAGAAGGTCATTGATACCCGCTGTGGTGCCTCAACTACATCAGTTAAATTCAGAGAAGTGCAAATTTATTAAAACATCTTTAATTTGAATTTCAGTTAAATGTCATAATTCATCAATAGAAAACCATACAATCTTACATTTGTGATAATGGAAGGGAAGTTCCTCTGCCACTCCATCGGACTGCTGGCTTAAATGGAGCAAGAGTCTGGGAGATCTGTTTTCTATTTTCACAGAATTAGCACACTGGTGAAAATACATTAAATGATGCAGCTGTTATGAAACGGAATGCTTCAATCACAGAATAACCTATTATACCATTAAATAGTGGCAATACACCATGAAGTTGCTGCATTTAAGGTATTCAAGTCTCTTTATACATTGGACATAGACCAATCTGTTTAAACCTGCAGTAGGACAACTTTCACTCACGCATACCTTGGGATTAGATTGGATCGAAGCATATTTTTGGTGAACTATACAGCAATAAACAGATGTCGAAGTAGAGCACAGATTTCAGAATAACTGAATTTTTGAAATATACTGAGTGAGAGCAGCATTAAAATATAATTATTAATATTTGTATTATTATTTTGAAAATGAGCGAAGAGGCAGACTGAAGTGGCTAGTAAATGAGCAAACAGATACTTAAGTCTAATTGACTCTTCCATGAATTGGTTAAAGGGGCAGCTCTTTAATTGAGTGCACAATGAGTAAAAAGTTATTTTACATTCATCATGATATCCATATTCCTAAAGGTCTTTGAATAAAAACATTGCTTTTAATTTTCAAATTTTTAAACTAGGGAATTATCGATGGCAAAGGTCAATTTGGAGCGGGGTGGGGGGGGAGGGAGGGTACTGGAGCCAATCGTGTGGGGGAGGGAAGGCCAAGGCAGGAGAGGCCTTGGTTTATTTTTGGGGCCTGGCCCACAAGGAGACATTTAAAAAATAAAAATAACTTATTCTCAGCCCTTACCTGGGCCTGCTGCTCCTTGGTGCCGGGTTTCCTGGTGAAGTTGGCACAAGGCACCAACCTCACAACACAAAGAACCTTTAGATTTCCTAATCTCCATTTAATTTTTGATGTTCCTGTACAATAAGGAGATCAAAAGAATGGTATGATATCTTCATTGTTTCCCCCAAGGTCTCTAAATAATACGAGCAAATAAATGTTAGGTTCATTTTTAGCTACTGACTTTTCTGCATTGTGAAATTCTTCATTCTTCATTCCTTGGAAAGTATTAACTTTTCTGGTCATACTTAGCATTCGCTAGTCAAACTAGCAGGTACTCCTTCAAATTGTAAATGTCTTCTATGAGAACCTGATTAATCAGCACATACTTGGACTGATCATTCGTTTCATACTTTGCAAGCCGCTAATGTGCTCCATAATGAATGTTTACTGCAAATTGGCCATAAATCCACTTGTGCAGGGAGGAAATCAGGAGGCTCCAGCATTGGTTGGGCATATTGATAACAAATTCTAGCTTTCAGGCCACCTCAGCCTGTTTAATAAGTAGGATGATATTTCCAGGACAAGAGGATGACCCACTAATCAAGCCTGGTGTCAGGCTGCCTGGCTGCGGAATTGCTGCGCACATGGCTCAGAAATACCAAGGACTTGAAAGGATATCAAGGAAAAGATCCATGACTTGAGAAATACTGAAAAGGTAAGGTAACCATGGAACTGCAAATTCTGCCTGCATTAATATGGACTGCAAAGTTCAATTTTCATGTGAAAACTTAAAGCATTGCAAAATTGGTGCTGTACGCACACAGAACACGTATATCCTATGGAAGATTTCAAAAAGGTATCTCATGACATTTGCATGCCATAGCAGTATTGAGAACCTAATGTAGCATGACTTAAATTTTGCTGAACTCAGCCTCTGCTAATGCTCACTCATGTCATTTTTTTCCAGAGAAAACCAATTTGCAACCTGAGGGGTATTACAGTAATCTGAGCATGGAGTCCATTAAAAATAGTTATAGGCAATTGTCAGAGAATTATGTCTATTCTGTCCTCTGTGAGATTGGGGGCGTCCTGAGGAGGTGCCCTTCAGTAGTATCCTGCTTCCAGAGGCACAAGAGCAGCTGAATGACAAAGCTTTGATCCAACACCAGGCCTTGAACAGGGGCTTTTATGGACACCTCCAGAAGCAGACACCCTGACAACTCTCAAAAAAGCATAATCATGGCATGGATGGTGGTACATCAGGGGTAGTCACAACTCCAGCCAAGAGGCACTAGGAATAAGAAAATAAGAAATAGGAGCAGGATTAGGCCATACGGCCCCTTGTGCCTGCTCCGCCATTCAATAAGATCGTGGTTGATCCGCAACCTCAACTCCACTTTCCCGCCCGATCTCCATAATCCCTTGATCCCTCAGTGTCCAAAAATCTATCGAGCTCAGCCATAAATATATTCAACGACTAAGCATCCACAGCCCTCTGGGGTAAAGAATTCCAAAGATTCACAACCCTCTGAGTGAAGAAATTTCTCCTCCTCTCAGTCCTAAATGGCCGACCCCTTATCCTGAAACTATGTCCCCGAGTTCTAGACTCTCTAGCCAGGGGAAACAGCCTCTCAGCACCTATCCTGTCAAGTCCTGTCAGAATCTATTGGCCTAGAAATTCGTGGGACTCGACGGCTGTCATTTTGGTGAGGGCCTTGGCCCTAGAAATGCAAATCAGCAGAGTGTGATGTCAGTCCGGGCGCAATGCCGACTTGACACCATGACTGCAAACTTCGAACTCTTTGCTGACTTTAACACTGGGCCCTAAGCACGCTCTGAAAAGCGAGCATGCAGCAGACCTACAGAGACACTGTCAGTGCTTCTTAAAGGGACAATTTCATCTTTCAGGTAAGTTTGCATTAAAGCTTTTGAACTTTTTTTAACATTTTATTGAAGTAGTGGCTTGGTGCAATAGATGTTTTAAAGTGTGCAGGGAGTGCAGGGAGTGCTGCTGGATGCTTGCAAGGCTTCGGATGGTAAAGGAAGGGCTCTGAGAAGACAGAATGCTAGAAATCTGAAATAAAAGCAGAAAATGCTGGCAATACTCAGCAGGTCAGGCAATATCCGTGGAGAGAGAAACAGAGTTCACGTGTCAGGTCGAGATGCTGCCTGACCTGCTGAATATTTCCAGCATTTTCTGCTTTTATTTCAGATTTCCAGCATCCGCTCGCAGAGGGAAGAGGAAGACACAGAAGAGGAAGAGGAAGAAGAGGAAGAAGCAGAAGAGGAGGAAGTGGAAGGAAGGATGCAACCCAGACAGCCCCTTTCTGCCCAGGATATCCGGGATGGAATCATCCACCTGCAGTACCAGTGATCACAACCCCAATTCCCCTTTCAGCATTAGTCCCACACCTTACCTTCCTCTGTTACTGACCATCGCAGCGTCCTCTTGGCCACAGTGCTGAAATAAAAGCCACCACAAAACAAACTTTCCACTCCAACTTTATACATCTATCCATCCAATATGACATCATAAAATCAACTAATCACCCTTGTGCATTCCCTTAGTGACTGTCTTGCATGTGCCTTTGCCTATCCTAGTGATGTTATGTAGTGCTACCCCAGTGGCTGCAGCATGGCTGGTGGAAAGCTGCAGACTTTCAGTGGGGGACACTGCAGATAGCCTTGCAGGACGATCTGAAGGAGCTGGTGGCTGGGAGTGTGAAATCGAGTGGCGGTGTTTCTTCTTCTTCCTCACTCTCCTGTCCCTCTCCTAATCAACCATTGGCTGGGCAGGCTGCATTTCTTGGGCGTGTGAAATAAGGAAGCCACAAGGGTAGAGTTGTGGTGAGGGGAGGGCGGGTAAGCAAGAGGTGCATGCTTCCACCATGCTCACCTTGTAAATCAGAAGATAGTGTGGGATGAGGGGGAAGTGGGATGCGAGAAGGAGGATAAAGTATGAGGATACCAGCATCTTGTATTCTTTCAGTCCTGTCACTGGCCAGAGGCTCAGCCATGCCCCTGCCAAGAATGGACAGCACCGTCTCCTTCAAGGGGGTGAGGTGATGCTAGGAATGGGAGAACATAAGAACATAAGAAATAGGAGCAGGAGTAGGCCATTCGGCCCCTCGAGCCTGCTCCGTCATTCAATGAGATCATGGCTGATCTTCTGCCTCAACTCCATTCACCGGCCCTATCGCCATATCCCTTGATGCCCTTATTAGTCAGAAATCTATCGACTTCTGTTTTGAATATATCCAATGACTGAGCCTCCACCGCCCTCTGGGGTAGAGAATTCCAAAGATTCACCAGCCTCTGTGTGAAGAAATTTCTTCTCATCTCAGTCCTGAATGGCCTACCCTTTATCCTGAGGCTGTGGCCCCTGGTTCCAGACTCCCCAGCCAAGGGAAACATTCTCCCAGCATCCACCCTATCAAGCCCTGTAATAATTTTGTATACTTCAATGAGATACCCTCTCATTCTTCTGAATTCAAGAGAATACAGGCCTAGTTTACTCAATCTCTTCTCATACGACAGTCCTGCCATCCAAGGAATCAAGCTCGTGAACCTTCATTGCACTCCCTCTATGGCAAGTATATCCTTCCTTAGGTAAGGAGACCAAAATTGTACACAGTACTGCAGGTGTGGTCTCATCAAGGCCCTATATAATTGGAGTCATACCTTTTTACTCTTGTACTCAAATCCTCTTGTAATGAAGGCCAGCATACCATTTGCCTTCCTAATGGTTTGCTACACCTGCACATTCACTTTCAGTGACTCATGTACAAGGACACCCAGGTCCCTTTGAGCATCTGCATTCTCCAATCTTTCACCATTTAGGAAATACTCTGCCTTTCTGTTTTTTCTACCAAAGTGGATAACTTCACATTTATCCACATTATATTCCATCTGCCATGTTCTTGCCCACTCACTGAGCCTGGCGAGATCCCCTTGAAGCCTCTTCACATCCTTTTCACAACTGACACTGCCACCTAGCTTTGTATCATCAGCAAATTTGGAAATGTTACATTTAGTCCCCTCATCCAAATCATTGATATAGATTGTGAATAGCTGGGGCCCAAGCACCGATCCTTGCAGTACCCCACTAGTCACAGCTTGCCATCCTGAAAAAGACTCGTTTATCCCTACTCCTTGTTTTCTGTCTGTTAATCAATTCTCAATCCATGCTAGTATATTACCCCCAATTCCATGTGCCCTAATTTTGTTCACCAACCTCTTGTGTGAGACCTTATCGAAGGCCTTCTGAAAATCCAAATACACTACATCTACCCATTTGTCTACTCCACTAGTTACCTCCTCAAAGAACTCCAATAGGTTTGTCAAACAGGATTTCCTTTCATAAATCCATGTTGACTCAGCCCAATCTTACTATTAGTTTCTAAGTGCCCAGTTATTGCATACTTTATAATAGATTCCAGCATTTTCCCAACTACTGATATGAGGCTAACAGGTCTGTAGGGCGGTGTGCCTTGTGTTTGGTACAGATTGTTGGTAGGTGAGTGTTGTGAGGGGGTGGGGTGGGTGGTCGTGCAATGAGCAGTGTGTGAGGCTAGTGGTGCAATTGGTAGGAGACAGCTTTTGAAGATGCATTCACTGTCCTTGACCACTGGTCTGAGGTCATGAAGCTTCTTTGGGCACTGGAGTCAGGTCTTGGGGGTAACACAGCTGGCAGTGACTGCCTCTGTGATCTGGTCCCACATCCTTCTTTCTGGAGGGCCTCCTGGCCCCTGTGGGTAGAGGACCTCTCTTGCAGTGTTGAACCCCTGCACAAAGCTGGAGTGCTGCGTGCAAGACCCTAGGTGCCCCTTCCCTGGCCTGTTGAGCCATTTGTGTTATTTTTTAGGTGCGGAAGGCAATTGAGCTTTAAGAGCTGAAGACTGCTATTTGGGAATTTTAGTGCTGCGCTAATTTAAAATAGCAGGCAGCACCAAAATACCGGTGCTGCCTGCGCTATGAATTCGGGCAGCCTGTTAACTTCGGCCCACGGTGGTACCAGCAGGTTTCTGGCGTACTGGAATTTCTAGGCCTATATGTTTCAATGAGATCACCTCTCATTCTTCTAAACTCCAGAGAGTATAGGCCCATTTAACTCAATCTCTCCTCATAGGATAACCCTCTCATCCCAAGAATCAATCTAGTGAACACCTCCTCCAAGGCAAGTATATCCTTCCTTAGGTAAGGAGACCAAATCTGTGCACTGTACTCCAGCTGTGGTCTCACAAAAGCCCTGTACAATTGCAGCAAGACTTCCTTACTCTTGTACTCCAACCCCCTTGCAATAAAGGCCAACACACCATTTGCCTTCCTAATTGCTTCCTGTACCTGCTTGTTAACTTTCTGTGTTTTGTGAATAAGGACACCCAAATCCCTCTGAACGCCAACATTTAATAGTTTCTCACCATTTAAAAAATATTCTGCTTTTCTATTCTTCCTACCAAAGTGAATAACCTCACATTTCCCCACGTTATACTCCATCTGCCACCTTCTTGCCCACTCATTTAACCTATCTATATCACTTGGCAGACTCTTTGACCGTGCAATTGGGAGCTTTAGCGCCAGCCGTTAAGGCCCGTTTTGCTGAAAATATGGCGGTGGCCTCCTTTCTGCCCGCTTCCGGTGCGGAACCCAATGGCCACCATTTTGGGCAGGTCGACAGCGTTGCTGTTGCCTGTGCTTACCGCCCACATTTAAATGACACAGATCGTGACATCAATCGGCATGCAATGCCTGAATTGACGCACGTTCTATGATTTTCATTGTCGCCGCTGTTGATACCGCCCTCTCCATACCACGCACTGAAGAACATGCGTGCAGCAGTGCAACAGAGAGGCTGCCAGTGCTTCTTAAAGGGACACACACATCTTTCAGATTTTTGCTTTTGGACTGTTTCTTTTTACACTTTATTGGAGTAGTGGCTTGGTGCAATACATTTAAAAAGTTGTTAAAGTGTGCAGGGAGTGCTGCTGGATGTTTACAAGGCTTTGGCTGTTAATGAATGGCCTCTGAGAACACCACTTGCACCCAGTCCCTGGAGGCTCTCATTGCAGTCCCCCTTGGGCTGTAACATCACATGGAGATGGAGCAGAGGCAACAAAGGGTACAAGCTGCTCGCAGAGGGAGGAGGAGCAGGAAGAGGAGGAAGCAGAAGAGGAAAAATCAGAATAGTAAAAAGCAGAAGAGGGAAATGCAGAAGAGGAAAAAGCAGAGGAAGGATGCAACCCAGACAGCCCCTTTCTGGCCGGGATATCCGGGATCGAACCATCCACCTGCGGTACCAGTGAATGCAACCCCAATTCCCCTTTCAACATTTGTCCCACACCTTACCTTCCCTCTGCTGCTGACCATCACAGCATCCTCTTGGCCACAATGCTGAAATAAAAGCCACCAGAAAGCAAACTTTCCAATCCAACTTTATCTGTATATGCATCCAATATTACATCAAAAAATTCAACTTATCACCCTTGTGCATTCCCTTAGTGAGTGTCTTGCATGTGCCTTTGCCTATCCTAGTGTTGTTATGCAGTGCTACCCCACTGGCTGGTGGAAGACTGCTAACTTTCAGTAGGGACACTACAAATGGCCTTGCAGGACGACCTCGAGGAGCTGGTGGCGGGAGTGTAAAATCGAGTGTTTTTTCTTTTTCTTCATTCTCCTCTCCCTTTTCTTGGTCAACCACTCGCTGGGCAAGCTGGATTTCTTGGGGGTCTGAAATGAGGCAGACACAAGGGTAGAGTTGTTGTGTGGGGAGGGGGGATAAAGCAATAGCTGCAGGCTTACACCATGTGCATCTTGTAAATCAGAAGAGATTGTGGGATGAGGGGGATGTGAGAAGGAGGATAACGTGTGAGGATACTGTCATCTTGTATTCTTTCAGCCCCACCGCTGACCAAGGGCTCAGCCATGCCCCTGCCAAGAATAGCCAGCACTGTCTCCTCCAAGCGGTGAAGCTGAAAATGTGAGGTGTGTCTCGTGTTTGGGAGAGATTGTTGGTAGGTGAGTGATGGGTGGGGGGTGTCATGCACGGAGCAGTGTGTGAGGCTAGTGGTGCAATTGGTAAGAGACGGCTTTTGAAGATACATTCACTGACCTTAACCACTCATCTGAGGTCATGAAACCTCTTCGGGCACTGGAGCCAGGTCCTGGAGATGACACTGCTGGCAGTGACTACCTTGGCGATCGAGTCTTACGTCCTTCTTTCTGGAGGGCCTCCTGGCCTCCTGTGGATAGAAGATCTCTCTTTCAGTGTTGACCCCCTGCACAAAGCTGGAGTGCTGCGGCCAAGATCCTGGGTGCCCCTTCCCTGGCCTGTTGAGCCATTTGTGTTAGTGCTGAAGCACTTTTAGCAATTTTTATATACAGAAGGCAGTTCAGCTTTAAGAGCCAGAGACTGGCTTTGAAAAGGAGCAGGCTAGCTTTAAGTAAAGCTGGCCTCGTTCCAGCGACGCGAACTTCGGCCCCCTGCTGAGCGCACAGTCTGTCAGTAGTGTGTTCGTCGCTAGGCCTGTGCGCTCCTATCATGTTAATTAGCAGGCAGCACCAAATTGATGTGCTGCTTGTGCCTTCTGAACCAGCATGGGCATATCTCACATCGGCCTGTGCCCGTTTTTTGGCGGTATCGAATTCACCTCCAGTATGTCTTACTCACAGCTTACTTTCCCACCTAGCTTTGTATTGTCAGCAAACTTGGATACATTACACTCGGCCCCTTCATCTAAGTCATTAATATAGATTGTAAATAGCTGAGGCCCCAGCACTGATCTTTGCGGTACTCACTAGTAACAGCCTGTTAACCTGAAAATGATCTGTTTATTCATACTTTCTGTTTTCGGTCCTTTAACCAATCCTCTATCCGTGCTAATAGATTACCCCAAATCCCGTGAGCTCTTATCTTGTGCAACAACCTTTCGTGTGGCACCTTATCAAATGCCTTTTGAAAATCCAAATACACTACATCCACTGGCTCCCCTTTATCTACCCTGCTAGTTACATCCACAAAAAACTCCAATAAATTTGTCAAACACAATTTCCCTTTCATAAAACCATATTGACTCTTTCTAATCCTATTATGATTTTCAAAGTACCCCTGTTAACACTTTCTTAAAAACGGATTCTAGCATTTTCCCGACGTCGACTGATGTCTCAAAAAGGTAGTGATTTGGTACAGAGGAAGCCTTCCAGTTCTATCCCCTCAGCTGAAGGAGTAAATAGATCATGAATACAGACACCATACTTACATAGAGGTACATGCCTGCAGTGTGGTGGCAATCACAGCGCTACATCATATCGAGCTTGGATAACATATAGACACAGGGAGCACATACTCTTCGACTTACACAGGAAATGTGAATTAAAAAAACCTGCATCGGTTACATTATATGCTATATTCTGCCGTCATTTCTTTTTTTGGAATCTACCTGAAGCAAAAGTGTAAACCAAAATAATTACCTGGAATTTCTGTGGAGGTTCTTCCGATCTATTGCCGTAACTTCAGTGGAAGATCGGCTGCTTATGCTGTTTGTCCACAGTTTCCGCCGATCTACTGTTGAAGTTACAGCGGGAGATCGGACAAGTGCATGAAAATTCTCCTCCAACATGTGCAGCTCTGGAGAATGAATAAAGAATTGGATGTATATGTTCCAATACAAACCGGAAACATCACAGTTCAATCATTTTACAGCTCACCTAGGAAAAGCGATTATGTACCTCCTTCTTCATTTGCTGTGCCTGTTCTCCTGCTGTTCACTCTTCAACACCTTCATCTTCCTGTTCCTGAATCTTTATTGTGAGCCCTCAATCCACAATATTGTGCAATATGCAGCACAATGTCACACCTTCAGTGGAGACCACAGTAAAGCCTCTACTGTGTAGTCCAAACGATGGACATATTGCTTCAGCACCTCAAAAGCTTGCCTTATGATCACTGTGGTTCCTACGTGGGTTTCATTATAGGGAATTAATACAGTCTCAGTGCAATGCTACTGGACCCAGCATTCCTCATTTTTCTACATGCCTATGCTCAAAAGAATGGCCTTGCCCCATATCTCAATATCAACTCTTCACTATATTTAGACATGTTGCACATTTTTAAAAATTCATTAATGGGATGTGGGCATCGCTGGCAAAGCCAGCATTTACTGCCCATCCCTAATTGCCCTTGAGAAGGTAGTGGTGAGCCACCTTCTTGAACCGCTGCAGTCCTTGTGGTGAAGGTACTCCCATAGTGCTGTTAGGGAGGGAGTTCCAGGATTTTGACCCAGCGACGATGAAGGAACGGCGACATACTTCCAAGTCAGGGTGGTGTGTGACTTGGAGGTAAACTTGGAGGTGGTGGTGTTCCCATGCGCCTGCTACCCTTGTTCTTCTAGGTGGTAGAGGTCGTGGGTTTTGGAGGTGCTGTTGAAGAAGCCTTGGCGAGTTGCTGCAGTGCATTTTGTAGATGGTACACACTGCAGCCACAGTACGCCGGTGGTGGAGTGAGTGAATGTTTAAGGTGGTGGATGGGGTGCCAATCAAGTGAGCTGCTTTGTCCTGGATGGTGTCGAACTCCTTGAGTGTTGTTGGAACTGCTCTCATCCAGGCAAGTGGAGAGTTTTCCATCACACTCCTTACTTGTGCCTTGTAGATGGTGGAAAGGCTTTGGGGAGTCAGGAGATGGGTCACTCGCTGCAGAATACCCAGCTCTTGCAGCCACAGTATTTATGTGGCTGGTCCAATTAAGTTTCTGGTCAATGGTAGCCCCCAGGATGTTGATGGTGGGGGATTCGGCGATGGTAATCCCATTGAATATCATGGGGAGGTGGCTAGACTCTCTTGTTGGAGATGATCATTGCCTGGTACTTTTGTGTTGCGAATGTTACTTGCCACTTATCAGCCAAAGCCTGAATGTTGTCCAGGTCTTGTTGCATGCTGACACAGACTGCTTTATTATCTGAGGATTTGCGAATGGAACTGAACACTCCGCAATCATCAGTGAACATCCCCACTTCTGACCTTATATTGGAGGGAAGGTCATTGATGAAGCAGCTGAAGATGGTTGGGCCTAGGACACTGCCCTGAGGAACTCCTGCAGCGATGACCTGGGGCTTAGGTGATTGGCCTCCAACAACCATGTTGTGCTGGGAGCACGCCTAGATTGCAGGTCTGGAATCTCCAGTACCAGCAGTTCTGATCGGTTGTTAGTTGTGGTACACAACCCTTCTGCTTTGGGCAGGAGTCTAGCGGAATGGACGATTTGTCTCTCGAACGCTGCTGCTGGTGACTCGGGAAAAACGGTCCCCGTTTGCGCTGTTCACGCACGCGTAGTACCCTGGCTGTCGTGGCTTGCAACCAAACCGCATTGGTCCTGCTGGTCTTCCCGTTATTCGGAAACACACTGCTTCATTGCCAGTCATGAGGATGATGACATCGGGGCCAACGAAAATTGTCTGGAAACTTTGTGAATCCTGAGAGAGCAACTGGGGGAGGGAGAGAGAGAGAAACACAAACTGTGGGGGAGAGAGAGAGAAACACGAACTCAGGGAGGGAGGGAGAGAGAGAGCAACACAAACTGTGGGGGAGAGAGAGAGAAACACAAACTGGGGGAGGGAGAGAGAGAGAAACACAAACTGTGGGGGGAGAGAGAGAGAAACACAAACTGGGAGGGAGGGAGAGAACACACACTGGTGAGGGAGAGAGAAAGAAACACAAACTGGGAGGGGGAGGGAGGGAGAGACAGACACACAAACTGGGGGAGGTAGAGAGCGAGAAACACAAACTGGGGGAGGGAGAGAAACACAAACTGGGGGAGGGAGTGAGAGTTCTTGTCGGCCTGTGATGTGCGGTGTTGTATAATGTGTTTTCTTACGGAAGTCGGACAACTTTGGTGCTTCACGCTGAGGAGTGCACCTCACCTCTCTGAAGCTGGGCTTCAGTAGTGGGGTGTGGGAGTCAGCAAATTGAATTAGGTTTGGTTTTGGTTTTATTTAATATTTTTATAACTTGCTGTGTATTGTAAAAATTCATTGCTGCTCACCGTGCCAACTGCGTTCAGGAAAACCAGGTTTACATGCAGCCGAACCAGCGGTCCTTAAAGAGACTGTTGCAGGCCACCACCAAAAACGTATGTTTTAAAAAATACTTACCTGAATGTACTCTTCCCATCTCCACATTAAAACCACTGTTGGCCACCGCTCGCAGCTCCCCTGCTTGATCGCCAACCATATCGCCCTCCCGATCACCACATTGACCTCCCTCCCTGTTATGTCCCTATCCCAGTTGCCCCGCTCTCTTGGTCGCTCTTCCTCCCTCCCAAGACGTATGTCAGGACCACTGCCAGCGATGCAGTGGCCCAAAATTCAAGTGGTCATTGGCAACATGCTGCACAGGGACATCCAGCTGATGCCTGCAGCTCACTGCTCTGGTGTAAATGAGGCCCAAGGCCCAACATCAGGTGGGACTTGAGCCTGCCTGTTCCAGCTCAGTGATCGATCCCAGCACCCAGTTCACACCAACCAATCAGCACGAACAGACTTCTAGATCAAGTTTCCTTACAGCTACGTGTTAGGCATTCAGATAAATGTTTTTTTCCCCTCTGTACTTTGGTACAACTCATCTTCTCTTATTTGTTACTTTTACATCTGCTTGCAGGAAAAGACCCAGAATTTGCTGGAGCTGGGCATCTGCGGTGTGCCCCGTTTGTTTAGACTTTATCCCTCACCCTCCAACTCGAAACATTTTTGAGCCACAAATTGGAAATGTGAGCTGGTAACAGCGCAGTGTGGTCAGTGGGGCATCTGAGAACTTGTTGACCAACATCCTATCTCCTTAACCAATGAGATTTTAGGATTGAAAAAGAGACAGAGGAACGATAGAGAAGGAAATAGGGTGAATTAGAGTCAAATCAGATACAAAAAGAGAAATAAAGAGAGGGAAAGAAAGATTGGCTCATGGGAGAGAAAAAAAGAGACAGAAAGGAAAAGTAAGAAAAAAATTGAAACATTTTAAATATCTCTAAGAACAATTTACTACCTGTAGCAATGCGACTCCGCAGTTTCAATTGTTCCCTTCCGGGCTGGAGAGGTTGAGTGACATTGCAGAACATAAATTGCATCATAGAAGCATAGAAGCATAGAAGATAGGAGCAGGAGTAGGCCATTCGGCCCCTCGAGCCTGCTCCGCCATTTAATGAGATCATGGCTGATCATCCAAATTCAGTACCCTGTCCATGCTTTCTCCCCATATCCCTTGATCCCTTTAGCCTTAAGAAATATATCTATCTCCTTCTTGAATATATTTAATGAATTGGCATCAACTGCCTTCTGTGGTAGAGAATTCCACAGGTTCACCACTCTCTGGGTGAAGAAATTCCTCCTCATCTCAGTCCTAAATGGCTTACCCCTTATCCTTAGACTGTGACCTCTGTTTCTGGACTCCCCCGCCATCGGGAACATCCTTCCTGCATATAGTCTGTCTAGTCCTGTTAGAATTTTATAAGTTTCAACGAGATCCCTCTCATTCTTCTAAACTCTAGCGAAGATAAGCCTAATCGACCCAATCGCTCTTCATACATCATTCCTGCCATCCCAGGTATCAGTCTGGTAAATCTTCGCTGCACTCCCTCCATGGCAAGAACATCCATCCTCAGATAAGGCGACCAAAACTGCACACAATACTCAAGGTGTGGTCTCACCAAGGCCTTGTACAACTGCAGCAAGACATCCTTGCTCCTGTACTCGAATCCTCTCGCTATGAAGGCCAACATATCATTTGCCTTCTTAACCGCCTGCTGCACCTGCATGCTTACCTTCAGCGACTGGTGCACAAGGACTCCCAGATCTCGTTGCACTTCCCCTTTTCCCAATCTATTGCCATTCAGATAATAATCTGTCTTCCTGTTTTTGCCACCAAAGTGGATAACCTCGCATTTATCCACATTATACCGCATCTGCCATGCATCTGCCCAATCACCCAACCTGTCCAAATCATACTGGGGTTTCTCTGCATCCTCCTCACAGCACACACGTCCACCCAGCTTTGTGTCATCTGCAAACTTGGAGATATTACATCTAGTTCCCTCGTCTAGATCATTAATATATATTGTGAATAGCTGGGATCCTAGCACCGATCCCTGCAGTACCCCACTAGTCACTGCCTGCCACTCGGAAAAAGACCCGTTTATTCCAACTCTTTGCTTCCTGTCTGCCAACCAGTTCTCTATCCAAATCAGTACCTTACCCCCAATCCCATGTGCTTTAACTTTGCACGCTAATCTCTTATGCGGGACCTTATCGAAAGCCTTCTGAAAGTCCAAATACACCACAGCCACTGGTTCTCCCTTATCTATTCTACCAGTTACATCCTCAAAAAATTCCAGTAGATTAGTCAAGCATGATTTACCTTTTGTAAATCCATGTTGACTTTGTCCGATCCTGTCACTGTTTTCCAAGTGCTCTGCTATTACATCTTTTAAAATGGTCTCTAGCATTTTCCCCACTACCGATGTCAGGTCTATAATTCCCCGTTTTTTCTCTACCACCTTGTTTAAATAGTGGGGTTACATTAGCTACCCTCCAATCCATGGGAACTGTTCCAGAGTCTATAGAATTTTGATAGATGACCAGCAATGCATCTACTATTTCTAGGGCCACTTCCTTAAGTACCCTAGGATGTAGATTATCAGGCCCTGGGGATTTATCGGCCTTCAATCCCGTCAATTTCCCTAACACCATTTCCCTACAAATACTGATTTCATTCAATTCCTCCCTCTCATTAGACCCTATGTTCCCTGACATCTCTGGGAGTTTATTTGTGTCCTCCTTTGTGAAGACAGAACCAAAGTATGTATTTAATTGGTCTGCCATTTCTTTGTTCCCCATTATAAATTCCCCTGATTCTGACTGCAAGGGACCTACGCTTGACTTCACCAATCTTTTTCTCTTCACATATCTATAGAAGCTTTTACAGTCAGTTTTTATGTTCCCTGGAAGCTTACTCTCATATTCTATTTTCCCCCTCTTAATTAATCCCTTTGTCCTCCTTTGCTGAATCCTAAACTGCTCCCAATCCTCAGGTTTGCTGCTTTTTCTCGTCAATTTATATGTCCTCTCCTTAGATCTTATGCTATCCCTAATTTCCCTTGTTAGCCACGGTTGAGTCACCTTTTTTGTTTTATTTTTATGCCAAACAGGGATGAACAAATTCTATAGTTCATCCATGCGATCTTTAAATGTTTGCCATTGCCTATCCACCGTCAACCCTTTAAGTAACGCTCCCCAATCCATCCGAGCCAACTCGTGCCTATTAAAAGGTACTTACACTGTTAAGTACCAGCTCTAACTTTCTGCAGCAAATTTAATTGGCAATTAATGCGCAAATGCAGCAATTTCTTGAAACTCATGGGGAGGTTGAGGGCGAGCTGCTGTTTTTGCGAGGCTAACGGCGGAGCTAACCATTCAGCAATGTGTGGTGGTTTGCAGTGCATGTGGTATCTCTTCCTTGCCAAAAATTGCTGGATGATTTACACACTAATAATGGCGTGTGCATTAAACTCACTGTTATTTTGCCAGTAAATTCTGGCCCATTGATTTAGTTTGTTCTCATCAATTTACAGCAGTGCCTCTATTTTGAGCTCATGCACTAAAGCTGAACGAACATTGCAGATTACTGCTTAATGACAAGCACACTTCTTAGTAATCAGTTACATTAATGATGACTGTGGAGGAGTTAGTTCCAATTAGCAGAAAATGTCTGTAGAAAAAAGGAAATTTGAAAAGTCAATATTCTGTTTATCTTAAAAAATGCTTTGGAGCTTTAGAACAGCTTCTACGATATAATATGGACCAAGATTTAGAAGCATTGGGTGTGTGGAAGTTGTATTAGGTTGTGTCTTCAGTTCTCTTAAATCAATCAGGTGTACAGTTGCACGCTGGTGCAAGATTAATTTCAGTCTTTGTACTTTATTGTATAGAAGACTCTAGGTTAAGACAAATGAGCTCATGTGTTATCAGTGAAAGCAATTTGAAAGTAGCAGTTAATGATAACAGAGTCCAGCACATTTATCTGTTAAACAGAAGGAATCAATAAAGTTGACAAATTACCATAGTTTGCTATATCAATGTCTTCAGCTTCCTCAGTTACTTCTCTATATCCCCTCTGTCTTTCTACAGTTAAACGTGTCATTGAACTGTTTGAAACTCCTAACCAGATTCAAAGGCAGAGGATAAATCCGTACTTTTAATTGTCTCTTTCAATGACCTGGTTATATAGTACCAAGATAGATGTTAATACTGAAGGCTTAAGATCTGTTCCTGTAAAGAGCACCATCAATAGCCATACGTGATAGCTAATGGATTTCTTTGAACTTTTACAAAAATTTGGTAAACAGCAAAAGGAACATTCTTTCACTACATTAGAGAAAACTATACAGAACAGGTCATTAAACATTCACTAACTTGACAGGCTGTTGCGCACAGGTGGATTGTAAAGCAAGTGCAAACAGAGCTTGTGTCAGGTCATTGGGTCTTGCTTATCTTTGAGATTGTCATGTTATGTTCATGCCGAGCAAATTTTCTTTGATAAAGAATAACATGAAATTCATTTTAACTATTTAATTTTAAGACTTGCTTCCACATCCTTTGCTTAACAAACATCTTGGAATTATTATTTACATCTATATCCCCTCTGTCTTTTTACAGGGCAGTTCCTCGGGGCAGTGTCCTAGGCCCAACCATCTTCAGCTGCTTCATCAATGACCTTCCCTCCAACATAAGGTCAGAAATGGGGATGTTCGCTGTTGACTGCACAGTGTTCAGCGCCATTCGCAACTCCACAGATAATGAAGCAGTCCATGCCCGTATGCAACAAGACCTGGACGACGTTCAAGCTTGGGCTGATAAGTGGCAGGTAACATTCGCGCCACAGAAGTGCCAGGCAGTGACTATCTCCAACAAGCGAGAGTCTAACCACCTCCCCTTGACATTCAACAGCATTACCATCGCCGAATCCTCCACTATCAACATCCTGGGGTCACCATTAACCAGAAACTTAACTGGACCAGCCACATAAATACTGTGGCAACAAGAGCAGGTCAGAGGCTAGGTATTCTGCGGCGAGTGTCTCACCTCCTGACTCCCCAAAGCCTTTCCACTATCTACAAGGCACAAGTAAGGAGTATGATGGAATACTCTCCACTTGCCTGGATGAGTGCAGCTCCAACAACACTCAAGAAGTTCGACACCATCCAGGACAAAGCAGCCCGCTTGATTGGCACTCCATCCACCACCTTAAACATTCACTCCCTCCACCACCGGTGTACCGTGGTCGCAGTGTCTACCATCTACAAGATGCACTGCAGCAACTTGCCAAGGCTTCTTCGGCAGCACCTCCCAAACCCGCGACCTCTTTCCACTTAGAAGGACAAGGGCAGCAGGCGCATGGGAACACCACCACCTCCAAGTTCCCCTCCAAGTCACACAACATCCTGACTTAGAAGTATATCGCCGATCCTTCATCGTCGCTGGGTCAAAATCCTGGAACTCCCTACCTAACAGCACTGTGGGAGTATCATCACCACACGGACTGCAGCGGTTCAAGAAGGCGGCTCACCACCACCTTCTCAATGGCAACTAGGGATGGGCAATAAATGCTTGCATTGCCAGTGACACCCTGATCCCATAAACAAATTTTAAAAAATGGATTTCAGCCTCACATCAGCATCCTATTGACCTGATATTCAACAACACTTTTGTTGATAAGCCAACTTGGAAATTGTTTATGCTGCACTAAGGCTGTTTATTTTGTGCCACACTGCTACCGTTTGTGCTGTAATCTGACCATTGGGACTTTTGTTCAGAACAACATTTAGCCACAATTAACCTCTGCATGTTTGTTCTCTAGAGTGAAATGTGATGACAGATTTGCATACACAGAGGACCAGTTAAGAGGTCTACTGCAGTTAGGGACAGAAAAACGGTAAAACCAATTTGACCCAGAAAATCAGATATGAAAGTGGAGATGCAGCCAAAATGAATAAAAACATAGAAAGGGGCAGGGTTTAGAAGTTCCATGATCTGGATGGTGAAAACATGAATGAATGGTTCATAATAAATTACACAGCATGTTCATTTTGCAGTTGAAATCAACAAACCACAGGATTGCATCTTATGTAATTAGGCTTAGTAGGGTAGACTTACCAAGGGGTAACTAATGCTTTTCAGCCATAAAGTCTTGATTGGAAAATGAAGCGAAGAACCGTAATGCTGGATCTCCACTCATTTTATGCATCATGCACTTTTCTGGTTCCAGATTACAAGGCAGCAGGAAAGTCCCACTTGGAACAGGTGGTAGTTCAGATTTAATTTTGAAGTTAAGTCCTCCTGAGGTTATTTAGACAAAAATGTGATTTTTTTTCCAGTGCTCCCATCCACATAGCGTAGATTCCATTGAAAATGGATGCCACGATTGCTAGACACAGATATAAATGGAAATGGATTTTAAGAACCTTGTCTGAAATTTGCTGTGTGCATTTTCAGGGAATTTTTAACCTTTTATCTCACTGCATGTTTTTCTGCTGTTCTGATTTATGTGGTCAGGATACATTAATGCAATTGTTGTAGCACAGCTAATTTTTGCCAATGATAACCGTAGTGCCACAGGTTTCCCCTATACTTGTATTTTTTGGGAGAAGATGAAAAGGTCCAATGAAGGGATGCCAGGCAGGTGAGGATGCACCAGAGGTGTTCTGCAGCCATGCTTTGGTACCCTCAGCGCCATATCTACCGACAAATGCATATATATCTTGCTTCCTTAGAGTATTAGTGCTAGTGGAGGCTCCAATTCCCAAGTAAGGTCTTGACAGCAGACCTGATGGCGCAATTGTACAATGTGAAGGCCTAAGGCTGGATAGTTCTTCAGAAGCACCTCCATCGCTGTATTTCATACTTTAAGTGACACTGAATGAATAAAGGCATGTCCGGATGCTCAACAGTCAACAGAGACTGATTAACTTCACCCACCATGATGTCACCAAAAAATATCTGAAAGCCATTGCGCACATACCTGACAAGAACCAGGAGGAATTGGCTTCACAAGCTGCAAGTCAGCAGAGAGCCAGATACCATGCCATCTGTAGCAAGGACACCTAGAGCTAGCATGAAAATTGAGCTTGCAAAGCCAATGACAGTAACAGCCTCAAATCTATTTACTCCAAATTCCAGGTATGCCGCAATGCTCACAATAATGGATGGTGCTATGGGATGGCTAGCAGGCCACTCTTCTTGCAATCACCTCATGCAACACCACCTCCACTTTGTCAGCCATTAAACAGAGAGTTGGATGCTGGGCTACTGTACAGTTGTCTACAGACTTGCTCTGTGCTTCCACATTGGTTTTCCTTTCACTCTTTTTTCACCTGTCACTTCTTCCCCTTCTACCCCTTTAGCCTTGGCAAAGCTGCCATTGGGTTGAAATGTTTATTGATTTTTTCCAAATGCTCTACATCTTTTTGCTCCCCCATTCTGCCACATCCCTTTAAATGTTATCTGAAACACAATTTTTCAGTCCCCCATTAGGCTACCTCCCTGCAAGGAGATAGAATAATTATGCTAACGAGCCGACCATGCAAATTGTATGCATTCAGCACACTATACTTCTGATCAACTTTGCACTCCTATCTAGACATTTGGGACTTAACTTTACTAGAATACAGATTGCTAAGTGATTGGAGTCTCTTTCTAAAGTATGATTAGGGATTGGTGTCATTGTCACGTGGCATGACTTTATTGTTGTTTTGAAACCTAATGTAATCAAAGCTAATGGGTGACATAATCTCGAAGGAATATGCTTGAACTTGAATGGAAAAACATGTTCATATAATCTAGGGACATTCTCATGGTCTTTAATTTTTTATCTGTCTGGCCTCTGTGTTAAAAGGAGAGGGATTTGAATCTTAATAATGAGAATATTACATAAATTCCACAGGGATACAATTCAACTTCAGAAGGGGGGCAAAATGTGTTGGAGTGGATTGGCTGCCCGTTATACATCCCGCTGGATTTTCATTTCCATTGAAGACGGTGTTTCTGAGCATATACCAAGAGAAGTTGCAAGAAGCTTCATCTCTCTTTAGTTAATTATCAACCCACTAATTAGTCAACTACATTAATATGTTATATAAGTCTGATTATTGTACTATATGCAGCCTCTATATAATGTAACTCTGATTAAGAAATAATTTGCATTTAAATAGTGCTTTTCACGACCTCAGGATGTCCCAAAGCACTTTACATTAAGTAGTTTTAAAGTGTAGTAATGCAGGAAACGCAGCAACTAATTTGCACACAGCAAGGTCCCACAAACAACAACGTGATTGCCCAGATAATCCTTTTTTTAGGAATGTTGGTTGAGGGATAAATATTGGCCAGGACACCGAGGAGAACTCCTCTGCTCTTCTTCGAAATAGTGCCATGGGATCTTTTATGTAAGAGGGCAGACAGGTCCTCGGTTTAAAGTGTCTTCTGAAAGACACCACCTCGGACAGGGCAGCACTCCCTAAGTACTGTACTGCAGTGTCGGCCTAGATTTTGTGCTCAGGTCTCTGGAGTGAGACTTAAACCCACGACCTTCTGACTCAGGGTGCTACCACTGAGCCATGGCTGACAGTTTAATTATTGTACCATATACAGTCTGTCTGTAGTGTAAGTTTGATTATTACACTGTATGAGCTCTGTATGTAGTGTAAGTCCGATTATTGTACTATGTGTAGTCTGTATGCAGTCTAGCGGTGTGATATTTTCTACTTTCTGAAGTGACAGGAGAAAATGGTGGGTTTCCCACATATCCTTCAGCAATTTACCAAAATTCAGATTTATTAGATCTGTCTTATGCTAACCCACACACACAGTAAGAAATGTATTCACACAGGTTTGGTTCATAAGGGATTCGGTTTGCTTAAGGAAACTGTCATCAAGTCATAAATGTGAGAAAAAGAAGTTGGGGAAAGCCTAAACTATTATGAAAAAGCTATTACAACAGAATTACCAGTGTGTCAACCATTACTTTCCATAGTCCTTGAATTCATATTTTTATTCAAAACGTTAAAAGAGTACACTGATTATAAAGCCATGTATCCTTATTGTGTTGGTAAATGTTTTGCATAGACCCAGTTTAAATTGCCCTGAAGCAAGTTGATTCAAGCAGGCATTTTGAATTATATAAGTATAAATCTTCACATGGAAGATGAAATGTATTGTGTACTTAAAATCCATATTTTCAATATTTGTCAAAAATAAATTAAATATTTATTTTCCATCACAATTTACACCCATAACAAAATCATGGGGCTGCTTGCTTTTAAAGTGTGCATTTCCTAAGAGTGAGGTTAAGTTAGTAGCAAAGATAGCAGCTAAACACTTGCATCTGTAACAATGAGGATGTTTCCTCTGTGTGTTATGTATAGCAAAATCATAATGTTGAAAGGATCTTTTCTCCAGCTGTTTACTGTACAATTTTTGTGGTAAATGGCTCAAACAAAACTTAGATAATTTTCCATGTGCTTATCTTGGCTAAGAATGGTTTGAAGTACACTAAAAACAATTGTTCTACTTAGCTGGAACTTGCTGAAAAAAGAATGGCATGTGAATGACCATTATTAATGTGCAAATCGGCCAGCAATTTCAAGGAATTAAGAGATACGCTATGAGTAGCGAATCTCCAGAACTTGCTGGTCGATTTACGCTGCTCCGCCATTTGCTTTACACAAATAGTATCTCGCCCTTGGCCTCCATGGTATTTTTAAGAACTTGCTGGATTTGCACATTAATTTCCCATTAAACACGCCACAGAAAGTTAAGACTGGTAATTAATAGCGTAAGTACCCTTTTAGCTGCATAATAATTGTTAATGACTGCCAATCAACCTCTCTGGCCTAGAAAGTGCATAATTAAAAGTGGGAAGTCTTCAGGTAGTGAATTGTTGTTGGAGATTTTTAAACTGTCAAATTAAAAAAAAAATCTTACTTTTCCTTTTTGTCTCTTTTCTCTCTCTTAATCTAATCTTTCTTTCCCTCTATTTCTCTTTCTGTACCTTATTTGACTCCAATTCACCCATTTTCTCAGTTGTTCCTCCGTTTATTTCTCAAGCCTTAAATCTCATTAGTTACGGAGATAGACTGATGGTCCTGCCATTTGGTAAGTTTCCCAGATGCCCGGTTGCTCTCGCTGCGCAGTTATCAGCTCACACTTCCAGCAGGTTATGGTGCAAAAAATCTTTGAGCTGAAGTGTGCAGGAAAAAGTCTAACTAATGGCGTATACCATGAGATGCTCCGCTCCAGAAAGTTCCGGGCCATTTTTATAGTAGTTTGCAATAAGAGGGGAACATTGTAACTGAAGTTTGAAAAAAGAAATTCCACTTTTGTATTGTTCTTCTCCCAAGTCTGACTGACTTATCTCAGCTCCAGTCTGACCCTATTGCCTGAGCTTCAGCTTTTGCAATCCTTCCTTTTCATGTTACTAAAATTACATTATCATTTGGGAGAATTTTCTTCATGGCTGTGTGATATGACTTATCATCATCTCCCAGCCATACACTCCTCACCTCCTGGAATAAGGCTTTAATTAATCATAATTCTGAAGTGAATTAGATCAGATGGTTCAACAAGATTAACATAAAACAATGACTCATGCTTTTGAATATAAAATAAACTATATTATCAGATATGGGAGCTCGCTTTAGGCACTGGATTTAAATTGATCATAATTTTGAATTATTATTTTGCAATGTAACACATAACTGAACAAAGCATTCTACTAAAATGATTTTATATAAGCAGGATTTGAAGTAAAGAACTTTTACAGTTTGGGTTCCAGTTTATTATATTATATTTTATAGTAACGACACACAATTAAATGAAAGGAAGTATCTTCTAAACAGTAACATTCTTCACAGAGCAGAGGAGCAGAGAGATCTGGGATTGAAGAAATGTAGATCTTTAAAGCTGGGAAAGCAGATAGAAAAGGTTCGAAAAGGCAAGTGTGATCCTGAGCTTTATACATAAAGGCATTGGGATGTTGAATATAAAAGCGTGGAAGCGATGTTGAAGTTGTACAAGAGATGAATTAAGCCACAGTTGGAGTATTATGTACAGTTTTTGGCACTTCATTATAGGGAAGATATTAGCTATGGATTGTTTGAAAGGGTAAATAGTGGAAAATATTCCATTGGTTGGTGAATCAGTAGCAAGGGGCATACACTCAGGATTATTACTGAAGGAAAAAAGAGGGAAATTAGATTTTTTTTTCACACAGCAGGTTATTAGAATATGGAATGCTTTACCACAGGTAGTTATTGAGGCACAGATAATAGCATTAGTTAACATGGAATTGGATACTATTTGAAAAAAATATAAAAAAGGATGTGGGGAAAGGACAGGTAAAGGGGACTAGAGTAGATAGTTCAAGTTGAACAGTTGGGAGCAGCACAGTTGTAATGGGCCAAATGGCCTCCTTTTGTGCTGTAATTTCTATGGAACCTGAAACTACTTTACAATATTAATTCAAAAAGAATAAAACTTATATTTTCTGCTGTTTATAACCTAAAATTTTAAGTTAAAATCAGGAAATTTCTATGAAGAAATATGAAAAGTAGCTTTTTCACCTTTAACCTCCCCTATTATGAAAGAAGCATCTAGGTTCACAAGTATAAAATAAGCATTACAGACATGAAGGTTCATTTACGTACCATCACCAAGAATTTTCTTGGGGATTCTCCCGATCGGCTGACAAAATGTCAGCGGAAGACCGTCAGAAACCCCCATTATGCAGTTTATCTGCAGTTTCATCCAAGCTCACCTTGTCCACGAGACCCACCTCCTGCTCCCTCGACCCTATTCCCACCAATCTGCTGGCCACCCAACTTCCCTTCCTGGCCCTCATGTTAGTTGATATTTTTAATGGTTCTCTCTCCTCAGGTACTGTCCCACCCTCCCCTTCAAATCTGCCATCATCACCCCCACCTCAAAAAATCTACCTTTGACCTCTCTGTCCTTGCAAACTACTGCCCCATCTGCAACCTCCCCTTCCTCTCCAAAGTCCTTGAATGCGTTGTCACCTCCCAAATCTGTGCCCATCTTTCCCACAACTCCATGTTTGAATCCCTCCAATCCGGTTTCCGTCCCTGCCACAGTACTGAAACAGCCCTTATCAAAGTCACAAATGATATCCTATGTGACTGTGACCATGGTAAGCTATCCCTCTTCATCCTTCTTGACCTGTCTGCAACCTTTGACACAGTTGATCACACCATCCTCCTCCAACACCTTTCCTTCGCTGTCCAGCTGGGTGGGTCTACCCTTGCCTGGCTTCATTCTTAACTATCCATAATAGCTAGAGAATCACCTGCAATGGGTTAATTTCTCGCTCCCGCACCATTACCTCTGGAGTCCCCCAAGGAGAGGTTTAGGGATGGAATTCCAGAGCTTAAGGCATAGGCAGCTGAAGGCTCGGCCGCCAATGGTGTGGCCTATTTCCTCCTCCTATTTCTCATCTACATGCTGCCCCTCGGCAACTTCATCCAAAAACACATCAGGTTCCACATCTAGGTTGACGACACACAGCTCTACCTTACCACCACCTTTCTCGATCCCTCCACTGTCTCAGATTTGTCATACTGCTTGTCCGACATCCAGTACTGGGTGAGCAGAAATTTCCTCCAACTAAATATTGGGAAGACCAAAGCCATCCTCTTTGGTCCCCGGATCAAACTCAGTTTCCTAGTCACCAACTCCATGCCTCTCACTGGCAACTGTCTGAGGCTAAACCAGATCGTTCGCAACCTTGGTGTCATATTTGACCCCGAGATGAGCTTCCAACAAAATATTCGCTTCATCACCAAAACCGCTTACTTCCAACTCCGTAAGAGTCGAATCCACCCCTGCCTCAGCTGATCTGCTGCTGAAACCCTCATCCATGCCTTTGTTACCTCCAGATTCGACTCCTCCAATGCTCTCCTGGCTGGCCTTCCATCTTCCACCTTACATAAACTTTGAGCTCATCCAAAACTCTGCTGCCCATATCCTAACTCGCACCAGGTCCCCTTCACCCATCACCCCTGTGCTTGCTGACCTACATTGGCTCCCAGTCTGGCAATGCCTCAGTTTTAAAGTTCTTATCCTTGTTTTCAAATCCCTCCATGATCTCGCCCCTCCCTATCTCTGTAACCTTCTCCAGCCCTACAACCCTCTGAGATATATGTGCATCCCCAATTTTAATCGTTGCACCATTGGTGGCCGATCTCTGGAATTCCATCCCTAAACCTCTCCGCCTCTCTACCTCTCTTTCCTCCTTTAAGACGCTCCTTAAAACCTATCTCTTTGACCAAGCTTTTGATCATCTGTTCTAATATCCCCTTATGTGGCTTGGTGTCAAATTTTGTTTGATAACTCTCCTGCAAAGTGCCTTAGGATGTCTTACTACAGAAAAGGCACTATGTAAATGCAAGCTACCTGGCTGCAAGACAGAAAGCAGAGAGATGGGGTTATGGGTAGCTATTCAGAGTAGCAGAAGGTGGAACGTGGGGGTCCCACAAGGATCAGTGGAACCACTGTTGTTCACAATTTATATTAACGATTTCGACTTTGGAATCAAAACACAATTTCCAAATTTCTGGATGACGCCAAATTAGGGGGGATACTCAGTACTGAGGAGGACTGCAACAAATTACAAGAAGGCATTAATAAACTTACCGAATGGGCATATCATTGGCAAATGAATTTCAACACAAATATTTGTAGGTATTACAATTTGGTAAGAAAAATAAGGAGGTCACATATTACTTGGAAAATAAGGGCTGGATTTTGATACTGGGGCGGTTTGGGGTCGTGTTACCCGCTTTTTGTGTTGCCCACCCAAATCTAGATTAATGTGGATGAATGATGCGATTTTAACTTAATTGGCCAATTGAGTTCCAACGTGTGGGAACCCATGGCCAATGAGTTATTCCAGTCTGAAAGTCACCTCCGATGACGTCATCATTGCTGCTGCATTTAAAGTCTGCAACAAGCCTTGCTTCTTCTGCAGGCTGCCAACCTTTTGGACCTGTATCCTAGAGGCAACTGCAGCAGGAATGGCCAGCCAACGACCCAGGTCTGCTCCCAGGTTCGATGACGTTGCCCTGCAAGCTTTGGTGGAGGGAGCAAGAGCCAACAGAGAGGTGCTCTTCCCCTCCTCAGGGAGGAAGAATCCTCCCCAGCAGACCAAGGCTGTGTGGGTCCAGGTCGCCCAGGAGGTCAACTCCTTATCCATCACCCGCAGAACCTGGCTCCAGTGCAGGAAGAGGTTTCATGACCTTCTACGCACTGCAAAAGTGAATATGACTTTCCCTTCACCCTCAATCTGATCCCCATTGCCTCTCCTCACCAGCACTCAGCTTTAGCAACCGCTTCCTCCATATCCCACTTGACACTGACATCCATGCACCCTTGCCCATTCCCTCTCCCTCTATGGTCACATTCACCTTACTATTCGACTATGCAGCCCTCACACTCCCTATCACTGTCATGCTATGAAAACAACTTACAACACACAGGGAGGGCCCTTGGTCTCACCACCTCACTCCATCTTTGTCTCCTTCTAAGCATCTATGCTATGGACTCTCTACACTCACTCCTTCAATCTCACTCAAACTCCACTTGTCTCCCTCATTGCAGGAAAAGAGAGCTCACAATAAAAGGGAAAGAGCCAGGACAGGAGGAGGGCCACCTTCATTTGCCCAGCTCACCCCCTGGGAGGATGCGGTCCTGGAGATCGTGGGAGTAGAGGAGGATACGCAAGTGGGGGATGGACAGATGGGTGCATCACAGCAAGCTGGTGACAGAATAGTGTTCCATCTCTCTCATTGACATTGCATGAGTCGCTGATAATGAATCTGAAGCTATAACAGATGGATTTATGATCATATGCAATGTGCATGTAACCTTGGCATCACACCTCTGACTCTTTCCTTTACTCCCCCACAGGACCATCGCAAGCACCCGTCCCCACTAGCCAGGAGGAAGAGCCTGAGCATCCAGACTCCTCAGAGGAAGCTGCAACCTCTGAGGGCACAGCATCAGCAGAATTCAGCGCACCCAGCACCAGCGCAGAGACTCACACCTCGGTGGGACCCTCGGGACATAGAGTAGTGTTGTCACCTGGTGTATCACAGCTCACAAGTGAGCATCAGCAGATGGTGGAGACAGGGACAGCAGTGGAGAGTCCTAGTCAGAGGGCGCAGGACTCTCCTAGCTCGGCTCAGCTGCATGTCGACCCTCTGCCTCTGGGGCCATCCATAAGATCAGCGGTGCTGGAACTCCAGGAACAGATGCAGGAGTCTCTGACAGGTTTTGTCTCCAGGGTCGCTGCGAGTGTGGAGCGAATGGAGGAGTCCATAGTGAACATGAGCAGAGCCTTTGTGGAGTCATTGGCGCATGAACGCATCACCATGGAAAGGATGGCAACCTCCATGGAGGTGATAAGTCGCCAGAGTGCAGAAAACATGGTGAGTGTTCTGAATAGAATGACATCTCTGGAGGAGCGATGGACATCTATTGAACAGAGAAACCAGACCTTCATGGAAGTCCTTCTTAGTAGGACTGCCAGTGCAGATACAGGTCCCCATGGCCCCCCTGATGTGCAGCAAGGTGTTCTCAATCCACTTGCAAGCGCTGAGGTGGACCTGACCCATGAGCGGGATGTTGGTGGCAGACAACAAGGAGGTGGGGGCTCCTCTCCAAGCGCTCACACTTCCATGCCACTGACAAGTCTTCGGTCAGAGCCCCACCAGAGTCCGCACCCAACTGAGATGGGCGTCTCAACCCCTGCCCAGCCGCAGGAGCAGCAGACTGTTGCTGAGCCCTCGCAGGTTCGCAACTCCAGAGGACGCCCGCCAAAGGTGTCAAGACAGGAGCAGCAAGAAAGTGAGCAAGGGGGCCTCCACCTCTGCTGAAGCCACAGGGGAAGCACCACATAGGAGCACGCGTAAGAGAAAGATACTGCACAAATAGTCACAAGGGTAGTCACTTGGGTGAAATTTGATGTTTAATGTAAAAAAGCCATCAAGTGTTAAGTGTAAATAAAAACTCTGATGGCTACAGCTGCAGTTGTGGCGTCTGTCATTTCGCTAATGGGACTTCCACAATGAGGCCTTAGGATAACTTGCAATTGTCAGTATGGTGGTCAAATTGTTAGGGATCCGCTAGGTCTGGGCCATTGTCGTAGCTCTGGTAAGAAGCTGCGAGGCAAAAGTGCTTGATTGTCTAAGCTAAGCAAATCTGGCCAAGATGAGTGCGTTCCTTGCATTCCGGGCAGCTATGGTCTCGCGTAATGCTGCCGCTGGTTGATGGGCCTCTACAAGTTGTTCGTTCTCTCTCTCCTCCTCCACCTCCACCTCCGCCTCCTCCTCATCTGAGGAGGCTATGTGAGGAGCCACTTGGTCCTCCGGCATCTGCAAGCCACGACACTGTGCCATGTTGTGAAGTGCACAGCAAACCACGACGATTCTGGAGACCCTGGCTGCTGAGTATTGCAGGGCTCCACCTGATCTATCCAGGCATCTGAAGCGCATCTTCAGCATACCAATGGTTTGCTCGATTATGGCTCTGGTGGAAATGTGGCTGGAGTTGTAGCTCTCCTCAGCTGCATTGGATGGGCTCCTCAACGGCGTCATTAGCCATGTCTTCAGGGGATAGCCCTTGTCTCCAAGTAGCCATCCGTTAAGTTGGTCTGGCGGACTGAATAGCGGAGCCACACTAGACTGGCGCAGTATGAAGGAGTCATGGCTACTGCCAGGGTACTTGGCACAAGCATGCAGAACTTCCTTCTTGTGGTCACACACCAGCTGAACGTTGAGGGAGTGGAAGCCCTTGCGGTTGACAAAAATACCTGGATTGCGATGGGGTGCCTTAAGGGCCACGTGTGTGCAGTCAACGACGCCCTGCACCCTTGGAAAGCCTGCCAGATTAGCTAATCCAACCACACGCGCCGTGACACTTGCTCGATCCTTGGTGAAATGGATGTGATTGTGCGCGATGGCAAAGAGGGCATCGGTTACCTGCGTGATGCAGGTGTGCGCGGCCGCCTGGGAGATGCCGCTGATGTCTGCTGCTGATCCTTGGAATGAGCCTGAGGCAAAAAAGTTGAGTGCGGTGGTGACTTTGACGGCCACTGGTAAGGGGTGTCCACCTGGTCCTCTGGGCTCCAGGTCTTGTTGCAGCATTGCGCAGATGTCACCCACTACCTCTCGCGAAAGTCAGAGCCGCCTTTGGCACTGCTGCTCAGACATGTTGAGGTAGCTGACCCTGTGTCTGTAGACCCTGTTTGGGGGGTATCTCCTGCGCTGACGACCTTCCATGCGCTGGCACCTTCTGGCCTGTGCAGCTTCAGACAGGTGAGCAGCAGCTTGGCGCTCCTGCTGTTGCTGCTGCTGTTGGTGCTGCTGTTGTTCATGGTTCTCCTGGTGCCGCGGTTGGTGTTAATCCTCATCGGATGCCCAGGAGGGAAGGAAATAAATGGCTCCCATGCCTCTGGTATATGCCTCAGTTAAGGAAGCGCTCAATGAGGGTGGCGAGAGGGGTTTCCCAGGAGGTCACACTGGAGATGGGTGTCAGGCTCCAAACTTCCAGAGCTGTGGTTCGCCTTCTAAAAGTTCCCCCAGACCTGTGACAACAAAGTCCTGCCACCTGCAAATGATGGCTGATCAAATCTCCTATTTAATGGTTGAGCTGCAGCTGAGGGTCAGCAATCCACTTGTGCTCCCGCCAGGTTTCACTGGCATGTTTCAGATCAGGCGTGCTTCACATGGGAAAAGGGTTAAACTAGCAAAAAACTATCAAAATGGCATTACAGAGCCAATTTAGGGCTTGTTAAGGGCATTAATGGCCTCTCCCGCCTCTTGGAGGCGGGACGGAGACGGGACCAGCAGACACGATTTCATCAAAATTGCGTGGAGGCGGGAATGGAGGCAGGATCGGGCCCGCCCCCCAGTTTCTGCAATTTTAACCCCCCCACACACCTCAATGGCCCTATGAAAATCCAGCCCTAAGAATCTAAATGGAGTAGAGGAGCAAAGGGATCTAGGAGTACAAACACACAAATCATTAAAAGTAGCAACATAGGTAAATAAGGCCATAGAAAAGCAAACCAAGCACGAGGGTTTATTTCTAAAGGGACAGAATTGAAAGTATAGAAGTTATGCTGAATTGTATTGAACCTTGGTTAGACCACACTTGGAGTACTGTGTAAAATTCTGATCGCCATATTATAAAAAGGATGTAGAGGCACTGTAGAGGGTGCAAAAAAGATTTACAAATATGATACCAAAAATGCGAGGTTATACATATCAGGAAAGGATGAACAGGCTGGGTCTATTTTCTCTTGAAAAGAGAAGGGTGAGGGTTGACCTAATGGAGGTCTTTAAAATTATGAAAGAGTTTGATAGACACAGAGGGCAGAATTTTCATTGACCCGTGGAGGTGGGTTTGGAGGCGTGTGGGGTTAAAATTGCGAAAACTGGCGGGCGGGCACAAGTCCGCCTCCATCGCGCCTCCACGCAATTTTCATTAAATCGTGTCTGCTGGTCCCGACTCCATCCCGCCTCTAAGAGGCGGGATAGGCTGTTAAGGCCCTTAACAAGCACTAAATTGCCTCTATAATGCCATTTTGAAAGGCCTTTGTGATTTTAACCCTTTTTCTACGTGAAGCATGTCTGTTCTGAACCACGAATGTGAAACCTGGCGGGAGCACATTTGGCTGGCTGGCTGGCATATCTGGATGGATGGATGGATGAGGAGGAGACATATCTGGGAGTGGTGGTGCAAAAATATCTGGGAGCAGACTTAGGGCTGCTGCTGCTCATTTTGCATCCAGGTCCTCTCACAGCAAAGGCCAGGCAGTCTTTGCAGACCTTCAATGCAGCAACAATGATGACATCATCAGAGGCGACTTTCAGACTGAAAACACTAATTGGTTCATGGGTTCCCACATGCTGGAACTCAATTGCCCAATTAGGTGAAAATCGCATCAATCTCCCACATCAAATTGCAGTCGGGTGGATAACACGAAAAGTGGATGACATGACCCCAACCCGCCCCAGTATCAAAATCCAGCCCAGAGTGTTTCCAATTGTTGGGAAGAGCATAATGCAAGGCCATCAATATAAGGTAGTCACCAAGAAATCAAATAGAGAATTCAGAAGAAACTTCTTTATCCAGAGAGTGATAAGAATGTGGAACTCGCTACCACAGGGAGTGGTTGTGGCGAATAACATAGATGATTTAAGGGACGGTTAGATAAGGATATGAGGGAGAAGGGAATAGAGGATTATGCTGATAGATTTAGATGAGGAAGGAAGGGAGGAGGCTGGAGTGGAGCATAAATGTCAGCATGGACTGGTTGGGCCGAATGGCCTGGTTCTGTGCCGTATATCCTATGTAATAAATGCAAGTTGTTGTTGTTTCCATCGATCTTCTGCCGAAATTATGGTGGTCAATCGGGAGAACCCTGAGCCGATAGATGGCAAATATAGTTCAATATAAATAGATATCAAATTATTATTATAGGAGAAAGGAATCAAATTGGGAATCATGCAACATACTGATCAGGAAATTAACTTAGCAATACTGATTTATTTTATTTTAAAGCTTGCAGTTCCTTGCCACATTTTTCTATGGTTGTACACTGAGGGCTGGATTTTCATTGACCCGTGGAAGTGGGTTTGGAGGCGTGTGGGGGGTTAAAATTGCGAAAACTGGCGGGCGGGCACAAGCCCGCCTCCATCCCGCCTCCACGCAATTTTCATTAAATCGTGTCTGCTGGTCCCGACTCCGTCCCACCTCTAAGAGGTGGAATAGGCTGTTAAGGCCCTTAGCAAGCACTAAATTGCCTCTATAATGCCATTTCGAAAGGCCTTTGCGATTTTAACCCTTTTTCTACGTGAAGCACGCCTGTTCTGAACCACGAATGTGAAACCTGGTGGGAGCACATTTGGCTGGCTGGCTGGCTGGCATATCTGGATGGATAGATGGATGAGGAGGAGACATATCTGGATGGATGAGGAGGAGACATATCTGGGAGTGGTGGTGCAAAAATATCTGGGAGCAGACTTAGGGCTGCTGCTGCTCATTTTGCATCCAGGTCCTCTCACAGCAAAGGCCAGGCAGTCTTTGCAGACCTTCAATGCAGCAGCAATGATGACATCATCAGAGGTGACTTTCAGACTGAAAGCACTAATTGGGTCATGGGTTCCCACATGCTGGAACTCAATTGCCCAATTAGGTGAAAATCGCATCAATCTCCCACATCCAATTGCAGTCGGGTGGATAACATGAAAAGTGGATGACACGACCCCAACCCGCCCCAGTATCAAAATCCAGCCCTGAGTGTTGAATTCTAAAAGAAATTGACTAATAAATTTATATAAAGATAATGGTGCTAAGAATCAATGGATAGGGCACATCCTGGTATAGATGTGCCCATTTGAAACCTCCACCACTGACTCCACCAAAGTTTAAGGGGTTGGGCAAAGTTCACTAACTTATGTCCCACTGATGGGTGCCCGTCCTACTCGCGGTGTGTTTGGACCAAGCATCATTTCTAGAGGGCTGAGAATCCGAGCAAAAGTTGGTTCCTCATCCAAAAGTAATTGAAGTGTGATCCCTTGGCCTCATTGTAAGGGGGTCGAAATATTGCTGCTGTTTTTCTTCTGTCTTTGGGGATCCAGGTCTGAATCTCACAGGTGGGCTCCACGTCTGTTATTAGGTGGCCTGATACACAAGCCATACTGGTTGCCAAGGGTATTTTGGAACTCCCGATACTGGGATTCCCCTTCCCCTGTCCCGTCCCCTCCTGTATCAATGGCGTTGTTTAGGGCAGGTTGTGGTTCGGCTATCACAAGGCTAGATGCAAACACTGATGACATGACTGCACCCGAAGTATCTGGGTCTGGGCCTAATTTTCAACCCTTCCAGTGACCGCCTGAAAAATTATGGTGGGAATGTGACAGAAGGGCCCATTAAAGACAGATGCAGGTGAAACTATAATGGATAATAAGGAAATGGCAGACACGTTAAATGAACACTTTGGGCTGAATTTTGCCGGTGCTCAGAGTGCGGGTTTAGAGGCGGGTCTGCTGTCAAAATCAAAATGATTGACAGCGGGTTGGTAACTCATTGCGAACCCACCTCCAGGTAAGTTTCCAAAGTGTTGGGTCTGCGATTTCACCCATTGCTCTGAATAGGTGACAGCTGCAAAAGTGGTATGAAAGATACCATTTCACAGCTGGTCACTTTCCAATGTCAGAAGCTTGAGCCTTCAGGACTTTTTAAATAAAACTGTTGGACTATAACCTGGTGTTGTGCGACTTCTCATTTTTGTCCACCCCAGTCCAACACCGGCATCTCCGCATCATCCCCTTCAGGACTTGGAAGACACTTTTGAGCTGTATGTAGTTTGGAAGTGTTTGGAGTAAACTCTCTATCCACTGTCACCTCCTTGGAGCAAGCTCTCTCACCATTGACAGATTGCTTCTGTCATCTCAACTTCAGCTGCCATCTATTCCAGTAACATCGGTGCCCTTGAAAAAATCTCACCTTGGTCCTCTGAATCCCTCTACGATCAGCCCCAACACCAACATCACCAGGCACACCAACATCACCAATAACAACACCAACCTTCTCCGCAATCACCTGATGCTGCACAGGACACAGGGCATCAGCACCCGAGCACATTGCTGCCCGGGAGGCCAGCGATGGCATCACCATGGCCAGATTTACTTCACTTGATGCTGTACACCCTGGCTGCCACATGATGAGCCAGGTTAACACCACGCCACACCATCACCATAAAGCATCCTTACAATGACCAAGCCATTCCTTTCACACTCATCACCATTGCGGGGGATACTAAGACACTTCCAAAGGTGAGCACAGATTTGTATAATAAGGCAGTCTTGAAAATAAAGATTTCAATGTTTGACATCACACTAACAGAAAATTTACATGAACATTGCATAAAACACCCAAGTGGCCTCATTGTGTGTTGTTAGTTGGTATGATTGCACTGGGATGAGGGTGAGTGTGAGGGCTGGCTAGTGAGATGGGGAAGTGATAATGTAGATAGAGAGGGATGGGTGGAGGTGCAAGGTAAGTTGGTGTGAGTAAGGATGTGCAGGAGTAGGGTAGGGAAGGCAGAGTGATGGGGATGTGATGAGTGGCACAGCAGGATGAGGTTGAATATGGCTTTGCAGTAACGTTTCATGATCTACTGAGATAATTGAAAGGTTTGCGCCACTGCACCCAGGTCCTCCTGATGACATCCCTGCTTGTGCCCTCCTGTGTAATGTGCAACCAGGTTGCGTTGGTGTCCTGGGGAGGTATCTTCCACCCATTGGAATGGAAGTGAACATCCCTGCGTGCTGTGACTCCCTCCATAAGCATATGGAGGGAGTCATGGGAGAGCCTGGTTGCAGCCGTGCACCTTTGTGCAGTGCTTGTCAGTGTTTGCAGCACCTCAATGCTGCAGAATACTGACAGCACAACTGTCAAAATCAATGTGGCTGTGGCCCCTTTAAGAAAACCGGCTAAAGATGCGTCATCAAATTACGTCATCAGACCCGCTTCCTTTTAATTGGCCGGGAACTCCGCAGGGCAGGCTTAACAAGCCCTATTAATGGAAAATCCTTTTACAGAGTGGCTGCAGCCGGGAATGCGACCGGAACCCACCAACCACCTCTCCCACCGCGCTCCCGCCTCCACTGGCGAAATCGCGGCCTTTATATTCACTTTCCCAGTGGAGGAAGAAGACAAAATACCAATGGTACAAGGAACCTAAAAATAAGTCAATTGGAGATACTTAGGAGGAAAAATTGAGTGGCGTCCATTTTGAGGCGTTAACGTCGCCGGGGCGCTAATTTTAGCGCCCCAAAAAGGTTAGTACCCCCCGCTGTAAATTCAGTAGTAGCGCCCCAAGCAGGAGGTGGGGCACTACTGGAAAGCTCTCCACCTCCTGCTTGGGGCGCTACTACTGAATTTCACGGCGGCACGTAGCGCCGCGTCATTGCAGGCCTCCTCCCCTGATTAAAGGGGAGGGGCCTAGTGCTGCGCACACCGGGGCCCTGCTGGACCACCGGGGAGTGGGGTGCCGTGTAAACAGCCCAGCATTCAAGAGGAGTGCCGGGCTGAGCAATCGCGGCCGGCACCCCGCATACAAAAGCAAAAGGGGGCAGGTGCTGGCAGTCGGCCAAAATAAAAATGGCCTCTGACACCTGTCCCTTTAACTTGTGCCGCCTCCGCTGCCAAACTGCCCCCTGATCCTGTCACACATATTGTGCAGCGATAGGTCAGGCGGCACAAGGGAAGTTTGCAATCGGGGCGCAAGAGGGGCGCTGCGCACGTCGATGACATCATCGCCGGCGGCGCAGCGGCGCGGGGCACTACTGGTTACCACTGCCGCTAACCTCCAGCTGAATTTCGCCAGAGGCGTTAGTGGCACCGCGCCCGGGCGCTAGGAGATTTGCGCCCCGTTAGCGCCAACGAGAGGCGCAAACCAACCCAATTTTTCCCCCCTTAGTAGATTTAATATAAGTAAAAGAAATTGTAGTGGAGAAAAAGAATGAGACTTATGATAGACAAAGCCCCATGACCCAATGGTTTCCACCCCATGGTATTAAAAGAAATGGGTTAGGAATTTGCAGATGCATTAGCCAAAGTTTTCCAACACTCTCTAGATTCAGGAATTGTACCTTTGGATTGGAAAATTGCAAATGTCACTCCATTGTTTAAGAAGGGATGGAAGGATGGAGAAACTAGGTA
Organism: Squalus acanthias; assembly: GCA_030390025.1. Lineage (NCBI taxonomy): Eukaryota > Metazoa > Chordata > Chondrichthyes > Squaliformes > Squalidae > Squalus > Squalus acanthias. The sequence goes on along the minus strand of CM059431.1, from coordinate 59,489,050 downwards.
ACTACAGTTCTGTCAATTACCATCAATTATGGGGAAGTTACTGGAATTTATCATCAGAGACAGAGGCCCGATGGGGAGGGAGCAAGAGAATGGGTTGTGGGGGAGGTGGCAAGGGTCATGGCAGCTTGTGCCACACTCGGTCGAAGTGTCACTTTTTAAAAAATTCTCCATTTCCAGGCCGGCAGCCAACCAGATTGAGAGGCTGGCTGGCTGTCAGTCAGGAAGGTTTGTGCTGGTAGGCCACAGCTGGGGAGCAGTGAGGAGGGATGGAGGGAGGGAGAGATCATGGAGGTGGGTGGGGAGATTGAGGAGGCTGGTGGGGTGTGGGGAGATCAAGGAGGTCGGGGGAAGATCGAAGGTCACTAAAAGCTAGTGCACAAGTGCAAAAACTAATCAAAAAGGCTATGGGGTATAGTGTCCCAGGTATGGTAGCATAGTGGTAATGTTACTGGTAGTAGTAATCCAGAGGCCTGGACTAATGATACCTGCAACTGTGAGTTCAAATCCTCCCATGGAATAAAATTAAATAAAGGTGGTATCAGTAAAAGTGACCATAATAGCTGTTGGATTGTCAAACTGAACTGGTTCACTAATATCCTTCAGGAAAGGAGGCCTGCTATCCTTACCTGTCTGGCTGATATGTGATTTTAGTACCCTGGTTAACTGCCCTCTGGAATGGCCCAGCAAGTCACATTGGGCAATACGAAGAATAAAACTGGATGAATCACTCGTTGAATTCGGGCACGACTATGACCTTTGACCGAGCGTCGCAACAAGGAGCCCTTATAAAACTGAAGTCAATGGGGATCAGGGGGAAAGCTCTCCAGTGGCCGGCTCGGCATCAAAGTCTATCGGAATTGGTCAGCCCCTGACCAGTGAGGTGCATTGGGGCAGCTAATTGGCAACTACAACTTGCCTGTTTAATACAAATGATGCCCGAAGCTGAATCTAGACTGGGCTTCAGGCTGCCAGGTACCAGCACGCAAAGCAATGCCCTCGCTGACTGTTTTGGGCGCAGGTCCAATTTTTCAGACAAAGTTTTTCTCATGATTTATTACTAAATAGCAATAGTGGTTCCTTTTTTCAAAGCAGATTTATTGCATGGTGACCACTTATTTTAAACATAGAACATCAAGGAGTTAAAAGTTTCAGCATATATTGTGCTTGTATCTAAGAATTTGGTCGAGACTTTTACAGCTTTGCACTCGCAGCGTAGGGTTATACAGTACGCAGAAACAGTTATACTGTAGTTATCATCTTTTTGCATCATTCTGTATCTTTTTCTACGTAATGCCTCATGACATCCTGGAATGTTGTTGACTGAGAAGAATTGTTTACTTTGGGTCGTTTAGTCAAATCTCATAACATATTTCCTTTGCTATTTTGAGCCATTTGAAATGTGCTTTTACCTTCCTGGGAATGATTACCTCTATTGGGTATGTGTACCAACATCATAAGCCTACTCTTTATAAATGCATTCACAATTTTGCTGCACATTTTGAAATTTCCCCCAGCTTGTATAAACATTTGAACCCATATTCATAAAGATTTTATGGATCTATTTTTTTTCCAGTCTTACAGCTATTATGCAACAACTGTTTGCTGATTTGATCCTCTGCAAATCCAGATTATTGCTAGCCCACAGAATCGAGAAAATGGCAGATGTGTTTTTTATTGAATATGCCTCTTAAGTAGTCAAATTAAAGCATACCTCTGCAAATTAATATTCCAGTCGCAGTCTCTAATTTCTGATGATCTGAAAATTGCTACTTTGGGGAGAATTGAAGCACAGGAGCTCCAAGCTAACAGTGTGGCTACAGTGCTACAAATTTAATTTCTTCAGAAATGGCATTTTTTAAAATTAATACACACAGGATAGGAAGAGAAATGTTATCAATCCCTTAACCAGTTACAGTGTAATTTTCTTGGACCAGACATCCCAGTTCTCTGTAGGTACAGGCTTACTGAGCATATTGTGCTCAACATCATGAACCTGATGATTTTAAGTCCAACACTGACCAAGATAATGCTTTGTCTGTCATCGTAAAGACCTCATGAGCAATATTCTGCTTTATCGAAAGGTTCCTTTTAGACACCAGTGAACGATTTAGTTTAGATCCAGGGACTTCTGTCATGTTTTGTGTCTCAGGCCTCAATTTTCATGGGGGGCGCGGGAAGGGTGTGGAAGAGCCCGATAGCAGGCAACAAACCCAGCAAGGCCAGGATGCGGAGGTCCTGCCGATCTCAATGGCAGGGCTTCATTTAAATAAATCTACACAGAATTCTGCCTGATAACCAGACAGATTAACTACCTGGCTGATGGGCGAGTGTGTGCATGTGGCAGCAGGAGGTGGCTGCTGGGAACTCATTTGAGTAGGAGATGTAAGGCAGGGATCGGGGGTGGGGGGGGGGGGGTGGATGCAGGGGGGAAGGCTGTCGGCAGGGATTGGGGGAAGGCTCTGGCTATGATCGGAGGTGGGGTATGGAAGGATCTGTCAAAGGTCAGGAGGGGGGTAACCCGAGGCAAGGTATGTCCAAGGCTTCCTTATGAGGCCTGGAGGAGCACTACTGCTCCTCCTGGCCTACGCTAAACCTAAAATAAAACTTTAAAAATTACCTTCTGGGCCTCTTTTGGCCCAACATCCACCTCCCGACAGGTTTACCTGACGGGGGAGTTGACACTGCCCCCCGCTCAGGCCCCAGGTTGAAATTGAAGATCGGGTCCTGATGACATCATCGGACCTGACCTGCTTATTTAAGGAAGGACTCCGCTTCTATTAATAAGAGCAGGTTGATATTGGGATACGGTGGGAAGGCAGCAAGATCGGGGCGGGGTGGGGTGGGGTGGGGGTGAAGGTGGTAAGTGACTTGCAATATTTTAACTGCCCCTCCCCTCTGCCAGGTGGAAGCAATTAAAAATCAGGGCCTTGGTTTCAGTATAAGCAACACCAAGTCAAAGATTTTTATTTTCATATCAGGCTTTTCAAGTTTCCTTGGTGCAGGATCGAACTAATTGCACAAATAGACTGTTTAACCATGATGAGGCTTCTGTTGAAAAGTAGATTCATGCCATGAATATTTAAGTGTTTTGCGATGCCATGCGTGTAAGCATTTGTTCCATTTTATTACCACAGCTTCTCATGGATTGTCTCTTCCTTGGTGCTCACTTAAGCAGATGGTTCTCTATGATGCTTTGCTAGAGGTTTGCATAGTGTATGTCCTTTACTTCTCTCTTCAGGACATTCAATCTTTCGTTGGCATTTCTGGCAAACCTCTTTGTTCAGGTGTTTGCATAGAATTTTGAGCAGATTGTGCCAAATTTAGTAATAGCTTCCCTTGGGCAACCAGAAGTGGTCATGTTAAAAAGATGGCTCCAGGTGTTGCTGACCTCAATATTAACATTCTATTTTGTTATTGTATTCCACCATTCCTTTTTCCAAAGAGAATTGTATTATTGATCATTTGGGTTACATGGGTCGATTTTTCTTGTCTTAAGTTGTTTAGAACATTCCAACAAAGATCTGATGTAAACCATTTGAATACCAAAAAAAATAGAAGTATTAGTTAAGTGGGTTAGGAGATAAGGCTAAACTTTGTAAAATTCAAGATTTTTTTCTATTTTATTCTCAGCAAGTTTGCCAATTTTCCTGAAGCAAGAGTTTCACACAGCAGAAATCCCAGAAGAAGCATCATTTACATGTTATTCTCCACTCATTTTAGTATTCTATTTCAGACCTCCAGATCTTTTCAGCAAGTACATTGTGAATAGCAATTTTGCAGTGTTTTCTGAAAACAACTAAATGTTCACTTATTAAAGATGTTTATACAGAATAGCCCAATTAGTTTTAATGTGTTTCTGCCTACAGGCAGCAGTCAGACCAAACACAGTGCAGGAGACAAAATAAGCAAAAAACACAACTTAACGTAATGGTAAATCATAGAATAGTATAGCACAGAAGGAGACTATTCGGCCCATTGAGTCTGCGCCAGCTCTTTTGAAAAGCAATCCAGTTAGTCCCACTACCCCGCTCTTTCCCCATATCCCTGCTATTATTTCTTCTTCAAGTATTTATACAATTCCCTTTTGAAAGCTACTATTGAATCTGTATCCACCACCCTCTCAGGCATTGCATTCCAAATCCTAACCTCTCGTTGTATATAAAAGTTTTTCCTCAAGTCGCCTTTGGTTCTTTTGCCAATCACCTCAAATCTGTGCCCTCTCGCTATCGACCCTTCAGCTATTGGAAACCATTTCTCTTTATTTACTCTATCTAAACCCTTCATGATTTTAAACACCTCTATCAAATCTCCTTTTAACCTTCTCTGCTCTAAGGAGCACAAACCCAGCTTCTGCAGTCTATCCACATAACTGTAATCCCTCATCCCTGGAACCATTCTAGTAAATCTCTTCAGTACCCTCTCCAAAGCCTTCATATCCTTCCTGTGCTGATGTTCTGTAAATGTTCTGATCTCCACGATATTTGGGAACAGTATGCAGCTGGCTTTGCCCTTGCATGAACAATGCCTAATTTCAAATGCATAGGAAACTCCAAGCATGGATTGGGCCTCGTGTTGGATGCTCACAACAGGGGGTTTGGATACTAGGGGTGTTAGCAGTTTTTAAAGGTGGCAGTTCGTATTTAAAGGTAAGTGGCTGCATTGGGGAATGGGAGAAAAAAATCTCTGTTGGGAGAAAAAATTGTCTATCTGCACAAAGGTCTGTGTTGAGCAAAAGATGTCACTTGTAAAAAACAATGGATGGCAAATCAAATGTGGAGACAGGATGTGTAGTCAGTGGTAAAGTGATAGAGTGGTGTAGTACCTTAACCACCAGTTTGATGGATGTCAAAGAGGAGCTGTTGCTGCATGAGATGGGTGCAAAGAAGGTTGCATTATCTGGCATGCTCCACAGAGGGCAGCAATACAGCATACCAGGCAGGAGGTATTGGCCAGGATAAATATTGTGGACGGTACCCACAGGACTTTGGAACAGATGTGGAAAAATATGACTAACTTCAGAAAAGCTGCTAAAATACTGCACACTGGGTAGATGGTCCAAGTATGTTTGGTAGATTTTAACAGCTCAATTCCTACATTCATAATAATACCTAATCTTTTCTTTCAAAAATGCAGTTTTATTATCAATTATTCTTTTAAGAATTTGTTACAATGAATTATGATTAGCCTCAGTGCCATTTTAAGCTAGTGTTTTCATTCATGTTAGTGCTTCCACATCTACAGGAGGAAAAAAAAAACTGTCTGGAGATATGGGAAGAAAACTAAGGAGGGATGAAAAAAAATACTATCAAGGAAACATAATGATGCTTTGTCTACAGGAAAAGTTTCACCAGGATCATACTTGCTCGAGCAGTGTCCAGGAGATTAATGTTTAATTCCTGGAGACTCCGGGACAATCCTGGAGGGTTAGCATCCCTATCAGTCACTCCCGTAAGTGTACCTCACATCCCCAAAGATCCTGAAGATATCTAGTTACACTATAGTGTGACCCAAGGATGCCATCTCACACATGCTGCAACACACATGTGCTGCCTTTATTGTAGGCCAACTGAAAAGCACTCTAGTGAAGCACGGCACAATCCTAAATCAACAAACTGGCTCATTTGACATAAAATACAAAAATAAACAGAATAGTTTTCACAATGAGATCTATTAATTCCCCACTGCTGCTTATTCCATGTAAATAAGGAAAGAAAGCAAACTCTACTGACACTCTGGGTGAAAATCTATTTTCAAGCTCGCTAGTTCCAAACTAAGTCATTTGTCATTGGTTTACAAGAAGCATGGGTTCACTCTACCATTCAGTTGTCTTTGAGAGAGACACAGAGAGCGAGAGAGAGAGAGGGAAATCATGAAAGAAAGAGAATAGTGGATCCTCTGGCCTATCTATTTACCATGTGCATTCGGTAGACTTGCTTGCTGTGCTGTCAACTAAAGCTATCACTTGATTGAAACACCTCCTCTTTGACTTAGAAGCCTGAGACACCTGAATGCCTGTTTAACTGGGCACTTTGAATGAACCATCCTTGCTGATGGTCCAGCTTAAAATTTTCTGATCCCAAAGGATTTTCCCATCGTCTCAAAGCTACAGAAACTTGCATGAATAAATAGTTTTATAGCTGGTCTGCTTCCCTTTGGGCAGCTAATTAACACTTCAAATGAGCCAAGGCCACAACCCTAGTTTAGTGCCTGCTGGTTAATATTAACTCAACAATCCTGCATTTAATAGTATAAGAAACAACATAAATAAACAACATTCTGTTCATGCACTACTGTTAACATCCAAACAGACACAGTCCCTGAAGGATATCCCAGTGAACTAGGTGACTGCCTAACTTTTTCTCCCCCATGTCTGACTCTTATAATTACTCTCATAAAAATTACCTTTTTTCCGACCCCATCCTTTTGATTCCTCAGCTCATCCAATTTTCTCCCTGCTCTTCTTCCCTCTTTACTTGATCACTGTATGAAGAGTTAGCAGGGCTACTTGTTTTACAGGCTGGCATGGTCAAATGCAGCAGCTCTGAAGAGTAGTCTCCTAATCACGAGGGGCCTCAAGCCATTGGTGGCACTTTGGAAAGCTGCCCCATCAGTAGCTGAAAATCCTAGCACAGCTGTATAGCTAATTCATGACTGGATCTGGCTTTACAGTGTAGCCCTGTCTACAGAAATAGCACTGACACCACCAAAAGGCCACACAGCCAGCAAACTCTCATTTTACAATGGTGGCAGCCAATATTTCTTATTTTTTCTTTTCTACATTGACATTAGAAACAACATGAAAGCACAGGATTCACAACTTTTGAGCCTCTGAGACACTTAAAACTGTACCTGCAAAATCTTTCTTACTCTAATCCTTTTCTTACTCTAATCCATACTTGTAGGCCGCGATTTCACCTACCTCAGCGGGTCCGGGGCTGGCGACATCGGTGGCGGGTCCCGACCCCGCTGTTGGCTCCAGCCCACTCTGTAGAATTATTTTGCGTTGATTAGGCTTGTTAAGCCCGCCCAGCGTGTTTGCCGGCTAATTGAAGGAAGTGGGTCAGATGATGTCATTTGATGACGTGTCATCAGCCGGTTTCCGTAAAGGGACCATGCGCAAATTTATTTTGACAGTTGTGCTGTCAGTGTTCTACAGCATTGAGGTGCTACAAACACTGACAAGCACTGCACAGAGATGCACGGCTGCACCCAGGCTCTCCCATGACTCCCTCCATATGCTTATGGAGGAAGTCACAGCACACAGGGAGGTCCTCTTCCCTTCCAATGGGCGGAAGAGACCTCCCCAGGAGATTAACACAGCCTGGTTGCACATTGCACAGGAGGACACAAGCAGGGATGTCGTCAGGAGGACCTGGGTGCAGTGGCACAAATCTTTCAATGATCTCATTAGATCATGAAATATTACTGCAAAGCCACACTCAACCTCATCCTGCTATGCTACTCATCACATCCCTATCACTCTGCCTTCCCTACCCTACTCCTGCACATCCTTACTCACACCAACTTACCTTGCACCTCCACCCATCCCTCTCTATCTACATTATCACTTCCCCATCTCACTAGCCACCCCTCACACTCACCCTCATCCTAGTCCAATCATACCAACTAACAACACACAAGGGTAGGCACTTGGATGTTTTAGCCAATGTTCATGTAAAGTTTCTGTTAATGTGGTGTCAAACATTGAAACCTTTATTTTCAACACTTTACGTTCTTGGACAGATTTGTGTATACCTTTGGAAGTTGCTTAGTGAGTTGCAGTGAATGGTGAGACATAACGGCACCCCGCACAATGGTGATGAGTGTGAAAGGAATGGCTTGCGCATTGTAGGGTTGCTTTATGGTGTTGGTGTCGGGTGGTGCCAACCTGGAGCATTATGTGGCAGCCAGGGTGTACAGCATCAAGTGAAGTAAATCTGGCCATGGTGAGGCCATCCCTGGCCTCCCGGGCAGCAATGTGCTCGGGTGCTGATGCCCTCTGTCCTGTGCAGCATCAGTTGATTGCGGAGAAGGTTGTTGTTGTTGTTGGTGCTGCTGATGTTGGGGCTGATCGTGGTGGAATTCTGAGGACCAAGGTGAGAGAGTACAAAGGGCGTTGATGCTGATGTAATAGATGGCAGGTAAATTTGAGATGACAGAAGCGATCTGTCAATGGTGAGAGAGGTTGTTCCAATGAGGTGACGCTGGATAGAGAGTTTGCTCCAAACACTTGCAACCTGCATAAAGTTCAATCTGTCTTCCAAATGCAGTAAACAACAGCTTCTGAGCTTGGAAAATGAACAGCTCTGAGGTGGGAGCTTTTATAGCATATTTGCAGCTGTCAAGTAATGAGATGATCCCATGCTGATTCAACTCCCGACCTCCTTACCTGACGGCGTGGACCCCATGGGCGACCTCGTAAAAGATAAAGGTGAGCTCAAAATACTATTTAATGGGCTGTTAACAAGGTCATAATGGCCTGAATTGCCTCCCCCGCCGCTGAATGTCGGATCTTTCAGCCCTGACAGACCCAACATCTGGGTAAGTAGCATGGTGGCGGGATGACAGCGGCTTCCTGGGAAACCACTGTCAGAAAAAATTTTTTTCCAACCGACCCGCCACCAAATGTGTCCAATGAGCCCCCGAAAAATTCCCCCGTTAGGATCTGCTCAAATCTCAGTTCTGTATATTTCCATCTAAAGTCATCGTGATTGCATCTTGTGTTACTGAAACCCAAATTTCACCTCTCTCTGGTTCCTTCCCTTCCTGTTTCTCTTTTACACTTTTTATTTCAATCTCTGATCTAAAGATAGGTGTACGTGCTTATATTCATTCTGACATTCCTGCTGCTCACTTTAGCTCGCTTGAATCATCTGACTTCAATCTTCTGTGACTAAAACTATCTCCCCTTCACCTTCATCGACCATCTCCATTGCTCTTCCACCCTTGATAATTCCAGATGTGCTTTAGGAGCAGATGGAATCCCCGCCGAGGTGCTAAAACATGACAGAGAAGCACTATTGGCGTGAATACATGAACTCATTTCTTTTATTTGGAAGGAGGAGAGCATGCCAGGGGATCTCAGAGATGCCGTAATCGTGACCATCTTCAAGAAAGGTGACAAGTCTGATTGCGGTAATTGCAGAGGAGTCTCCCTGCTGTCTGCCACAGGGAAAGTCATCGCAAGAATCCTCCTCAATCGCCTTATCACAGTGGCTGAAGAGCTCCTCCCTGAGTCGCAATGCGGATTCCCCCCACTAAGGGGCACAATGGACATGATCTTCACTGCACGTCAACTACAAGAGAAATGCAGGGAACAGCACCAACCGCTGTACATGGGCTTCTTTGACCTTACAAAGGCATTCGACACTGTCAACTGTGAGGGATTATGGAGTGTCCTCCTCAAATTCGGCTGCCCTTAGAAGTTTGTCACCATCCTCCGCCTGCTTCATGACGACATGCAAGCCATGATCCTGACCAACGGATCCACCACAGACCCAATTCACGTACGGACCGGGGTCAAGCAAGGCTGTGTCATTGCACCAACGCTCTTCTCGATCTTCCTTGCTGCAATGCTCCATCTCACACTCAGTAAGCTCCCTGCTGGAATGGAGCTAATCTACAGAACAAATGGGAAACTGTTCAACCTCCGTCGCCTCCAGTCCAGATCCAAGGTTGTCCCTTCCTCTGTCATCGAATTACAGTATGCAGACGACGCTTGCGTCTGCGCACACTCTGAGGTCGAACTCCAAACCATCGTCAACACCTTCACTGAAGCGTACGAGAGCATGGGCCTTACACTAAACATCCGTAAGACAAAGGTCCTCTACCAACCTGCCCCCGCCACACAGTACTGCTCCCCGATTATCAAAATCCATGACGAGGCCTTGGACAACGTGGACCATTTTCCATACCTCGGGAGCCTACTGTCAACAAGGGCAGACGTCGATGACGATGTCCAACACCGCCTTCAGTGTGCCAATGCAGCTTTCGGTCACCTGAGGAAGAGAGTGTTTGAAGACAAGGATTCAAACCCAGCACCAAGCTCATGGTCTACAGAGCAGTAGCGATACCCGCCCTCCTGTATGCTTCAGAGACATGGACCATGTACAGCAGGCACCTCAAAGCACTGGAGAGGTACCACCATCGCTGCCTCCGCAAGATCCTGCAAATCCATTGGCAGGATAGGTGCACCAATGTCAGTTTTCTCGCTCAGGCCAACATCCCCAGCATCGAAGCTTTGACGACGCTCGATCAGCTCCGATGGACGGGCCACATCGTCCGTATGCCCGATACGAGACTCGCAAAACAAGCACTCTACTCAGAGCTCCGACACGGCAAGAGAGCCTCAGATGGGCAGAGGAAATGCTTCAAGGACACGCTCAAAGCCTCCTTGAAAAAGTGCAACATCCCCACCGCCACCTGGGAATCCCTGGCCCAAGACCGCACAAAGTGGAGGAGAAGCATCCGGGAAGGCGCCGAACACCTCGAGTCTCTTCACCGGGAGCAAGTGGAAGCCAAGCGCAAACAGGAGCGCACGTCAACCCAAGCACCCCACCCACCCGCCCCTTCAACCACCGTCTGCCCCACCTGTGACAAAGACTGTAGGTCCCGCATTGGACTCATCAGTCACCTGAGAACTCATTTTTAGTGTGGAAGCAAGTCATCCTCGATTCCGAGGGACTGCCTAAGAAGAAGAAGAATTCCAGATGTGTTTTACCTATTGTCAGGAAAAATTAAATTTATTGGGGTAAAAATTCAGTTGGTTGTGCCTCCCGTTAGCACCTTAAGAGGGCGCTAATGGGGCGCAAAGCCGCTAACGCCCGGGCGCAGCGATGTTTGCGCCGCTCGGGAACTTAACTTGACATTGTGCAGCGGCGCTAAACTTTACCGCTGCGACCACCTGCGCGCGCAGATTGTGACGTCATTCCATGGTGCAACGCCCTTGTGGCGCCCCGGAGCGGAAATTGAGTGGCACCCCCTGCCTTACCGCCTGGCGCATCCAATGACCAGAAGACTGGAACGCTATCAATCGCTGTGGGGCTGGGGGGGGCGCTATTTAAAGGGGGCCTCTTCCTGTCTTTTATTGTTGGTGGCATTTTTGAACTACGCATTCTGAGAGAGAGAGGGAGAGACTTCTGGAGAGATTCAACATTGTGTGAAGGAGTTTTGGGTACTGAGCAGCACTTTGCAGGTTCATTTTGATTTGCCATTCCTTGTATCGATTTAGCAGAGACTGTGGGAGCTGCACTCTGAGCTCTTTGCCTGGTACTCTCCATTGTTCTTTCCAGCACATTTGATGTGCAAGTCTCTCCAGGCCGAGATTCAAGGCTGCAATGAACAGGATGTGGATGGAAAGCAAGATTAACCATCCCCTTTAAGAACTGGCCCGTGCCATTGTGTGTGTGTTCCATTGCTGACTGACATTACATGAGCTTCGCCAGCGCTCTGAGTTAGCGCCTCACTCCTTGGCCTTTGCGCCTTAAGACAGGTGTGCAGCGCCTGATTTAGCGCTCCACTCACCTCCCGGGGCGGTAAAAGTGAAGTTTCCAGTCAGTGGCGATAATTAGCGCCAGGCGCTAATATTTGTGTCCAGACGATATTTGCGCCCCAAATGGGGCGCGACCTAATTTTTACCCCATTAACTTTTAAGTTCAACTCTATTAAAATCACCATTCTTGGTGACTTCAAAGTTAACCATCAGTAATTGCTGTGCATCTTCTCTTCTATTAGTCAGGCTAGCATTAATGCTGAGTCCTTTATTGTTGTAAATGACCTTGAACCATTCACTATCAACCTACCTATATTGTTGATTAGCCCAGTAACTCAGCTATTCACTTCGACCTTCATGTCAACTACAATCCTAACTATTACACTGCATCTGTTGCCTCACATTTAGACTTTTCTGACCACTATCTAATGCCCTATAATAAATCACACTCTGCAAACTGGTCCTTTCCTTTTTTCCACTATAAACCATCCAAATGGGATTGCCCTCGAGATTATGATGTGGCTTTTTTTTAGTCGAACTGCTCCTTTCAGTTTTCTGACTACTTATCTATGCCAATGAAGTAACAATTCCTTTAGCTGTCATGGAAGGTTTCATATTTCACCTTCTGCCAAATCTGGTGTTCCATCTTGGACAATCAAGAATACAGTTATTCTGTTTTTCTTAAAAACTCTGTATCACGCTTTATATCTTGATCGATCTGCAGCATCTTGAGACAACTTTATCTCTGCTCCTAATCTCGATATGATTAGAGCTGCTACATGCAATGGTATTGAAAAGAAGCAGCAACTGCTGCTTTATGTCCCTTTAGCAGTTGCTTCTTCTAGTCACTTGCTGAAGTTGTCTTTCAGGATGGGTCGTATCTTCAGTGACCCGTTTTCATTCAGATATCACAGTTGCTCACTTCCTCCTCCAAGTGCAAACTCTGTGACCTTTATTGTTCCACCTTGGTCTATTATTATGACTGACATCACATTTTACCCGCATCACAACCAGGAATAGACAGACTCAGAGAAATGTGAAAAGAGGCAAATCTATAATAAGATATGTGTACATAATGCTAGAAGTATTACAAATCAGATGTCAGAATTGGAGGCTATAGTGGCAGTAGGGATTTATAATGTGATGAGAGTATCAGAAACATGGATTAATCCAGTTTACATATTTAGTATAACACTCAGGGGTCTACAGTGTTTAGAAAAAAAAGGAGTGGATAAAAGAGGTGTAGCTCTCTATCTCAGGAACACGTGGGAGGTAAAAGAGGTTGACCCTGTTGCGGGGTTGCAGGGGGGAACAAAATTTCCAAAATGGACTATTTTGTGTAGACGTCAGTAATGTAGTACTAAATAGAAATTGCTGGACATACTTAGCAGGTCAGACAGTGTAAGGAAAGGGCTAATCAGACTGTCCTGAGGTCTGCTAATCTTATACTGCTATTGATTTCCCTTTATATTGTAGTAATGGTAACCTTTAGCTTTTGCCTGTTAAGTAAGGAAGTATAAGTCAATTTAGACGCAATAACCACTGAATTGTTGAATAAAGAATGGGGGTGAAATTCCCCTTCTTTGCGCCTCCGGTGGGAGGCACTAATAGAGCGCAAATGGCTTCCCCTCCCCCCCGCAAGGTGATAACCACGCCTCCTGCGAAATTCCGCGCGAGGTTAGCGGCGGCGCTACCAGGTATCGCCCCGATCTTCTGTGCCCAGAGATCATGACATCATCTCCAGGCGCAGCATCCCAGTAGCGCCTTGGGAGAAAAGTTTGCACTCGCGCCCCGCAGCAGCGCTGGGCGATGTTACCGACTGCTGCAGGGGTCGCAAACAGTGAGGCCGGCCAATCACAGGGTGCCATTTAAAGTCGCAGTGGGTGGCCGGCCCAAAGAAAAGCCAATTTAAAAATATTTTATTTTCGGCCACCGGTCGTGGCATCCGTGCCACGATCGCTCAGCCCGGCACTTTGCACTTCCCGACACACCCGCTCCCTGGTGGCCCAGAAATCTACAGTGAAACCTGCAGCGCTCGCAGCGTGGCGCCCTTCCCTTTAATTGAGGGAAGAGCCCCTGCAACGCGGCAGCGCCACGCGTGAGCACTTCACCCTGGATTGGGACATTCTCCGCCTCTTGCGCTCCAAGAGGCAAGTGGAACAGTTGAATAAGCGCTCCACTTCCCTCTTGGAGCAAAAAGAGGGAATTTCGCAAATGTTTGAAAAGGTTAGCGCCTAACTTTCCAAACGTTTTTCACTTCGCGCCCCAAACGGCCCTCTAGAGGAATTTCTCCCCCAATGGTCAGTTTAGTAAAGCTAATTAAACAACATGCTTCGTATATTTCAGAGGACTTTCATCAGTTGATAACAAGTTAGTTCTGCAGAAGGAAACGTCAGCGAATACATCATCCATTTCAAAGCAGGGGATTGGTATGGAACGGTACAGATTTATAATTAGAAGTTCCACTCGGTAGAATAGAACAAGAGTGAAACTACCAATAAGATAAGAGTTGTACAGAAAACGAACTAATTGGCCTCGATTTTTCCTCTCGATGCGGCTTGGCAGTGGGACAGCTGCCTTCCGGTTCCAATCCCGCCCCCAACGACGTCCGACGCACAGACGCGATTTTGCGTGAATTGGCCTTGTTAAGCCCGCTCTGTGGGCTTGCCAGCCAATTAAGAGAAAGCCAGTGTCAGATGACATCAGTTGATGACGTGTCATCTGCCGGTTTTCGTAAAGGGGCCACGCAAAATTTTTTTTGACAGCTGATTTTTCAGTATTTGACAGCATTGAGGTGCTGCAAACACTGGCAATCACTGTACAAAGGTGAGCTCTTGCTCCCAGGCTCTCCAGTGACTCCCTCCTTAGGCTAGAACAAATGGCAGCTGCAGGTGAGGTTACAGAAGCGATCTGCCACTGATGAGGGGCGTTCTCCCAATGAAGTGGGACTACATAAACAATTCAAAATTTGTCACCTACAGAAAAGTCTAAATACATTAAAAATGAATTTCCCAACATTTCCTTACCTCTGAAACTCACCAGTGTACCATTGGATCCTTCACACCACTTCTGCAGCTGTCATCAATGCAGAAACATTACAGTAGACCCACAACACGCCACACTTACCTGGCGTGGTGTCCACACGTTGGGAAGCCTGCAGTAGACCTGTCAAAATTGCAAAAAGCCTCTTAACTGCCTGTTAACAACCTGTTAACAAGCAGTTAAGTGCCTATAATCCTCTGCCCGCCGCTAGGTGTCGGGTCCATGCACAAATCGGGGACCCGACACCTGGGAAGATAACAGTGAGTTTCCGACCCGCTGTCAATCTTTGTGATTTTGCTGGATGTCCCGCCTCCAAACCCGCTCCCTGAGCACCGGCAAAATTCCGGCCATTAAAACTAAAGTTATTGATAAGGGACAAGTTCACTAAAATTCTCCATATATGGAGTTGTATTATGTAATGCAGAAACGTGTGGGTTGTCACGTAGAAGGAGTAAGAAAAAGGTATAAAAATTGAGTGTTGGAACTGATACTTAGGATTCATATAGGCCTAAGGTGCTGAGCTCAGAACTGTAACATGTTTAAGTCTTCCACAGTGTTTTGTTGCAAGTACTGCTTTTTAATGTATGTTTATTTACTGTATACTTAATAAATCTGTGACATCTGATAGTTAACCAGTAAATTATAAGTAAGAACACACCTATCCCCCAACTCTAACAGTAGCATCTGTTGAGAGAACACAAATAAGATGCCATTTCAGGTATAAACCCTTGCTCGGAAAAATCCCTGCAATAATGGCACAAAATCATCTGTTGCCTCCTTAAAAGGCTGTGTCGTGCACAGATCTGAGCACTGATGGAGGGAGTAAAACATTGAACTGCTCCCCTCACGGAGGAGGCTACATAAATCAGTGTGAACAGTGTGTGTAAATGGAGAAATGCAATCATGTCAGAAGGTCAGCCTGTGACAATACAGAAGACCAACTAGATGTGGAAAGCTCTCAAGAGGGCAGTGAATCTAGTGTTAATAACCCTCCGTCCTTAAAAAGATGCATGGAATAACGTGTACTTTGTGTGATATTTTAACAGAGGAGTTAACTTGTTTATTTTAATGTTCTGTTCAAGTAGTGAACGGAGCAATGCCATATGCAAATATGAAATGTTCATGTGGTAACATCAACAGTAACTTCTACCCTGAGTGTAGTTTAATTATTTTACTCTTGGGAAACACTGTCACATAGGAACAGGACCAGGTAATTCAGTCTCTTCAGTCTGTTCTGCCATTCAATTAGATCATGGCTGATCTGTATCTCAACACCATTTACCCACCCTGGTTCCATATCCCTTAATACCCTTATCTAACAAAAATCTATCAATTTCAGATTTAAAATTTTCAATTGACCGAGCCTCAACAGCTTTTTGGGGGGGAGAGTTACAAATTTCCACTACCCTTTGTGTGAAGAACTACTTCCTGACATCACCCCTGAATGGCCTAGCTCTAATTTTAAAGTTATGCCCCATGTCCTGTAATTCCCCCAACAGAGGAGATAGTTTCTCTCTACCCTATCAAATCATTTAATCATGTTAAACAACTCAATTGGAATACTCCTTAAACTTCTATACTCAAGGGAATACAAGCCTAGTTATGCAACCTGTCCTCATATTTTAACCGTTTTAGCCCTGGTATCATTCTGGTGAATCTGCGCTGCACCCCTCCAAGGCCAATAGATCCTTCCTGAGGTCTGGTGCCCAGAACTGAACGCAGTACTCCAGATGCGGTCTAAGCAGAGCTGTATAGAACTGCAGCCTAACTTCCACCCCTTTGTATTTCAGCCCTCTTGTGATAAAGGCAAACATTCCATTCGTTGAATCCCCCACCATCAACATCGTGGGGGTCACCATTGACCAGAAACTTAACTGGACTTGCCACAGATATACTGTGGCTACAAAAGCAGGTCAGAGGCTGGGTATTCTGTGGCAAGTGTCTCACCTCCTGACTCCCCAAAGCCTTTCCACCATCTACAAGGTACAAGTGTGATGGAATACTCTCCACTTGCCTGGATGAGTGCAGCTCCAACAACACTCAAGAAGCTCGACACCATCCAGGACAAAGCAACCCGCTTGTTTAGCACCCCATCCACCACCTTAAACATTCACTCCCTCCACCACCGGCGCACCGTGGTTACAGTGTGTACCATCTACAAGGTGCACTGCAGCAACTCGCCAAGGCTTCTTCAACAGCACCTCCCAAACCTACAACCTCCACCACCTAGAAGGACAAGGGCAGCAGACGCATGGGAACACCATCACCTCCAAGTTCCCCTCCAAGTCACACACCATCCTGACTTGGAAACATATCGCCGATCCTTCATCGTCGCTGGGTCAAAATCCTGGAACTCCTTCCCTAACAGCACTGCGGGAGTACCTTCACCGCACGGACTACAGTGGTTCAAGAAGGTGGCTCACCACCACCTTCTCAAGGACAATTAGGGATGGGCAATAAATGCTGGCCTTGCCAGGGATGCCCACATCCCAGGAATGAATTTAAAAAATTGCTGTTTTAATTCTTTTTTGTACCTGCCCACTAGCTTTGTGATCTTTGTACAGGGATCCCTAAATCTCTCTGCTCCTCCACAGTTCCTAACTTCTCACCGTTTAGAAAATACTCTGATCTATCATTCTTTGGTCCTCACACTTTCCCACATTGAACTACATCTGCCACAGTTTTGCCCATTCACTTAATCTGTCCATGTGTCTTTGCATCTTTCTGCTCCCATCAACATGACTTACTGTGCCACCTAACTTAGTGTCAGCAAACTTGGATATATGGTTCTCTATTCCTTCATCTAAGTTATTGATAATTATAGCGAAAAGCTGAGGCTCCAGTACAGAACCCTAGGGACACATGCTGCCAATTGGAGTATACCCATTATCCCTGTCTCCTACCTCTGAACCAATTCTCTACCCATGCCAATAGGTTGCCTCCAATTCCACATGCTTTCATTTTTGCTAATAGTCTCTTGTATGGAACCTTATCGAATACCTTCTGGAGGTCCATATAAATAACATCAATTGACAATCCCTTATCTACCACATTAATAACCTCCTCAACAAATTCAACTGGGCTAGTTTGACGTGACTTACCCTTTACAAATCCATGCTTGCTCTCTCTCTGATCAGTTCATGTTTGTCCAAGTGTTCAGTCACTTTGACCCTGATAACAGATTCTAGTGACTTCCTCACAACAGGTGTTAGACTAATAGGTCTATAATTTCCTGGTTTCTCTCTTCCACCCTCACAATTCTTTCACAGCTGTAATATTCAAGAGTTCCAGGTCTTTGATGTTTGTGAAAGCACTCTTGTAATTTACCACTCACAGATGTTGTATTGTATACTTTACCAACCACATTCAAGTTCTATAAAGACATATATATATATAGTATATAAAGATATATAGTATTCTCTTGTTATTTGTTGTTGACATGCTAAAGAGTTTGAAAAGTGAGCAACTGGACAGAATTTTCTGTCATAAGAGTTTCATTTTAACAGCTGCAGTCCTGTGGGTCCTTTCTATGGTGTTATGCTCACTAAAGCTGACATGTGGGCATAACAAGGCTGATCGCTCCCAGCAGCTCAAAAGCTTTGTCGCTCACTCTGAAATTTTGCAAGTAGTGACTGCCACCTGCACTGAATTGATGAATCTGAAACCTCACCCTTCTGATACACTGCAAGGTGTGACGTACGTTTTGTACAATGAGGTGCCACGATTGGTATGCATATTTCAAATGTGACCTTTAGTTCCCAATTGTTAGTCTGCCTGTCACTGTAATTTAAAAATACACTTGCCATTCACAATATTCTGCATATATATTGAAAACTTAAGTCTGGACTGCAGTGATGCCTGTAAATAACAATTTCAACACAATATAAGATTTTATATTATAATATTAATATGGGTGTTCCATAGCAAAATTTCAACTGAATCTTAAACTACAGTGAAAGTGAAAAGATGTAGATATTATAGTCTTAAGATGAACTTTGAAATGTAGGACATAGGTGTGTGCCATTTGGACCTATCAGAGAAATGGACCTTGAAATTACACAGTGTGATGTACTAATGCAATGCATTCATATGACATTTTTTAGTCCGCTATTTTAATTGACAAAGGAATTTTATATGAATCTATTATTAAGCATTTGTACACTAATCTTTACAAAGCATAACTTCAAGACCACAGTATGCTTACTTAGGTAGGATGATAAATGTTAAATGTTTATAATGCAATTATTGTGCAAACTGTGATTTGTTTTCTGCTATAAAATTTGAAGAATCAAGATCAATTGTTAGCTTTATAATTTTTTAGGAATTGTAGAAACAATGGTTTTCCAAATCCATAATCTTATTTTATATGGATTCAAATAAAGCTTGTTACATTTAACTAATGTGCATAATTGGTAAAGGTTGTTACGTAATGTATGTGATTAATGATTTTGGGAATTATATCTGATATTTAAAAAAAAGCTAAGATCATTTGGGCGAATAACTATTATAATTATGACATACTAAGTTGCAGAATAAAATAGGCAATGCCCATTATATTAATTAATGGAATAATACAGTATAGCAATATAAATATATTTACTATAGACAACAAAATGTGGAATGCAAAAATGCCATTTGATCCATTTGCACGCACACACCCACTCCTTCCAATACTGTATGCAGAACATTCGCTATCAGGGACTCTCCCTAATTTGTTCCATAATCCAAGGAGAGTAAATAACCACGGTGAAATGTTCTCAGCACGAGAAGAATTGACATTTTATTCTGGCTCTCACAGCCGATTGAACACAGCTCCAGGATATCAGAAATTATAATCTATCGTCTTCAACCCTGAAAAGAAGCACTGCACAGATAAATATGCATTGTTCCAGGAGGGTTGGAACCATATAGTTCGACAGGGTATACAAACATATGAACAATGACGGACAGGAAAAGACCCTCTGGTCCATCCCTGAGCCATACCTGCCAAGGGTCTTTAGGGAGTAATTCACTTACCTCAGCTTCAGCAAGGACTAATGCATAAGACGTCTTCGCTTCACAAATAAGGTCATGACTGAAATCAGCCAACTGCTGCAGCCACTACTGCAACCTCAAAGCAAGGCAAGGACAGCATTGCTGTGGCTGTCAAGGTGACCGTGGCTCTTAACTTTTATACGTCTGGTTCCTTCCAGGCTGCTGCTGGAGATATAAGCAACATTTCACAGTTTGCAGCGCACTGCTGCATAAGGGAGGTCACTGAGGCTCTCTATACACAGAGAGACAGTTCAATCTCATTCCCTCTTGCCAGAGACAAGCAGACAGAGCAAGCACAAGGGTTTGCACGGATTGCAGGCTTCCCCATGCTGCAGGGTGCCATTGACTGCACGTACATTGCCTTGCGTGCGCCTCATGTGAACTCGGCCATTTTCATGAAGCAAAATTGTGCAGCTGGTTTGCGACCAGAGACAGCACATCATGCAAGTGAATGCCCATTATCCTGGCAGCAGACACGATTCCTTCATTCTGCGACAGTCCTCTGTGCCACCTTGTGGCTCAGTTGGTAGCACGCTCGTCTCTGAGTCAGAAGGTTGTGCATTCAACCCCTGCTCCAGAGACTTCAGTGCAAAATCTAGGTTGACATTCCAGTGCAGTACTGAGATGGTGCTACACTGTCGGAAGTGCCATCTTTTGGATGAAGCATTAAACCGAGGCCCTGTCTGCCCTCTCAGGTGGATGGAACAGATCCCATGGCACCATTTGAAGAAGAGCAGGGGCATTCTCCCCGGTGTCCTAGCCAGGATGTATCCCTCAACCAACATCACTAAAACAGATTATCTAGTCATTATCACAATGTTGTTTGTGGGACTTTGCTATGTGCAAATTGGTTGCCGTATTCCTACATTACAACAGTGATTACACTTCCAATAGTATTGGCTGTAAAGTGCTTTGGGACATCCTGAGGTCATGAAAGATGCTATATAATGCAAGATTTTCTTTCTTTTTTCGTTCTGTATTTGATTCACCACGGCAAGTCAAAGGCTGGCTACTGGGCAACAAGGGTTATCAACTCATGAGATGGCTCATAACTCCGGTCCAGAACCCACGCACATGTGCACAGCAGGCATACAATGAGAGCTATGCTGCCACAAGGAACATTGTAGAGCACACTATCGATCTCCTCAAGCAATGCTTCCGCTGCCTGGACCACTCTGGAGGAGCCCTACAGTCGTCAGCTGAGTGGGTATCAAGGTTTGCGGTAGAATGCTGCATGCTGCACAACCTCACCATTATGAGGGAACAGCCCTTGCCACCAACTATCAGGTGAAAAGCTGAGGAGCAAGAGCATGAGGAAGTGGAGAAGGAGGAGGAAGTGCAGCAGGAATTGGAGGACGACGAAGAGGAAGGAAGGCTACAACATAGACATTCCCTTTCTGCCCGGGCTCTACATGATCAAATAATTCATGAGCGATACAAGTAATCTCAACCACACTTACCCATTCACCAACAGCCGCACGCTTCTTACATTTCCTCTATCACTGACCATCACATTGTTCTCTTTCTGACAACACAAAAATAAAAATCACCAGAAAATGCACATTCTAATCCAATTTTATAAATTCAATCATTACATATTGCGTTATATAGATCGTTAAACTTCTTCCTGCACAGCATCCATATTCTTGGAGCAACACTCCTGGCATTGTCCTCCGCTGCTGCCACTGCCTCCAGAGCATATGTATGGAGGGCCTCTTGCCCCTCTGTAGATACAGGATGTCTCTCCTTCTCTCCATGTCTTGCACCAAGACCTCCAGTGCATTGTCAGAAAACCTTGGTGCTTGCTCTCTCGCATGTTCAGCCATTCTTCAAAGTATCATAGCCCAGATACACTTTTGAAAAAATTCCCACCTCTTCTTGCAGCCACAATGCACCTCCCCTTTAAGAGGTGCAGGCTGGCTTTAAGTAGTGCTAGCCAATCACAATATCAGGCACCCTGCTGATGCATACAGCCAATGAACAGTGTGGGTAGCGCTGACTGCACGCAGCAATCATTTAAAACAGGAGGCAGCACCAATTTATCGTGCTGCCTGCAACGCAATGAACTGGTGATCCCCACGCCCGTTTTCAGATGTTAGCCAATTTAACCCCCTTAGATTCTTTGCTGGGATATGGTTTTATGGGTACCATTCGCCCTCAGGTATTTTGCCCATCTGGCATTATTCATATGTTACTATTGATCGTAAGCATTGACAGGCTATCTGATAGATTATCATCACAGCTGTAACTAATCTTTGTCTGAAAACTCTGAGCAGGGGTCACTGGATAGTGACCAGGATCGATCACAGGGTTCCTGCTGCTGCCCAGTGGTGGTTGGTGACCATTTTGACAGGTGATGCACACACTATATATGGCCACATAAATTAATGTAACAAAATTGGATCTCTAGTCTCACGATCTACCCATGTTTAGTTTGAAAGAATAACATAGTACACTAGAACAATTTTAACATTTTAACACACATACATACCAGACGGTCTGAAATTGCTTCAATTTCTTCCTGACTTTCTTTATGAGTTGTCAAGCTGGTGTAATCCTACCTTGTTTTACAATTGTACCCTTCTCCTCTTCAGATCGAAGACAAAAGCCCTTATGTTTATGATTGCACACGATATCACTGCGAGTCTCAATCAATGCCATTTTCAAAAAAAATCCCAAATTAAATGCCACAAATTCTCATCTCCACAGAGATGGTTTCTCACTTCATCCTGAAGTAATTTATGAGTTTGCCGAACTAAGCCATCTTGTTGCCATTGCAACAGTTCTTACTCACATGCACAAAGACTTTAGTTTGAATGCACAGCATATTTCCTTATTAAGAAATATGAATTTGAAACTTTAGCACCAATTAAGTAATACACTATGGAGAAATTCAGTATCGCCCTATTTGGGGAGCAATTATCGGCTGGGTGCAAAGATTAGCGCCTGGCGCTAATTATCGCCACCGACTGCAAACTTGACTTTTATCACCCCTGGAGGTGATTGGAGCGCTAAATCAGGCGCTTCACACCTGTCTTAAGGCGCAAAGGCCGAGGAGCGAGGCGCTACCTCAGAGCGCTGGCGAAGATCATGTGATGTCAGTCAGCAATGGATCACACACACAATGGCACGGGCCAGTTCTTAAAGGGGAGGGTTGATCTTGCTTTCCATCCACATCCTGCTCATTGCAGCCTTGAATCTCGGCCTGGAGAGACCTGCACATCAAATCTGCTGGAAAGAACAATGGAGAGTACCAGGGAAAGAGCTCAGAGTGCAGCCCCCACAGTCTCTTCTAAATCGACACAAGGAAGGGCAAATCAAAATGAACCTGCAAAGTCCTGCTCAGTACCCAAAACTCCTTCACACAGCGTTGAATCTCTCCAGAAGTCTCTCTCTCTCTCTCTCAGAATGCGTGGTTCAAAAATGTCACCAACAATAAAAGGCAGGAAGCGGTTGCATTTAAATAGCACTCCCCCAGTCCATTCATGACTGCAAAACGCTCCCCTCAACCTGTCGTTGCTAGCGTCAGGCGGTAAGGCAGGGGGCGCCACTCAATATCCGCTCCGGGGCGATACCGGGGCGTTGCCCACTCGACTGACGTCACGATCTGCCGGCGCAGGAGATCGTGGCGGTAGTGTTTAGCGCCGCCGCAAAATGTCTAGTTAATTTTGCGAGCGGTGCAAACATCCCCGCGCCTGGGCGCTAGATGCTTTGCGCCAGATGCTTTGCGCCCCATTAGCGCCCTCTTAAGGCGCTAACGGGAGGCGCAACCAACTGAAGTTTTCCCCCTATTACTCTCTATTACTCTCATTACACTCTCATAGGGTATTACGAATAACATTTAACTAATAAAAAAGTACAATTGTTACCCAAGTGTTTAGATTTGGGAAGTCTGTGACAATTCTAGTTGAGGCAGAGTCTCACTTGCTTCACATGACAAACCGCCATTGCTACTGTCTCTGCTAACATCAGAGTGAACACTGGGCACTGAACCTGGAACCTTCCTAGTTTGTATAACATAACTGGATAAACATCCTGCCTTATCATGGAAGTCTTCAATTACACTATAAGAACATAAGAAATAGAGCAGGAGTAGGCCATACGGCCCCTCGAGCCTGCTCCACCATTCAATAAGATCATGGCTGATCATCGACCTCAACTCCACTTTCCCGCCCAATCTCCATATCCCTTGATTCCCCTAGAGTCCAAAAATCTATCTATCTCAGCCTTGAATATACTCAAAGACTCAGCATTCACTGCCCTCTTGGGTAGAGAATTCCAAAGATTCACCACCCTCTGAGTGAAGAAATTTCTCCTCATCTCAGTCCTAAATGGCCAACCCCTTATTCTGAGACTGTGACCCCTGGTTCTCGACTCCCCAGGCAGGGGAACCATCCTCCCTGCATCTACCCTGTCAAGTCCTGTAAGAATTTTGTATGTTTCAATGAGATCACCTCTCATTCTTCTAAACTCAAGAGAGTATAGGCCTTGTCTACTCAATCTCTCCTCATCGGACAATCCCCCCATCCCAGGAATCAGTCTGGTGAACCATCGTTGCACTCCCTCTATGGCAAGCATATCCTTCCTTAGGTAAGGAGACCAAAACTGTACACAATATTCCAGGTGTGGTCTCACTAGGGCCTTGTATAATTGCAGTAAGACATCTTTACTCTTATAGACTGGAAGGATTTGGTAGTGAAAAAATTGAGGGCCACTGTGACCCTGAAGGCCATTGACAGCGCCATCGTCGCCCTGCTCTGAGGCTGCAGGCCTCATTGCAGGAGGTGGCAGAGTTCTGTGACCACCTCCCAGGTTCGGCTGTTCCTGATTTGGAGATGGCGTTGAATGGAGCGGCGACATCCAAAATGGCAGGTCATACGTCAAATCAACGTTGCACCCTGATTGACGTCACAATCTGCCTCATTACCATTTCTCCAGTGAGTGCAGGCAAGTACCCCACTGCCGACCTGCCCAAAATGCCGG
Source organism: Squalus acanthias (assembly GCA_030390025.1). Lineage (NCBI taxonomy): Eukaryota > Metazoa > Chordata > Chondrichthyes > Squaliformes > Squalidae > Squalus > Squalus acanthias. Next base: position 59,464,500 of record CM059431.1, on the reverse strand, counting down.
CCGCCACGGGACCCACTGGAGGTGAGCAGAAGCGAGGCAGCCGCCATGTTTCCTCCGAAACCAGCCTGATCAGCCGGCGCTGAGCTGCTGAATTTCATGGCCCATGCCTCTATTTATAAAGCCCAGGATCCCATATGCTTTATTAACTGTTTTGTTAACCTGTCCTGCCACCTTCAAAGATTTGTGCACAAGTACCACCCCCCCACCACCCGCCCCCCCATCACCCCCTCCCCACCCCCGCCCCCTGGTCTCCTCTTCTTGAACCCTCTTTAAAATTGTATCATTTAGCATGTATTGTCTCTCCTCAGTCTTCCTACTAAAATGTATAATCTCACACTTTTCTGCGTTGAATTTCACCTACCATGTGTCCGGTCCATTCTACCAGCCTGTCTATGTCCTATGGAAGTCTATTACTATCTTCCTCACAGTTTACTGCACTTCCAAGTTTCGTGTCACCTGCAAATTTTGAAATTGTGCCCAGTATCCCTGAGTTCTAGTCATTAACGTGTATCGAAAACAGTAGTGGTCCTAGTACTGAACATTGAGGAACTCCACTGAACTCCCTCCAGTTCGAAATACAGCCATTCACCACAACTTTCTGTTTCTATCCCTTAGCCAATTTTGTATCCATGCTGCTACTGCCCCTTTTATCCCATGGGCTTCAATTTTGCTAACAAGCCTAATATGTAGTACTTGATCAGGCTCCTTTTGAAAGTCCATATACACAACATTTACTGCACTGCCCTCATCCACCCTGTCTGTTATCTCATCAAAAAACGGAATCAAGTTAGTCAAAGACGATTTGCCCTTAAAAAATCCATGCTGGCTCTTCTTTATTAGTCCATACTTGTCCAAGTGGCTGTTAGTTTTCTCCCAGATTATTGTTTTCAAAAGCTTCCCTACGACTGAAATTAAACTGACTGGCCTGTACTTGCCAGGTTTATCCTTCTCCCCTTTTTTGAACAAGGATGCAACATTTGCAATCCTCCAGTTCTTTGGCACCACCCCTGTATCTAAGGAAGTTTGGAAGATTGTGGCCAACACCTCCGCGATTTCTACCCTTACTTCCCTCAGCAACCTCGGATGCATCCCATCTGGACTGGGTGATTTATCCACTTTAAGTACTGCCAGCCTGTCTAGTACCTCCTCTTTATCTATTTTTATCTCATCCAGTAACCCGGCAACCTCCTTGTTTACAATAGCTTTTGCAAAGTCCTCTTCCTTGGTAAACACCAATGCAATGTATTCATTTTGTACCTCAGCCTTCTGCCTCCACCAGTAGATCTCCATTTTGGTCCCTAATCAGCCCCATCACTCCTCTGACAACCCTTTCACTGTTAATATGCATATAGAACACCTTTAGATTCCCTTTTATGTTAGCCACTAATCTATTCTTGTACTGTCTCTTTGCCCTTCTTATTTCCTTTTTCACTTGTCCTCTGTACTTTTTATATTCAGCTTGATTCTTCCTTGTATTATCAAGGTGATATCCGTCTTACGCCCCCTTTTTATGCTTTATCTTACTCTCTAACTCTTTCGCCATCCAGGGAGCTCTGGCTTTGGTTGCCCTCCCTTTCCCCCTTGTAGAATGTACCTAGACTGTACCCGAACCATCTCCTCTTTAAAGGCTGCCCATTGGTCCATTACATTTCTGCCTGCCAGTCTTTGACTCCAATTTACCCGGGCCCGGTCCCTCCTCAATTCACTGAAATTAGCCCTCCTCCAGTTAAGTATTTTTATTCTAGATTGCTCCTTGTCTTTCTCCATAACTAATTTAAACCTTACAATATTATGATCACTATTCCTGAGGTGCTCCCTGACTGTGGCATTCTCCACTTGACCTATTTCATTCCCCAGGACTAGATCCAGCAATACCTCCTTCCTCGTTGGGCAGGAAACATGCTGATCAAAAAAATTCTCCTGAACACACTTCATAAATTCCTCCCCTTCTTTGCATTATTCACTGCCTTATTCAATATTGGGGTAGTATAAGTCTCCTATTATCACAACTCTATAGTTCTTGCACCTCTTAGTAATTTCTCAGCAAATCTGCTCCCCTCTCCCCTTCTCACTATTCGGTGGCCTATAAAATACACTAAGTAGCGTAATAGCTCCTTTATTGTTTCTTACCTCCAACCAAATAGATTCTGTCTTTGACATCTCAAGGGCATTGTGGGCTGGATTTTGAGTTTGGGACGTGCTGGGAGCAGGGGGATCCAGTAGCGCGTGGGTAACCCGGATGTCACTGCAGCGCGTCTGTTAGTGGCTTTTTAATCCAGCTACTCCATTTCCATATCATTTACGGGTTTCCCGAACAATTAGCGCCAGTAGCCGTGATGACGACCAGCATGACACGATTTCAACTCCAGTACTTACAGGGACACGCCAGTCATGTAATTTGAAGGAGTTTGCAGTTGGGAACCAAACAAGGAAGTGGGAGAATGGAGTCAAGTAGGTCAAAGGCTGCGCCTCGGTTTAGTGACGCCTCCCTGGATGTGCTGCTGGGGGCTGTGAGGACCCAGAACAATATAGGCCCGTATTTTCCTGATTGGAGGCTTCCTGCGTGCGGAGGCCTCCGATCTGGAAAAAATCTACGCCCTTACCTGAGGGCTCCAGAGGTCCGGCCATTTCCGCTCCTGGGCCTCTCCACGACGAAATGCTCAGGGCCCATGTATCCCAGGGGTGCATGCGGTTCGCAAGCGTCCCTGGAATCACGTGGGCCATGGGGAGCCAATGGGAGAAGGGAATCTCCCTTCATACGTTTGACAGCTTAGACATGTCAAAAGTATGAATGGAGAACACTCCAAAAAGACATCAAAACATTAAATACATTTTTTTTTAAATCACATTTTTAAAATTAGTTAAAATGACATTAAATTAAATATTTTAAACAAAAATTTAATTTTGGGGAAAAAAAATTAAAGCTTTTTACAGGGCTAAAAATAAACTTACCTTTTGTAAAAGTATTTTAAAATTATAAATGAGTGAAAAATTTTTTTATCAGGCTTTTACCAGGCATAAGATTTTTAAGTGATTTCAGTGGGCGGAGGTTCTGCAGAAAGCGGAACTCTCCACCCACAGAGGCCCTTCTCCAGGACAGGCGTGCGATCTGTCAAGAGGATTCTTGACAGATTGGAAATGCCGGTTTTCAGCACATGCGCTTTGCATGCCTGAAACCGGCATTTGCGAGGTCCCTACGGGTGTGTACACACCTCATACACACCCGTAGGGATCGGAAAATACGGGCTATAGTGTTCCCTACCAATGGGAGGATGAAGCCGGCTGGGGATACCAAGAAGACATGGTTGGAGATAGCAGAGGAGGTCAGCAGCAGGAGCGTGGTGCCACGCAGGAAATGTGAGAGCCATGGTACACTGACTGACATCCTGATGTGCCTATCACCACAACCCCCTCGCTCTTCCTTCTCAAGCATACTCCTGCACATCACTCCTCACACCATCTTACCTTGCAGGTACACCCATCCCTCTCTGCCTATGCACTTCCTCACATCCCCATTTGTCTATCCACCACTGACACTCACCCTCATCCTTATGCAATGTCATGCCTCCCCCTCATAGTCACCTTCAACAAATGCTCTCCATCCATCCATTCAACACATGCCATAACTTTCACTCCTAGGTCTCCTCTGTCCCTCCTTACAGGAGAAGAGAGCACAGAACATGAGGGAGAGGTAGAGGACCGGAGGTGGCCCTCCACAGATCCCACAGCTATCAAGCGCAGAGGAAGCACTGGAAATCAGTGGAGTCTCGGCGTGCCTGTTTTATATATGAGCTACATGATTGTTTTACACCACTTTACACCACTTTCACATCTTGCCCACTCTTGATTGCTGGCTGGCAAGTGGCCTTTTCAGTTGTGTGATGATGAATGGGAAGACATGAGTTGACGTTGAGAAATGGAAGGCTGTGAAAGGGAGGCTTTGTTGTTTGCAGGACTGCTTTGTGTTAGTGGCATTGGAGGAGTGGGGGGGCAAAAGTGGCTTTTGCTTGTGGTTGTTAGACAGATGCATTGGCGGAACCTAAGTGAACCTCGCAATAATGAGGGCATCCCAGGCAGCAAGGTGGTGCAATGCCTGCATCATCTTCCACCTCCTCATCCCCCTTTCTCCCTCTCCTCCTCCGTCTCCTCTTTGTCTTCCTCCTCCTCTTTGGAATCGTCCACAGAGGCTCTGTGCTCTGCGCATTGACTGTAGCGCTCTTGTGCCTCATTCCTCGGGTTTCTGAGAGGTGTCATCAGACACATTTTAAGTGGGTATCCCTTGTCTCCGAGTAGCCAGCCAGTAACTCTGCTTCCAGGTGCGAAGACGTTTGGGAGGGTGGACATGATGCAGGATGAAAGCATCATGGCAGCTGCCCGGGAATCTTGTGCACACCTGCATAAAGATCTTTTTGTGGTTGCACACCAGCTGCATCTTGATGGAGTGAAAGCCCTGGGTGATCTATGGGTGCCTTAATTGCCACATGTGTGCAGTCGATGACACCCTGCACTTTTGGGAAGCCAGCCAGAGCCGCAAACCCGAGCACCCACTGATTCTGACTGGCGTCATTGCAGGCAAAGTTGGCATAATTGGTGGCCCTGGCAAAGAAGCAATCAGTCACCTGTATAATGCATTTGTGGCCTGCTGACTGCGAGATCCTGCAAATGTCTCCAGGTGAGCCCTGGAAGATCCAGAGGCAGCAAAATTGAGGGTGGTGGTGACTTTGACAGCCACTGGTAAAGCATGGTCACCAGGTCCAGTTGGCAGCTGGTCTTGTTCCAGAAGGCTGCAGATGTCTGGCACCAGCTGATGCGACACCCTGAGCCTTCTGAGACACAGCTGTTCCGACATGTCAGGAAGCTTATCCTCTGCCTGTCGATCCTATGTGCCGGGTATGGCCTCCTGCGAGCTGCACCTCTCTGCGGATCCCCTCTCTCCTGTGGAGCTGCAGGTCTGTGAGCAGCAAGCTGGTGATGATGCTCCTGTTCCTGCTGCTCTAAAGTAACACAGCGTAAGCGGCACCCAAGCTGATATGACAGATCCCACTTCCCCCTCACCCCACAAGCGTTTCGCACTTTCCAGCTAATTATGCTGTATACATGCATTTCTCCCTTCCTGTCCCCTCCCCTCACATTAACTCGACTCTTGTGCCTTTCTGCTTTCAGATAATCAGTAAGCACCTGAGCAGCTTGTCCCTGAGGGCACCGTAGAGAGCGAGGGAGGAGAAGAGGAGGAGGAAGAACACACCGCATCACTGCATGCCTCACCCGCAGGCACCAGCTCAGATACTGGCACTACGCGTTCTTTAGAGGCTAGTGTAGTAGCGGGATCTGCATAGGGTGAGGAACTGGCGACAAGCGGGCTGCAGCAAGGCCAAGGGTAAAGGGTAGCTCGGGGGTCAGCTCCCCGGAGGGCGAGTTCGCGCGCAAGTTCTGCTGCACAGGACTTGGATGAGGACCTTGATGGGGAGGCCTCTAGAAGAAGGGTGATGCACACGGAGATGATAGGTGCAATGGCAAGGGTGCCCGAGAGTCTCTTGGCAATGATAAGGAGCGTGGAGGAGTCTGCCTCCAACATTGCACAAGGCTCTGTGCACACTATGGAGCCCATCCTTTGCAGTCTGCAAAGGATGGTAGACTCCCAGAGAGACCGAGGCGACCCAGACCTGATGCCGCGTGTGATGGGTGATCTGGCAGCTTCCATTGCAGCACGGGCGGAAGTGATGCAACATCTTAGTGCTGTAATGCAGTCTATGCTTGGTGACATCCAATCTCAGACTGCTCTCATGTAGTCTCAGCTTGATGCCACACAAACTCTGACTGCTGCCATCATGGCTGGGTCTACCACCATCGACTAGGGCTTTCACGGTGTCGCAGCAGGCCAGCAATCTGTGCTCCAACAGATTGCTAGGAATGCTGAGGTGCTGCCCCAGGGGAGTGGCAGTGGGTCAGTGGAGCAGGAACCTGCTGCCCTCTATTCCTGCTCCCACCACTGCCACTCCACCATTGTCCTTGTCGGTGCCTGTCATCAAACCAACCCAGACTGTTGCTGTCCATGCTGAGGTGATTCAGTCTACAGCTGGTCGAGGGTGTCCTGCAAGGCCATCTGAAGTCTCCCACATGGACACTCAGCAGCCTTCCACCAGCCCTGCTGCAGCCACTTAGCCAACACTTCGTAGGCAAAGCCACAGTAACGACAGGCACTAAGGGATTGCGCAAGGGTGAATAGTTAATATCGTTGGTGTAAATACGTGTTCACTGATTTTTGATAAATTTATTAATTCAGTTTGGATTCTTTTGTGTTGTGTCTCATTTCAGCTTTGCGATGTGATATGGCCTGTGACCAGAATGGTATGATGGGGATGTGGTGAGCAATGGGGATCTGGGGTTTAATTCATTCGAAACGCAGTCTGATGAGGTGATCACAGACCGCCCTTCCGGAAGTTCAATTGTGTGGCTGTCTCATCCCTCGCTCCTGTTCCTCCTCCTCTCCCTCTTCCTCCTCCTGAGGTGTTCCTACAATCCCTGGTGGCAAGGGCTGGGCCCTCATTATGGCCAAGTTGTGGAGCATGCAGTAGACCACGATGAGATAGGACACCCACTCAGCCGAGTACTGGAGGGCTCCTCCCGAGCAGTCACGGCAGTGGAACCATTGCTTCAGCAGGCCGATGGTCTGTTTGATGATGTTCCTGGTGGCAGCATGGCTCTCATTATATGAGTGCTGTGCAGGACTGTTGGGGTTGCGGAGGGGAGTCACAAGCCAGGTGGAGCACGGATAGTCCTTGTCTCTGAGCAGCCAGCCACGATCTTGACGTGGTGGCTGGAAGAGCGCTGGCACACCAGTCTGGCACAGGATGAAGGCATCGTGGCTGCTGCCAGGATAGTGGGTATTCACATTGAGGATTCGCACACCAACTGCACATTAAGTGAGTGGTAGCCTTTGCGGTTATGGAAGATCTCAGGATTGTTATGCGGTGCCCGCAAAGCCACGTGAGTGCAGTCAATGGCGCCCTGCACCATGGGGATACCGCTATCCTGGCAAAGCCACATGCACGCTCGTCCTGCTTCTCCCTGGTGATGGGGAAGGAAATGTAGTCCCCTCTCATACTATAGAGAGCCTCTGTGGCCTCCCGGATGCAGCAATGGACAGCGAACTGCGAGATGTTAGCTATGTCTCCTGTTGCAGACTGGAAGGATCCGCTGGTGAAGAAATTGAGGGCAACGGTGACATTGACTGCCACTGAGAGAGCGGTGGTCGCCCTGGTCTGAGGCTGGAGGTCTGTTTGCAGGAGGTGGCAGAGTTCTGTGACCACCCACTTGGTGAAGTAGAGCCTTCTAATACACTGCTCCTCGCTTAATTGGAGGTAGGAGAAGTGCTCTGGAATACCCTCGGAGGGTAAGGCCTCCTGTTGAGAGTCCTGATGGCCATCCTCCTCCCTCTGGGCACAAGTTCCAGTCTTTCTCGCTGCCTCCGCTCCCTCCACCATAGATCCTTGAGGGCGAGGTCGACTGCCAGTACAGCCCCCATTAATGTAACCAAGTGTAGTCGTTTGATTTTTTTTAAGAATAAATCTAGCTACTTTTTAGTTGCCACAACACTCGTGATACAAAAGAACCTTGAAATTACTGAATGAAACTGTTGGAGAATGTGAAACTGACAAGAAACCACTGAAACTGCACTAACCTTGACAGCTGCAAGTCATTACTGATGATCCCTTTAAATAACGTCCCTGGAGCAGGCTTCCTGGTGCTTCATGCCAGCTCTCCCTGTCGGTGTTTACTCCAGGCGCTAAGGTAGGTGGCGACAATCAATTTCGCAGATCAGGCGGTCAGTGAGCGTTGCACACTCACTGACATCACGATCCACCTGGCGTTGACGTTCCCGGCGATGACTTTTACCGGCGGCACTACGGGGGGTGGAGGGGGCGGGACTTGGCATGCGACGCTGGATTTGACTCGCCCCAGCGCTAACACTCTAGTGCCCCATTAGTGCCATCTGCTGGTGCTAACGGGAGGTGCTCAGGGGACGAATTTCTCCGCCAAAGAACCTAAATATTAGACATCTAGATACTGAGCCTACATACTTATCTTAGAATCCTCAGTTTCTGTGGCTCCACTCCTTTTGAGCTGGGTGTGAGAAACCACCTTCCTCCTCTCCATCAAATTCCACTATCACCAAAGTCTCCATCAAATTCCACTATCACCACTCTATTTGTTATCCACGTCGATTGCACTTCACCCAGCTCTGTCACGAAGCTCTGTGCCCAATTGATGGCAATCTTTTCCACATACTTACTGCTCTGTGGGGTAGAGAAAACAACAACTCTCATGTATAGTGCCTTTAACATAGAAAAACGCTTTGCAGAGGCATAGCATGACAGTAATGGATGTCAACCCAAAGAAAGAGATGTAGTAGAAAGAGATATAGAAGTGGTGAGCAAAAGCTTAGTTTTTAAGGGGGGTCTTAAGGGAGGAGAGGGATGATCAAAGTTGGAGGGAATTTGAGAGCATGGCGCCCAATGGTGAGCATGCACAAGCGGCCAGAGTCAAAGGAACAGAGAAGTTATAGGACTGGAGGAGGTTACAGAGATAGAGAGTGTCGAGACTATTAAGGGATTTGAACATGAGGCATTTGAGGATCAGGAGCCAATGTACGTCAGCAAGGACAGGGTGATAGATGAGTGGGACCTGAGTGGTACAGAATAGAGATAGGGCAACACCATTTTGGATGAGCAGAAGTTGATGGAGGATGGACTATGGTAGACTGGTCAGGAGAGCATTGGAATAGTCGAGTCTGGAGGTGACAAAGGCATGGTTGAGGATTCTGCGGCAGATAGGCTAAGTCGGGGTAGAGGCGGGTGCTGTTGCAGAGGTGGAAGTAGGCAGTCTTTGTGATGGAGAGATTGGGGGGTCAGAAGCTCGGTTTAAGTAGGACACTCAGATTGCAAACGGTCTGGTTCTGCCTGATTTAATGACCAGGGAGGGGGTTGGTATCAGTGACGAGTGTGCGGAGTTTGTTTTGGGGTGGAAGATGATGGCTTCAGTCTTTACAATGTTTAACTTGATTGTAGCTGCCCGAAGTCTCCACTTTCTGACTGCCTCATGTAGTTGTTAACAGTGCAAACAGTTGATTGAAGCTGTTTGTAGACCTGAGTTTGGCTGAAGCAGAGTTTTTGAATCGGTAAGTACTAAACTGCAAGGAACAGATTAATACATTTTGAGTGCCACCTTTGTAATTGACACCTATGGTGATGACAAATGATTAGTGCCATTTGCCCAATAAGCATGGACGGTGTAAGTGGTGGGGACTGTTTAAGGATATATTTGACAATGCCCACAGTAAACCCCATACAAAGTGGTTTGTGGCAGAAGAGTGGGAAGCAAAGAGTTACCTTCCTAAAACTGCTGAAAGGCAGTTTGTAGAATCCTTTCTTAATTACACAGCCGTGCAAAGATTTTTCCAATTGTTTCATTCAAAGCTGATGTTTCAGACAAGGTCTGTAGACAATCAAAGCCTATAAACTCAACCACTTCCTGGTTTAACAAGTCAAGCAGGTAACTTCCTCTGTTCTACAAGTTTAACTTAAGTCAGGTGCATTTCTGGTGTAAATGGCAGAATTTCTGGGATAGCAGCTTTGGCCCTCATTATCCTGTTATTTGTAAACAAGCACCACTTTGTCAGTGGGCACATCATCCAGCAGCAGCCATTGTTACTGAAATTTAGCGTGTATTTTCGAAAAGGTGTAACACAGGCCTATCTGATGTATATCCCAAATTCCAGTACCCTGTGCCAGAACTACACCAAATCTGCACCATAAATACCTCAGAATTTTGGGCACATAATACAAAGTTAAGCATAGGAAAATCCTGAATGGTTCTTCATTTTTTTGTTGGTTGGCACTTGATTTTCATGAGTCTTTGTGCCAATTGTTCTGCAGCCTCTTTACTTCCCCAGCAACCCCATTACTGGCACTAGAAGGTTCCCCCATGATACTTCTCTCAACTTAGATTTTTGGAGAAATGAGAGGAGGACCAACAGAGGGAGGTCAAGCTGCACCAGACGTGTTCTGAGTTCGTCCGCTGGTAGCCATATACCTCAATCTGCAGACACAGGTAAACATACCTCACATTGACAGATGATCAGTGTGTGCAGTAGCTGCTAGGCCGAGGCAAGTTGTGACAGCAGACCTGATAATGCTGGTGAAACATGCAAATGTCTGACTTACTGTAATACTGGATGTTCTTTTGGAACACCTCAATCACAGCATGTCATGCTCTAAGTGGTAAAGTGTGAAAGAAGGCACGCCAAGGTGATGATTTAGCCAGCAGAACCAGATTGTCTGCATCCACTAAGATGCCACCAAACATATTTGTATGCACTATTGCACTTGCTTGGCAACGACTCTGGGGAGCTGTCCAGCTCAGTCGACAGCCAGAGGAATAGCTGTGCCATCTGCTGCAAGTACATCTGCAGCTAGCGTGCAGCATAGGATTGATACAGTCAGTGACAGTCCTAGTCAGCTGAGGTCTCAGACTTGGCTCCACATCCTACCAGACATGCTGCAGTATTGACTTATGGGAATGCTGCAATCGCTACCCATCCTCCTGATCATCCCCTTCCCAGTCGGCCCCCCCTTCTCATTCAACACCCCTTTCCCAGACCCCTTCAACAACTTACCTGAGGGCCGCTGCTGGCGTTGCAGTGGCCCGATCTTCAAGTCCTCTTTGCCGGTGAGCGAGCGGCCTGAGGACAACCATTAGATGTCCACAGCTCACCAGGCTTGATGTTATCATGTGCGCCTCGGGCTTATCTGTTCAGGACCGGGGCTAGTTCCCTGCATCACCTGCGCACCCATTTCTGAGCGCACTCGAATTTCTAGGCCCCTGGGTTTTGAGTTTTACCTTACTGTATGCATGTTTGATTCTGGTTTGAAAGTGAAATATCATATGTACACCTCAATCAGGATATTTAAAATCTGTCCTGCACAATTCATTCCTCGTTGCCTTGTTGGATTACGGTACACTATGGTAAACATTCTGAAATGCTGCTCAGTGCAGCTTCAGCTCGCAAGTGTAAATCTGTATTTGGATGACTGCCGAAGGTCACACTGGAAATTTATAGATTGAAATGGGGAATGTTGAGAATGAGAAACATATGGAAATGCCCACAATTTATAGAGTGCAATCCAAACCTGAAAAGAGAACATGCTGATATAATAAATGGCTTTACATTAGTATTGTTGTGCCATTATATTCCTACCCATCATATACAATCTGATCACGTCTTTCATTGCATTATCAAATCACAATTTAATTCTTTCCTGATTAAATTTGTTATTAGATTTTCAACATAACACAAATGGTATCACCCAGAAAAAAATCCGATGTGAAAGTTCCATTCATCTGTTGCTTCGCTCACACTGTGCACACATTAGCAAATAGCACAACCTGACCCATTTTAATTCATAAACAATTAAATATTAATACTTCAACAGCAGAGCAGCAAAAGTATTTAATACATTTTGAACCATTTTAATTGGATAAGTCACTGGAAATTATGGTGCAAAGCTTACAATCTGTTACAAATGTCTGGCACAATCAGGAGCGTGCAAATAATTAGAGACACTCCATTCAACATGGCACCAGAATGTAATCACTACCTGAAAATCCTCACGATTAACCATTTCTCCTGTCTATTATTTTAGCAAAAACAGTTGGCACGAGTACAAAACAGGAAGGGCCTTTTGTACTTGTGCCATTTTTTTGATTAAATTACCAACATGAGAAATTTCATCCTGTAAAGTGACCATAGCTATGTTTTTAAAAGCAGCATTTACAGAAAAATTATAGATTTCACTGTTTTCTTTCTTAGAGAATTGGCTTTGGATATTTGGCAATGGCAAAATGTTCAACTCTCTCCTCATTAAATATTTAGTGAACCTGGTGATGAGACATAGGTTACATGGAAAGTGAAACTACACATAGTCTGACTCAATAACGGGGGTGGAGGATTCCTCTATTTACTCTTTGTTGCAAAATCATAAATACATAAATCATAAAGAAGACATTACAATTTCAGTACAAATTACAGAGCGAATTTCCCTCTAATATGTTTTTATCTCAGCCATTGAGCAGATCTGCTGGTGAAATTTGTACTTCCAGCATCCGTCGATCATTTGATCTCTTTAGAACTCATTAGAACCTGGGATGATAAAGCCCTAATGACTCATTCAATTTATTTTTACAGCAAGTCGCGAGAAAGAAGATTTTCAACTCATCAGTCTGAGCTTGATTTGAACACAGGTCTCTCAGGTAAAAGGTCATATTCTAATCTGAACTATTCTGTCAGTTGGCATGTATGCTGTGACATTTTGTTACCAGCATCCTAAATGTTTGTGTGCCACTCCATTTGCTGAATTATTGCATCAATAAGAAGTGTTCAGAGGGGCATAAACTGATAGCCATTTCCATGATGGCCCACTGGGGGGATACTTTAACGTGTTGGTAGCGGAGTTAAAATCGAGGTGGTTGACTTACCAGTCTGTGCCCGCTCTGCCACCACTTCAACTCGGGCCTTCCACTAGGTGGCTCAGGCACCCACCTGAATCAAGTGAGACCCTCATTAATCTATGCAAATCAAGGTAATATGATGTACCTAGGACCCAGATGCAATTTTGAGGGCTTACTGGGAGACGCGTGCGCGGTAGTCTGTTAAATCTGGCAGTCAAAAGGAAGAGGCCTCAAAATAGTAGGTCTAAAATTATTTTTGTGGGGCAAGGAAGAGCAGGAGTGCTCCACAAGAATGTGGGCCACTGCCACCCTGGGCTCTCCCCTACCATGATCAGCCCTCTTTTCCTGGACCTACCTTCCTGTTGGGTGAGTCAGCACCCACCTGGAGCCGGCGAGCTGTAGAGCATTTTACGATGTTCAATTACTTTCCAAATCCAGTATTAATCTTGCTCTTTCACAAATCAGCACAATCAACTGCTTTACTTCAGAATCTGTCACACATATCCACTACTTGGCAGGGCAAAAAAAATCTTCTAATTTCCGATCTCTTTAGGCATCTTCTATTTCTGCGGTCAGTGCCTAAGGGTTTAGCTTTGGCTCAGTGGTAGCACACTTGTCTCTGAATCTGTTGTGGGTTCAAGTTCTACTCCAGAGATTTGAGCACATAATCTAGGCTGACACTTCAGTGTAGTACTGAGGGAGTGTCTATTAGATGAGATGTTAAACCGAGGCCCCATCTGTCCTCTCAGGTAGACGTAAATGATCCCATGGCACTATTTGAAGAAAAGGGGGGTATTCCAGTGTCCTGGCCAATATTTATTCCTCAACCAACATCACTAAAAATAAACGATTATCTTGTCATGTATGTCATGTATGTCATGGCTGTCTGTGATCAAATTGGCTGCTGTGTTTCGTACATTGGAACAGTGCCCACTTCAAAAAGTATTTAATTGGCTGTTAAGCGCTTTGGGATATCCTGAGGTCGATAAAGGCCCTATATAAATGTAAGTCCTTTCTTACAATTAAATCAAATAGTCTGCTTACATCTATATTGGGAAGGAATTTGCTGGAGCAGGACATCTTGCGGCATGTCCCGTTACTTAGACATTTTCCTGCACCCTTCAGCTCAAAAATGTTTTGCCCTGTAAGTTGCTGGAAGTGTGAGCTGATAACAGTGCAGTGAGGGTATCAGGCCATCTGGGACTTTGGTGAACAATGGGACCAACAATCTATCTTCTGAACCAATCATATTTAAGGATTGAAAAATAAACAGAGAAATAACTGAGAAGAAGGGTGAATTAAAGTGGATGAATTCAATGTAAAATCATGTACAGAAAGAAAAATAAAGAGAGGGAAAGAAAGATTTGATTAAGAGGGAGAGAAAAAAGAGATAGAAAGGAAAAGTAAGAAAACAAAATGTTTAATTTAAAATTCGACATTTTTAAAATGTCCAACAACAATTCACTACCTGAAGGAATGAGACTTCCCACTTTTAATTGCTCACTTTCTGGGTCAAATGTGCAAATGCAGCAACTTCATGAAACTCATGAGGATGTTAAGGGCGAGATGCTGTTTTCATAAAGCTAACAGAGGAGCAGTGCAAATCGGCCAGCAACTTGTGGTGATTCACAATTCACAGCTATCTCTTCCTCGTCAAACGTTGCTGGCCAATTTGCACATTAATAACAGCGTACGTTGTTCACATGCTGTTATTTTTCTGCAAATTCCAACATTTTAAAGACATGGATTATGTCCTCCTTCAATCTTATTTTTCTGTATGGAAAAGTTTAGTCCTGCAAATCCCTCCTCATAGTTTAGAGCCCTCAAACTGAAAGTAACTTCTGAGATTATTCGGTGACCTTTTTCCAATATACCTATGGAAAGTGAAGTCATTTAGAAGGTAAGATCCCCAAAATTGTATTGAAAATAGAAAGAATTCCTCGGGTCTCTATGTGTAGTGACACTCTAAATGTATCCGTTTGTTATTCATAGAGGAATTGTAAACACATTCTGGAAGAAATGTTTAACATAGTAAGTTGTCACAAACACCTTTATGATGTCTCTACACATACATCTAGAAGAATCCTCACACCATTATTGCAAAGCATGGTATCATTAATGACCTAGACAAGGTTAGAATAACCTACTTCGCACGAAGTCTGCTCATCCCTATTTGTCTCAGTTGCATTTACCTGTACTGAAACATCAAGCTCACTAACAAAGGCAATGAAACTTGAGTTTCTACATTAATGTGTTCCCTCCCTTCCATCTGTTATTCATATAGGGTCATGATGTCAAATGATTCTTAAAAAGTGTAGCATTAGTCATTGTTACAAATCTGATTAAACCACATTCCTATTTTATAAATGAGAATGTGACACCTATTCATCATTGTCTGGTAACTTGAGTTGTTGCATCAAGTGCAATCACACAACGAAGTAAGTGAAGATTTTGGAATAGTTGCTGAATTGTTGTGAAGCCTCAATTTTACACAGAATTAAACTGTGCCCTTAAAGGTTATAGAACGCATGAAAGCAAAGGGGAAATTTCTGACAGGTCTTCTGGAGAATGAATATCAAAATTTTGATGCAGCTATTTTGTCTCTCATTAAAAATAAAAGGATCCTATATTAGGATTTCTGAGCTTAATTAAGACTACTGGGCTTAATCGTACATGGGAGTCTAATGCATTTTATCCCACTTCAGTCAGTGATAAACTGTGAATATTCAGTTTCAGCTAAGCTGGATGTGTGCATTATTTAGGTCTCCTGTCCGTTATAGAACTTGCCCAATTTTCATTACATTAAATTCAATTGAGTGGTTTCTTTAACGAGCAGACAATCCACTCTGCCAGATTATCAGCCAGGTGGTGAATACTAAAATCTACCCCACTGTAACTTAACTCTTAAACTGTTGGCAGCTCCAATACCAGGTTCCTTGTGCTGGACTTTTTTTTAACATTTTTAGCTTATACGTTATGATGCTGTAACAAACTATATATTACAGTAATAAAGCTACTCAATACGACCATCATATCTATTTGTTGTTAAAGAACAATGCAAGTCAAAGTGATGTTGAAAGCCTGAGACACTACCCTATCAAAATTTCCTGGTATAATGTTTACACATGTGAGTCAAAGCAACTCTAATACAGTGAATGATTCCCCTCCTCCATCTGGTTGGCTGGTCAACACCAATTATTATGGTGGTCTGTAGCACTTGTTGAGCAATCCACCATGTCACCGTTTGAAGTGACATTAACACTTCAGTTAGGAAGCGCATTTCTTCGATACAGAAACACAAACATTTCTTCTGGAAAGTAAGGGAGACATTTTATACGTCATATTACTACCACGTTATAAATTTCCATGAATAGATATGAAAGCTAGAGGCCCCAGCATTCCTCTCCCGATCTCCTGAGCATATGTCAGGAGTAAGTGCCTGAACCCAGGCACTTACATATAGGAGGTGTGCTGGCAGTGTTTCCAGCAAGACATGAGGAGCAGTGGTGAGAGGAGCGGACCTGGGATAAAATGGCGAGAGCGGCGGCGCTATAAAGAGAGAGGCAGCATGAACAGTGAGAGCAGCGGTGAGAGGAGTGGACCTGGGATAAAATGGCGAGAGCGGCGGCGCTATAAAGAGAGAGGCAGCGTGAACAGTGAGAGCAGCGGTGAGAGGAGTGGACCTGGGATAAAACAGCGAGAGCTGGCGGTGGGGAATAAAGAGAGAGGCAGCGCGAGGAACCTTCAAAACAGAAAAAAAAAATCAAGAAATGACATCACAGGGCAGCAGGTAGGTGATTGGTTGGTGAGTATTACAGTTTTTTTTAACCTCTAAGCTAGGGAAGTGGGTTAAACTCAGAGCTCGGAAACTGTAACTTGCTATTACTTTACTTTACTTTACTGGATTAGTAACTTAAACTAGACAAACCAATTAATTATTAAAACTAAAATAATAATAATAATTAATTAACTAATCAAATAAATAAAGAAGGTTAGATAGACATGGCAAGGCAGGTGGTGTGCCGTAACTGCAGCATGTGGGAGTTTGTGGAGACCAGCGAGATCCCGAGCAACCACATCTGCGGTAAATGTCTGCAGCTCGAGGAACTTCGGCTCAGAGTTGTTGAGCTGGAGTCTGAGGTGCAGACATTGCGGGGCATCAGGGAGTGGGTGTAAGGGGTTCGCGTGGCTCTGTGCTTAGCCTGGGTGCTAGTGCGGGGTTAGGCCTTGTTGCCTGTTCTGGTCTCCAGCCAGCCTGGTAGCACTAGACACCTGTGAGTGGTTCGACCCACTCGCCCTTACGGTTCTGACACTGGACTTAGGTGCGAGAGCAGTAATGCAGAGAAAACTCAGGTAGACCCGGTTGAATAGTACGAAATGGAAAATCTTTATTGCATATTGTTCAAGATTACGAAATACATGTCATAAGCACAGATTAATGACAGTACAAGCTTACATACATTTATGCAACTAGGTTTAGGGAAACGAGGAGCACACCACACAACGTAAAAGGGGACACACATTATAATTATCCTTAAAACAAAACCCTCCCCTATTAATACCTGTCCTAATCTAGATCTGTAGGATCGAGAACCATGCTCACCACTCGTGATAACTCGGAGAATTCTAAACCGATGCTCGGATGTTTTCGCCACAGCACCTGACTATTCACGTGTTGATCAGGGGTCTCTGTACCCCATTTGTTTACTCGCTCTGCTGCTGCAAGCAGGCTGGGCTCCCCGTTGTCATGAAGAACTCGACAGTGCTCGGGCCCGGCTGTAGAACTCAAAGAAAAGTCTTTCTGGACCGACACCACTTAACCGGTAAAATTCAAAGAAGAGTCTTCCTGTATTGACACCGGTTGTCGATAGGATTCGAAGAAAAGTCTTTGACCAGTTCATGCAGCAACCTGATAGAGTTCAAAAATGGTCTTTATATTTACGGGCGCGGTCGGGGTTTACTGACCGCGGCGGCACGTGGATTCTTCTTCTTCTCTTCTCATCTCATCTCATCTCCTCGGGCCTTCGGGTCCAGACACCGTCTACCGACCTTCGGGATGGTGCACCCAATTTCGCAGCGCGCCACGAGGTCGACCCCAAAAGGGATCAGCGGAACAAGAGAGAGTAACGGTCGTCCGGGAGAATAGCCAAGAGACGATTCCAAGCAGAATGAAAAGGATAAGAGAGCGATGGGCGCTTGGACACTACAGTTATAGTACTGTAATTCATTATCTCCCGCCCAAACTTAATGTTCATCTTTTGTCATGTTTTGGCACTCAAACTTCTTGTATGGGGTGGTTCTTGTCGTTAATGGGTTTCGGTGATACTTGTAACTGTCTAAGTACCCGTTAATATTTCTCCCATTGTGGAACCGGCTAGGAGTCTCCCTGGAGGGGTTTTGGGGGCCTCCGAATTCTTGTTGTGAGTACCCGCGAACGGCTCTCTCATCGTAGAGCCGCGGGGAATTTGCGTATCAATGTCTTTGGATGGGCCCTTGATTGCCCAGTACAATAGCCCCCGTTTGTGTATGGAAAACCGATTCCAGCACTTATATTTCTTGCTTAGGTGTTAGAAATGCAAAACGATCGCGTCTTGTCTTATATCAATATGCTGAGCACTGTCCGATCTTGCTGAAATGTTTATTGAAACGCCATCTTGTCTGCCTACTGAGAAATCTGGAACCTTCTGCCACGAGGCGCGGCGGCCATTTTACAGGCTTCTTCTGTCCGTTTTTGAACCTGACAGCATTTTGCTGAAATAAAGCTGTTTTTACGAAACTGTATGTCTCTTTCTCATTATTTTGAATTATTAAGCCCACCGTGCGCGTTACCCGGCCCAATCAGTGGGTTCGGGTCTGCTTCTCGCCTCTGCTGATGTCTTCGAATTAGCTGCATTTAAGGGGCTCATGCAACCTTGTGTTGTTTCATTCACATTCTGCTGCTTCTCAGTGTTACTGATAGCGAGATGACTTCTTCAAGAGCAAAGGCTTCTCCAAGATTTGATGATGACTCCCTCCATGCTCTTGTGGAGGGAGTGAGAGAGCGCAAGGAGGTTATGTTCCCTTCCAATGGACGTAGGAAGCTTCCTCAGCTAACCAAGGCAGCCTGGCTGCAAATTGCTGAGGAGATTAGCGGCAGATCTTTGTGTGGTCGCACCTGGGTTCAGTGCTGCAAAAGGTTCAATGATCTGCTCCGCTCAGCAAAAATGAGTATAACATCACACTTAACTTCAATCTGCTCCCCATCTCCTCTCATCACCAGCACTCTGCATTGTCAACCTACTCCTGCACATCCCAACTTACCCTTACATCCCTTGCACCCTTAACCCTTCCTCTCTCTCTATGTACAGAACCACTTCACTATTCTACTATGCACTCCTCACACTCGCTATCACTGTTATGCAATGGCAACAACTAACAATGCACAGGGAGGGCCCTTGGTATTGGCACCTCACTCCATCTTTGTCTATCTAAGCATCTATGCTATGGATTCTCTACACTCACTCCAACAATCTCGCTCAACCTCCACTTGTGTCCCTCATTGCAGGAAATGAGAGCCCACAATAAGAGGGAGAGGGGGAGGACAGGAGGAGGGCCACATTCCATGGTGCACTTAACCACCGCCGAGGAGGCTGCTATCGACATTGTCAGAGTGAAGGGATAATTACTAGTCCTAGCCCTTTTTGGGCCACCCCGGATCAGGCGTATTCCCCAGACGTTCACCTTCAACTAAAGTTAGAGATAGCCGAATCCTAGAAGACACTTAATTGGGTCTAAAGGTCCATACTATCTCTCCCTAAAGGAAAGGAACGGCCTGAAGATATTACTGTCCTCCAGATAGCACTTTTAATAAGTTTAACTGGACTGTAATCTTCCATATATTATGAGGGTCCGGAAAACTCCCCCAGAATTCTGCAACTCCTCACCAAAGAGTGTACAGAGATTGAGTTTGTGAGTTTGATACAGAAGTACTATGTGACACAATTCTAAAAATATATAGATTTATTAAAGAACCGACATGTAGTTAACAGTTGGTGATTCAGTCGCAACATTAACAGTTCTAAAAACAAATAGCTTACAATTCTTATTCTCAGAGATTCTTATTCTCAAATCTTAACCTCATTACATTTCTACTTAGTCTTAATCCAGGATATCCGCCAAAATTAAATACAAGTACCTTTGATCACCCGAGACTCAAAGAGTTGAAAATTTATAGAGCTTGCCTCTGAAGTTGAGAATCGCTTGCCCCTTCCAGCGAATTCTGTTTTCCCATTTGAAAATCCTATCTTTATACCCTTTTTTCGGTGGTATATCCTTTGAAGTTTTCTGCTGATGTAAGCTAATTATCTCTAGTTATATTTCTGTTGACTTCTTTCTATTTTACTGTCAGTTCAGCTGTTAGCTTGCAGACTTGTGTCTCTACCTTTAGGTGTTCAAAACTTAACATAAAAAACGGCTATAACAGATGTATCTATTTGATGCCATTCTTACGACGGTCTTCTATTCAATTCTTAAATCACCTCAGCTGGTTTTAAACAGACTTCGTGTCTCCGATCTGTTTCAAGTTTAACACATAAACAATGTGATTGCTTGGTGCATCTATTGATGTTATATTTATAAAAGTCTTCTGTTTTAATCTTTTTACAACATGTAAATTATAAACACTTCAACCGAGTACATGATTGTCTTCCTAGCTACTTCAATTGGTTGTACAATGAATTATGTCTCCTGTCTTTCATTTGATGTCATATTTATGAAGGCATATGTTTCTTTAATTTATGTGATTCATTTCAAAGTGTTGGTTTATGACACCTTAACTGGGGATTCCATTGTGCTCTTTCCAAAACTTCAGACTTCTAGGAACCTCCAACCCTCTGTTTCAATGAGGCTTTTGTTTCAGTGTCAACAACTGATCTTTATCTCAAAGGCCTGTATGGCGGTTACAGCTTTGTGTTGTTGAGGCTTTTAGATTTTTAAACCCAGTCTGTCATGTTTTAATAAAGTCAGAATTCTGTTCGTAGGATGGTGTATTTTTCTGAATATGGCTATTCCTTTGCAGGAGGTGCTGAGGAGCTGGAAGTGTGGGAAGGAGAGACGGGCGCAGTAGAACAAGCTGGTGACAGAATAGATTTGCAACCCTCTCATTTAGATTTCATGAGTGACTGATATGGCATCTGATGTTAATTCAGATTGAGTTCTGATCATCTGCACAATGGGATGTGCCTGCTATGTTAATATCACATGTCTAACTCATGCCTTTACTCCCCCACGGGACCATCGAGAGCACCCCTTCCTACTGTCCAGGAGGAAGAGCCAGAAGACTCCTCAGAGGAAGGTGCAGCCTCTGAGGGTGCAGTGTCAGCAGAATTGAGCACACCCAGCACCAGCGCAGTGACGCACACTTCAGTGGGTCATTCACGAGATAGATTAGTGTTGTCACCTGGTGTATCACAGCTCACAAGTGAGCATCAGCAGATGGTGGAGACAGGGACAGCAGTGGATAGTCCTTGCCGGAGGGCGCGGGATGCTCCTAGCTCTGCTCAGCTGTACGTGGACACTGTGCCTCTGGGACCATCCAGAAAGAGAGCGGTGCTGGAACTTCAGGAACAAGTGCAGGAGTCTCTGACAGGGTTTGCAACCACTGTAACTGCAAGTGTGCAGAGAATGGAGGAGTCCATCTCAAACATGAGCAATACCGTGGTGCACGCAATGGCGAATGTAGGTGTTGCCATGGAAAGGATGGCAACCTCCATGGGGGACATAAATTGGCAGACACAGCAGAACATGGTGACTCTTCTAAATAGATGGTCTGCTATGGAGGATAGATGGGCATCTATTGAGGAGAGGAACCAGAGGTACATGGATGTCCCTGTTATGAGAACTGTCAGTACAGAGACGGGTCCTCTTGGCCCCACTGATGTGCAGCAAGGTGCTCTCCAGCTACTTGCTAGCAGTGAAGTGCGGGTGACCCATGAGAGGGATGTTGGTGGTCGACAACAAGGAAGTGGGGGCTCCTCTCCGAGCGCTCACATGACCATGCCACCGCGGAGCCCTTGGTCAGAGCCCCAGATTCCTCACCTAACTGAGATGGCTGTCTCAGCTCCTGCACAGCCGCAGGAGGAGAAGACTGTGGCGGAGCCCTCCCAGGCTCCCAAACCCAGAGGATGCCCGCCAAAGGTGTCGAAGCAGGCACAGCATGGAAGTGAGCAAGGTGCCTCAACATCTGCTGAAGCCACAGGGGAAGCACCACTAAGAAGCACGCATAAGAGAAAGTTAACACACAAATAGTCACAAGGGTAGTCACTTGGGTGTTTTGATCAAATGCAAAGTGAAGCTTCTCATTGTTATTTCAATTGTAATAAAAAAATGTGATGGCAAAGATTCAAAGATTTGTCCTATGTGTGCTCAGAAATGGAAGTTGCACAGTGAAGGGTCAGGGCGCCTTTCATTTGTAATGATGGTGGTGAGAGTGATAGGAACCCACAGGTTATTGTACAGATGCTGTATAGTGTGTTGAGAAGGTCGGGCAGACACTCAATTCCATGTGCCAGCCATATGTGTTTGCAGCATAAACTTACGCGAATCTGGCATGGATTAGTGTATCCCTTGCCTCACGGCCAGCAATGTGCTCACGTGCTGGTGGAACTGGCACATCTACCTCCGCAAGGTCTTCCTCATCTACCACCTCCTCCTCCTCCTTCTCCTCTTCCAAGGAGGCTGTGCGCTGTGTCACTTGTTCCTCAGGCAGCAGTAAGCCATGCTGCTGTGCGATGTTGTGCAGGGCACAGCAGACCACGATTATTCTGGAGATCCTGGCTGGTGCATACTGTAGGGCTCCACCAGATCTGTCGAGGCATCTGAATCGCATTTTGAGCAAGCCGATGGTTTGCTCTATGATGCTTCTGGTGGAAATGTGGCTCACATTGTAGCGCTCCTCAGCTTCGTTTGATGGCCTCCTCATTGGTGTCATTAGCCACGTCTTCAGGTGATAGCCCTTGTCTCCAAGTAGCTATCCGGAAAGTTGGGTTGGCGGATTGAAGAGCTGAGGCACAGTAGACTGCTGCAGGATGAACGAATCATGGCAACTGGCAGGGAACCTGGCACAAACATTCATGATGATCTTCCTGTGGTTACACACCAGCTGGACGTTAAGGGAGTGGAAGCCCTTTCATTTCTCAAATACAGCTGGGTTGTGATGGGGTGCCCTGATGGCCACATGTGTGCAGTCTATGATGCCCTGCACCCTTGGGAAGCCTGCCATATTTGCAAAGTCAACCGCATGCGCGATTAGACTTGCTTCATCTGTGGAGAAGTGGATGTAATTGTGCGACTTTGCAAAGAGGGTATCGGTAACCTGCGTGATGCAAGTGTGTGCGGCCGACTGGGAGATGCCGCTGATGTCTGCTGATGATCCCTGGAAGGAGCCCGAAGCAAAGAAGTTTAGTGCGGTGGTGAAGAGTGTCCACACGCTCCTCTGGGCTCCAGGTGTTGGCTGCAGCATTGTGCAGATGTCAGCGACTACGTCTCGCGGAAGTCTCAGCCTCCTTTGGCACTGCTGCTCACTCATGTTGAGGAAGCTCATCCTCGGCCTGTAAACCCTGTGTTGGGGGTATCTCCTGCGGCGCGGTGCAGCCCTGCGCTGGCGCCCTCTGCCCTGTGCAGCATCAGGTGGGTGAAGAGAAGGTTGGCACTCCTGTTGTTGCTGCTGCTGTTGTGCCTGGTCCTGCTGCTGCCGCGGCTGCTCTTCCTCTGATTCTGAGGACCAGGATGAGAGGGTATAAATGGTTCCCATCCCGCTGGTATATATCTCAGTTGAGGAATAGATGTTATAAGCGCTCAGTCAATGTGGGGGGAGGGTTTTCCAAGGAGGTCACAGTGCATATGGATCTCAGCTTAAAACACTTACAAGCTCAATAGGCCTGCAAAATGTGTTCCAAAACCTCAAAACACAAAGTTCTGCCATCTGAAAGTGAACTCATGTTACAGGTCAGCTTTTATGCTGCAGGAGCAGCTGTCAAGTATTCAGTGAGTTGCTGAACCCGGCACAATCAGCTGGCGTGTTTGGCGCACGACGTGGAACACACTGAAAATGTAGTAAAATGGCAAGAGCCTCTTAAAATCGGATTATCTAGGCAGTTAACAAGCTGTTAACTGCCTTAAGTGACTCTCCCGCCACATGGTGTCGGGTCTGATCGGGACTCGCAGACCCGACACTTTGTAAAGTTACGTGGAGGCGGGATGGCGGCAGGTTTGCAACCTGCCATCAATCATTTGGATTTTAACTCCTGACCCGCCTCCAAAGCCGCCCTCTGAGCACTGGCAAAATTGCGGTCTTTGTTCCAGGAGGCAGTCACACCCCTTAGATGAAGTAGCACTTTCGAGTTCGTCAATGGTCAGGGGCAGGAGTGTGTGGCCGCGAGTCAGGAAGGTATGTGAACCCAGGATGTAGTGATGGCGGAGCCTCGGCCCTTGACTTTGACCAACAGGTATGAGATACTTGCTACCTATGGGGATGAGAACAAGAACTGCAGGGTGGATGAGCAAACTGACCAAGGCACCATGGTTCAGGAGGCCATTCAAGTGGGGGGAATGAAAAGGAATGTAGTTGTGGTAGGGGACAGTATAGTCAGAGGGATTTATACTGTTCTCTGCAGCCGTGACCGGGTGTTCCGAACGTTGTGTTGCCTGCCTACTGCCAGGGTAAAGGATGTCTCCTCGCGGCTGGAGAAGAACTTGGAGTGGGAGGGGGAGGATCCAGTTGTCGTGGTCCATGTAGAAACCAACGATATAGGTAGAACTAGGAATGAGGTTCTACTGAGAGTGTTTGAGGAGCTAGGGTTGAAATTAAAACGCAGAACCTCACAGGTAATAATCTCTGGATTGTTACCTGATCCACTCGCAAATTGACATAGGGACAAACAGATTAGAAGGTTAAATGTGTGGCTCAAAGTGGTGTGGGAGGCAGGGGATTCAATTCATGGGGCACTGGCACCAACACTGGAGAAAGAGGGAGCTGTTCCGTGGGGACGGGCTCCACTTAAACCGGGCTGGGACCAGTGTCCTGGTGAATCGAATAACTAGGGCGGTAGATAGGGCTTTAAACTAATGGCGGGGGTGAGGGTGGATTCAGGAAAGGGTAAATTCAAAAGCAGCGAGAGAAATGTCAAGGCTGCAGAGCAGAGTAGTGATCTGGGTAAAGATAAGCAGAGTGGGTCAGGAAGGGACAGAAAGATTAATAAAGGTAATAGGGCATTAGTGACTAAAGCGACATCAGGGAAAACTGGAAAAAATTTAAAGCTAAAGGTACTATATCGGAATGCATGAAGCATTCGCAACAAAATAGATGAATTAATAGTGCAGATAGAAATAAATGGGTTTGATTTAATAGACGTTACAGAGACGTGGTTGCAGAGTGACCAAGGTTGGGAACTAAATATATCAGGATATTTGACTTTTAGAAGAGACAGGCAGAATGGAAAAGGAGGAGGGGTAGCCCTGATAATAAAGGAGGGAATAAAGACAGTCGAGCGAAAGGATCTTGGCTCGGGAAAATAAAATGTAGAATCAGTTTGGGTGGAGCTAAGAAACAACAAGGGGCAGAAAACATTAGTGGGCGTAATCTATAGACCCCCTAATAGTGATGGTAGTGCTGTGCAGAGTATAAATCAGGAAATTATAGATGCATGTAACAAGGGTAATACAATAACCATGGGGGACTTTAACTTTCATATAGTCCGGGCAAACCGAATTTGCAGAAATAGTGCAGAGGAAGAGTTCATTGAATGCATTCAAGATAGTTTTCTAGATCAGTATGTCAAGGAACCTACAAGGGAATTGTTTATTTTAGATATAGTACTGTGCAATGAGACAGGGTTAATTAATAACCTTGTAGTAAAGGAGCCTCTGGGGAGCAGTGATCATAATATGGTAGAATTTTATGTTGAGATTGTGAGTTATTTAGTCAAATCCAAAACTAGGGTCCTAAACCTGAACAAAGCAAGATACGTAGGTATGAGAGGTAAGTTGTCTAAGGTAGGTTGGGAAACTAAATTATAAGATATGACTGTAGAAAAGCAATGGCAAACATTTAAAGAAATAATTCATAATTCGCAACGAATATACATTCCCTTAAAGAATAAAAACACCACGGGAAAAATGGACCAACAATGGATAACAAGAGAAATTAAAGGTAGTATTAAATTAAAGGAAGAGGCTTATAATGTTGTCAAAAAGAGTAGTAAGCCTCTATAGGTATGTAAAAAGGAAAAGATTAGCAAAAGTAAACGTGGGTCCCTTACAGGGAGAAATTATAATGGGGAATAAGGAAATGGCAGAGAAATTAAACAAATATTTTGTGTCTGTCTTCACAGAAGAAGACGTAAAAAACCTCCCGGAAATAGTGGAGAACAAAGGGTCTAGCGAGAATAAGGAACTGAAAGAAATTAGTATTAGTAAAAAAAAAGTACTGGAGATATTAATGGGACTGAAAGCCAATAATTCCCTTCGACCTGATGGCCTTCATCCTAGGGTTTTAAAAGAGGTGACTATAGAGATAGTGGATGCATTGGTTGTCATCTTCCAAAATTCCATGGATTCTAGAATGGTTCCCACAGATTGGAAGGTAGCAAATGTAACCCCACTATTTAAGAAAGGAGGGAGAGAGAAAATGGGGAACTACAGACCAGTTAGCCTGACATCAGTAGTAGGGAAAATGCTAGAATCTATTATTAAGGACGTGGTAACAGGGCACTTAGAAAATAATAATAGGACTGGGCAGAGTCAACATGGATTTATGAAAGAGAAATCATGTTTGATGAATCTGTTAGAGTTTTTGAGGTTGTAACTAGCAGAATAGATAAGGGGGAACCAGAGGATGTGGTGTATTTGGATTTTCAGAAGGCATTCGATAAGGTGCCACACAAGAGGTTATTAAACAAAATTAGGGCTCATGGGATTGGGGATAATATACTAGCATGGATTGAGGATTGGTTAACGGACAGAAAACAAAGTAGGAATAAACGGGTTATTTTCGAGTTGGCAGGCTGTAACTAGTGGGGTACCGCAAGGATCAGTGCTTGGGTCTCAGCTATTCACAATCTATATCAATGATTTGGATGAGGGGACCAAATATAATATATCCAAGTTTGCTGATGATACAAAGCTAGGTGGGAATGTAAGTTGTGAGGAGGATGCAAAGAGGCTTTAAGGGGATATAGACAAGCTAAGTGAATGGGCAAGAACATGGCAAATGGAATATAATGTGGAGAAATGTGAAGTTATCCACTTTGGTAGGAAAAATAGAAAAGCAGAGTATTTTTTAAATGGTGAGAGATTGGGAAATGTTGGTGTTCAGAGGGACCTGGGTGCCTTGTACACGAATCACTGAAAGTTAACATGCAGGTTCAGCAAGCAATTAGGAAAGCAAATAATATGTTGGCCTTTATTACAAGAGGATTTGCGTATAAGAGTAAAGATGTCTTACTGCAATTATATCGGGCCCTGGTGAGATCAAACCTGGAGTATTGTGTACAGTTTTGGTCTCCTTACCTAAGGAAGGATTTACTTGCCATAGAGGGAGTGCAATGAAGGTTCACCAGACTGATTCCTGGGATGGGGGGATTGTCCTATGAGGAGAGATTGAGTAGACTAGGCCTATATTCTCTAGCGTTTAGAAGAATGAGGGGTGATCTCATTGAAACATACAAAATTCATACAGGACTTGACAGGGTAGATGCAGGGAGGATGTTTCCCCTGATGGGGGAGTCTAGAACCAGGGGTCACAGTCTCAGAATAAGGGGTCGGCCAGTTAGGATTGAGATGAGGAGAAATTTCTCAGAGGGTGGTGAATCTTTGGAATTCACTAC
The DNA here is from genome assembly GCA_030390025.1 of Squalus acanthias. Classification (NCBI taxonomy): domain Eukaryota; kingdom Metazoa; phylum Chordata; class Chondrichthyes; order Squaliformes; family Squalidae; genus Squalus; species Squalus acanthias. Next base: position 59,437,132 of record CM059431.1, on the reverse strand, counting down.
CCCAGAGGGCTGTGAAGGGTTAGCCGTTGAGTATATTCAAGACAGAGATCAATAGATTTTGGGATATTATGGGGATCAAGTGATATGGGGATCGTGCAGGAAAGTGGAGTTGAGGTATAAGATCAGCCATGATCTTATTGAATGGCGGAGCAGGCTCGAGGGGCCAAATGGCCTACTCCTGTTCCTATTTCTTATGTTCTTATGTCCCAATAAGGGCATTTGAAACATTGCAGTGTGTCTTAAAAGCCTGCAGCAGCTTAAGGGCCTCAGGTATCTCAACAATTGTGATGGCAGAAATTTTCTTTTTAGAATAGGAAAGTGTGAGCAGCAGCAACAGCAGGGCATGCAGAAGGGCTCTCAGGTTTCATGAGAATTGCACAGAAGTAATGTAGCAATAGATGGCAGAAATTATTTGTTCTCTAGATGAGAGAAGTGCAAGGACGGTAGAGGGTCTGCAGGCTTGGCTGGTGGTGAGGATGCTGTCAATGCCAGCAGCATTGTACTGTGGACCTGGGCTGTTCAATGATCTCACCAAGATCAGCAAGGTAAGGACATAGATTTAAACATCGTAATGATATATTACACTCACAATGACGGTGCATCGTTGTTCTGCCTTTCCCATGCCTTCCATTCTAAAGTATGCAGCTTCTCATGGTGGCCATTACTTTCTCCACATTGACTTTTCCAGCACCATCTCATCCATTACAAGACTGCACATCATAAAACTCTTCCAACTCTTTATAGGCCAGTGCCTGCACTCCATCTAATTCTGTCACAGCATCGGCAACACACCCTGACACCGGCTCACATACCACCCGAAAAAATTCAGAAAAGTTGATGAATAGCTTCTATAAAAGTTGACACAGTCCCAAAAACCTGACAACTCAGAAAACAATATGCAACTGAGAAGTGGCCCTGAATAACGCCTATGGCCAAGATGACTGAATAAGTTACAGTACATTGCTTTTTATTACACTGGTTTTCAGGAATTTTATTAATGTTTTGGGACAACATTCAACAATTTGGTTTGTTTTTCTGTGAAAACTGAATTTTGGTGGCCTCGTATATAACATACAAAAAGTAATAGTTACAACAAGACTGCCATGGTCATGAGATTGGCATGAATTAAACTACATCAATACCCAATGTTCCATCATTTATATTGTAGAGAGAAGTACACAACAGTACAATATTTTCAGTGTTAGGTTTTGAAATTTATGAAGGGGAAAATGAGCTCTGATGCAGCACTATTCATTCTGGGCTGTAGGCTGACAGCATGTCCCCCACTATATTTTTGATATCACCTTTTTGGGTGCATTTTCCAGCATTTTGCAGTGTTTTGTGATTCAGCATTTGAAGCCAAAAATAATTTGTTCGGGAATAGTTTTATACATGAATAAATAAGCGTAGTTGTCGTAAATCTCAATTGACTTGATTTTTGCACTGTCAGAAGGTACAACTCAATGAGTATAACACATCAGGCCTATATGTATATAGCTGAATAAGATAATAATAATGTTCTCATGAGAGTTCCCACCTCCAGTATGCAGAGGCAGCAATTGAGGCCAGTAGTGTTGGAAGGGCGTGAAGAGGAGGAATGGAGCCTGTCTGCTGCGTTAGACTCCAACACAGGAGTTGGATTCAGCTGATTTCGGGCAACAAGCTTGGACACCACAAACAGGGGACTTAAACACCAACTATGAATATTGAGTTGGTCAGCAGGAAAATTGTTGTATACGATAAAACTAAAGTCAGTGTAACTCTGGAAACTTCTAGAATTTGCTTGGAGTATGTACTAACTTTCAAGTGAGCTTTTGAATTGCTCAGTGCTCACTAATCTAACAGTGACCATAACTTGTTACCAGGACTGTATAACTCCAATTGGTCAGGCAGATTGCAAATTAGTTCAATGTCTACTAACTTATTTACTCTGTGTTCACTGATTGCATACTTCTCAGCTAGCTGAAAGAGGAGTTACTGTTGATTGACAAAAGTATTAAACTGCAGAGATCTAAAGAGGAGTCTGGGACGTCGAGCCAGGTATACATTTCAAGTGGACAGAACAAAATGGGGTAATTTTAACTTTAGTTGATTGTGTACATTGAGCGCTATCGATTCAGAGCCCATTGAAGTCAATGGAAATTAAAATTGGGAGAGATGTATAACGTGCGGCTGAATCGATACTGGCCATTTTACACTATCACCCAAAGTCAAACTTAGCCCCAATGAGTTTTCAAAATTATTCAGGGAGCATATAGCTTAGAGTGCTGGATAGATGTTGGGATAGCTCTTGTTGAATTTGTTGGGTATTGTGTTTTTATCCAGGCTAATCACTGCATATCAAAAGCATGCCACACAGTTGCTGAGATTGTGGAACAGATTGAAAATTTGCACGGGCGTGTTGGTAAAATTTTTGATCTTGTAGATCGCAGCTTAGAATCACTGGAAGGTTGTTCTCTTCTGAGATTGATGATTTTATTCTTCATGTTTGATAAATAGTGACACGATATATAACTGGCAGCCACTGATTTTCATTTGAAGCTGTATGTGAGTGCTGAGTGTACAGACAAGCGAGCATTCCTGAGCATCAGAGTATCAAATTGGGTGAAAGTTTTTTTTTAACAATCGCTCTACAATTTCCTTTGGGCATTGGAATTGTGGAACTAGACAGCATATTCTCATGGAGACCTCTATGACAACCTAATCCGACATATCTACTAACGCCTGTTTACTTTGTTTGCGTACATGCTTCTTCGACAGTATTATTGGCTCTGACTTACTCTAGCAACATAAAGTATAGTGATTTGTGCCTTCTCCACACATGCAGATATTGCACATGTGCAGAAGAAACAGATGACTTCTTTATGGAGTGAGAGTGAGCCAGAGCCCGATTGGCTGTCTTTGTGAGCCACTATGCGCTTGGAGTGAACAGGGCCAAAAAGCGAGTTGCCTACTCTGTACATGGATAGTTGGCAACTATGCACTTGGCTAACCTGTGAAGTCATGACCAGAGCAGAATGAACCAGTGTAGATAAGAGAAGTAAAAGTAGAACATCTAGGTAACATCTGGCCCCCTCCTATTTCTCATCTACATGCTGCCCCTTGGTGACATCATCCGAAAACATAGCGTCAGTTTCCACATGTACGCTGACGACACCCAGCTCTACCTCACTACCTCTTCTCTCGACCCCCTCCACGGTGTCTAAATTGTCAGACCTCTTGTCCGACATACAGTTCTGGATGAGCAAAAATTTTCTCCAATTAAATATTGGGAAGACCGATGCCATTGTTTTCGGTCCCCGCCACAAACTCCGTTCCCTAGCCACTGACTCCATCCCTCTCCCTAACATCTGTCTGAGACTGAACCACACTGTTCGCAACCTTGGTGTCATATCTGACCCTGAAATGAGCTTCCGACCACATATCCGCAGCATAACAAAGACCGCCTACTTCTACCTCCGTAACATCGCCCGTCTCCGCCCTTGCCTCAGCTCACCCGCTGCTGAAACCCTCATCCATGCCTTTGTTACCTCTAGACTTGACTATTCCAATGCACTCCTGGCTGGCCTCCTACATTCCACCCTACGTAAACTTGAGGTCATCCAAAACTCGGCTGCCCGTGTCCTAATCCGCACCAAGTCCCGTTTGCACATCACCCCTGTGCTCGTTGCCCTACATTGGCTCCCGGTTAAGCAGCGCCTCGATTTCAAAATTCTCATCCTTGTTTTCAAATCCATCCATGGCCTCACCCCTTCCTATCTCTATAATCTCCTTCAGCCCCACAACCCCCCGAGATATCTGCGCTCCTCTAATTCTGCCCTCTTGAGCATCCCTGATTATAATCACTCAACCATTGATGGTCGTGCTTTCTGTTGCCTCGGCCCTTAGCTCTGTAATTCCCTCCCTAAACCTCTCCACCTCTCCACCTCTCTTTCCTCCTTTAAGACGCTCCTTAAAACCTACCTCTTTGACCAAGCTTTTGGTCACCTGCCCTAATTTATCCTTATGTGGATCGGTGTCAAATTTGTTGTCTTAAAATACTCCTGTGCAGCACCTTGGGATGTTTTACTACGTTAAAGGCGCTATATAAATATAAGTTGTTGTTGTTGTAATAGTGACCATAATATAATAGCTATCCATTCTGCTACTCGTCCCTGACTCCATATGCTCTGACCTTATTCATTAATCTATTATGTGGCACCTTATCGAAGAGATGTCAACTAATGAATACATATCTATGCCTCTGCAGGAGAAATATGCATATAACAAGAGGTAGCAGAGGGGATGGGAAGAGGGCATCCATGTTTTCAGAATTCCCAGATTTCCCAGAGAATTACATAGAATTATATAGAATTACACAGCACAGAAACAAGCCATTCGGCCCAACCAGTCCATGCCAGCGTTAATGCTCCACATGAGCCTCTTCCTGTCTTTCCTCATCTAACTCTATCAGCATAACCCTCTATTCCCTTCTTCCTCATATGCTTGTCTAGCCTCCACTTAAATGCATCTATACTATTGGCCTCAACCACTTCCTGTGGTAGTGAGTGCCACATTCTCACCACTCTCTGGGTAAAGAAGTTTCTTCTGAATTCCCTATTTGATTTCTTGGTGACTATCTTAAATTGCTGGCCTCTAGTTTTGCTCTTCCCCAAGTGGAAACAATCTGGCCTAGAAATTGGAACCTTTAGCATCGGCCGTTAAAGCCGGTATTGAAGAAAAAAATGGCAGCCATCTTGCTTCCGCCCACATCCAGCGCGGAACGCGGTGGCCGCCATATTGGGCAGGTCGGCAGCGCTGCCGTTGCCTGCGCTCACCTCAAATATTTTAATGATCAGGAGCATGACATCAATCGGCATGAATTGATGCACGTTGAGCAATGTTGGACGTCGGTGCTCCTTCTACCGCCCTCTCCAAAGCACGCCCGTGCCTGCAGCCGTTACCAGCGTGTAGACCTTGGAGAAAGCGGCGGAGATCTATAGATCTCGGAGAAGTCTTCGATAACTATACAGAGTATGTGCAGCCCCACCGAACCCAGACTCTGTGAAAGGTTTGCATTCTTCACTGATCACTGTTTCAAATAATTTTGACATTGTTTGCACTGGATGTTGTAATCAGAAATTTTATGAATCATGTAGCATGAGTTTTCATAACTTCAGGTATTTGGCGCCTCAAACTGCTAGAATGATTCCACCCAAATTTCAGTCATTTAATCAGTTAATGATGACTTTCTTTGATTAATAATTGTAGTTGACAAATTAGCCGGCTAAATATTTGAGAGTGTCAGCCTTTGAATTAAACATAGATTTCAGCTAAACTGCACTTTGCATTCTTTAAAATCTGACAGATTAGTGTATTTTTAGGCTTTGAGTATTCTTGCATACCCTCCCTGTCAATCTACAGAACACGAGAAACATAACCAGAAACATTGCCCTTCACTTTCATAAATCGCAATTTCCTAATAACGTCGCACAGATAGTTTAGACCCGACCTTCGGCCTCCTGCTGATCTTACCGCCTGAAAGAGCGCATTGTGTGGGAGGTTCAGCACTACGCTCATTTAAATCAGCAGGCAGCACCAAAAAAATGGTGCTGCCTGCGCTCTTTTTACGGGCAGCCATTAACCTTGCCCCGTGGTGGCACCACCCGTTTTCGGGCTTTATCGAATTTCTAGGCCTCTGTGTCTACTCTATCAAAACCTTTCATAATTTTAACGACCTCTATTGGGTCACCCCTCAGCCTTCTCTTTTTTCCCTTGTGAAGGCTATTAATTGCAGCCATGAGGTATTGCATGCCCCAAATGTAAACCCTCGTATTTGCCCACTAAATGTGAAGGTCAGTTGCAATGACAGGCACAGTTTCTTGCATGTGCATTCAAGGGAGCTGTCATAATACTTTTATCGTTCATCAGTCCACTGTACTAACTCTATTTCAACAACAGAGGCAAGGGCCAGAATGGTTTCTGGGTGACAAGGGATACCCAATTGAATCACTTGCATTTCTATAGTTCAATGTAGAAAAGCATCTCAAGTTGCTACTCCCATGGCTCATGACACATCTTTGTAGGACCAGCAGTGCTGAAGAGGAGCATTTCAATGCTGCACACAAGAAGAGAAGGATAAGAATTAGCAAGTAACTGGTATTCTCACAGGAAGGTTCCAGTGTCTGCATAGGTCCGGGTGTGCCTTGCAATATGCGTCCAACATCATCTCATGAATTGTGGGAGCAAGTTGTTTGCTTTACTATCAGGAGAGGGCTGATGGGAGATGGCCCAGAGGATGTCAGCGAGCCTGATGATGACACTGTTGATGCTGTAAACCCAGCCCATGAGGAGCATGAAGCAGGTGCAGTTACAACAGCTGCTCGACATCTGAGAGCCAGAATCATTCAGGACACCTTCACAGATGAATAGAGCAGCATTATTTGCTAGTTTCAGCCCATCAAAGATATGACTCCTCTCACCAACCTCTCTATGGTCTAAGTAAAATCTTAGCTCCTCACAGCGAGCCATCACATCCCAATTATGAGCCTCAGCATCAGGACATTGAGGGCTGGATTTTCACTGACCCGTGGAGTCGGGTTTGGAGGCGTGTGGGGGGTTAAAGTTGCAGATTCGGGGGTCCCGACCCCATCCTGCCTCAAACCCGCCACCATGCCAGTTTCGCTGGCGGCGGGTACCCGACCTGTGCTGAGACCCGACTCCCCGAGGCGGGAAGGGATTAGTGACAATTAACTGCCTGTTAACAGGTAGTTAACAGGCAATTTTTTGCATAATCCCTATTTTAAACGGTGAAATGTGGGCTTCCCGACAGGTGGCAACCACGCAAGTTATCGGGGCGGGCCGTGGGTCTGCAGGGTTGGAGGGGTCGATATGTCCGGTGGGCAGGTGAGTGATGGGTGCATGTGTGCAGAGGTAAGTGTGTAAGGTAAGTGCTAAGTGTTGGAAAAAGTTTTACTTCCCTTAACGTCCTCCTGCAGGTGTCAGCCCTTCAGTTCTCGGGAGTCAGAAATCTCACCGGCACAGAAAGCAGAAAAGCCGTGGTCCTGTCAAAAACTGCAGCCTTCTGTTTTCTGTGGTGGAATGATTTCTAACTCAGCCTGAGAGGAAGGACTGAAGTTAGAAATCATATTGTCAGTGTTTGACAGCTTCACAGAGCTGTCAAACGCTGATATTCCATCTGTCAAAAGCTCTTGACAGATGAAATGTCAATCTGTGACGTCACCTGTTGCTGGGTGGCCCTTAATTGGCCTGCTGAGCCCACTGGGCGGGCTCAACAAGGTCAATCAAGGGAAAATACAGTGGGTTGGCCACATCTCGATGGAGGCGGGTTTACAAGCCAGAATGTGTGATTCACGACACCAACCCGACCCCAGCTTCAAAATCCAGCCCTAAATGTTCCCAATTGTCATCAAATAAAGAGCTAAGCAGTCCCTACATTAATAATTCTAGTGATTTATTACAACATTGATTGGTTCTGTGACAGTGCACATCACTTGAGATCAGAAAAGCTCTTCCCTGTCCTATTCTAACATTTCTTCTATGTGTCAGCTGAGGACTGAGGCCTGAAATGTACATGGCTGCTGCAAGATATTATGAGCCACTTGGGATGGAGGTGGCCCTCCTCTCGGGGGCCCATGAATCCTGGAATGGACATGAGACAATGGGCTGGATTTTCATTGACCCGTGGAAGTGGGTTTGGAGGCGTGGGGGGTTAAAATTGCAAAAACTGGCGGGCAGGGCACAAGTCCGCCTCCATCCCGCCTCCACGCAATTTTCATTAAATCGTGTCTGCTGGTCCCGCCTGTGTCCTGCCTTTAAGAGGTGGGACAGGCTGTTAAGGCCATTAACAAGCACTAAATTGCCTCTATAATGCCATTTTGAAAGGCCTTTGTGCTTTTAACCCTTTTTCTACGTGAAGCACGCCTGTTCTGAACCACGAATGTGAAACCTGGCGGGAGCACATTTGGATAGCTGACTATGGCTAGATGGATGGATGACATATGACATATCTGGGAGTGGTGGTGGATGGGAAACATATCTGGGAGTGGTGGTGCAAAAATATCTGGGAGCAGACTTAGGGCTGCTGCTGCTCATTTTGCATCCAGGTCCTCTCACAGCAAAGGCCAGGCAGTCTTTGCAGACCTTCAATGCAGCAGCAATGATGACATCATCAGAGGCGACTTTCAGACTGAAAACACTAATTGGGTCTTGGGTTCCCACATGCTGGAACTCAATTGCCCAATTAGGTGAAAATCGCATCAATCTCCCACATCCAATTGCAGTCGGGTGGATAACATGAAAAGTGGATGACACGACCCCAACCCGCCCCAGTATCAAAATCCAGCCCATAGAGTCATAGGGCTCAATTTTCACCGGCCCGTGGAGGCGGGTTTGGAGGCATGTGGGGTGGGAAAATAGCAGATTCGGGGGTCCCGAACCCACCCTGCCCCCAACCCGCCTCCATGCCAGTTTCCCAGGAGGTGGGTACCCAACCTGTGCTGGGTCCCGCCTCGCCAAGGCGGGAAGGGGATTAGTGCCAATAAACTGCCTGTTAACAGGTAGTTAACAGGCATTTTTTTGCCTAATCCCTATTTTTAGCCCTGAAGTGTGGGCTTCCCGACAGGTCCGAACCACGCCGATTTAGCGAGGCGGACCGTCGGTCTGGAGGGCTTGGAGGGGTCGAGATGTCCGGTGTGCAGGTGAGTGATGGGTGCATGAGTGCAGAGGTAAGTGTGTTTGGTGTGTGTAAAGTGTTTTAATAAGTTTTACTTACCTTAACTTTCTCCTCCAGGCTTCCTCCCTTCAGTTCTCGGGAGTCCCTCAGCTCACCGGCACAGAAAGCAGAAATGCCGCGGAGCTGTTGCAGTTCTCCACCCCTTTCTCTCCATGTTATGATCCTGATCCAAGTGCTAATAGGGTGCTAACATGAGGAATATTAAGGCTATAGTCTGTTATAATTTGAAATAAGACAGAAACCCAAATCTGTCACAGTATCGACTTTGCAAGAAAGATTAAATCTTAGAATCTATTTGGAAAGCCCATAGAGAGGAAAATGTGCTTCCAAAATCCTTATTTATATTATGAATTAATGCATTTTCTATTATTGGCCAATTTTAGTGTATTACAAAGGACTATTTGTATAGAAAACATGTTGTGAGAGTAAATGTGACCGTCCTTAATTACACTAACATCCTTTTTCCTAAATCTATCAATGTAGTTAAAATAAAGGTAATTTTTGTTGGTGAAAAGCTTGCATAATGTTCAGTAATTTAAAGTCTAACAAGATTGCTGCTGAGCATAACCCATGCTGAGTAAATCAAAGAATGTGGGATTTACAAGTTCAAAAGTAATATTAAAATTTGCTCAGTATGTGTTCTGCAATTGGCACTAAATATAAATTACTTTCTTTTGAAGTTCCAAGATTAAAAAAAAATTGTAGCTGAGGGATGTGTTTAGGTTTGTTACAATATGGAAAACACAACATTAATTAAAAAAACACTAATAATTGGAATCATTGAACGATTTACTTTTGAACATGTGTTGAAAGGAGGAGTTATACTGCTTCAAAGTCTCAATGTACATAAGTAAAACACGCGGATTAATTTTAATACCACGACAAACACTCTAACATACTGGGAATTCTTGGCTTTGTAAGGATTGAAACTTTGTGCCTTTTACAAGATACTTTCATCTGTTCTCCTTAGAACTTCTAGTGATGAAAATAAATTGAACACAGATTTATAGCTATTGCTTTACACTTTGCCCACATAACACCTATACATGTTAAAATGAATCACTGAAAAGCATGATTTGTCTGTTCTAATTCTGGTGTTCAATTATTGTGTGGCCTAACCTGGAAGTTATGAATGATGCTATTCCTCGTTGCTTGTTCATTGTGGAATTTGATTGTGAACCACCACGAGAAAATGTATATCATACGTAACTGTTAGCAACTGAAAGAATTTAGTGAGGGGAAGATTTCCGCTGTTTTTAATGCACACGTTTATGATTTGCTATAATTAGGGAGAAGTGGAAAACTTAAATATGGAGATTGAATTTCTGTGGGGGTTCTCCTGCCTGTCCACCCTATCTTTGACGGAAGAACCAAGTAAAACCCGGGAAAACGGCATAAACCCATTTTTCCAGGGTTTCTACAACTCTTCCGATGAAATTATGGTGGGCGAGTTGGACAACTCTCGTGGAAATTCACCCTCATGGTCTTCTGTGAGCAACTGGGAGAATGCTTGCAAACACATCGGGATATGAAGTTGTAGTTTTTCCAATTAAAATATTGATTTATTTTTTTCTAAAATGAAACTATAACATTTGCATCTATCTTCCATGTACAATTACATAACATTCAATTAACAAACGTAAAATACTGCGGATGCCGGAAATCTGAAATATAAACAGAAAATGCTGGAAATACTCAGCAGGTCAGGCAGCATCTGTTCTGACGAAAGGTCATCGACCTGAAATCTTAACTCTGTTTCTCCCTCCACAGATGCTGCCTGACCTGCTGAGTGTTTCCAGCATTTTCTGTTTTTATTCAATTAACAAAACTGTTTGAAGAGACCACACAGTGATATTCATCCTCAGTAATCTGGGCGGTAATCTGGCAGAGTGCCTCACCGCTCTTTATAGAACCCAAATGATTTTTATTCCATTGAAATCAACCAGGGCAGGTTTTACAACAGGTAGCTGATCTCCTCTGCCAGATTACCGCACAAGCGGTGAAGATGATAGTCTACTTAAATATCATTACTCAAACATTTGACCACATTAATTAATGGCTATGTATACATTGGTAGACAAATCACATCTAAAATAAAGAAATATTTAGGTACTACAAAGATGTATAAATAAGCTTGGCAGTACACAGACAAAAAACCCCATAAAAGATGGCCTGATGTAGTTGTAGTGCGACTGTAGTGAAGCATGTGCTGCTGTCCTGAAATATGGCAGTATCAGGCTGGTGAACTCCAGCCATTGCCATTACACTGCACCCAGGATCTGTGATACCATTGATCAGCAGGATGGCTGGTCCAATGGCAGCGATCAGACCCTGAGACACAGCGGTCGCCATGGTCCAAAAGCCGCGATTCTGGCTGAGCTTCATTCTGTCTCCTAGTGGAGGTGGAGGCAGCAACTGGTCCCTGGCTCTTCTTAGTGGGAATATGTTGCAGATTCTAATAAAGCTGCCACTCGCTCCATTGGTGCTTGAAAGGAAGACAAAACTCTGTGATTTTGCTGGAAAGAACAACCGTAGACTCAAAAGTCACGCCTGCCAGGTGCCGCACACCCTCAGAAATTGATCTCAGAGACTGGACATGGATATGATGTTCCTCAAGCAGCCATCTTTTCAGGCCAGTACCCATGACTTCAGTGCCCTACAAATCAAAGCCATATGCAATCATTAGCAGCCTTCTGCTCAGTTTCTGCTGGGAAGAGGGCACAACCTCCCCACTCCTCCTTGTTTTGGGGTATCGGCCAATGCCACATCTGACAACTACTACCTAATTCCGCTGAGTGAAAGTCCCTGAGGTAGTACCTGGGAAAGTGGAAGCAAGTACCACAGGGGATGAATTGGAGCAGGTCGGAGCAGAGGAAGAGGTGGCAGGATGAAGTAGCTGCAATTGGTAGGTGGTGAGCATTACCGCCTTGGCATTAAGGAGACAGAGAAAGGAGTGGAATGCTTTGTCTGTGTGGTTCTTCAGAGGGTTGCCAACGTGACAATGTCGGTGCTCAGTTACTAACCAGATGCCGGCAAGATGCCTCTGATCATCTCTCACAGAAAGATCGGTGTGAATGCACACGAGTTGCATGGCCTTGTCCTCAAAAGGAGTGAGGGGTTTCAAGGTGGGGATGCCCCCTCCAGTGGTGGGCACTGTGTGTCAATTTGTCCTGCAAGAAGATAGGGTGAATGAGGGTAGGTTGAGGACTGTGGGCCAAGTGGGAGAGGTAAAGTCAGAGATTTGGGGGTATGAGTCTGGTAAGTGGAAGAAGGGGTTTTAGCATTGCGCTTATAAATAATTGCTTTGAGGGTTGCTGGGTAGTCAGACTGAAAAATGCCGAGTTCAAGCTAGTCTTAACCAGAGTAAAGTTTGAAGGGTTAGTTGTGAAAGTGTGAGAGTGTTGCTTTAAGAGGGTGAAGAATGGACTGGTGCCCGGCAGGGTGGGGGGGGGGGGGCGGGGGCAAAGAAGGAAAAGAGAGAGTGCCCAGTGTCTTCAATTTTCTCAAGGGGAGCTTGGACCTCTGAATCAGTGATGTTCTGCATTCTTCTTCTCTGGCTTGGTGCCAGACCCTGGTACTGTCTGGGTCCAGATGGTGTCTGTGTAGCCATAATTCTGTTCAAGTACAATAAAATTATCACTAAGACATGCAGTGAAGTTATCAGAGATGCAGTGAAAGAGCCGGGGACTGTTCCTCTTATCTGTTTGTCCCCCAGTCTGCTGCAGAAGAGTGCAGGCTGAACTGTCTTTTTAAAGGTTGCACAGAAGTTTCCAGGTAGTTCAGCCGCTCACATCCGTTTTACACTATTTTTACACCACTGCACCAATGGGAATGCAAATGAGCAGATTCACAAAACCAGCCTGTAGCGCCCTCTGCAGGTGTATCTTTATTTTTAAAGAGGCAACAGCAGTGTCATTCATCTCACAAAGATTCGAGGCCGATGGGGGGCTGGATTACTGCAGAGGTTCTCCTGCTTGTCTGCCATATCTTCGGCTGACGGGCCACAGTAAACCCCAACCCTTTACGCTGTTTATCCGGGATTTCCGCAGCTCTTCCACTGAGCAGACGAACGGGAGAACCTTCATGGACATTCTCCTCACGCGTTTCAGCAAATCAGTACTTTAAAAAAGTATTGTCAACTGTGAATGTGACAAATCTGAATCAAATTATGGATCAATTTCTTTACAGTTAAAATTGATAAATCTAAACCAATTGACTTTAGTTTGGCATGCTCACTCTAGGTGAGTTAGATGTGATGCTTTTATCACATCTTTTGTCAGGTTTAGTTAATAACCCTCTGAAGTAAAATAATAATTTCTCGAAAGTTGCTGTCCTCCTCCAATATTTTGTTATGATTAAACCGTTCAGGCATTTTCCAGCTGAGAATAAAGAACGAAAAAATCAAAGTCTTGTGCGGCTTTTTATTTTCACGGCAACTTTCCACAGAAACCAAGCCAAAGTGTTACAGTGCAGCTTTGACCTTGGTGATGTCTGAACTGTGCAGCAAGTATTTTTGTAATGTGCACATCTGCCTTTGCTCCATTGGAAATTGTATCATCGAACACAAAACCTGGCACTTCATCATTGTCACGAACACACTGCTGTGGGGTTCACCTGACTTGTTGCCCCTTGTTATGATTCATTATTACATGGGTAGACTGCTCCCCAGTGTTTGTTGTGGTTCAGTAGATTTTTAGAGGGTTTGCTTTTCCATTTTGAGTAATCATGTCTTTAAAAGTGAGTATATAAACCTTTAACACTCATTCTCTTATGGCAAAATTGTTGAATTTGACCCGCAGGCATTACTCCTGAAAGTTTTGGAACTGCAGTAGACTTTGAAACCTCACTAACTTATGTTTGTATTTGTAATTTGTTGTTGAATTAAGAGTAAAGATTTGTTTCTAAGTATAATATTATATTGGACCCAAACAGATTCTGAGTAAAATAGTAGCATCAAAAGAAAATAAATAATTACAATACCCTTGAACTATGAGATGAAAGGTTAAATGATCAAAAATATCAATGAACTTATAGCAAGGTTTGATTGAGTTTTCTAATGTGGCGACTGTAAGTGGTCCAGCTATCGAACACGTACAGTAAGGATGTTATAACTATTGCCTTCTAGACCTTAAGTTTTATCGCCAGTTTAATGCCCCTTTTATCCCATAACCTCACGTGGAGCCTTCGAACAACAACAAAAACAACCTGCATTTATATAGCGTCTTTAATGTTGTAATACGTCCCAAGACTCTTCTCAGGAGATTAATCAGACAAAACTTGAAAATGAGCTAAAGAAGGAGGTATTAGGACAGGTGACTAAAAGCTTGATCAACGAGGTAGGTATTAAGGAGCATTTTAAGGGAGGAGAGAGAGATGAAGGAGTGAAGAGGTTTAGGGAGGGAATTCCAGAGCTTAATGCCCAAATGGCTAAAGGCAGGGCCGCCAATGGTGGGGCAAAGGAAGTGGAGGGGGGTCCGCCAACTTCCAAAAGCAATACTGCCTTTAAACAATCCGTGGTTCACCTCATCATGTGACATGGTGCTTCCTAGGTAGGTGAACCTATCCATAGCAAATAGCATGTGTCCTTCAGTGGTATTGGGTAGCACATAAAGTTTTCCAGGGGTAGATTAGTGTATAACTTCTTCTTCGGACTGATAGTACGGACAAATTTCTTACAAGCATCTGAGAAATGGTTCATTATAGAAACATAGAAACATAGAAGATAGGAGCAGGAGTAGGCCATTCGGCCCCTCGAGCCTGCTCCACCATTCAATGCGATCATGGCTGATCATCCAAATTTAGAACCCTGTCCCTGCTTTCTCCCCATATCCCTTGATCCCTTTAGCCTTAAGAAATATATCCAACTCCTTCTTGAATATATTTAATGAATTGGCCTCTACTACCTTCTGTGGTAGAGAATTCCACAGGTTCACCACCCTCTGGGTGAAGAAATTCCTCCTAATTTCTGTCCTAAATGGCTTACCCCTTATCCTTAGACTGTGACCCCTGGTTCTGGATTCCCCGACCATCGGGAACATCCTTCCTGCATCTAGTCTGTCCAGTCCTGTCAGAATTTTATAAGTTTCAATGAGATCCCCTCTCATTCTTCTAAACTCCAGCGAGTATAAGCCCAATTGACCCAATCTCTCCTCATACGTCATTCCTGCCATCCCAGGTATCAGCCTGGTGAATCTTCGCTGAACTCCTTCCATGGAAAGAACCTCCTTCCTCAGATAAGGCGACCAAAACTGCACACAATACTCAAGATGTGGTCTCACCAAGGCCCTGTACAACTGCAGCAAGACATCCTTGTTCCTGTACTCAAACCCTCTCGCTACGAAGGCCAACATACCATTTGCCTTCTTAACCGCCTGCTGCACCTGCATGCTTACCTTCAGCGACTGGTGCACAAGGACACCCAGGTCTCGTTGCACTTCCCCTTCTCCCAATCTATTGCCATTCAGATAATAATCTGCCTTCCTGTTTTTGACACCAAAGTGGATAACCTCGTATTTATCCACGTTATATTGCATCTGCCATGCTTCTGCCCAATCACCCAACCTGTCCAAATCATCCTGGATTTTCTCGGCATCCTCCTCACAGCACACACGCCCACCCGGCTTTGTGTCGTCTGCAAACTTGGAGATATTACATCTAGTTCCCTTGTCTAGATCATTAATATATATTGTGAATAGCTGGGGTCCAAGGACCGATCCCTGCGGTACCCCACTAGTCACTGCCTGCCACTCGGAAAAAGACCCGTTTATTCCAACTCTTTGCTTTCTGTCTGCCAACCAGTTCTCTATCCAAGTCAATACCTTGCCCCCAATCCCATGTACCTTAACTTTACACGCTAATCTCTTATGCGGGACCTTATCGAAAGCCTTTTGAAAGTCCAAATACACCACATCCACTGGTTCTCCCTTATCTATTTTACCAGTTACATCCTCAAAAAATTCCAGTAGATTAGTCAAGCATGATTTACCTTTTGTAAATCTATGTTGACTTTGTCCGATCCTGTCACTGTTTTCCAAGTGCTCTGCTATTACATCTTTTATAATGGACTCTAGCATTTCCCCCACTACTGATGTCAGGTTTACCGGTCTGTAATTCCCTGTTTTCTCTCTACCACCTTTTTTGAATAGTGGGGTAACATTAGCTACCCTCCAATCCATGGGTATTGTTTGAGATTCCATCGAATGTTGGAAGATGATCAGCAATGCATCTACTATTTCTAGGGCCACTTCCTTAAGTACCCTTATAACTTCCTTATAACATGGAGACCCCCTTCTGTGTAGGAAACAAGGGTACAGTCCTCAGCAAACAAGAGCTCCCAAATAAGTTCTTCAGAGGTCTTACTTTTAGGCTGCAGGCTGTGAAGATTGTACAATTTGCCATCTGTCCTGAAGAGAATATACACTCCTTTATCTTGAAAGCATAAGTAAGCGTAGAAGCAAACAAGGTACTAAACAAGGTGGGAGCTAAAACACAACCCTGTTTGACTCCATTGGAGACACGAAAGGGGTTGGAAATTTCACCATCTTCATGACTCGGGCCATCATACCATCATGGAACTGGCATAACAACAGAAAACGCTGGAAAAACTCAGCAGGCCAGGCAGCATCCGTGGAGAGAGAAACAGAGTTACCGTTTCAGGTCGAAGACCTTTCGTCAGAACTGGAAAAAAGCAGGAAAGGGAATAGATTTTGAAGCAAGTTTAGGGGCTGGAACTGGCAGATCATCTAGACAAACTTTTTGGGACAGCCAACTTTGGCTAGTAGTTTCCAGAGGCCCTCTCTATGGACTGTATCGAAGGCCTTTGTGAGATCAACAAAGACATAGTAAAGGCCCAATTTTTGTTCTTGTCACTTTTCCTGAAGTTGTCTGGCAGTAAGGACCAAATCAGTAGTACCTCTGCCTTTTCTGAATCCACATCAGCTCTCCAGTGAATTTGTCAGGCAAGAATTCAGTGAAATGCTCGATGTAATGATTTGGGGTAATTCCAGCAAGGATTTTCCCTGCGATGGAAATCCTTCCATGATTGTCACTCACGTATCTACTCCTCTTTTACAAAAGCAAAATACTACAGATGCTGGAAATCTGAAATAAAAAGAGAAAATGCTGGAAATACTCAGTAGGTCAGGCAGCATCTGTGGAGAGAGAAACAGAGTTAACGTTTCAGGTCAATGACCTTTCGTCAGAACTGGAAAAGGTTAGAGACATAACAGTTTTTAAGCAAGTTCCTAGACAAGGAAAGTGGGGAGGTGAGGAAAGAACAAAGAGGAAGGTCTGTGATATGGTGGAAGGCAGGAAAGATTAAATGACAAAAGGGATGATAGTGCAAGGCAAAAGGGGGTGATAATGGGACAAGTAAAGAAACAAAAGATGGGTCTAGAGGAGGTGTAAATTACAACAGATGAACCATTATGAACACCTGCTGTCCGAAAAAATGGGAGCAGTGGTTATGGTCTGAAATTGTTGAACTCAATGTTGAGTCTGGAAGGCTGTAGAGTGCCTAATTGAAAGATGAGGTGCTGTTCCTCAAGTTTCATTGGAACAGTGTATGAGGCCGAGGACAGAGAAGTCAGAGTGGGAGTGCGGTGGAGAATTAAAATGGCAAGTGCTACTCAGCTTTGTCACTCCACCACTTTCCTTCCATGGTTCTGAGCTTTGTCTGGGGCTCACTGCGCTTATTGCTTTCTTTGATGTTGATGACGGGTTTTTTCCACCATGCTTGGTGAAGGGTGTGTTTCTCACAGAGCAATTCAGTGATCACTGTGTCATTCTCAACAAACCAATCTTGGTAGTTTCTAGGTTTTGGCCCTAGGGCCTTACTGGCTGCAGAATATAAGGCAAATCTGAAGTTTTTCCATATCTTGATGGAATGGATCTTCCACTCCTGCTGCTTGAAATTTGGCGACATTTAAACTGGTAAGACTATATATATATATATATATATATATATATATGTGTGTGTGCAAAAACACACTGATCAATATAACTGGAAACAAATCAAATAGAATTTTACATTATAGCTGCTCTTTGGAAGTCTGTTCAGAGGCGAATGTGCTCACTTACATTTTCTACCATAGGCTAGAATTTGCATGACAGCCAATAAAAAAATTAAAAGGAACATCAATTTTTTGATCTCAAACTCATATGTGGAAAGATTCTTGTGCACTCACTGTGTACATCAATATTAATTTATAATACAGATAGAAGTTTTATTGGTATCCAAGGACAACAGCATGTTACCAGATTTCCCAAACTTGCCAACTTTATATTGAGTGACCTAAAAGCGAAAGCATGAAGGATTAGACCTGGGAAACCTGGTCGGCCAAGGTTAAACCTGCAAAGTAGGTTCAATCTGCCCGCCCCATTAAAATAGTTAACTAGCCAAGCCGCCTCCTGGGAGCGGGTTGGCTGCCCGCCCCAAGTCACGCCTCTGTTAAACCTGGAAGTGGGTGGGTTGGGGGTCATCTCACCCGATCCCAACCCTCCCATTTTGGGGAATTAAGATTCACCCACCATCTGTTGGATATCCTGGAGAATTGTATCATGGACATCTTGGAGAGTTAAGGGTTAATAATTGAACTTCTTTGTATCTTGGAACAAGAGGCTTTCCAAGAGAAACAAGATATCAGCGGGGTGCCACAGAAGAAAGCACAGCTTAACTTCTACTTTTAATGTCTGAGTATTATCTACAAGACATGCTTGTGCAAGGAAATAAGTGACTGTTAATAAAACTCCTCAAAGGATTTGAGAAGAGTTAAGTCAGGAAATATTGTTAGAGAGTAGTATCTTTTGAAGTAAACAGCTATGACTGTTTATGTATATAGACTGTTTTCAAAGGATTCGGGAACAGATACATGAGGAAGTCTTATCTGTGACATGTACCTTTGATGTAGGCAAAATAAGGTGGACAAAGGAGCATGGTTTTCAAAAGTTAGTTGGAGAACTCGAAAGATACAGAAACCGAAAACCTGCTCTCTCTGTATACAGTTAGGCTGTATATGAATAAAGTCTGTTCCGTATACTCCACCATCAAGTGTCTCCTGCTTACTTGAAGCATGTCGTTGTGAACCATAGAAGGAAGAATGTTGACTAACAGTTGATCCTTAACACCATCTGCCACAATACAGTTTCTAGGCTTATAAGTAAAGAATAGATGTTTGATGAGGCACTGAAATACAGCTAGTGTCAGTGGAACTATTCCTAACATGGGTTATGACCTTCAGATGATGAGGGAGAAAAGTGAAAGAAAAAATCTTCAGCTTGTATTATTTTAAAGAAGAGAGAGCTTGCAATTATATGTGTTTTTCACTTCCTTGGAACATCCCCAAGTACTTTGCAGCCAATTAATTACTTTTGAAGTGCAGTCACTATTGTTATTCCAGCAAATGTGGCCGCCAATTTGCACACAGCAAGGTCTCACAAACCTCAATGAGATAAATGACTAGTTAATCTATTTTAGTGATGTTGGTTGAGGATAATTGTAGGCAAGAACATTGAGAGAACTGCCACCCCCACCCCGCCCAAAGTTCTTCTTCAAATAAGGCCATAAATCAATATGGGGGTTCTCCTGCTCATCTGCCATAACTCAGTGGAAGAGCCACAGGACACCCAGAAAAATGAGGTTTTCGCAGCTCTTCCACTAAAGTTGCAGTGGACAAGTGAGAGAAACCTCATGGAAATTCACTGCTGAAATATTTTACATCCACTTGAACAGACAGGACCTTGGTTTAACACCTCACATTGGGAAGGAATAAGCCATATAACCTATTTAGAAAAATACACTATCTTATGAAAGAATTCTGGCCTTA
Organism: Squalus acanthias; assembly: GCA_030390025.1. NCBI lineage: Eukaryota > Metazoa > Chordata > Chondrichthyes > Squaliformes > Squalidae > Squalus > Squalus acanthias. The sequence continues at coordinate 59,417,575 of CM059431.1, read as the reverse complement.
TTAAAACATGACAAACTGGGTTTGGAAATTTAGAAACCTAATTAGGAAATAGCTATGAAAGCATTTTGGCTATTGAGATAAGACAGTTGTTGACCCTGAATAAATAACCTTATTGAAACAGAAGGTGCATGGCTCCGACAAGCAGAACAAAACAATGGTTCACCCTGGATAAGGTGTTCTAATTTAAACTTCATAAAGATGGCACATAAGATAAGGAACATCTGCCCTTGTAAAGATGACATAAAATAAGGAAAACCTGCCTGTTCACACTGTTTTTATATAGTGACCCTAGAACACCTGGAGATGAGACAAGATTCTGGCTGATGTGGCAGTAAGAGTTGCAGAGGTTGGCAGAAAGATGAATAGAGATAATTAACTTGCATCAGCAGAAAACCTTAAGGAAATACCACTGGAAAAGGGTATAAATATTGAACTCTCAAATGGGATATCAGACTCGCTTTAATCGGGCAAAGCGATTCTCGGCTTCAGAGGCAGCTCTGTAGTCTACCACTCTTTGTACCTCAGGGATCAAAGGTATTTGATATTGATGAATATCCTGTATAAGAAACCTTTAAGAACTGTAATACTGTAGCAAAGTTAAGATTTAAAAGTAAGATTCTCTGTTAATAATAAGATCGTATGTTTTCTCTTTTTAAAACTATTAAAGTTGTGATTGACTGATTCACCAACTGTAGATTGCATGTCGGTTCTTTAATAAATCTTTATATATTTTTAGAATTGTCTCACATAAATCTTCTGTATCAATAAGTCGCAAACTCAATTTCTGTACACTCTTTGGTGAAGAGTTGCAGAATTCTGATGGAGTTTTCCAGACCTGTAAAGTTTCGCAATTATCGCGATTCGAAATAACGAGATAGAAGCAGATTCGTTTGATCAGTTTATTTAAACGAAATGCTGTCATGATTAAACAAGACACAGAAGCCTGTAAAATGGCCGCCGCGCATCGTGGCAGAAATTTCCAGAAGCACAGTGGGCAGACAAGATGGCGTTCGAATATACATTTCAAATATAAGACGGGATCATACTCGATGAGCACTGATAAAGACAGGATGCAACCTGTTTGCATTTGTGACAATAGCAAAGATATAAGTGCTGGAATCGTTTTCCATGCACAAGTAAGGACCATTGTACTGGGCAATCGAAGGCCCATCCAGACACATCAACACACAAATACCCCCACGGCTCTACAGTGAGAGAGCCATTCACGGGTGATTAAGTCAGTATTCGAGGAGGCCCCAAACCCAGTCAGGGAGACTCCTAGCCGGTTCGACAATGGGGAAAACATTAACGAGTAGTTGGCCAGCTTCAAGTGCTACCGAAACCCGTTAAAGGAAAGAATCGCCCCATGCTGGGAGTTTTGTGCACCAGTATTACACAAAGGACAAACATTAAGATTTGGGCGGGAGATAAGGGAACACAGCACTATAACTATAGTGAACAAATGTCCATCGCTCTCTCTTATCTCTGCGGACTCTTGACTCAGGCTGAACGCTTATTCTCCTATTCTGATCCTCGGGGATCGCTCTGCTGGACGAGCAGCCTTCTGTGTTTTCTCTGGACTCTGTTGACTATGTTGGGTGGAGCTCAAACAGAACGAGCCGCCTCAAGCGAGGGCAAGTGACCGGGTGCACCATCCCGAGGGTCGGTAAACGGTGTCTGGACCCGAAGGCCCGAAGAGACGAGACGAGAAGAAGAAGAAGCCACGTGCCGCCGCGGTCAGTAAACCCCGACCGCGCCCGAAAATATATAGACCATTTTTGAACTCTACAGGTTACTGCACGAACTGGTCAAAGACTCTTCTTTGAATTCTACCGGCAACCGGTGTCGGTACAGGAAGACTCTTCTTCGAACCGTGTCCGAGTTCTGTCGAGTTCTTCATGACAATGGGGAGCCCAGCCTGCTTGCAGCAGCAGCGAAAGTAAACAAGTGGGGTACAGAGACCCCTTCAAACACGTGACAGTCAGGCGCTGCAGCGAAACGAGCCGAGTGCCTCACTTCAAAATTCTCCAAAGTATCACGAGTGGTGAGCATGTTTCCCGATCCTACAAATCTAGATGTAGTGTAGGTATTGATAGAGGAGGGTGGTTTTATTAAGGATAAAGTATAATGTGTTCCCCTTTTTACGATGTGCCATGCGTTCTTCATTACCATAGACCAAGCTTTATGAATGTATGTATACTTGTACTCTCGTTAATTTGTGCCTATGACATGTACTTCATGATTTTGGACGCTATGCAATAAAGATTTCCATTTCGTACTATTCAACCAGGTCTATTTGAGTTTTTCTCTGCATTACTGCTCTCGCACCTAAGTCCAGTGTTAGAACCGTAAGGGCGAGTGGGTCGAACCACTCACAGGTGCTTATTGCAACAAGGCTGGCCGGAGACCAGAGCAAGCAATAGTATTAGGCAACGAAGGCCTAACCCCGCACCAGCACCGTCTGCGATACAAGCACGCACAAACCCCTTACAACCCTCATAATATCCGGAACGTTACAGTCTAGCTAAACTTATTAAAAGCACTATCTGGAGGACGGTAACATTCTCAGGTTGTTCCTTTCCTTTAGGGAGAGATAGCCTGGACCTTTAGACCCAATTAAGCGTCTTTAGGATTCGGCTACCTCAAACTTTAGTTGAAAGTGAACGTCTGAGAAATACGCCTGATCCGGGGTAGCCCTAGAGGGGCTGGGACTAGTAAAAATCCCTTCAACATGACAGCACCTCTGATAATAAAGAAATCCCTCAGCTTGGTGCCAGTTAAGATTATGTGCTCAAGTCCCTGGAGCACTACCACTGAGCCAAGTTGAGAGGTATAATCATTAGGAATTTCTGATATGCAAACCAAAAAATATTCATATGAAAAAATACTCTGGCCTAGAAATTGGATGTGGCCAGAAAATGGGCAATGTCATGGGCCAGCGCAAAATTCATGCTGCCTGCTCATTATAATGATTGGAGCGTTGATCTCAGCACTAAACACGCTGCTGATTGGTTTAGCGCTGAACAGGTGGGCCAATATCAGGTGCAATCTAATGGTCAGTAATGTTTGGCCTAGGCTCTCTGCACTACTTAAAGGGGAGGTGCTTTGTTGCAGAAGCACCTCATTGTCATTGTAGAGCAAGCCATGGCACAGCAACCAAGGGAGTGAGCAAGAAGGTTTTCAGATGATGCACTGGAGGCCTTGGTCCTGGCCGTGCAATGAAGGTGGACTGTCCTGTACCCGCAGGGTGGCAGGAGGCCATCCAAGGCCATTTGCAGAAGGCTGTGGGAGGAGATAGCTGACTCTGTCACGGCCACCAGCGTGGTCCCAAGGACCTGGATCCAGTGCCGAAAAAAGTTTAAATGATCTCACACAGCAGGTTAAGGTGAGTGAAAGCTTCAGAAAATGCTATATCCTAACATCTGCACCACAAGCCTCACACACTGCTCAATGCACCACACCCTCATCGCTCACGTACCAACAATCTCTAGCTATCACCACTCATACCTCACAATAATGGCTTCACTTCACCCTTACCACTGCTACAAGACTCACACCCACATCTCACACCTTGTACACACTGACAGCTATTCAACTATAGCAGGTACATCACCCAAACACATTGCAACACACTCACTGACTCACTTCCCTTTCTCTTGCAGGCAAAGGTGACACATAACAGAGGGAGCAACGGCAGATGGGAGGCGGCCAAGCTGCAATATAGAGCCTCACCGACCTGGAGGAATCAGTGCTTGAAATTATTGGAGGGGCTGTGACGGAGTCCATGGCCAGCGGAGAAGTTGAAACCATTGCTGATAATGATGGTATGGTCATACCTAATCCTTCTTCTCCCTCATCCCATAATCTCTTCTCACTTACAAGCTGCTGATGCTGTATGCATGGATATCTTGCTTCCCCGGCTCCCCTCACCACAGCCCAATCCTTGTGCCTTTCTGCTTTTAGATACCCAAGAACTGCCAGCAGGCCAGCCTGTCCCTCATGCTGATCAAACTGAAGGAGGAGACGAACAAGAAGAAGAAGAAGTGACACTGGCACTGCATTTGACACTCGCAGACACCAGCTCAGAAAATGGCACTGCGCGGAATTTAGAGGGTAGGATAGAGGCGGGAACTGCACATGCTGAGGCACCGGGCACGACTGGGCTGTAACCAGGCCAGGGGGTAAGAGTAGCTCGGGGTGCCAGCTCCCCATAGGGTGAGTTTGCGCACGAGTTCTGCTGCACGGGATTCAGATGATGACGTCGATGGGGCAACCTTCAGAAGAAGGGTGATGGGCATACAGACGGAAATGTTAGGTGCAATGGCAGGTCTGCCAGAGAGCCTCTTGTCAGTGTCAAGGAGCATGGAGGAGTCCGGCTCCAACATTGGACCAGGCTTTGCACAGAGTTGGAGCCCATGATTTCCAGAATGGAAAGAATGGACAACTCCAGGAGCGACCTTGTGGACCCAGCCATGAATCTGTGTGCAATGGGTGATGTCGTGGCCTCCATTGCAGCACAGGCGGAAGCGACCCACCGTCTCAGTGCTGCAGTGGAAGCGCAGACTGCTCTCCTGTGGCTTAGCTTGCTGCCACGCAAACTCAGACTGCTGCCATCATCGCTGGGTTTACAAGTGTGGAAAGGGGCTTGCAGGGTGTTGCAGCTGGCCAGCAATCTGTCCTGTGACAGCTTGCTCGAAATGCTGAGGTGCCGCCCCGGGGGAGTGGCAATGTGTCTGTTAACAAGAACCTGCTGTCCTCTCTCAGGATGACAGCATTCCTACTCTCACCACTGCCACTCTGTCATTGCCCTTGCCGTTGCCTATCAGCCAGTCAGCTCAGACTACTGCCGCCCATGCCGAGGTGTTGCAGTCTACAGCCGGGCCTTCTATGTCCACAGCTGGTCGAGGTCGTCATGCAAGGCCATCTGTAGTCTCCTCTACTGAAAGTCAGCAGCCTTCCACCAGCCATGCTGCAGCCACTGGGAGAGCACTGCATAGGAGCACTAGAGTCGGTATAGGCTCGTGAACGACAGACACTGAGGGAATGCACAAGGGTGATTAGTTGATATTGAAATTTTGATTGCATTCAGATAAATTTATGATTTTTGTTTAGAATGTGTGTTTTGTGGTGGCTCTCATTTCAGCATTGTGCCCAGGAGGACGCTGTGATGCTCTGTCACAGAGGGATGGTATGATGGGAAAGAGGTGAGCAACGGGGATCTGGGGTTCCATTCAACGGAATCAGAAACTCATGAGGCGTTCACGGACAGCCCGTCCACAATGGGGATTTGCTGCCTGCCTCCTCCCTCCCTCCTCTTCCTCTTCCTCCTCCTGGTACTCATCCTCTTCCTCTTCCTCTTCCTTTTCCTCATCCTCCTCTCCCTTCTCCTCCTCCCGAGGTGGTCCCGCAATCCCTGGTGGCAAGGGCTGTGCCCTCATGATGGCCAAGTTGTGGAGCATGCAGTAGACCACCACGAAATAGGACATCCAAGTACTGGAGGGCTCCTCCCGAGCAGTCAAGGCAGTGGAACCGTTGCTTGTGCACCCCGATGGTCTGCTCGATGATGTTCCTGGTGGCAGCATGCCTGTCATTATATGAGTGCTGGGCACGAGTATTAGGGTTGCGGAGGGGAGTCATCAGCCAGGTACAGAGCAGATGGTCCTTGTCTCTGAGCAGCCACTCTCGAGTTTGACGTGGTGGCTGGAAGATTGCTGGCACGCCTGACTGGGGCAGAATGAAAGCATCATGACTGCTGCCAGGAGAGCAGACATTCACCATCATGATGCACTGGGCGTGGTCGCACAACAACTGCACATTAAGTGTGTGGTAGCCTTTGCAGTTACGGAACACTACAGGATTGATATGCAGTGCCCACAAAGCCACGTGTGTGCAGTCGAAGGGGCCCTGCACCATGGGGAAGCCCACTATCCTGGCAAAGCTACATGCGCGCTACTCCTTTTTCTCTCTGTTCAGAGAGCGGACAATGTAGACCCTTCTCCTGGAGTAGAGAGCCTCTGTGACATCCCGGATGCAGCAATAGATGGCGAACTGGGAGATGTTAGCTATGTCTTCTGCTGCAGAATGGAAGGATCCACTGGCGAAGAAATTGAGGGCTATGGTGACCTTGAGGGCCACTGGGAGGGCCGTCGTCGCCCTGCTCTGAGGCTGCAGGTCTGGTTGTAGGAGGTGGCAGAGTGACCACCTCCTTGGTGAAGTGGAGCCTCCTAATACACTGCTCCTCAGTGGAGGTAAGGGAAGTGCTCTCGGAAGACCCGAGGTGGGTAAGGCCTCCTGTTGAGAGCCCTCATGTCCCTCCTCCTTCTCCCTCTGTGAGCATCTTCTCTTCTTCGCTGCCTCTGCTCCTTCTCCCGAATATACTCGAGTGCGAGGGGAGCTGCCAGTAGAGCCCCCATGACTGTGAGCAAGTGTTGTGAGCAGAAGCCTTTAAATGAGAATCAACGCATTCTCCACTTGCAGCAAGAGTTTCAGAAACTTAGGCAGAGCCAATCAAACTGAAAAACCATGTCAGCTGTAAGTGGTTGATGATGATCCTTTAAATAGGCTTCTTCCTGCTGTTGAACGCTTGGTCAGCTGCTCGTGATTAAGAGAGGGCGGTAAGTGGAGCAGCGACGTCGATAATGGCAAATCGTGCGTCAAATAAGTGTTGCACACTCATTGACATCAAGATCTGCCTCATTTCCATTTCTCTAGCGAGCGCTGGCAATGGCAGCGCTGCCAACCTGCCGAAAATGGCGGCTGCCACGGAACCCGACAGAAACGAGTCAGCCGGCAATTTTTCGTCAAAACTGGCCTTAACGGCTGGCGCTAAACCCCTGAATTTCCAGGCCTCTGAGTCAACAGTATCCAAAATAGCAGGTGACTGCAAGTCTAGTACAATCTTTCAATAATACTAGTTCTGAAGAGCTTAAACAGTGTAGTATTCATGTAGAACATTTTGTTTGATAGTGTTATTGATGTTACGAGCAGCGCAAGTTGTTTTGTTCCATGTACAAGTTGTCAGCTTCCCAATTGAATACCAATATTTTATTCTAACTAGCAAGAATCTGGGTCTGATTTGATAAAAAAAGAAACAATTTTTGTACATAGCTGTCTTTATTTCAGCAGGATATTGCACAATGCATATTGATTCAGAATATGGACTATTGCTCCCTCCCAGCCGCAGGGAAAAAATAAAAGTAAAAATTCTATTGTAATTTTCTGTTAACAAAATATTTTGCTCATTGTAAATGGTTCTCCACTTTTACTGTCAAGTCCATATGTAATTAGAGAGAAATGTTCTTCTGCAATGAAGGTTGGCTATAAATAAAGAAGGGATGAAGGGGAATTGCAGCTTCCTGCTCAGCTGAAGTCAAAGTCATAGCAATCAAACAAAGAAGAGATATAGGGGGGAAAATTCAGTTGGTTTGCGCCTCCCGTTAGTGCCTTGAGAGGGCGCTAATGGGGCGCAAAGCAACTAGCGCCTGGGCGTGGCAATATCTGCGCCTCTCGCGAAATTGACCGGACATTTTGCGGCAGCGCTGATCTCCTGTGCACGCAGATCTTGATGTCATTCGAGCATGTAACGCCCTTGGGGCGCCCTGGAATGGAAATTGATTGGCACCCCCCTCCTTTCCACCTGGCGCAACCAATGACAGGTAGACTGGAACGCTTCCCAGTCGCTGTGGGGCTGGGGGGGCGGGGGCGGTGCGGGTGGGGCGCTATTTAAAGGGGGCCTCTTCCTGGCTTTTTCTGTGGTAGACATTTTTGCTCCACTCATTCTGAGGGAGAGAGAGAGATTTTGAGAGAGAGAAAGAGAGACTTCTGCATTGAGTCAATGCTGTGTGAAGTCGTTTTGGCTACTGAGCATAAATTTGCAGGTACTTTGGTTTTTGACCTTCATTACTTTGATTGCCAAGAGACTCTGGGGCTGCACTAATTGGGGGCATCGTCCAGCACCGGCAGAATCGGAGGCCACAGAGACGCAGAGAGAGAGTGGCAATCATGGCCAGACGGAGGAGGGCCAACAGGCCTCTGCACAGGAGACCTTACCCTCCCAGGGTATTCCGGGAACAATTCTCCTACATTAATTTGTCTGAGGAACAGTGTTTGCGAAGGCTGCATTTCAGCGAGGAGGTGGTCACTGAGCTCTGCCACCTGCTGCAGCCAGATCTGCAGCCTCAACTGAGGAGCAGGACGTCTCTGTCAGTGGCAGTGAAGATAACAGTGGCTCTGAACTTTTATGCCACCGGTTCATTTCAATCAGCTACTGGGGACATCGCCAATATCTCCCAGTTCGCGGTCCATTGCTGCATCCGTCAGGTCACAAATGCCCTCTATAAAAGGAGACGAGAGTACATCTCTTTCCCCATGACCCCGGCCAAGCAGCATGACCGCGCACTAGGCTTTGCGAGGTTAGCGGGCTTCCCCATGGTGCAGGGCGCCATTGACTGCATGCATGTGGCTTTGTGTGCTCCGCATGAGAATGCAGAGGCTTTCCGCAACCGGAAGGGGTTCCATTCCTTAAACGTGCAGTTGGTCTGTGACCACAGACAGCTGATACTCGCTGTCAATGCCTGCTATCCTGGCAGCAGCCACGATGCATACATCCTGCGCCAGACTACTCTGGCAGAACTTTTCCAGGCACCGCATCACCCAGGTGGTTGGCTTCTCGGGGACAAGGGATATCCACTGTGCACCTGGCTGATGACACCGCTCCGTACGCCCAACACCCCTGCTGAGCTGCAGTACAACGAGAGCCATCGTGCTACCAGGAACATCGTTGAGCACACAATCGGCGTGCTCAAGCAATGGTTCCGCTGTCTGGACCATTCTGGAGGAGCCCTGCAGTACTCGCCTGAGCGAGTCTCCCTCTTCGTTGTTGTGTGCTGCATGCTGCATAACCTGGCAATCCTCAGGGACCAGCCAATGTCACCAGGCCTTGGAGCACCACTGGAGGAGGAGGAGGAAGAGGAGGAGGATGATCATCAGCAGCACCAAGGCGGGAGGTAGGCCCACAATGTAGAAACTGGAAGGGCCGTCCGTCATCGGCTGATAACAAGCCGCTTCTAGGCCCCTGCTGAGGAAATGGCTTCTGCCATTGAGAACAACATGAATGAAACCAACCCGCAACCCCTAAGCCGGCCAAGGCAGCAATGATTGCAAAGACCAAACATGTACATTTTGAATACAAAAACTTATTTATTTTACAAACTCTGTGTGTGTCATTTCCTCATGACAAACTAATAGAAAGAAACACAAAAAAACAGTCATTAACATAACTGGTTCTCACAACCTGGAGATAATGTCCAAAACACTAAACAAAAGTTTGACCACGAACCTCGGCCTTTAATAAAAGAAAGACCAACATTTTGTCACGCTTCCTACTTTTTGCCCTTCGAGTGTGATCTCCTTCCCTTGCGCACTTCCCCCCTTCCCACCCTACTGCTCCTCCATAATGGGGCCCCAGTGGCTGCAGCAAGGCTGGTGGAAGGCTGCTGATTGTCAGAACCTGAGACTGCAGATGCCCTTGAAGGACGGCCTTGACCAGCTCTGGGCTTGGAGGGCCCGGCTGCAGACTGCACCAACTCTGCATGGGTGGCAGCAGTCTGGGCTACAGGCGGTGGCAAGTGCAATGGGGAAGTGACAGTGGTGGCAGCAGGAATGCTGTCATCTTGAGAGAGGACAGCAACTCCCTGCTCGACCGACACACTGGCACTCCCACGGGGCAGATCTGCTGGAGCACAGATTGCTGGCCTGCTGCGGCGTGGTGAGAGCCCCAGGGAAATGTGTCCGAACCAGCGACAATGGCAGCAGTCAGTGCTTGCGTGGCCTCAATCTGAGTCTGCATGAGAGCAGTCTGAGATGGGATCACGACAGCCAGTGACTGAATTGCAGCACTAAACATTTGCGTGGCATCCACCTGTGCTACAGCGAAGTGCTCCACACTCCTTGCCAGTGATTCAATGCATTTGGGCACCCTTCCACTGCACCCATGAGCTCAGTGTGCATGTCCACCACCTGGGTGTTCATTTCAGCGATCAGCCGCTCCTCCTCTGCGTCCAGTGCAGTAGGACTCGCTGGCATACTCTCCCTCCGGAGAGAAGGCCCCCGAGCTTCCCTACCCCCATCGCGTTGCTGCAGCCCGCTGGGTCCTGGAGCTTCACCCTCATCAGACCCTTCACCCCTGCTCCCCTCCAGGGAAGGTGTGTTCCCAGTGTGGGCATGGGCTTTCTCGGGAGAGGGTGGTGCTGATGCTCCGGCTTCATCTTTCTCCTCGCCTGCAGCTTCACTCCCACTGGCAGCTTGAAGGCCCATCTCCTCAGTTGGTGAATCACCATCTGAAAGCAGGGAGGTACAAGTGTGGCTTTAGCGTGAGGACAGGGTGGCAGTAAGGGCGGAATGAGTGCAGCGATTTAGTAAGTTGGATTGAAAGTGTCAAAGGCTGGTGTTGTGAGGGACAAGTGGAAGGAGAGAGGACAAAAGGGTGATGACCTTACCATTGCTGTCCAGAACAGGGACGGCCTCTCCAGTGGCGACGGGACCGATCACCCAGCTTGCCACAATCCTCTGGACACGCTCCTCAAGATCGCTGAGGGGTTGCAGCTGAGGCCGCCCTCCACCCGTCCGTTGCTGCTGTCTCCTATTATGAGCTAGCTTGGCCTGCAAGTAAAAGGACGGCGTCTGAGTAAATATACAGCCATGGTCTTGCCTGATGTGCCTCCCATAGGTAAATAGCTCTTACTCTATGCAAGCATGGTCTTGCCTGATGTGCCTCCCATAGGTGAATAGCCCTTACTGTATGCAAAGTGTGGAATGTGCATGTGTGTTTCATGAGAGGGCCATAGGTGTTGGATGAGTGTTGGGCATTGGGGTTTTAAGACCCTCTGGCCATAGAGTGAGGTTGAGATGGAGGGATGGAGAGGTATTGAAAAAAGCCACTCACCCTGACGACCCGAGTGAGGTCATTGAACTTTTTTCTACATTGTACATGGGTCCTGGGCACCATGCTTCTGGAGGAGACGCTCTGTGCCACCTCCCTCCACACTCTTCTGTACTCGCGTGGCAAAGGCCTCCTGCCACTCTCAGGGAAGAGTATAGATCTTCTGCGCTCCATCTCGCCAACCAGATCCTCCAAGGCCCGCTCGCTGAAGCGCTGTGCTCGCTCCCTGGCCCTCTCCATAGTCCTTGGCTGCAAGATTTAGGCACAGGTCTCCCCAGGCCGAGATTCAAGGCTCCAATGAGCAGGGTGTGGCTGGAGAGCAAGATCGACCCTCCCCTTCAAGAACTGGCCGGCGCCAGTGTGTCTGTGTTCCATCGCTAACTGACAGCACCTGCGCTGCGCCCGCGCTCTGAGTTAACGCCTCACTCCTCGGCCTTTGCGCCTTAAGAGAGGTGTGTAGCGCCTGATTTAGCGCTCCAATCAACTCCGGGGGCGATAAAAGCCAAGTTTGCAGTCGGAGGCGATAATTAGCGCCAGGCGCTAAACTTTGCGCACGGCCGATAATCGCGCCCCAAACGGGGCGATACTGAATTTTTCCCCATAACATCAGTACCAATGGCATCAAGAATTGGGCAGCCATGTCCTTAAAAGAAAAAAGATAGAGCTCTCTCAATAGCTCAATGCTATTGATCTCTGGTCTACGCTGGTAAAAGAACCACAATTAACCTCAGCATTCCCAGACAAGGGAGAGGAATAATCAGTTGGCTTCCTGTTCCAACTTGCTAGCCAGGAACTCCTGCCAGAATGTACATATCCCACGCTGGGTCAAAATCCTGGAACTCCCTACCTAACAGCACTGTGGGAGTACATTCACCACAAGGACTGCAGCGGTTCAAAACGACAGCTCACCACCACCTTCTCAAGGGCAATTAGGGATGGGCAATAAAAGCTGGCATTGCCAGTGATGCCCACATCCCTTGAATGAATTAAAAAAGCGACATTGGGTGAGCACAGGATTGAATTTGGCTGTGATGTATATAAGTCATTGGTTTATTTCTATTTCTCTTTTTGTTCTTGGGATATAGGCAACACTGGCAAAGTGACATTTATTACTATCTCTAGTTGCTCTGAAAAGTTAGTAGTGGACCTTTCCTTGAACCGCTGCAGTCCTTGTGTTGATGACACTCCCACTATGGTGTTCAGAAGGGAATTCCAGGATTTTGACCTAGCAACGATGAAAGAACAATGACATAACAACAACTTGCATTTATATAGAACTGTTAACATAATAAAAGATCCCAAGTCAGGATGGTGTGTGATATTGAAGGGAACTTGCAGGTAATGGTGTTCCCACAACATTGCTGATCTTGTCCTTGGTGGTGGAGGCTACAATGAGTTGTTTCATTATTGGAGGTGTTCAGAATGGACCTCAACACTGTATAATGTCTGTGAACAGCTACATCTCTCACCTAATGATGGAAGGAAGGTCATTGACAAAGCAGCTGAAGATGGTTAAGCCCAGAACACTTCCCTGACAAACCCTTGCAGCAATGTTCTGAGGCTGCAAAAATTGGCCTCCAACAACCACAACCAACTCCCTTTGCATCAGGTGTGACTCCATCCACTGTGAAGATTTCCCTTGACCCCTACTGAGATCAACTTTTCCAGGGATTTTTGATGCCATATTTGGTCGAATGCTGACTTGATGATGAGGGCAGCTATTCTCGTCTCTCCTCTGGCACTCAACTCTTGTGTCCATTTCTTGATCAAGACTGTGATGAGGTCTGGAGTCAAGTGGTTCTGGTGAACCCAAGCTTAGTGTCAGCGAGCAGTGTTTTGGTGGGTCGATGTTGCTTGATGGCACTGTTGATGACTCCTCCATCACTTTGCTGCTGATTAGGAGGAACCTGATAGGAGTGGTAATTGGCTGTGTTAGATTTGTCCTGCTTTTAAGGATAAGACATGTCTGGACAATTTTCTACATTGTTGGATGGATGCCATCAACATAGCTACACAAGAATAGCTTGGTTGGAAGGGCTAGCTGGATCTGGTGTGCAGGCCTTCAGCACTACAGCCAGGATGTTGTCATGGCTTATAGCCTTCACTGTGTTCACTACACTCGTCCACTTCCTGTAGAGTGAACTGAATTGGCTGCACACTGTCATCTATGATGCTGAGGGCCTTGGGAGGATGCTGTGTGGGGCTGTCCACTTTGTACTGAAGATGTTTTCAAACACTTTAGCCATGTCCCTTGCACTCATGTGTTAGGCTCCATCATAGTTGAGGATGGGGATGTTAATGGAGCCTCCTCCTCTCGTCAATTGCCCAGCACTATTCTTGACTGTGATGGGGGCCACAGAGCTTTGCTTTGATTCATCAGTTAAAGGTTGTGGGCTGCTTAGCTCTGTTTATAGCCTGCTGTTTTTGATGTTTAGCATGTAGTAGCCCTGTGTTGTAACTTCACTAGATTGGTGCCTCATTCTAAGATATGCCTAGTGGTGCTCTTGGCACGCCCTTCTACGCTCCCCATAAGGCTAAGATTGGTCTTTCAACTTAATAGTGATGGAGGACTGAGGGATGTACCAAATCAATGAGGTTCTAAATCACTTTGCTATACAGTTCTTGTGCTGATAATGGCCCACACTGCTTCATGGATGGCTAGTTTTATGCTGCTAGATCTGTACTTAGTTTTTACCACTTACCTAGAGAGTGTCTTTACTGTGAAGATGAGACTTGGTTTTCACAAAAGCTGTAGAGTGGTCGCTCCTGACAATGATATATTGTACAGCTGCATCTGCGACAGGTAAGTTGGTGAGGACAGCGTGAAATGGTTACTCCATTGTGTTGGTTGCTCACCACCTAGCAGCTATGTGCTTGAGGATTTGACCAGATCAGTCAGTAATGGTATGAACAACCCTTGGTGGTGTATACTGAAGTTCCTTACCCAGAATAAATTCTGTGCACTTGCCCCCCTTGCTGCTTCCACCAAATGGAACAATGAAGCTAATGTTACAACATCTGCTTTTGATGTGTTGTTGAGGGAAGATTGTTGTCCAGGACACCAGGAAAACGCCTTGCTCTTCTTCTAACAGTAGCATGAGATCCTTAATGTCTCACCAAAAAGATGGTCCCTCCAACTGCGCTCCTTTGGCACTATAGTGGAGAGCCAGGCTAGATTATTTACTAAACTCCTAGAGTGGGGCTTAAACTCACAATCTTCCGATGCAAAGCCGAGAGTACTACCAACTGAACAAGATGGTGCTTGGTAAGGAATAGCAAAGGGTATAGATGGAGCCTTGGAGCACCGAAAGGTTATCCTGCAGACATGGAAGAGAAGCCATTGATAGCGATGTATTGACTGCACTGGGACTGTTTGCAATGGAACCAGGAGAAAGTGTTGCTGCACAGGTGGACCATGGAGGAGAGACAATTGCTAAGGATGGCGTGATCAACTGTATCAAACAGCACAAAGAGTTTAAAGAGGATGTGGACAAATTTGGAGGTGGAATGTGACCAACTACATTCTACTAAAAAAAAAAATTCTGTGGGGTGCAAATGGTCTTGGCCAGTACAACGGGTGATAGTAAATCAGCAGCAGGGTGTAAATTGGGCTGCTGATTGACTATCACCCATTTTGCACCACCACCCAAGCCCAATTTTATCCCCTGTATCTTTTAATGGTGACTTTACTCACCAGGAGCACTACAGGAGATCAATCATCGACAACTGCCTGTGGAGCTTTGGGAGGAATCCTCAGTGAAGAACGTTCCATACATTACCTTTAGGATGGAGTGACACATCTGATAATCTGACATTCACTTCAAGAAGGTCTTTATCTAATATGGTAGTGTCTCAATTGTGACATCCTCACACAGTGTAGACGAGGACTCTCATTTTATATTTGTGTAGGACACTGAGATACTCCAACTATTATGCCTCATGATATTGCGATTTACCCTACAATCTACTCATGCCTCTATGCATTTTATTAAATCTATACTACAGTGGCCAAAGTTTATCGAGTTAATCACATATTTTCCTTATTCAAGCTCTGGGATTGTGGTGTGAGAGATGACGTAATAATACTTGTTCACTGTGGCAAATGTGTCCCTATGACTTTGTGGAGGATACTCTGTGCAATAGATGTCCTTTCTTCACAGCAATTCAATTCTGCATGTGCTATGATGCTGTTTTTATGTAACCTGGGAAATAGCTCCTATTATTTCATGAAGAGATAAAGTTATATTTTAATAATTCTTGCCAATGATACAGGATGATTTAATTGTGATTAGCATGAAGAAAACTCATACTGAAAGAGCAGAGACTCCTATTCTGGGGTTGGTTTGAAAACTCAGTTATAAGCACAAACAATGAATTAAAGCAAGAGGTACAAAGCAAGACAGTGCAAGAAGATCAATTCAGTCACTTCTCAGGATTTCAATGTGATTGATTAAAAAGCAAGCTAACCAATAGGGATCACATTGGTCACAGCTGCTAGACAAGAGCTCTTTCAGAACAATACATCTTGGTTTAAATTAGAGACTCAAATGTACTTTTAGTTAGAAAATGTAACATGCAATTGCTTGGTGTACTCATAAATTGTGTGCCGCAAATATTAATGGTGTTTCTTTGGCACAAAATCTATTAATGCTACATACAGATTAGATCCTTAGTGACATCTGGTTGTAAAACTTATTCAAAGGGAGGATTTAAATTCCATACACACTTGGAAATACTTTACCTGTCTGTTGTTAGCTGCTTGATATAAACCATGAAGAGACATGAAAAATAATATTCATTTTAAAGATATCTGAGCCCCAAATGTCCTCAGAGAATCTGCCAGAAAATGGCAGGGAACCAGTTGTGCTTAGTTGCCACCGATTCCAGCCTGCACCTTACAGGTCAATGAGGTGAGGGGTGGCTGTGGGGGCAAGGATTTCCATTGATGTGGGGTAGATTTTGACTTTGTGCGATAATGTAAAGCATGTGATAGTGAAGCGGCAGCCTGTTTTACATCTCTCCCAATTTTTATTTCCATTGAAATGAATGAAGGGCTGCCAATTCACTATCACCCATATTACTCTATCACACAAAGTCAAAAATCTACCCCTGTGAGTTCCTGCTTCCCGAGCGCAGTAGGAACCCATTGTAATACTGGAGGTTGGTGCTTCAAGGCTTAAGGTCCTCCAGATAGGCCCCACTAAGAACTCCATGCAAGGGAGTAGCCTGGATACCCCAAACAATAGTTCTGTTCATTTAAAAAAATTAGATTAGCCCCCTTGCATACACGGTCGATGAGAGGGCACAATGAGCTCACAGGGGAGGGAGGGAGGTCTGGGCAATATCCTACTCTCCCAATGGTAAGCAGGCACCAGATTTTACGGCTGCATGGGGTAGGTAGGTGCAGGATATGTGTTTGTAGTGGCCCAGGCACCCACCAGTCCCATAAAAATTAGGTGCCTTCTCGCTGACCTTGCAAAATCTGATGAGGTCAGCACTGGAGGGTCCTGGCGAGTACGATCCCAATTTTACTGCCAGTACTGCACCCCATCAATTTTCAGGCCCCAAAGTTTAAGAAACGTCAAATAACAACAACAACAACTTTATTTATATAGTGCCTTTAACATAGTAAAATGTTCTAAGGCGCTTCACAGGAGTATTATAAGACAACAAATGTTACACTGAGCCACATAAGGAGAAATTAGGGCAGCTGACCAAAAGCTTGGTCAAAGAGGTAGGTTTTAAGGAGCATCTTAAAGGAGGAAAGCGAGGTAGAGAGGCAGAGAGGTTTAGGCAGGGAATTCCAGAGCTTAGGGCCTAGGCAACAGAAGGCACAGCCACCAATGGTTGAGCGATTATAATCAGGGATGCTCAAGAGGGCAGAATTAGAGGAGCGCAGATATCTCGGGGGTGTTGTGGGGCTGAAGGAGATTACAGAGATAGGGAGGGGCGAGGCCATGGAGGTATTTGAAAACAAGGATGAGAATTTTGAAATTGAGGCATTGCTTAACCAGGAGCCAATGCAGATCAGCGAGTACAGGGGTGATGGGCGAACTGGACTTGGTGTGAGTTAGGACACGGGCAGCTGAGTTTTGGATGACCTCAAGTTTACGTAGGGTAGAACATGGGAGGCCAGCCAGGAGTGTGTTGGAATAGTCAAGTCTAGAGGTAACAAAGGCATGGATGAGGGTTTCAGCAGCAGATGAGCTGAGGCAAGGGCGGAGACAGGCAATGTTACGGAGGTAGAAATAGGCGGTCTTAGTTATGTTGCGGATATGTGGTCGGAAGCTCATTTCTGCTGCACCCAATCAGAAATGATAAAATATGGATACAATTTTTGATAGGAATATAGAATTGCTCCTTGATACTGCTCTATTACATTAGCTGAGGGGGATAGTTACTAACATGCGGTTTACTGACTTTTCCAATTAAAACTAGACTCATAGTAGAAGCTCTACTAGATCAGGATCTAGATATCACAAGATACTATAAGTTAAGAGGGATGTAACACAAGAGTTTGAGCAAAGTAAGATGCAGCTCCCAAACAGGAGCATGAGCATTCTGAGGAACAGACATCTTATGAAACGTCTCGGTCCAGGAGAGTCCCAGGTAAAATTGATGCTGCTATCAAAAAAAAAACAGATCTGGGGATAATGGTTTGTGAAGCTGCTACTGATTGGCTCTGACAGGTTTCTCTCATCTTAGTTTTGAGAGCGCCAATGGGAGAAGAAAGGGAAACAATAGGCTTCCCATTCAGTGAATTGATAGGCGATCAATGACTAATGTCCTGGAAATCCTGCTCCTAAACTATAAACTGTCCACAGGGAAAAATTGAAATATTAATAATTGTTCACAGCTCCAGAAGACAAAATCACTGAAACCACAGCACAGAAAAAGACAATTCAGCCCATCATGCCTGTACCAGTGTATCCCCAATGGAGCTATCAACCCTCATCTCATTTCTTTGCTTCTTCACGCCCCCCTTTAATATTCCTTTTATGAAGATTAAACACACATGTTACCAAAGGGAAAGGCGATCAACTCATATAGTCTTTTGACAATTGTCTGAAAGCTCGATAAATCCTCTGGACCTGATGACCTTCATCCTAGGGTTTTGAAAGAGTTGGCTATAGAGATAGTGGATGCATTGGTTGTCATTTTCCAAAATTCCATAGATTCTAGAACGGTTCCCGTGGATTGGAAGGTAGCAAATGTAACCCCACTATTTAAGAAAGGAGGGAGAGAGAAAACGGGGAACTACAGACCAGTTAGCCTGACATCAGTAGTAGGGAAAATGCTAGAATCTATTATTAAGGACGTGGTAACAGGGCACTCAGAAAATAATAATATGATTGGGCAGAGTCAACACAGATTTATGAAAGGAAAATCCTGTTTGACAAATCTGTCAGAGTTTTTTGAGGTTGTAACTAGCAGGATAGATAAGGAGGAACCAGTGGATGTGGTGTATTTGGATTTTCAGAAGGCATTCAAGAAGGTGCCACACAAGAGGTTATTAAACAAAATTAAGGCTCATGGAATTGGGGGTAATATACTAGCATGGATTGAGGATTGGTTAACGGACAGAAAACAGAGAGTAGGAATAAATGGGTCATTTTCGGGTTGGCAGGCTGTAACTAGTGGGGTACCGCAAGGATCAGTGCTTGGGCCTCAGCTATTCACAATCTACATCAATGATTTGGATGAGGGGACTAAATGTAATATATCCAAGTTTGCTGATGATACAAAGCTGGGTGGGAATGTAAGTTGTGAGGAGGATGCAAAGAGGCTTCAAGGGGATATAGACAAGCTAAGTGAATGGGCAAGAACATGGCAAATGGAATATAATGTGGAGAAATGTGAAGTTATCCACTTTGGTAGGAAAAATAGAAAAGCAGAGTATTTTTTAAATGGTGAGAGATTGGGAAATGTTGGTGTTCAGAGGGACCTGAGTGTCCTTGTACACGAATCACTGAAAGTTAACATGCAGGTTCAGCAAGCAATTAGGAAACAAATGGTATGTTGGCCTTTATTACAAGAGGATTTAAGTATAAGAGTAAAGACGTCTTACTGCAATTATATAGGGCCCCGGTGAGACCACACCTGGAGTATTGTGTACAGTTTCACCAGACTGGTTCCTGGGATGGGGGGATTATCCTATGATGAGAGATTGAGTAGACTAGGCCTAAAGGGGGAAAAATTCGATATCGACCATTTTGGGGCGCTAACATTGCCTGGGTGAAAAGTTTAGCACCTGGCGCTAATTAGTGCCGGCGACCGCGAAATTCAGTTTTAGCGCCCCTAGAGGGAAGTGGAGCGCTAAATCAAGTGCTACACACTTCTCTTAGGGCGCTAACATCGGTGAGCAGGGTGCTACCGCAGAGAGCTACTCAAGTTCAGGCACTGTCAATTACAAGTACTCAGACAGACTGGCGCCTTCCAGTTCTTAAAGGGGAGGGTCAATCATGCTGCACAGCCTCACTCTGATCATTGCTGCTTGTGACCTGGGCCTGCAAGGAGCTGCAATCCATCAACCACAAATCTCATGGCTGATCAGATGCCCAGGGAGAGAGCTCGCCGGTTCAGTGACCAGGCATTGGAGGCTGTGGCTGGGGAACACCGCCGGGCAGTGCTGTTCTCAGACACTGGCAGGAGGTCATTGCTGCAGGAGTTCAGAAGGATGTGGAGGGAGGTGGCCCAGTATGTCTCGGCCAGAAGCGCGGTCCACAGGACTCACACCCAGTGCTGCAAGAAGTTCAACGACCTCACTCGGGTGGTCAGGGTGAGTACATGCTTCAAATACCTCTACATCCCACCATCTTAACCTCACTCTGTGCACAGACGCTATAAACCGCCAAATCCCCAACACTCACCCACCAACTATGCCCATCTACTACAAGTCACATCCACATCTCACGCCTTGCATACATTAACAGCTATTCAGCTATGGTAGGC
Organism: Squalus acanthias; assembly: GCA_030390025.1. Lineage (NCBI taxonomy): Eukaryota > Metazoa > Chordata > Chondrichthyes > Squaliformes > Squalidae > Squalus > Squalus acanthias. The sequence continues at coordinate 59,397,684 of CM059431.1, read as the reverse complement.
ACATCTGCCAAACACATGGCTGCACACTCACTCACACGCTGTCCTTTTTCTTGCAGGCCAAGCTTGCCCATAACAGGAGGGAGCAGCAACGCACAGGAGGTCAGGCAGAGCTGCACCCCCTTACACAGCTGGAGGAGCGAGTGTGCAGCATAATCGCGGCCCAGGTCATAGGCGCTGTGGCAGTCGGAGAGGTTGACTTGGGGACAGCAATGGTATGTTCATCACCTCTCCCTTTTCTCTCATACCACTTCCCCCTCACAACACAAACCCTTCCCACTTTTCATCTAAGTATACTGTCTCCATTCCTTGCTCCCTTCCTGCCCACCTCCCCTGACGTTAAACCCACTCTTGTACTTTAATGCTTTCAGATAATCAGCCACCATCTGACCAGCCTGTCCCTCAGCATCCCAGTGGCAGCGACGCAGGAGAGGAGGAGGAACACCAAGCCGGAGCCTCACTGCCGGTGTCTCCCGAGGGCAAGACGTCCGATAATGGGGCCACGTGGTCGCTGGAGTGGAGCAGAGGAAATGGCTCTGACGTGGGTGAAGCTCCGGGACCCAGTGGACTGCAGCAACACCATGGGAAAGGAAAGCTCGGGGTTTATCGCCCTGGAGGGTGAGTGTGCGCACGAGTTCTGCTGCACAGGACTCAGATGAGGACCTCGATGTCAAGGTGATGACCATACAGGTGATGAGCATACATACTGACCTCATGGGTGCAATGGCAAGGGTGCCCGAGAGCATGGATGCACTGGTTAGGAGCGTGGAGGAGTCCACCACCAGCACTGCTGCCATCTGTGCGCAAACCTTCGAGCCCATCCTTGGCACTTTGCAGAGGATGGTTGACTCACAGAGAGACCGTGGGGACCCAGACCTCATGCCGCGTGTCATGGGTGAGGTGGCAGTATCTATTGCAGCACAGGCCGAGGCAACGCAATGGCTTAATGCTGTAATAGAGTCCGTTGTTGGTGGCATCCAATCTCTCATGCAGTCTCAGATTGATGCCACGCAAGCGCTGACTGCTGCCATCGTCGCTGGGTCGCCCACTGTCCACCAAGGATCTCACGGTGCAGCAGCAGGCCAGCAATCTGTGCTCAAGCAGATTGCTCCGGATGCTGAGGTTCTGCCCCGGGGGAGTGGCAGTGTGTCGGTCGAGCAGGAAGGTGCTGTCCGCTCTCAGGATGACAGCATTCCTGCTCCCACCACTGCCACTCCGCCATTTCACTTGCCGCAGCCTGTAACCCTGCCATCCCAGACTGCTGCTGCCCATGCTGAGGTGGTGCAGTCTGCAGCCGGGCCTTCCAGGCCCAGAGCTGGTCGAGGGTGTCCTGCAAGGCCATCTGCAGTCTCTGGCTCCCAGACTCAGCAGCCTTGCACCAGCCTTGCTGCAGCCACTGGGGCCACATTACAGAGGAGCAGTAGGTTTGGGAGGGGGAATTGCAAAGGGGAGGGAAATCATTGAGGAAGGCCCAGTAAATAAAATGTTAATAGCAAATGGGGGAGTCTGTGTACAAAAGTTGATGTGCTTGTAAATATATTTTTCAGTTTGGTAAGAAGTAGTTCTATTTGCTAAGAACCAGTTGTGTTTGTTCATAAATTGTTGTGTTTGTTTATTATTGGTTGTGTTTGATAAGAGAGAGTTGTGCAGAATAATAAATGTTTATTTCGACGTAGCACATTTTCTGATGTTTCTCATTTGAACTTTGCCCAGTCATAGGGGCTGCGAGCTGGCTGTAATGATATGGTTGTTCTGCGCAAATGCCATGTGCTACCTCATTTATTGGAAGCGCTGTGTAATGAGGCATTCATGAATGGCCCTTGCAGAAGCAACATCAGCCAGGTGGCGAGTGGATAACCCTTGTCTCCGAGCAGCCAGCCGCGAGCTTCATGTGGTTGGAACAGTCTTGGGACACCAGTCTGTCGCAGGATGAATGCATCGTGGCTGCTGCCAGGATAGCGGGCATTGACGGCGAGGATGCGCTGTCTGTAGTCGCACACCAACTGCACGTTCAGAGAGTGGTAGCCTTTGCGGTAACGGAACACCTCTGCATTGTGATGAGGTGTCCGCAATGCCACGTGGGTGCAGTCAATGGCGCCCTGAACCATGGGGAAGCCCGCTATCCTTGCAAAGCCACCTGAGCGTTTATGCTGTTTGTCTCTGGTCATGGGGAATGAGATGTACTCCCTTCTCCTTCTGTAGAGAGCATCTGTGACCTCCCGGATGCAGTAATGGACAGCGAACTGTGAAATGTTTGCAATATCCCCTGTTTAAGCTTGGAAGGAGCTGCTAGCATAGAAATTGAGAGCAACTGTGACCTTCACTGCCACAGACAGAGACGTCCTGGTCCTGAGCTGAGGCTGGAGCTCTGGCTGCAGGAAGTGACAGAGCCTTCTAAGGCACTGCTCCTCTAACAGATGAATGTAGGAGAACTGCTCCCGGAATACCCTGGGAGGGTAAGGTCTCCGTTTGAGAGCCCTGTTGGCCCTCCTCCCTCTGACCACATTTTCCAATATTTCTCTCTGCCTCCGCTGCCTGCGACGGTGAAGCTGGAGGGTGAGGTCTCGTGCCAGTACAGCCCCCATTAAGTGTTGGAAATGTTGCAGTATCAAAAGTAAGACAAATGAACCTGATAAATTTTTGTCAGGAGCGAAACTCCTTCAAGCAGGAAAACCTCAAATGGGTCAAAACGCCTGTCTGCTTCTGTCAAAGTGACAAGGCAGCATTGTTTGCCGACTGAAAAAACAGGAAGCACAAGCCTTTAAATAGCGCTCCCCCAGCTCCCAGCCGACTGCAAACTGCCTCCTCTACCTGTCGTTCCTAACGGCAGGCGCTGAGGCAGGGGGCAAAAATGAATTTCCGGTCCAGGGCACTACCGGGGCGATGCGCGGCCGGGCAGGAAGTCCCCCGGAGGCGCTAACCAACCAAATTTCTCCCTTATATTCTTTAGAGATTTGAAGAATAAGAGGTGATCTCATTGAAACATACAAAATTCTTACAGGGCTTGACAAGGTAGATGCAGGGAGGATGTTTCCCCTGGCTGGGGATTCTAGAACCAGGGGTCACAGTCTCAGAATAAGGGGTCGGTCATTTAGGACTGAGATGAGGAGAAATTTCTTCACTCAGAGGGTGGTGAATCTTTGGAATTCTCTACCCCAGAGAGCTGTGGAGGCTCAGTCGTTGAGTATATTCAAGACAGAAATCGATAGATTTTTGGATATTAAGGGAATCAAGGGATTTGGGAATAGTACTGGAAAGTGGAGTTGAGGTATAAGATCAGCCATGATCTTATTGAATGGCGGAGCAGGCTCGAGGGGCCAAATGGCCTACGCCTGCTCCTATTTCTTATGTTCCTATGACAATGCTTTATTAGCAGACCTGGCTTTCATATCCAGACTCTTGGAACTGAATTTATATGACTTGCTGTATAAAAACTAAAAAGCATTCCTTGCAGGGCCTTAGGTACATAATACACTTCCTTTACCTATTGGTACCAAAATATCAGGTAGATATGGTGTTATAGTATGGGTTTTCTAAACACCATTTTGGTTGTAAGGGTGGCACTAGACTACCCACATGCAAGTTGTGCCATTCAGGTAACATGTGTCTTAGTTTGCATGCCCACGGCGAACCATTAGCCTAATTAGCAGTTACTGGAATTCACATAGGATTCTCACTGCATCTCCTATCAATTCAAAAGATGAATAATATCAAACCAGCTTTGTATTGTTTGAAATAATTAGTCACATTTATTTACAGTTAAACAATTTACAGAAGCAAAAGTAATAAGCACATGTGAATATAAGCAGGAATTAAAAATGCTCACTTAATGAACCAGATATTTCTCTAGCTTTTCTTATAATTTCGTGAAATGAAACGGATGAGCCTTCAGTTGTCCTTGGTAAACTGAATCTAGTCTCAATGTATATCCCTCAGGTAGAGGATTTACCTGTAGAATAGATAGTCCAAATGCTCCTGGAATCCTATGTCACACCAGAACTGAAATAAACTAGTAGCCAGATATGGGATATTTACATATTTGATTCATTTGATGCAAAATCAATTCTTTTGAAGAAGTAGACAAATGTAAACAGCTTTAGGGGGCTAAATTTGGTTGATTTGCGCCTCCCAGAGGGCGCTAACGGGGCGCAAATCAACGAGCGCCTGGGCACGGCGCCGCTAACGCCTCCCGTGAAATTCAGCGGGAGGTTAGCGCCACGTGGCGCTGCGCCACCAGCGATGACGTCATTGCCGTGCGCAGCGCCCCGGCTGTAATATTGGCTCCCAGTTGGCCTCTCATCCTCCACCCTCCATAAACTTCAGCTCATCAAAACTCTGCTGCCTGTATCCTAATCCACGCTCACCCATCACCCCTGTGCTCACTGACCTACATTGGCTCCTGGTTCACCAATGCCTCAAATTTAAAATTCTCATCCTTGTCCTCAAATCCCTTCAAGGCCTTGCCCCTCCCTATCTCTGTGACCTCCTCCAGCCCTACAACCCCCCAAGAACTCTGCATTACTCTAACTCTGTTCTTTTATCCATCCCCCACTCCCTTTGCTTCACCATTGCCGGCCGTGTCTTCAGCCGTCGAGGCCGTAATTTCTGGAATTCCCTCCATAAACCTCTTGGCCTCTCTACTTCTCTCTGCTCCATTAAGATACTCCTTAAAACTTACCTCTTTGACCAATCTTTTAGTCAACCCTCCTAATATCTCCCTCTTTGGCTCAGTGTCAGTTTTTATTTGATAATGTTTCTATGAAGTGCCTTGGAACAATTTCCTACATTAAAGGCACTATATGAATGCAACTTGTTGTTGTTGTTAAGGCCTGGCTTCCCACACCTACCTGTGGCTTTCAGTATTACAGCCTATTTCATTAATCTGCCATTAACCAAAATAAATTTGCTCTATAATTAAGCAAAGGTTTGCGAAACATTCTTAAAAGGATATGCCTCTTTAAGGGGAGTTATTTTGCGTATATTAAAAAAGATGCAACAATAAATTAAAGTCTCCTTGATTCAAAGATCTATTTTCAATTTTTTATTAATAATTAAAATTTGAAAAAACTTTTAGTGGACATAGATGGGAAATAATGTAACTTATCAGTTACCTTTCCATTATGTTTATTGTGATTAAGTGTGTTGCTTTGTCCACTAAAAGCTTCTGAGAAGCTCAAAATGGAAGCACTGTAAGTGAATGGATACAGAAAAACTTTAACTCCATTATAACAAATAGGTAAAGATAATACAGTTATCTTTTCTAATATCAAAGTGTATCCATACTCTTGACCTTTAAGAAACTAAAATTTCTTTATGGAAAGTCCATAAAACACTGTTAAATTTGATTTGCTGAGCATAAGACTTCAAGATCATGCATGTGTGTGTATTTCAAAGTAGCAAAGGGACTCATTATATTTGACCTTATGAAAGAGCTATCTGCTTTATAACTTTCGTTTTATATGAGCACCTTTCTTTAAGGAATGGTGAATATATATTTAGTCTTAGCAGCAGTGCATTGTTTGTATGCCCTTTCTCTTTCAATGTGTGGTAAACTGCACTGGATGTAATCATACAGCACTAGACTTGTGTATCAGTCACAGTATACGAGTATATTTTATCTCAGACTGTCTGGAGCCAGATTCAATCAGCTGAGATCCTTGCACTTAACACCTTAATGGTCTTCAGAGAGACAACCTCTCTGGAATTAAAATAACTGCAGACAGACAGAAATGCATTTGGTAACGGATTCTCTTACCTTAAAGTTGGCTAAATTAAAACAAACTTCTCATGCTTGACAATTACTTACATACTCTTGCAAATAGAACAGTCTTCCATAGCAGCAAAGCAGAAAGTAAATAAATTTGCATTTAATAATGTACATCAAATAAATAACAGTGGGATATTCTGCCAGAAGTATATAGAATATATGTATATGAATTGTCAAATGCAAATTTGTATGTTTAGCATTTTGAAGTAAGAGCCAATGTATATAAAATACATGCTGTGCTTGTTTTATAATGATCCAAAATGTCTCACCATCCTTTTCTATTGAATCCTGTTCTGTTCAAGTGTAGAGTTTTGTTATCAATGCTTCTGTTTGAATCTTCACAAAAGCATATCTGTTGTCCATCCAATGGGCCAATTATGCTACAGTTTCCATGTTGATGCAATCTGCTTTCACACAAAGAACAGTACAACTGGAGTTTAAAAAGGTGATTCTAATTTTAGCAAGTGGCATGAGACCACTTTGAGAACGATAACTTGAACATTTTTTTAAATCATAAAGTTTAGAACTCCAGGGATTCCGCTTTCACTAAACTTAAACATTTCTGGACATTTTGATACCAGTGAGGTGGCTCTATACATGCACACTTAAATTCACTGTGTCTACCTTGTCCAAGTACACAATGGTATAAAGCTGCTAGTAAAATTGATGTGTGCGGTAGAAAGGCTGAATCAGTCTAAAACGTTTCTTTCCTTCAGCCTCATCAGTGTAAATAAGAAGAAGCTGTTGCGGCTGTTGTCCACTATTTAAACAATCAAATTGAATCAACAGTGTAGAATTACTATGATTCTTACTATGTATCTATTCCATCCTGCACCTGATCTCAGAATTCCAGTTCATTCTCAGGTAGAGCTGAAAACTTGGGTGCATGGAGGTTCTGATGAAGGGTCCCACCTGAAATGTTCACCTGCTTTCCTAATCCAAATATTGCCCGACCTGTACATTTTCCGTTAGTATTTCAAATTTTCATCATTTAGTCTCTTTCATTTTACATGTGTTGGATGGATCCCTGTGTTTCACTCTGCTTTAGTGGAAGCTTCCTGTCCTTCTGACATGTATTGCCAGAGCTTCATTATAATTCAATCCTTTTTCTGCCTGCACCTCTTTAATGGTTTGACTGAATAGTTGGAATCCATTTTGTCAATGCCTAAATATTTTTCAAACCTAGCTGTAAATTAATTCTGCTCTGTTAGTTTGAGTTTGCCTGCTTCTTTAAGGTAATTGGCAAAAGAACCAGAGGTGAGATAAGGAGAATTTTTTTTCACAGCGAGTTGTTATGATCTGGAATGCACTGGGTGGTAGAAGCAAATTCAATAATAACTTTCAAAAGGGAATTGGATAAATACTTGAAGGAGAACAATTTGCAGGGCTATGGGGACAGGGCAGGGGAGTGGGACTAATTGAAAGAGCTGGCACAGGCACAATGGGCCGAATGGTCTCCTTCTGTGCTGTATCATTCTATGATTCTTTCTTGCATATGCGAATTACACTGAACTGTGCTGTTTTCTAGATTAATAATCAAATGATTTAAGTTAGTAGCTCTGCTTGTGCGCACCTAGAACAGAGAGCTCCTCCTGGAAAACTCAAATGAACAGACACCACCCCTTTTTTCTAAATTGTGTCACCATCCTGCCCTCTCATGAACAATCTCTGCTTAGTTTATCCAGTGAGTACTTGGATCACGCAGACCAGGAAGGGTGGAAAGATGGTAACTGGAGAGCACAAACTTAAGTCCAGGGAGTAGGGGAAGTACATGCTTCAAAATTCTTAGGAGTCTTAGGAATAGAATGGGAGACCGGGGGGTCCTTGCTGAAGAGGGAGGCTATAATATCACAGATATCACAAAACCTGGTTCAACAATGACACTGGTTGGGTAAACGTGCAGTGATAGAGGTCACTTCCTAGAGATGAAAAAGGCAAATTGGAAATTGGAAAAAGAACATGATTACAATGGAGATGGACCAGGTTTGGACCAAGGATAGATTGGGACATCTATAAATCTATAAAGGGAACAAAACATAATTCTGACACTATGTTGGATTGTTACTTAGAACAACTGACCAAGGAACCTGTCTGACCGAGGGCACTATTAACCTGATATTAAGTACCAGAAGGTGATAGAAACATAGAAACATAGAAAATAGGTACAGGAGTAGACCATTCGGTCCTTCGAGCCTGCACCGCCATTCAATGCGTTCATGGCTGAACATGCTACCTCAGTACCCCATTCCTGCTTTCTCGCCATACCCCTTGATCCCCCTAGTTGTGAGTGTTATATCTAACTCCCTTTTGAATATATTTAGCGAACTGGCCTCAACAACCTTCTGTGGAAGAGAATTCCATAGATTCACCACTCTCTGGGTGAAGAAGTTCCTCCTCAGCTCAGTCTTAAATGGCTTCCCCTTAATCCTTAGACTGTGACCCCTGGTTCTAGTTTTCCCTAACATTGGGAACATTCTGCCCGCATCTAATTTGTCTAAACCAGTCAGGATTTTAAATGTCTCTATAAGATCCCCCCTCATTCTTCTGAACTCCAGAGGATACAAGTTCAGTTGACCCAATCTTTCTTGATATGTCAGTCCGGCCATCCCAGGAATCAATCTAGTGAACCTTCGCTGCACTCCCTCAATAGCAAGAATGTCCTTCCTTAAGTTAGGAGACCAAAACTGCGCACAATACTCCAGGTGTGGCCTCACCAAGGCCCTGTACAACTGCAGCATCACCTCCCTACTCCTGTACTCAAATCCCCTTACTATGAAGGCCATCATTCCGTTTGCTTTCTTGACTGCCTGCTGCACTTGCATTCCCACCTTCAGTGACTGATGTACCATGACGCCCAGGTCTCGTTGCACCTCCCCTTTCCCTAATCTGCCACCATTCAGGTAATAGTCCGCCTCTCTATTTTTACCACCAAAGTGGATAACCTCACATTTATCCACATTGTACTTCATCTGCCATACATTTGCCCATTCACCCAACCTGTCCAAGTCACTCTGTAGCCTCCTAGCATCCTCCTCATTGTTCACACTGCCTCCCAATTTAGTGTCATCCGCAAATTTGGAGATATTACATTTAATCCCTTCGTCCAAATCATTAATATATAATGTAAACAGCTGGGGTCCCAGCACCGAACCCTGCGGTACCCCGCTGGTCACTGCCTGCCATTCTGAAAAGTACCCATTTACTCCTACTCTTTGTTTCCTGTGTGCCAACCAGTTCTCAATCCACGTCAACACATTACCCCCAATCCCATGTGCTTTAACTTTGCTCACCAATCTCTTGTGTGGGACCTTGTCGAAGGCCTTCTGAAAGTCCAAATATACCACATCTACTGGTTCCCCCCTGTCCACCCTATTGGAAACATCCTCAAAAAATTCCAGAAGATTTGTCAAGCATGATTTCCCTTTCATAAATCCATGCTGACTTGGACCTATCATGTCGCCACTTTCCAAATGGTCTGTTATGACATCTTTAATAATTGCTTCCATCATTTTACCCACGACCGATGTCAGGCTGACCGGTCTATAATTCCCTGCTTTCTCCCTCCCTCCTTTTTTAAAAAGAGGGGTTACATTGGTTACATTGGCCACCCTCCACTCCATCGGAACTGATCCAGAGTCTAAGGAATGTTGGAAAATGATCGTCAATGCATCCACTATTTCCAAGGCCACCTCCTTAGAGCAGGTCAGAGTCAATACACTGGCAAGAGTGGCCACAATATGCTGAAATTTAACATTTGGCTTATGATGGAAAAGAGAATTAGTCTCGTTAAAACATTCAACTTTAGAAAGGCAGATTTTGAGGGTTGAGCTCAAGAAACTGGACTTGACAGCACTGTTAGAAGGGAAAAGCATGGACAAAAAATGGGTCATGTTTAAAAATGCTATACAGAGTACAGAACATTACATACTGCTGGCCACATTATACCCTTCCACTAATGGGCTGACAAACAGGGCCAATACTGTTACCTGCAGATGAAGCGCTACCTTGATATACTTTTCATACTTCCACATGAGCCAAACATAGAAAACCAGAAAGCTTGAGGAAAGCCGAGGAAACAAGAGCTAGGTTGACTTTTAAGGAAAGAGGAGTGCAAGAAGAATGGGGGTTGATTTTAACTCCCGGGCAGGAGCGCAGCCTAGCGAGCAGCCAGCTCACCTGGGAGCAGTCGCAGGTAGGCCCAGACGATTTTATCAGCGTGGTCTCATTTACATTCTGCAGGAAGGACTACTGTCCAAACCCAGTGGGAATGACAAGGAGCTCGGCAGATCCGTGCAGGATTTCAGGCGGCATGAGGCCACCACTGGGGACCAGAGGGAATGATTACTGGCATAAGGTAAGTGGTCGGGTGGGCGTCTGGAGGCGGCCATGGTCAGGGGAGGGGGAAGGAAGCCTGGGGCAGGGTAAGCCCAAAGTTTTCTTCTGGGGGCCCAGAAGAGCTTTCCTGCTCCTCCTATCCCACAAGGAAACTATTATTAAAGTTTAATATCTGGGGGGAGGATCAATGTGGTGGAAAAACTAAAAGAAATAGAAATTTTAGATAAGGTGGTCACTGATGGGCTAAGGAAATTGAAGGAATCCAAGACACCAGGCTCAGATGGATTTCATGCACGGGCACTTAGAGAAATAAATAGCAAAATTAGTCATGTCCTTACCATTATCTTTAAAGAATCAGGAGTAGTGCCCTAGATTAGAAAGTAGGTAACAACTTACCATTAAAAAGGGGCAGAGAGATGACCCAGGACACAGCAGGCCAATGTGTCTAACATCTGGGGTAGGTATAGTATGAAAAGGCATCCTGAAAGAGAGGATAATGAAATACTTGGATAGGTATGGTATAGTAAGAGATAGTAAGAGATAGTAGGAGTGAATTTATAGGAGGGAGGTTTTCCTTGACAAATTTACTGGAGTTCTTCAAGGAAATGATTGACAAAGGAAATTTGGTGGATGTGATATATTTATATTTCATAGAGTCATAGATGTTATAGCACAGAAACAGTCTGTTCAATCCATCAAATCATAGGAGCATAGGAATAGGAGTATCCCATTCAGCCCCTCGAGCTTGTTCCACCATTAATGAGTTCATGGCTGATCTGTATCCTAACTCCTTTTACCTGGCTTGGCTCCACATCCCCTAATACTTTTGTCTAGCAAAAATCTAACAATCTCAGATTTAAAATTATTAATTGAGCTAGCATCTACTGCTTTTTGTGGGAGTGAGTTCCTCACTTCTACCACCCTTTGCATGAAGAAGTATTTCCTAACTTCTCTCCTGAATGCCCTGGCTCTTATTTTAATGCTATGGCCCCTGGTCCTAGACTCCCCACCAGCGGAAAAGGTTTCTTTCTTTCTCTATCTACCCTATCAATTCCTTTCAAAATCCTAAAAACCTCAATCAAATCACCCCTGAACCTCCTACATTCCATGGAATACAAGCCTAGTTTAGGTAACCTCTCCTCATAATTTAACCTTTGGAGCCCTGGTAACATTATATTGAATCTGCACTGCACTCCTTCCAAGGCCAATATCTCCTTTATCCAGTGCGGTGCCCAGAACTGTACACAGGACTCCAGATGTGGTCTAACCAGGGCTTTGTATAGCTGCAGCAAAACGTCCTCCTCTTTATAGTCTAGCCATCTAAATATAAAGGTTAACATTCCATTTGCCTTTTTGATTATTTTTTGTACCTGACCACTACATTTTAGTGACCTGTGTACATGGATCCCTAAATCTCTTTACACCTCTACTGTTCCTAGCTTTTCACCATTTAAAAATTACTCGGGTCTATCCTTTTTTGGTCCAAAATGGATGACCTCATACTTACATGCATTGAAATCCATCTGCCACAGTTTTGCCCACTCACTTAATCTAGCAATGTCTCTTTGTGATTTATGCTCCCGTCTACACTACTTACTCTGCCACCAATCTTTATGTCATCGGCAAACTTGCCATTATTCTCCAAATGAGCCATCTAGTCTAATCCTTTCAATAAGGTTTTTGATACCAAATAAGAGGATTTCTAGTCAGCGGGATAAAAACAAAAAATGCTGGAAATGCACAGCAGGTCAATCAGCACCTGTCAAGAAAAAAACGTTATGACGTCTTATGCGTGTACCCTTCATCAGGACCAGGAGTGTTTGATTCCTTCGTTCATACAGTTGAATTATGGCTTGGGCTTGGAACCTGGCCAGAACATTTTTCTTCTATCCTTGCCACCTTCACTGGTGACTTCTGACTCACCTGGTACATCTTCCGAAAACACATACCCTAAGTTTTGTGGGATGCAAGTAGCTGTGCTGGGGCTGGTACTGGGGTAGGGAAAGTACTTGGCACAATGTGCTAAGGCCTGCAATGCACTCACTCCCAACTCATCTATAGGAAGAAAAAAAGGAAGATTTACAATGCATCCTCAAGACAATACCCTTAAGGAGAGATAAGATCTTAAGACATGTTGTACTGAAGCTTGCTTTGCAAGTGTAGCCCAAAGGGAGGGATTAAGAAAATGAGTGTGGGAAGGGTTATAATAGATAAAGGGTACTTGCTGGGTGGTGGTAGCACACCTCCATATTCACCAATCCCATCCACTGATTCTTGGCTGAGAAAGGCAAAGGCCTTATCCACATTATGAGCGAGTTGCTTAAGCATTGCTGGACCACTGCCTGTCCTGATCCTCTCTCTGTAGTTGTGCACAGCCTTGGCCTGGTGTTGTTGCTGGCACTATTCACTGTGATTTGAACTTTGAACTGCTATGTGCAAGGAATTACTATGTCCAACTGCAACTGTGCCTTCCAGCGTCAGTTCCGTGGAAGAATGTTGCAAGAAAGGCTGAATGGTCGCTAGTTGCTCGCTCCCTGAGGGTGCAAAAGAGAACCATTGATATTGGGGTCATGAGTCCCATGGGGGAATGGTGGGCATGTATACGGAGGTGGGTAAACTCATCATGACACTTCTCTGATGCCAGATTCTTATACATTTGCACCTGGTACAATTGAGCTGGGAGACTGCACCTCCTTGTTCCAATATCCATTCTTGCAGCTTTAACATTTACTTCAACAGGAAGATGATTTTAGTCTCCAAAGAGGGCCACCCTCCTTCGTTGACAGGAATTGGTGCTAAATGATGGAGTCTTCCTCACTGCCCTCATTGCATACATTTTGACAAGAAAACAATGCTTGACCTCCAGCCAACTACAACACTCCAACATGGTGCTGAATTTTGGTTTATTGGCAAGCAAGAGGCCTTTAAGAAATATTGGCTCACCCAATTATGCACCTCTCAGCCAACTGCAACACAGACCTGCCTCTCTGCACATGCTTTCTATTTTTTTAATTTACAAAGAACTGACTACTGTACCCCAATCTGAGTAGAAAATAGTTTTGTATATTTGTTAAAAGTTACTTTCCGTCATTTAAAATCAGGTTACTCACAGGTGGTGGAGTGACACTGGTTTAAAATATTTAATTTTTGTGATAAACCGATTTTGAGCTGTATTAATCAAACTGCACCAAATTTTTAAGGATTTTTTTAAATTACATTTTAAAAGTTGCCCGATTGCACTGGTTCATGGCAGATTTTGCGTTCGGTGATATGCAAATGAGTCAGAGTGGAAACTCGGGGGGGGGGGGGGTGGTGGGGGGGAAACACTTTTCAAAATGGGTGCAATTTTGGGCATAATTTGTGCCAGAATCGCCGATTCTGCCCAAAGCGAAAACTTTACCTAGTTTAATTTACTAAGAAACTGACTAGTGTACATCAATAAAACTAGTAAATGGCTCTGCATCGTTTTTTTTAAGTCCTTTTCAGTTATTTAAAATCAGGTTACTCACAGGTGGTGGACTAGACACTCTTCTTAAAAATGCTTATTTTTTTGTGATAAACCCATTTTCAGCTGCATTAATAAAACTGCACCAGGTTACCACTGGAAGAAAAAAAGACAATTAAAGACAATTACATTCAGAAGTGCTGCCCGATTGCTCTGGTTCATGGAAGATTTTACATTCGGCGATATGCAAATGAGTTTGAGTGGAAACTTGAGCAAAAAATTCAATTCAGAAAACTAATGCGCTTTTGAGTGCAATTTGTGCCCAGATTGCCAATTGTGGCCAAAATAGAAACTCTATCCCAGAATGTTTTACCAATACTAAGCTAAGGAATGCAGTTTTCAGTTTGCCTTTTCGGATCTTACCTAATGGTTTTCATAGATACCAGTAACAAGGCTGAAAAATAAACATTGATTTAATGTTTTTCTCCAAACATCAGTGAAGGATCTGAATGCTGCAGGTGACTGTGGACCAGTTTGTAACACAATGTATACTTTAGTGAAATAATGCACAAGAAAATGTTTTATGGAACGGTAATGTACAACTTAATCTACCCAAATCAGCTATTGTTGAAATTCACTTCTTAAATGTATAGAATCTGTCAATTGAAGGGAGTATTTGAATTTTTTCCTCATTTTGCTTCCATTTCAGAAATTAAAAATGGAGATGTTTGTGAAGCACCATCTTAAACCAAGTGACCCAGTTTGGATAAAATTCAGTCTTTTGCAGAAATAACCCAGAATGAAGCAGTTTGGATTTAGGATTTGATCCAGTCTACTGTGGTGGCTCTACAGAATCGATTGCAACTTTTTACAGGGACTATTTCCAAAATATTGTGAATATGTTATCCTGTTACAAAACAATACAATATTATTGAAATGTAGTTGCATCTAATTAGTCCAAATAACCAAAGATTTGGCTCTTTTTGCAAACTCCCAGTATCGAGATGTATTCACATTTTTAGATTTTATTTCCTTCCCTGCCTTTCCTCATTTTACTCCCCTTGGAGGCTGCTCACAAAGAAACAGCGACTTCCAGCCAGCAGGATAGGAAAGGTCAACTCCTTTTCTTCTCCTGGAAAGCATTAAAATGCAACTCTTTTATCAACCAGCAGGAGAGAAACTTCTAGTGTTAGATGCCAATTAACGTCAGCTTTCTGTTGGCACAAGTAAATGCCTCATTATGATACCGGATAATCCTTCCAGCAGCCTGGTTAAGAACCAGGGAAAGTAACCCAACAACGAATGGAGCGTGTGAAGTTTGGGAAGGGAATGTTACGCAACTGGATAGATGAAGAGAGGTAGGAGGAGGGTCGTGTGCAGCACAAACACCAGAGTGGACCTGTTGGGAACCTCATTGAGAAACTTCAGTGCAGTATGCTTGGCTGTACTCTGTTTCTCATCCACGTGAGTGAACTAACTGCAGGATGTTATTAAAAGTTATGTTTTTCTGTTTGCTGAAAGCAGCTTCCTTTGCAGTGTTAATTCGCAATCTCAAAGATAAATGGTGAGCAAACCATCGCTAGTCTATTTAGACAGAGGTGGGCAGTGAGCAGACAAATTAAGCTAGACATTACTATTGGTGATAATATCATATGATGCATAATGCACTATTGATCATTTCTAGGGTATTTTAATGATTTGTTTTCCCTCTCAATCACCTCATGATGTTCTAGGTAAGCAGACGTTCCACCCCCCTATGACTTGGAAGCTGCAGCCTCTTGGTTTTCTGCACCATCAGAGATATTAAACCCTAAGAACTCATTCAGTTCCTATTTTTGGAGGACACCCTGCACTTTTAGATTACACATAGATGTTGCAGAAGGCAGACATACCAACACACCACACTTGAATTTGTTACAGGCTCCGAATGGAGTTACTCGGTTTTATTTATTTATTTTTTATTTACAGTCATTTTAATGCATAAACGCACATACAGAACACTACAATTCTACACAACGACTAGCTATTAAACTGTATACCTTTGAAGATGCACCCTGCTCCTTCAGCAGTAAATAGTACATAAGGACCAATTCTACAATGCGGCAAAAATGGAGCTGGGATCGCAGCACTATCACAATGGCTTGCACCTGTGGGAAGCAGAGCTGAACTCATAGGATTCAGCAAGGTCAGCTTGTTTTGAATGCACTCCCTGTGCCTTTGTCACAAACACAGGGAGCACATTGAATGAAAAGGATTGAGAATCTGGAAAACAGCAGCTTTTAAAGGGCTGCTGTTCCATTTAGACATTGCTGACTGCTGTAGCTACATTGAAGAGCAGTTACAGAAGGCCATCAAGGCCAGCTGGGCATTACTGCACTCTTTGATGGTGAAGTTTTGGATCTTCTGCTGCAAGAAGTGCAGTAGCAGAGGGTAATGATATCTGGGCTGAGAGGAACCCTTTTGCGCAGATCAATGTGTGATAAGCATGACAGGAGGTGGCAGACATGGTTAATGCTGTCTCCAACATCCATAGGTCGTGGGAACAAATAATGAAGACATTCTTAGACCTGAGGACCTAAGATTGCTCACCGTTGCACAATTAAAATAAAGTCCATGCATATAGTGTGCCACAAGCACTGTGACCCCAACATAGTGCAGCATCATCAATGAAGCACTGGGACAATGCCTCACATTATGCATACCAAAAATTCCAGGTCTGCAATGCTTCAGTTTAATATTTATAGAAGTAGAACTGTTGCATGTTGTGCTGCCATGTCGAAGCTCTGGCTGAAACTACTTGCACGTTGTCTAGTTATCCATTCATACAAGGTGGGATGTAGACTGGGCACTGAGGTGGAACTGTCTATTATTTCCAAATGATAAAAGCATATATTTTGTCTTCTTTGTAAAGAAGAAGGCTAAGGTGAACCAGAGAGAGAGAAACTGGATTGGAGGTAGTCATACCACAGTTCAAATTTTGAATTACATGAAGAGGTAGCTCTCCAAATCTTCAGACTGGAGGCAATAGATGGTATGGGCCTGGGAGAGGTTCGTGGCCTGGCAGCAGATTAAGAAGGCAGGTGACCTTTTTATTTTCTGTTATTGCTTCCCTTCGAACTCACTCATTCACTAACAATCAGACATATTTGCCCGCCAGCAGCATATCACTCAAAATATTGACATTGGTGCTGTATGCAAAACCATTTCAAGTATACAACATGCTCACACACGTTCCTTTTCTATTAGTGTAGGAGCCTCCAAAAATAGCGTACCCCCAGAAAGCTAGCCCATCTCATAAGTACCTGTCATGCACTTCTGACCATGCAGGCACCAGCTCAGATCCACCTGGTAAGAATCAAAAAGAAATGGTCAGGAGGGGACATAGGAACATAAGAACAGGAGGAGGCCATTTATCCAGGTAGGCAGGTTGGGGGCGGGGGGCCTCCGAGGCGGGCGGGAAACCCGGGAGGCCAGGTTTCCTGCAGGCCCTGTAACGGTAGGGCCTGATTTGCAAGTGAGGCCTCGGATTCCCGCCCGCAACCTCGTGGGGAGGCCTCCGTTCACAGGTGGTAGGTTAGGCAGGGATCCTGGATCCAGGGGGTAGGTATAAAGCCACTTACCTCCTGGATGCAGCAGTCCCCACCTCGGTTTAACTGCTGGGTTTCACGAATTGTGTGAAACCCGTCCACATGCAGTTAAAATCAAAATGGAGGTTAAAAAAGAGGCTTCCAGCCTCATTATAATGTTTAAATTGATGTACCGCCCCCTGGGAGTGGGTTGGTCGCCCGCCCCCCATGCCGCCCCCGTCCTGCCACCGTCAAAACTGGAAGTGGCTAGGTTGGAGGTGGGAATCCCATTTTTAACAATTTAACTACCTCCATGTTCCAAACCCACCCATTTTTGGAGGGAAAATTCTGGCCGTGAACTCTGTTACTCTCTGCACGGATGTTGCCTGACCTATTGAGTATTTACAGCATTTTCTGTCTTCTCAGAGGTCTCCTTTTACCATCTGAGGCCTTGCAAGCATCCAGCAGCACTCCCTACACACTTGAAAAACTTTTAATATCTATTGCAGCAAGCCACTATTTCAAGAAAATCAAAAAAACACTTTCCAAAAGCTTAAATCGAAACTTACCTGAATGATGTTACCTGGCGTGCTTAGGACCCAGCGCTGAATTCAACGCTAGGGTCGTAGTTCGGATTGGTGATGTTAAGTCAGCGTTGCATGCTGATTGATATCACCATGCTGCCATTTTCTTCTCCAGGGCGCTGCCAGTTACCAACTGGTGAACGAGCGGCGGCCGGCGTTTTAGCGCCATTTAGTGGTGCTGAGGAGATGCATTTCTAGCCCTTCAAAGCTCCCTGCATGGTATGTCAAAGACTCTGCAGAATTGCGGCTTTGGTATCTGTGCAGTAACGCAAGACCGATTGGGAAACCTACAATCCACCATGAAGAGTATAGCAACCCCACGACCATCGGCACGGGAGTCACTGAGGACAGAGGTCCAAAACCCAGACCCTGCTTCCATCATGAACAGTTATTGAGACCTGGCCCCCCACAATTTGTTGGAGCTTCACTTCTGGAATGGAGAGGCAATGGGATCAGCTTGACAGAACACTGCTGATGGGCTTCACACTCTTATGTGGGTCTGTTCCCACATAGATCCTTTGGACATCTAGCAGCTGGGGCATGGCAGCAAGAGGCATGGATGATGTATGTAACTCTCAGAGTGATGCCACACCTGTCCAACTTAACTGGCTCTTCAGGGGACTGAAGGGCTGGCAGGTACTGACTGTAGCAGTGAGCCAGCACAGGGGCTGAAGTACTGACAGTCGTTGCAGGATTACCTCATGACGCTGCAAAAGAGATGCAGCACGACAACTATGTCATTGCAGAGCAGCTGTCTGTAACTACAGAATTAGCATGTAGAAGATGATTAGGTAATAGACACCACAGATACACATCAATGCCAAGCACGGGAGAAGCAGACAATAAGAGATCTACATAAAACAGTAGTATTGAAATAAAATGGTTGCACATGTAATGTGTACATTTATTTTAACAGGGGCATATTAATGTAGCAGGCAGTGTGTGATAAGCAGGTATATTAGTATAGACAGCATTGATTAGGTAGAGGATGTTGTTCATAGGATTAGTATGAAAAACCATAGATAAAAACAGAAAATGCTGGAAACACTCAGCAGGTCAGGCAGCATGTGTGGAGAAAGAAACAGAGTTAATGGCTCTGAAATTCCGTTCCCTACGGGTGAGTACGCGCTGTGTACTCACCCGTAGGGCCAACGGAAGTGCCGGTTTCGCGCATGCACTGGAAACCGGAACTTCCGTTGTCTTGAAGGAAGGGGTTCAGAGGTCAACCGCGTGCGCCGGAGAGGCAGCGCGTACGCATCGAACTTCCGTTTTTTTCTCAGTTGATGCAGTGCGGGTAAGTCCCTGCAGCTGCACGTGGAAAAAGCAGGCGCAAGGCCTGCTTTTAACAAGGTAAGAGGTGAAGAAAGTAAAAGTAAAACATTTTTTCCACAGGTTTATCATTTTAAAATACTTTAAAGAAAGGTACATTTATTTTTAGTCCTGTTAAAAACTTTAATTATTTTTTTCAAAAATTTAAATTTTTGTTTAAAGTAGTTAATTTATGTAATTTATAGTTATTCTAAAAATGTGATGTTATTTTTAAAATTTATTTGAAGTTTTACCTAGCTTTTGGGGCCGATCTCTATTCATAGATTTGACAGGTCTTCCTGTCAAATCTATGAATGGAGATTCCCTGCTCCGATTGGCTCCCCATGGCCCACGTGATCCCAGGGACGCTGCGAACTAGCTTCGCCGCTGGGATACGCGGGCACTGCACACCGACAGCTGGAGCAGGCACAGGAACGGAATTCTGCGCGGGCCCAGAGCATAACGGTAGGCGCGCTTCTTAAGTGCAGGTCGGGGCTTGCACCCGCGGGAAGCCTCCGACCGGAATTTCTGGGCCAATGTTTCAGGAGATGACCTTTCGTCAGAACTGGAAAAATGTTACAGATGTAACAGGTTTTAAGCAAGTACAAAGGCAGGGAGAGCGGTGATTGGAGGAAAGGACAAAAGGGAAGGTCTGTGACAGGGTGGAAGGCAGGAGTGATCGAATGACAAAAGGGATAATGGTGCAAGGCAAAAGGTGGTGGTAATGCTGGGTCACATTTATAGAGTTAAGCAAAAATCCTGTCTTCATCAGTGAGCTCGTGGACTTCATAAAAAGTGACGTTTTCTGTTTGCTGAGGAGACCACCCTTCATAGGCTAATGGACTGATCCTCCATCTGAAAGAATAACCAGTGGCCAAAAAGCACTGTTCACTGATGTTATAATCCATGTGAAACTCCCGATCTGAGGGATATAGTTCTTGACAACATTCTGTTACCAAAGGGTACAAGAAGTCTTAACTCTTATCATTCATTGTGTGGTACTAAGAAGTTTGTTTTATAGAATCATAGAAATTTCAGCACAATAGTGCCAATGTGGAGTTGGCCAGTATCAGCACCAGCTCCACATTGGAGTTATTTACATTAATTCAATTGTCCTGCTCTTTTGCAATACCCTTCAGTATTTTTTCTTCTTAAGTGTTTATCTAATCCACTTTCAATGCTTTGACTGACACTAGTTGAGATAAGGTACTCCATATTCTAATAGCCTTTTGCTTTTATGCTTTATTTTTTATTCCAAGAAGCTGTTCTAATTGTTGGAAAAGGTCTGGTGAGTGCTCTGATGAATGGTGTGTTATAAACTACTTTTGTCTTGGACTCAATTATTTAACAAACTCAATGCATTTTAAACTTTACTTGATTTTACAAATATATTGGATTCGTTATTTTAGCCCATCTCTGATCTGTGCGTAATATTTTCCATCAATCTGAAGTGAGTGTGGGAGTGTAGTGTAATCCGGGGACAGTATCACAATTGGGATAATTGTTAGTCCCTGGTTGCATGCATTGTGCAGGAGCAGAAAGTAAAAGGCTTAGATTTTAGATTGGAAACAATGTGGTGTCATTACAGACATTGTTGTTAAGCTGTTAAATGTGTAAAGGACCCCAAAACAGCTCAGTAATCTCATCTGATGTATGCTAGGGCAATCCAATTAACAGCAACAACTTGCATTTATACAGCACCTGTTAGGTAGTAAAACTTCCCAAGGCACTTCACAGGAGCGTTATCAAACAAAATTAGACACCGAGTCACATAAGGAGACATATTAGGACAGATGACAAAAAAAACTTGGTCAAAGAGGTAGGTTTTAAGGAGCGTCTTAAAGGTGGAGAGAGAGGTGGACAGGTTTAGAGAGGGAATTCCAGAGTTTGGGGCCCAGGCAGCTGAAGGCTCAGCCGCCAATGGTGCAGTGATGGAAATCGGGAATGTGCAAGAGACCGGAATTGGAGGAGTGCAGCTATCGCAGAGGGTTGTAGGGCTGGAAGAGGTTAGAGAGATAGGAAGGGGATAGGTCTTAAGAACCCCTCCCCGTGTGTGCATAGGGATTTGTGCTGGAGTTAACCAGCTGTTTATCACAAGAACATTAGTCAACATCCCCAATGCTGGTTCAGCCAAGGTAATGCTACCCATTAGGGGGAAAGGATTATATGGAGCTCAGTGGGAAGAATTCTTACCCCGTTGACTGCTCTCCCCCTCCCGCTCCCATTAATGATCCAATGTGGCTGGTCATTCATCAAGGTGCTCTAGAAAGTTGGACTGTCTTGGTTTCAACCTCCCAATGCTGGGCATGTCCTTTTATGTAGAATTACATCGAGCATTACAGCACAGAAACAAGCCATTCGGCCCAACTGGTCTATGCTGGCGTTTATGCTCCACATAAGCCTCCTCTCACCCCTACTTCATCTAACCTCATCAGCACACCCTTCTATTCCTTCCTCCCTCGTGTACTTATCTATCTTCCCCTTAAATGCATCTATGCTATTCGCCTCAACCACTCCCTGTGGTAACACGTTCCACATTCTAACCACTCTCCGGGTAAAGAAGCTTCTCCTGAATTCCTCTTGGATTTATTAGTGACTACCTTATGTTTATGGCCTCCTACTTATGGACTCCCCCTACAAGTGTAAGTGTAAGTGCGTGTGTGTGCGTAAGCATGTGCGTGTGTTTGGGGATTAAGTGAAATAGGTTCATTTTAGATGCCATGGAGGAAGATTAAAAGAGTAAATTTATAGGTTGAAAGAGAATGTAAGTGATTTTGAGAAGCATTTAATTCTGCAATGCTAACTGCTACCAGTATGTTACATTAGAGGTAAGTTAAAAGGATTCCAATCTCTGACTTCAATGAGCAGGTATGAGACATCATACATTGGTTAGCAGTAAAATGATGCAAAATCTGGAAGAACCCTAAAGTACAAAGACAAACATATTTTACATAAGCCAAAATGTTTATTACAATGAAACTATATTGGAGTCAAAGTGGCAAATTCCATTCCACAAACTCCACAGAATTGCTGTACATAGATTAATGGATTCAAATGAGTGGTAAAACAGAAAATGCTATGCAACTAAGAACTACTCTCAAAAAGAAGCCACAAAATGCTACAAATAAAAGCTTGCCTGAGTGAATGATCAGCAAACTCTATGATCCACTATCAGACAAGTCAGATGCTGCCCTTTAACACCCCCATCACCATCTCAGAGCTTGCATGAGGAGGATCTGTGCCTGCTTCATCAGGTCATCAAATTAACAAGATGGAAATGTCCAGATGCACACTCACATGGTTGCCTTGGATTATATTAGGCAACTGGCTGATACGGTTGTTGGAGCAGATTGGTTCTCCAGTTAGGCTGCTCATTGCACTCATGCAAAAACAGCAACCTTCCTCCACGCTGCTCGCAATATTAACATTCATTAAGCCCTTAAGCCATTAGAAACCCTTTGCACAATGGTTGTGGGGCCAGCATCCAGTTCTTTTGTGCCCTTCAAGTGTCAAATCTGCTAAAACTTTGCAGTCTGGAAAATGTATATCTGGAATATCTGGAAAGAATTGTATATCTGGAAAGAACAGAAGTTTACAGTATATATCAAGCTATGTAATCCTACAATGATAGCATGGTCTGAATTGAATCACTTTTATACACATTGGGGTCAACAATCCCGTGCTCAGCACCTGTAGTATTCATGTACATTGGGCACAGGCTCCGAGGCCTAAGGTTTGCTGTGCACCTGTTGCACATTGATCAGTATAATAGCATGGGGGGAGCACTTGTGGCACTGAGGGCCACATAATGTGGTCCCAGCACCTGGAGAGCACTGCTGGAACTGAGTGCACATTTAAAATAGATGCTGAATGGTTAGCCCATTCAGCAGTGATGGTGCCTGTTCCTTGAAAGGGAGTCTGATTGATGATTGCAGTAACTGTGTGTTTACCAGCAATGATGTCATTGTTTACTTCATGGTGCTCTTCAGTTTCACTACTGCAGCTATTCACACCTTTCAAAGCTGAACCCCATCTGCCAACTGTGGGTGTTAGATGTGAAAGCTTAATTGAGCTCCCTCTAAATAGGATCTATGGGCATCCCGATGGTCATCCTTTATCTGATGGTTCTGGAGGACGAAGAGTAGGACCAGATGAGGATTGTGTCACAGAGTGATTAGGCACTTTGGGGGAAAAATTCGTGTTCGCCAGCAAAGTTGTTGGCAGTTAACGGCCGCTGGAATTGGCCGCAACGCTAACTGAATAAAATTGGTCTGGGGGGCATGGAAATAGGTGGCGCAGCGCTCACCTTCCATGCAACGCTGTCCTGGTGGCATTGCTGGAGGGATCCGGGATGAAGTTCCTGTCCAGGTCCAGCGTTCCACCTTCCCACAGCCTCCGTGAGCGAAGGTGTGGAGCTCCTAAGGAATTGTGGGTAATGAAGAGATCTGAGATTTAAAGAAGCCATGATACTGAAGCAATACAAAATAAAATGCAATGAATCAATTTAAGAAATATTCAATATTTTTAAGAAGTTCCAAATGTGAATATTCAGCTGTTAAAACTGAATTACCTTCCTAACCTCAACAAATAGGAAAACTGCCTCAGCACTAACACAAATGGCTCAGCAAGCCAGGGAAAGGGCACACAGGGTCTCACACACAGTGCTCCAGCTTTGTGCAGGGGGTCAACACTGCAAGAGAGATCCTCTACCCACAGGGGCCGAGAGGCCCTCCAGAAAGAACAATGTGGGAGTGTGAAGGAATAAGCCATATTCAGAAAAATACACCATTCTATGAAAGAATTCTGGCCTTATTAAAACATGACAAACTAGGTCTGGAAATCTAGAAACCTGGCTATGAAAAACTGTTAAAGCTTTCTGGCTATTGAGATAAGATAAGTTGTTGACACTGAATCAATAACCTAATTGAAACAGAAGGTTAAAGGTTCCTGATGGTCTGAATCTTTGGAAGCAGACAATGGTTCACCCTGTTAAGGTGTTCTAAGTTACACTTCGTAAATAGGCACATACAATTAAGAAACATATGCCTTCGTAAAAATGACATCAAGCAAAAGAAACACATACCGTCACACCGTTTTTGTGTTAAGCTTAAGACACCTACACAGGAGACATAATTCTGTATTGCTACCAGCTGAGGTGACTAAGAATTGCATAAATCACCCTGGTTAAGGTGTTCTAAATTACACTTCGTGAAAAGGCACAAACAGAAGGGCTTGGTAAAAATGACATCAAATAGATGCACCTGCTGTTACACCGTTTTTTATGGAGGGCTTGGGACACCTGGGGTAGAGACATAATTCTACATTGCTACCAGCTGAGGTGACTGTAAGAATAGCAGGGGTCAGCAGAAAAATGACTAGAGATAAATAGCTTACATCAGCAGGAAACTTCAAAGGAAATACCACTGAAAAAGGATATAAATATTGAACTTTCAAATGGGATGATAGATTCACTGTAAAGGGGCAAAGTGATTCTCAGGCTTCAGAGGTGGCTCTGTAAATATACAACTCTTTGTACCTCGGGGATCAAGGTATTGTACTGTATTTGATTTTGGTGGATATCCTGGAATAAAGACTAATAACTGTAAAACTGTAGCGAAGTTAAGATCTGATAAGAAGAATTGTAAGCTTTCTCTTTTTGGAACTGTTAATGTTGCGATTGAAACACCTACTGTGATTACATGTCGGTTCTTTAATAAATCTATATATTTTTAGAATTGTCTCACATAATACTTCTGTATCAAACTCACAAACTCAATTTCTGTACACTCTTTGGTGAGGAGTTGCAGAATTCTGGGGGACTTTTCCGGACCCTCATAATATCCGGAACGTTACAGTCTAGCTAAACTTATTAAAAGTGCTATCTGGAGGATGGTAACATCTTCAGGTTGTTACTTTCCTTTAGGGAGAGATGGTCCAGACCTTTAGATCCAATTAAGCGTCTTTAGGATTCGGCTACCTCAAACTTTAGTTGAAAGTGAACATCTGGGGAATACGCCTGATCTGGGGTAGCCCTAAAGGGGCTAGGACTAGTAATAATCCCTTCAGGAGTACATCGCTAAGCCATCACTGTCAGCAGTGTCGCCCCCACCACCTGGCCCAAAGAAGCTTCAAGGTCAGTGACTGTATCTTCAAATACTGTCTCCTATCAACTGCACCACTAGCCTCACATACTGCTCAATGCACAACCCTCAATCACTCACCTACCAACAATCTGCACCAATGACGAGGCACATCTCCCATTCCTAGCCTCACCTCACCCTCTTGGAGGAGATGGTGCAGGCCATTCTTGGCAGGGGCATGGTTGAGCCCTTGGCCAGCGGCGGGGCTGAAAGGATACAAGATGCTGGTATCCTCATACATTATCCTCCTTCTAGCATGCACCTCTTCCTTTCCCACCCTCCCCTCACCACAACTGCACCCTTGTGCCTTCCTCATTTCACGCACCCAAGAAATGCAGCCTGCCCAGCCAGTGTGTGAACAAGAAGAGGTAGCCTGCCCAGCCAATGGGACTGCAGGCAGATGATTCCATCCCGGATATCCTGGCCACAAAGGGGCTGTCTGGGATGCATCCTTCTGTCTGATTCCTCCTCTTCGGCTTCCTCCTCTTCTGCGTCTTCCTCTTCTGCCTTTTCCTCTTCCCTCTGCAAGCGAATGCAGTAAATGTGAAATGACAGCATAAAATGCTGGAAATACTCAGTTGGTCAGGCAGTATGTCGACCTGAGACATGAACACTGTTCCTCTCTCCACGGATGTTGCATGACCTGCTGAGTATTCGCAGCATGTTCTGTCTTCTCAAAGGCCTTCATTTACCATCCGAGCCCTTGCAAGCATCCAGCAGCACTCCCTACACACTTATAAAACTTTTCACATCTATTACAGCAAGCCACCACTTTAATAAAATCAAAAAAATCCAGTTCAAACCCTTAAATTCAAACTTACCTGAATGATGTGTGTGTCCCTTTAAGAGCTGCAGACATCGCCACTGTCAGCCACTGTCAGCCTGCTTGCACGGCAGGTTAATCTGGTGTGCTTAGGACCCCAATTCAGTGCTAGGGTCGAAGTTTGCTTTGGTGACGTTAAGTTCAGCTCCGATTGACGTCACCACGCCACCTTTTTTTTTACAGGGTGCTACCAGTTACCGGCAGCGCAAAGGGGGAGACGAAAATGGCAGCCGCTGTGGGACCCGCTGCCAGCTGGCAAAAAAGTGGCAGCTGTCATTTTATGGCGCTACGGAGTGGCGATGAGTACATGAATTTCTAGCCCAAAGTTTCCAGTACAAATCTGACCAGTTCGACTGGATATTCTATGTCATGTTTCAGTATTCATTACCTTCCTTCCTCTAACATCCAACATCTCTCTTTCTCTCGTAATTAGTTACTGGAGTCAGCTGAGTGTGGTTAACAACAATTTTTATCTGCCACTTATGTATTTTCATTGAGTTAATCAAATTATAAAAATTGAACAAATGAACTCATAGAAAATCTCCCAGAGCTTTGCAGCCATTTTAAAATTTGAACAGAACAAAGATGTGCAATTTTAGTACACATATCAACCTATATCATAGACTGATAAAATAGTTTTCTCAAGAAATCAAAAGTTACAGATATTAAATAGTCTGCCTTAAAATTATTACCATGCTTCCTACATGTTTAACAGTACAAAGTTCTGAACAAAATTAATAGAAATTATAATACCTTCCAGGGAAAATGAACAAATTTATGCTTTCCCTATAAACATTGAACATGTAAACTGATCCATTGAGCTAGAGTAGTTTTTTTATCCTGAAAATCAATAATCCCAAACTCAAGAAATTATTCAACTGATAGTTTTCCTTTTTCACCAACATTTTTGAAAGATATTTTAAACAGCTCCTGTTTATATACTTTGTCTAAAACATGTGATTTCTTATATAGATGTTTCCTTTTTACTTGAGAGATAGTGTAGTTCTTCCAGAATTTGCCCCCTTTAAGTTAACCCTGTCTCCGCTGTTCCTATTTTTGTGTTCAGTCTCAGATACACATCAATGCACATGAATGAAACAGATTCAATCACCCAACCTCTTAGAAGACATTACAAAATTTCAAATGCAAAGTTTCACTTGTCATACATGTAATACAGCCTGGCCAAGGTGCCCAAAATTATTGCCTCCAGCGTCTCATGCAGCTTTTCCTGCAAAGAGCCCTTGCCATGGAAGACAAGCAGCACAAACCAGGGGCAGAAGACAACCCTGATCAGAAGGCAGAAGACCTGTCAGTTAAAGGAACTGATCAATCACCAAGAATCATAAGGCAATATGTAACAGATAATACATTTACCAAGATGCCTGAAGTAGCCAAGGCATAACTGTCATCTGCACATGTAACTAATAGCCTTGTCAAATCAAGCTTCACCTCCATTGGACCCAGCCATACATCAAAACCCATGAATACAGCAGCATTTCTCCCCAACTACCTCAATATAGCTCATAGCAAATGACCTGTAGGGGTGCATTCCAACTTATATTAACCCTACACTGTGTGGTGCAGCTGTGTTCAGTGTGTTTTGCCCCTGTGCTTCCCTCTCGTGAAAGTGTATAGTGCTTGACTTCTACTTGCTAACTGTGTGCTCCTTCTAAGTATTTCCCCAGTAGGGAGAAGAGGTGAGGTGGATGGCTGCAGATGTCAGTGCTTGCCAGTGGAGATGGAGATGGTCCACTATATGCTTGTGATGGATCAGTCATTAGCCACGCAACTACAGGTGAAACGAGTATTGATATGGCGGCTGCATTGAACTGTATGCTGGGTAACACATCTGTAATGATTGGATAGGTAGTTTTGTTTTATTCGTTCATGGGATGTGGGCATCGCTGGCAAGGCCAGCATTTATTGCCCAACCCTAGCTGCCCTTGAGAAGGTGGTGGTGAGCCGCCTTCTTGAACCGTTGCAATCTGTGTGGTGAAGGTACTCCCACAGTGCTGTTAGGGAGGGAGTTCCAGGATTTTGACCCAGGGACGATGAAGGAACGGCGATATACTTCCAAGTCAGGATGGTGTGTGACTTGGAGGGGAACTTGGAGGTGATGGTGTTCCCATGTGCCTTCTGCCTTTGTCCTTCTAGGTGGTAGAGGTCGCGGGTTTGGGAGGTGCTGCCGAAGAAGCCTTGGCGAGTAGCTGCAATGCATCTTGTAGATGGTACACACTGCAGCCACGGTACGCCGGTGGTGGAGGGAGTGAATGTTTAAGGTGGTAGATGGGATGCCAATCAAGCGGGCTGCTTTGTCCTGATGGTGTCGAGTTTCTTGAGTGTTGTTGCAGCTACACTCATCCAGGCAAGTGGAGAGTATTCCAGCACACTCCTTGGGTAAACAGATGTGGTTTTGTCCTGAGAAACATCTGTATTGTCCATGCCAGTTCCTGCTATAACCCTTCTGCTAGACACTCATTCAAAATAGCTTGCAATTTGTGTGGGAGCAGACCACCGTGCAGCTATGAGGTTGTTGAAGCTCTGAGTTATCTGGTTCTCCAACGTAGTGTATAAAGAGAAGACAAACTGCTATAGATGGGAGTTCGAGGTCTGTATAGCCCCAGTCATAGCATTTGTTAAGGAAACTATGGATGAACTATACAGGCTGCTTGACACACTGTCAAATGACAACAACATGAACTGCTGATTTTGAGCTACCAACCTGCATTTGTAGGAATGCCCTCTAAGGCATGAATCCCTGGGCTCAAGCCTACAAATGCTGAAGCCCTCAAGCTGCCCTTCTGCTTGCAGGTCCTCCATTTCCACTTTCACTTGCTCCTCTTCACTCTTGCTCCCTCCTGCAAATCACTAACTGACCCCACAATATGGGTATAGTGGTGATGATGCTTGACACTGTAGGAGTGGGGGATGCAGGCTGCTGTGAGTTGCTCGGTTGAAGCTGCACATTGAGCTCTGCCACTTCCTCCCCTTGGGCAGCTGCAAGAGCAGAACAACAGATTTGACAGTCCTGGCAGCAAGGCATCACTTGAACAGAGGTTACATGATACAATATTTCAACGTGCTCTTCTGTGGTGCGTCCGTGTGTGTCTGTGCATAACAGTGAATGAGTGACTGAGTAACAAGAAAAAGAACGAGGATGAGGATAATATTAACCATGAGCATGGGAGAAACCTCCAATCTCCTCCTTCCTCATTGTCTCCACTGCCAGAATCTCCAGGGCCATCTCGTCATAAGGAATCAAGGGGGAAAAATTTGGTTGCTTTGCAAAGCAACTAGCGCGAAATTCAGCGGGAGGTTAGCGGCAGCTATAGCCGGTAGCACCCCGCGGCGCTGCGCCTCTGGTGGTGACGTCATCGCCGTGCGCAGCGCCCAACTCGCTCCCCGGCCGCAAACTTGGCTCACGCCCCCTGACCTACCGCCGGACGCTATGTCCCACAGGGTCAGGGTGGCGTTTTTGCGGCCAAGGCGGCGCAAATTAAAGAGCAGGTGCCGGGCGGCCTTTTTTTTCGGCCGCCTGCCAGCACCTGCCCCCTCTCACCTCCTCCTGCGGGGTGCCGGCCGCGATCGGTCAGCCCGGCACTCCACTTGAGTGCCGGGCTCTTTTGCCGGCATCCCGCTCCCCGGTGGTCCAGCAGGGCCCCGGTGCACGCTGCACTAGGCCCCTCCCATTTAATCAGGGGAGGGAGGCCTGCAGTACTGCGGTGCTAAGTGCCGACGCGTGTGGCGCTGCTGCACGTGGCACCGTGATATTCAATGGGAGCGCCCCAAGAGGGAAGGGGAGCACTTCCAGCAGCACCCTGCCACCTGCTTGGGGTGCTACCATTCAATTTCGGGTGCGGGGGTGTTAACTCTTTCGGGGTGCTAAAAGTTGCGCCCCGGCAAAGTTAGCACCCCAAAGGGGGCGGGAGCCAATTTTCCCTCCCAAGGGTCTTAGGTTCAGTGACTCTTTTCTGGTCTGCATGCACTGCTGTATTTTATGTAAACAGATGGAAAGGGGACATGTGGGAGGGCAGAAACTCGAGTAGTGCCGGTTTCTGGTGCAAAATGGGCAGCACGTTTGAGCTGCACACCCAAAGACATCAGCCTGAGGTCTGATTGAAGTTGGGCCTCGGGTCTCAACAACAACAACAACAACTTGTATTTATATAGCGCCTTTAACAGAGTAAAACATTCCAAGGCACTTCACAGGAGTGTTATAAGACAACATGAAATCAGTGAGCGAGTTGGGGACGCCAATGGGGCATGCCGATTTAAATCACCGTTCATCGGCTAAGGGTTTTCAGCCAGCTCCGATGCTGAGCTGCCCCACAGGTAGGTCCGGGGGTTGGGGGGTGAGGAGGCAAGACGCGCAGGGGAAGGAGCCCAAGCCAACAGCGCGTTTGTGGAGCCAGGAGGAGCACTCAGTGATAACAAGTTCTTAATTCATTTACATCTGGTGTTCTTACACTCCTGTAAAAATGTTGTGACTTGGGCTAGTTTCTAGAGATACACTTTTTTTTACATTCTAGTCAAATCAGAACAACACAGCTAATAATGCAAAGATTACACTGGACTCAATATGGGTGTTGGTTCATAATGCCTATGCATGCATCAATATGGCATGCACACTTCTTACATATATTGAAAAAAACAATTTGGAACGTATTGACTTTAGTCTGCGAGCATAGAATAAGACCTGGTCCAAGTGTGACTATTAGTGCTAATAAAGCAAATCATGTAATGATATGGAATTTACTTAATTTAATTGGATCCACCTACCAAGTAGTTGGCTTAATTGTTGCTTTTAGCCAATTGTGGTGAAAACACGTTGGGCTGAATTTTGCCAGCGCTCAGATGGCGGGTTTGGAGCTTAGCGCTGCATGAGGAAGAAGGTGCAGAGCACACAGCCTCTTCGGAGGAGGAGGAGGAGGATGAGTTTGAGGAGGAGGGTGATGAAAGAAACACTGTTTGGGGTTTTACAAACTCCCTGCCTCGCATCTCTCACCTCTTTTCTCACTCTCCTCCAACGTCCCTCCTCTCCACCCTCCCCTGTTACCCCTCATGACCTTCCTCCTCACATCCCTCTCTTCTCTCCCTCCACTTTCCTCTCCTGTCTATCCTCCTCCTCTCTCCTACCTGCTCCCCATGCCCCCTTCCTCTACCCTTACCTTGGTCCAATTATCCCCTGTCCTCCAACTGTGCTTGACTGGAATACTGCACTTGGACGTGACTCCCTGTGTATCATACACCACACGGGAGATTAATTAGTAATTTCAAACAAAAGTAAAAGAAAGCCAATTATTACTGCTGGTTTCAGACTAACTTCCCCAGCATCAGAATCTACCCTCGAATTGACTTCAGAATGTGTCTAATAGCAATAAAGAACAAACTTGAAATATGTATAGCATAACACTGCAACACAGTTGAGGATATCCTAAAAGGATTTACAACCAATGGATTAATTTTAAGTACAGTAATTGCTGTTATGTATGAACATAGGAACAGGAGTAGTATGAACATAGGAGTAGGCCATTCAGCCCCTCGAGCCTGCTCCGCCGTTCAATGAGATCATGGCTGACCTGCGACCTAACTCCATATACCCGTCTTTGGCCCATATCCTTTAATACCTTTGGTTAACAGAATGCTATCAATCTCCAATTTAAAATTAACAATTGATCTAGCATCAATTGCTGTTTGTGGAAGAGAGTTCCAAACTTCTACCACCCTTTGTGTGCAGAAGTGTTTCCTAATTTCATTCCTGAAAGGTTTGGCTCTAATTTTTAGACCATGCCCTCTAGTCCTAGAATCCCCAACCAGTGTAAATAGTTTCTCTCTATCTACCTTATCTGTTCCCTTTAATTTCTTGAAAACTTTGATCAGATCACCCTTGACCTTCTAAATTCTAGGGAATACAACCTTAATTTGTGTAATCTCTCCTCGTAACTTAACCCTTGAAGTCCGGGTATCATTCTGGTTGCACTCCCTCCAAGGCCAATATATCCTTCCTAAGGTGTGGTGCCCAGAACTGCTCACAGTACTCCAGGTGTGGTCTAACCGGGGTTTTGTATAGCTGCAGCATAACTTCTACCCCCTTGTATTTTTGTCCTCTAGATATAAAGGCCAGCATCCCATTAGCCTTTTTGATTATTTTCTGTACCTGTGCATGACATTTTAATGATCTATGTACCTGAACCCCCAAGTCTCTTTGGACCTCCACTGTTTTTAGCCTTTCACCATTTAGAAAGTAGTCTGTTCTATTCTTTTTAGGTCCAAAGTGGATGACCTCACATTTCCCTACATTGAAATCCATTTGCTACAGTTTTGCCCATTCACTTAATCTGTCAATATCCCTTTGTAATTTTATGATTCCATATATACTGCCTACAATGCCATCCAACTTTGTGTCATTGGCAAATTTGGATATATGACTTTCTATGCCATCATCTACTCGTTAATAAATACTGTGAATTGTTGAGGCCCCAACACAGATCCCTGCGGGACACCACTAGTCACCTGCTGCCAATTTGAGTACCTACCCATTATCCCTACTCTCTGTCTCCTGCCACTCAGCCAATTTCCTAACCAGGTCAATAATTTGCCTTCAATTCCATGGGCTTCTACATTAGATAACAGTCTCTTATGTGGGACTTTATCAAATCTGAAAGTCCATATAAATAACATCCATAGATATTCCCTGTCCACTACTTAAGTCACCTCCTCAAAAAATTCAATCAGGTTTGTCAGGCATAACCCACCTTTCACAAATCCATGCTGGCTCTTTCTGATCAACTGAAAATTTTCGAGGTGTTCAGTCACCCTATCATTAATTATAGACTCTAGCAATTTCCCAACAACAGATGTCAGGTGAACTGGTCTATAATTCCCTGGTTTCTCTCTCTCACATATTTTAAATAGTGGAGTGACATGCGCAATTTTCCAATCTAAAGGAATGGTTCCTGAATCAAGAGAACTTTGGAAGATTATAGTTAGGGCATCTGCAATGTGCTCACCTGCTTCCATTAAATCCCTGGGATGGAAACTATCTGGTCCTGGGGATTTGTCATTTTTTAGTGCCATTATTTTCTTCATTACTGTTATTTTACTTACATTAATTTTATTGAGTTGCTGTCCCCTCTTGCTCGATGTAAATACTGACGCAAAGTAATTATTGAACATCTCCACCATTTCCTTATTATCATTGACAATATCACCACTTTCAGTTTTTAAGGAGCCAACATTGCTCCTGACTACCCTCTTTTTCCTAATATAATTGTAAAAAAATGTTGTGTTGATTTTGATTTTTTTTTTTATTCGCTTATGGGATCTGGGCGTCGCTGGCAAGGCCAGCATTTATTGCCCATCCCTAGTTGCCCTTGAAAAGGTGGTGGTGAGCCACCTTCTTGAACCGCTGCAGTCCGTGTGATGAAGGTACTCCCACAGTGATGTTAGGGAGGGAGTTCCAGGATTTTGACCCAGCGACGATGAAGGATCGGCGATATACTTCTAAGTCAGGATGGTTTGTGACTTGGAGGGGAACTTGGAGGTGGTGGTGTTCCCATGCGCCTGCTGCCCTTGTCCTTCTAGGTGGAAGAGGTCGCGGGTTTGGGAGGTGCCGCCGAAGAAGCCTTGGCGAGTTGCTGCAGTGCATCTTATAGATGATACACACTGCAGCCACGGTACACCGGTGGTGGAGTGAGTGAATGTTTAAGGATGAGGTGCCAATCAAGCGGGCTGCTTTGTCCTGGATGGTGTCGAGCTTCTTGAGTGTTGTTGCAGCTGCACTCATCCAGGCAAGTGGAGAGTATTCCATCACATTCCTTACTTGTGCCTTGTAGATGGTGGAAAGGCTTTGGGGAGTCAGGAGGTGAGACACTCGCCGCAGAATGCCTAGCCTCTAACCTGCTCTTGTTGCCACAGTATTTATGTGGCTGGTCCAGTTAAGTTTCTGGTCAATGGTGACCCCCAGGATGTTGATGGTGGGGGATTCGTAATGGTAATGCCGTTGAATGTCAAAGGGAGGTGGTTAGACTCTCGCTTGTTGGAGATAGTCTTGCCTGGCACTTCTGTGGTGCGACTGTTACTTGCCACTCATCAGCCCAAGCCTGAACGTCGTCCAGGTCTTGTTGCATCCAAGCATGGGCTGCTTCATTATCTGAGGAGTTATGAATGGTGCTGAACACTGTGCAGTCATCAGCGAATATCCCCATTTCTGACCTTATTTTGGAGGGGAGGTCACTGATGAAGCAGCTAAAGATGGTTGGGCCTAGGACATTGCCCTGAGGAACTCCTGCAGCGATGTCCTGGGACTATGATGATTGACCTTCAATCACCACAACCATCTTCCTTTGTGCTAGGTATGACTCCAGCCAGTGGAGCATTTCCCCCCTGATTCCCATTGACTTCAGTTTTACTAGGGCTCCTTGATGCCATACTCGGTCAAATGCTGCCTTGATGTCAAGGGCAGTCACTCTCACCTCACCTCTGGAATTCAGCTCCTTTGTCCATGTTTGGACCAAGGCTGTAATGAGGTTGGGAGCCGAGTGGTCTTGGCAGAAACCAAACTGGACATCAGTGAGCAGGTTATTGTTGAGTAAGTGCCACTTGATAGCACTGTCGATGACACCTTCCATCACTTTGCTGATGATTGAGAGTAGACTGATGGGGCGGTAATTGGCTAGATTGGATTTGTCCTGCTTTTTGTGGACAGGACATACCTGGGCAGTTTTCCACATTGTCGGATAGATGCCAGTGTTGTAGCTGTACTGGAACAGCTTGGCTAGAGGCACGGCTAGTTCTGGAGCACAAATCTTCAGCACAATAGCCGGGATGTTGTCGGGGCCCATAGCCTTTGCTATATCCAGTGCGCTCAGCCATTTCTTGATATCACGTGGAGTGAATCGAATTGGTTGAAGACTAACTTCTGTGATGTTGGGGACCTCGGGAGTAGGCCGATATGGATCATCCACTCAGCACTTCTGGCTGAAGATGGTTGCAAATGCTTCAGCCTTGTCTTTTGCACTCACGTGCTGGGCTCCACCATCATTGAGGATGGGGATATTCATGGAGCCTCCTCCTCCCGTTAGCTATTTAATGGTCCACCACCATTTACGACTGGATCCCTTGCAAGTTTCCTTTCATACTCCCTTTATGCAGCTCTTACTATCTGTTTTGTGAACCTTTGCTGTTCTTTGTATCTTTCCCATTTGCCAGGATATGTGCTATTTTTTGTATTTTTGTATGCTTTTTCTTTTAGTTTTATGCTATCCCTTATCTCTTTAGTCGTCCATGGCTATTTTTTTGGCAAGTAGAGCTCTTGCCCCTCAGGGGTATAAACGGGTTCTGTATCACCGTAAATTCTTTTTTGAACATCTCCCACTGATCTTCTGTCGTTTTACCCATTAACAGATTTGCCAAAACTTGCAAGGGATGCAGACAAACATGGCAACAAATCTGTGCACAGCAAGGTCCCAAAAACAGGAAATGAAGGTTTGAGCAGTTAATCTGTTTCAGATGGTCTTGGCTGAGGGAGGAATGTTAGCCAGGTTGCTGCAGAACAGTCTGCTCATCTAATAGTTCCTCAGGCTCTTTAACTCCACCTAAGCAGGTAGACAGGGCCTCTGTCTAATATCTTACCCAAGAGACAGCACTCCCTCAGTACAGCGCTGCATTGTTATCCTGCAATATGCGCTCAAGTCTGTAGTGGGCTTGATCACCATCTTCTGACTCAGAGATAAGAGTGCTACCAGCTGAGTCAGACTGCATCTATTTAGCCTGTAATTAACCTCAAAATGCACAATCAGTAAGACCTGTGCTTGACAAATCTTCTGGAATTTTTTGAGGATGTTTCCAATAGGGTGGACAGGGGGGAACCAGTAGATGTGGTGTATTTGGACTTTCAGAAGGCCTTCGACAAGGTCCCACACAAGAGATTGGTGAGCAAAGTTAAAGCACATGGGATTGGGGGTAATGTGTTGACGTGGATTGAGAACTGGTTGGCACACAGGAAACAAAGAGTAGGAGTAAATGGGTACTTTTCAGAATGGCAGGCAGTGACCAGCGGGGTACCGCAGGGTTCGGTGCTGGGACCCCAGCTGTTTACATTATATATTAATGATTTGGACGAAGGGATTAAATGTAATATCTCCAAATTTGCGGATGACACTAAATTGGGAGGCAGTGTGAACAATGAGGAGGATGCTAGGAGGCTACAGAGTGACTTGGACAGGTTGGGTGAATGGGCAAATGTATGGCAGATGAAGTACAATGTGGATAAATGTGAGGTTATCCACTTTGGTGGTAAAAATAGAGAGGCGGACTATTACCTGAATGGTGGCAGATTAGGGAAAGGGGAGGTGCAACGAGACCTGGGCGTCATGGTACATCAGTCACTGAAGGTGGGAATGCAAGTGCAGCAGGCAGTCAAGAAAGCAAACGGAATGATGGCCTTCATAGTAAGGGGATTTGAGTACAGGAGTAGGGAGGTGATGCTGCAGTTGTACAGGGCCTTGGTGAGGCCACACCTGGAGTATTGTGCGCAGTTTTGGTCTCCTAACTTAAGGAAGGACATTCTTGCTATTGAGGGAGTGCAGCGAAGGTTCACTAGATTGATTCCTGGGATGGCCGGACTGACATATCAAGAAAGATTGGGTCAACTGAACTTGTATCCTCTGGAGTTCAGAAGAATGAGGGGGGATCTTATAGAGACATTTAAAATCCTGACTGGTTTAGACAAATTAGATGCGGGCAGAATGTTCCCAATGTTATGGGAAAACTAGAACCAGGGGTCACAGTCTAAGGATTAAGGGGAAGCCATTTAAGACTGAGCTGAGGAGGAACTTCTTCACCCAGAGAGTGGTGAATCTATGGAATTCTCTTCCACAGAAGGTTGTTGAGGCCAGTTCGCTAAATATATTCAAAAAGGGAATTAGATATAACACTCACAACTAGGGGGATCAAGGGGTATGGCGAGAAAGCAGGAATGGGGTACTGAGGTAGCATGTTCAGCCATGAACGCATTGAATGGCGGTGCAGGCTCGAAGGACCGAATGGTCTACTCCTGTACCTATTTTCTATGTTTCTATCATGTTTTACACAACTTCCCTTTAGCAGCAGGATAATGTATTGTGGGTTACATGGTGAAATGTTCTTATATCCCTACAACAGCAACAACAACTTGTATTTATATAGTGCCTTTAACATAGTAAAACGTCCCAAGGCACTTCACAGGAGTGTTAGAAGACAAAAAATTGACACCGATCCACATAAGAAATCAGAGCAGATGACCAAAAGCTTGTTCAAAGAGGTAGGTTTTAAGGAGCGTCTTAAAGGAGGCAGAGGGAGAGAGTTGGAGAGGTTTAGGGAGGGAATTCCAGAGTTTAGGGCCTAGGCAGCTGAAGGCACGATCACCGCTGGTTGAGCGATTATAATCAGGGATGCTCAAGAGGGCAGAATTTGAGCAGCGCAGATATCTCGGGGGTTTTTGGGGCTGAAGGAGATTACAGAGCTAGGGAGGTGCGAGGCCATGGAGGGATTTGAAAACAAGGATGAGAATTTTGAAATCAAGGTGTTGCTTAACCGGGAGCCAATGTAGGTCAGCGACCACAGGAGTGATGGGCAAACGGGACTTGGTGCGAGTTAGGAGATGGGCAGCCGAGTTTTGGATGTCCTCAAGTTTACGTAGGGTAGAATGTGGGAGGCCAGCTAGGAGTGCATTGGAATAGTCAAGTCTAGAGGTAACAAAGGTATGGACGAGGGTTTCAGCAGTGGATGAACTGAGGCAGGGGCGGAGATGGGCGATGTTACGGAGTTGGAAATAGGCGGTCTTAGTTATGCCACGGATATGTGGTCGGAAGCTCAGTTCAGGGTCAAATATGACACCACGGTTGTAAACAGTCTGGTTCAGCTTCGGACAGATACAAGGGAGAGGGATGGAGTCGGTGGCTAGGGAACGGAGTTTGTGGTGGGGACTGAAAGCAATGGAGAAAATTTCTGCTCATCCAGTACTGGATGTCGGACAAGCAGTCTGACAATTTAGAGACAGTGGATGAGAGAGGTGTTGGTGAGGTAGAGCTGGGTGTCATCAGCATACATGTGGAAACTGATGCTGTGTTTTCGGATGATGTCGCCAAGGGGCAGCATATAGATTTGAAATAGGAGTCAGTCAAGCATAGATCCTTGGGAGACCCCAGAGGTAACGATGCGGGAGCGGGAACAGAAGTCATTGCAGGTGATTTTCTGGCTACGATTCAATAGACATGAATAGAACCAGGCGAGTGCAGTCCAATCCAGCTGGATGATGGTGGAGAGGCGTTGGAGAAGGATGGAGTGGTCAACCGTGTCAAAGGCTGCAGACAGGTTGAGAAGGACAAGGAGGGATAGTTTACCATTGTCACAGTCACAAAAGATTTCATTTGTGACTTTGATGAGAGCCATTTCGGTACTGTGGCATGGGCGGAAACTGGATTGGAGGGATTCAAACATGGAGTTCCGGGAAAGGTGTTCACAGATTTGGGAGGCGACAACAAATTCAAGGACTTTGGAGAGGAAAGGGAGGTTGAAGATGGGGCAGTAGTTTACAAGGACGGAGAGGTCAAAGGTTGTTTTTTTGAGAGGGGTGATGACGGCAGATTTGAAGGAGAGGTGAGTGGGGTGGAACAAGGTGAGATGCTCAAAGGAGGAGAAAGTGCCAGATGCCAGAGGAGTAGAGGGACAGACCCAGGTGTGATTTGGTGATGAGAGCCACACCGCCACCACGGCGGTCTGAGCGGGGCAAGTTGTGGAAGGTATAGCCAGGAGGGGAGGCTTCAATTAAGGGTAAGGTGTCATCACCCCTCAGCCAAGTTTCCGTCAGGGCCATGATGTTGATGCAGTCATCCATGATGAGCTCATGGAAGGCAAAGGGCCTAGTTCGCAAGCGAAAAGACATTCTGGAGGGAGATGCAGAGAGGGTCGGTGTTGGCTGATCCACTGCCAGAGTCCACAGGGTCAGCGCTTGGAGGGATGAGTTGGACGAGGAGGAGATTGGCAAGATTAGACTCCTGCAGGCGTGCTGGATGGGAAGGTCTGAGAGAGAGTAGGATGGGACAGTTGGGGTTGCTACTCGTGAGGAGACAGCGACGAGTGACACGGTGGGCCTTTCAGAGGATGCCAAGAGAGGCACAGAGGGAAGCTGTAGGCTTATCTATGAGGGAGTCAAGCCTGGGACGGCAGCAGGAGAGTAGGAAGGTCGAAGAATAATGAAGGATTGGGGTAGGGATTTGGGACAGCAGAGTATCCGAGAGAGGAGAGGTGGAAGGAGGCATGACAACAGGAGAGAGCAGTCAGGGAGGGATAGAGAGAAAAGAAAAAGGGGGGAGAAAAAGGTGGAAATAGAAGTGAACGGCTCGGGTCCGGAGCGACTGCCAAAATGCGCACGCAAAAGGACACAGGGAAAAACTCAAGTTACATAGGCCTGGTTATGTAGCAATTATAGGGATGCATATTTCCTGGCAGTAGCAGGGAATAGGTTGGTGACAATAGTAGGGAGTCCAGAGTTAAAGTCAGATGTCCCCTGGAGGGAAAAAATTGACATAGGTAGGATGGAGTCGGAGTGGAGCATCGACGAACTATTGTTCAAGCTCGCAGAAAGGAATAGCAGATGAGTGAAGTCCAGAATCAATAATGAGAATTGGTTGTGGTGCAGGAAGATGCTGGCGAAGTTGACGTGAAGTTGGAGGTCACCGTAGATCAGAAGCAGCAGAGAAAATGTAAAACCACAAGCCAGTGACCAACAAAGCAGAAAACCCAATCGAATGAGTCACCCAGCTCATCACAGTCAAGGTGGGGAAGATCATTTTTTTAGCAGCAAATTTTTGACACAACAAATGAGTCTTACGGTGTAATCCGTGTAGTCCAGTGCAGAAGCGTAGTGGTGTAATCCAGTGTAGTCCAGTGCAGAAGCGTAGTGGTGTAATCCAGTGTAGTCCAATGCAGAAACGTAGGGGGAAAAATTTGGTATCAACCATTTTGGGGCGCTAACATCGCATGGGCGCTAATTTTTAGCGCTTGGGGCTAATTAGCGCTGGCAACCGTAAAATTTAATTTTAGCGCCCCAAGAGGGAAGTGGAGCGCTAAATCAAGCACTCCACTTCCTTCTTGGAGCGCAATCAGCAGCAGGCAGGGTGAAGACTTCAGCAGCGCTGCACACTGCGCCGTGCGGCACTGCTGCGTTCAAAGGCTCCTTCACTCCCTTAAAGGGAAGGGCCATCGCTGCAGGCTCTGCAATAGAAAAATTACCTACCTGGACCACCAAGGCAACCGCGATCCCACACGATCAGCCCGGCACTCAAGCAGAGTGCCAGGCTGATCGATCGCGAGCAGGAACCCACGGAAAAAACGTCAACAGGAAAGGTAAGTTTTTTTTTTACTTATCTCGGCCACCTCGCCTTTAATCATCGCCCCCGAAGCGGCCGGCCGCCTGATGCATGCCTCCTGCAGCTGTCGGTGTTATCGACCGGCGAGGCTGCAGGGGGCGGAAGTCAATTTCGGGTCCGGGGCACTACCGGGGCGATGTGCCTGCTGATGACGTCATGATATCCGGGCGAAGGAGATTGGGGCGCAACGCGTAGCGCCACAGCAAAACTCCCGCCGAATATGACGGGAGTCAATGTCAGCGCTGAGCTCAGTCGCAAAGCCGTTTGTGCCCCGTTAGCGCCCCTGGGGGCACTAACAGGAGGCGCAAAGGCACCCAATTTCTAACCCGTAGTCTTAGACATTATCGGAAACCAAATTTGAGAAGCAGAGAGCAGGGGTGGGGGATGGGTATTGCCGGTTTAAAGCAGATAACTTGCAGTTAACTTGTAGTTAGGGCTAAAATGCCCCAACTGATGGAACCAGGGGTAGAAGTAAAGCACTCCAGAGCTCCTTATGGGACTGCCAGCCTAGCAGCAGCCATCTTTCCACCAATTCCATCTAGATCAGCCATCTACAAAAGAATTTCTGTGGGGGTTCTCGCACTCATCTGCTGGAACTTTGGCGTAGGATTTGTGGAAACCCCTGAAACGGAACGTAAACGGTTATAAACAAAACAAAGAATGAAACCTGCCAACATTAGACTTTGTATTTATTTTCCTTTGGGAGTAAATGTAAATAAAGGCAACTACAGCTCCAAGAACGGAATAAGTTTCTGGAATAGTACAGCTCATCCTAATCAGATCAGGCTGGATAAATATATCGTGCTGTGAAACGTCATCAGTTGACAGCAAGAATATTCCATTTTCAGAGACTTGTAGCTCAGTTCTGAACAGTATAAACTTTTTATTAGTTGTTAATAAGATTTGATGGCATGATATATTAGAAATATAAAATATACTATTAGGTAACAAGATCATTATGCGTTAAAAGCTGACAGATGAAGTGATAGTTAATTACTTAAAGCACTTTGGAAACAAATGTTTATGTCCACTCAATAGATTATCAATATCAAATAAAACTATCACCGAAAGTAACTTCTCTCTTCTCTAAACTCTAATCTTCCTCAACAGAGCATGTACCCAGGGGCACATCATTGGGCATCAGAAGTTAATAAGTTGTATTGATTTTAGTGCAATTAATTAATATGTCAGCCAGAAATAATGAATTTTCTTCAGCTGAAGATTAAACTGGTGACATATAGGTCAAAAAAGACAGGTACAATAAGAATAATGTCAAGTCAGATTGAACATGCATGTATTCGAAGGTCAGCTGGTTATAATATTTAATGACATAAATTTAATTACATAGGTTGCACTGATCTACATCTGGCCATTTTCATTTGTTTTGTTCTGCAATGCAGCAAACTTAAAGTAAAGCCTAGTTAATTCCCAAGATTTTTAAAAAATTTTAATCTCACTGAAGATCAAACGTTTTCCACAAATTCAATTTCCATTAATGGCAATGTTGTGATTCATATCAGTTAGATATGATAGACATGATAAAAATCAAAGAGAGATTAAATTTGCTGCCTTCTGTTTCATTATCTCAGTCAGTATACTGTTATAACTTCAAAGAAAGAAAAATGACAAAAATGTTGTTTTGTTTTGCCAGAGATTGAATTACTTTTGATGTTAAATAATTTACATGTATTCATCAATAACTTAATCTGACAAAATAGTTGTAACATTCTTAGAAAATGTTCCACACTACAGTAAAGTACGTACAAAATCAATTCACCTATCTAATGTATTTTATGTATTTATTTCCCTAATTTGAGCAAAAAAAAGACAGACTTTTTCAGTTAAAAGGGTTGATTTTCTGGTTGGCAAGCTGGGTCCCACTGGCAGGATTCAGTCGCGCGGGGACCTAAAAATGAGATAGCTGCCAATCTATCCCAGTCTCCACTTGATTCTTGTTCTGTCTCACTCCTGCAGTTTTTCTGTTGGACTTTACGGTTGCATAATTTTCTCTTGCACATCCAGTGCAAGAGCTTCATTTGACATGCATCTTGTATGCAAATGAGGGGCTTTGCTCTCCATGGCAATGATTTCAAGTGCATCCTTTTTAAATGTGCTCCACAGCTTGATATAACAGGGCCCTCCTTCCATGCAAATCTACTTCTTTCTGTGATGTGCCACTTTTTCCTACTAACAGAGAAGCAATGTTGAGATGTTGGAAGTGTTAGGAGTGAATAAAGGGGCACCTAAATGCCTACCCGGTTGCCTATTGTAGTATGAGTACATGTATAAGCATGTACTGCAGCATGGAGCTACATTTTCTTGGAAAGATTTTTTGGTTTTACGCTCTTCTAAGATGTTCTTGCACCAAGAGTTTCAGGTAACGTTGTATCTGTTGAGTACCCAGCAGGGCCTGGAGAAGAAAATCGGCTGTACATTGCCCATGCTCAGATCTGTTCAGCTATGTCAGGGTATGATTGTCTTGGCCTGAACACATGGGTGGCAGCACAGGATTGTCCCATCTTGATCTTGTGAGATGTTCACACACCTTCTTCACATGTCTCCTCTGATCCTTCTCCAGAATGTGCAGGTAGCCTAGTGTGTCCAATGGACTACCTGTAGGTTCTATTAAAACTCTGAACAATTGAATTTCCCTTAGAAAACACTCTCAGATGGGAGATAAGGTGCAGTTTGAACAAGGTCAGGTTTGGTTCAATTTTGAAACCAAAGCAAAAGGCAGGAATGAAGTAAATTGAACCAACTTGAAACAATTACCAAGCAAACTCCCCTTGAAGAAAGAGGTACCAACATGGCTGAATGACCTGTGCTCATTTTATGTGGGTGCTGAGCAGCTGCAGCTCTGTTCAAGACAGATATATTATCAAGCCAGCAGTTAAATAACCTTCAGGTGACTTAATCTGGTATACCCCAAGTATGCAGCCCTCAGTACTACAGGTGCTTTCAAGCTGCTTGATGCTATGTGTACCAGATGCACAGGAGGCCGTAGTGCCCGATAAAATGGGCTTGTTACTTCTGATGCACGTCTGTTCTATTGGTGCCAACCACTGTATTATCAGTGCCATAGCTTCACTTGACC
Source organism: Squalus acanthias (assembly GCA_030390025.1). NCBI lineage: Eukaryota > Metazoa > Chordata > Chondrichthyes > Squaliformes > Squalidae > Squalus > Squalus acanthias. The sequence continues at coordinate 59,354,214 of CM059431.1, read as the reverse complement.
ACCAGGGAGCTCACACTAGATCTGTTCAGCACTAGGGCCGAGAAGTTCCTTGGAGCTGCGCATGCTCCATCAGCATTAATTCACCAGAAGTGTGGTGGAAACCATAACTCAAGTCTTGCTGGAAAAATAATGGCGAGTTCATGACGCACGTCGTTAATAATGCGCAAATTGACCAGCAAGCTGAGGTGAAGAAGAGATACTCGTGAGTTGTAAATTGCCATAATTTTTATTTTATTCGTTCATGGGATGTGGGCGTCGCTGGCAAGGCCAGCATTTATTACCCATCACTAATTGCCCTTGAGAAGGTGGTGGTGAGCCACCTTCTTGAACCGCTGCAGTCCGTGTGGTGAAGGTACTCCCACAGTGCTGTTAGGGAGAGAGTTCCAGGATTTTGACCCAGCGACGATGAAGGATCAGTGATATATTTCCAAGTCAGGATGGTGTGTGACTTGGAGGGTAACGTGGAGGTGGTGGTGTTCCCATGCGCCTGCTGCCCTTGTCCTTCTAGCTGGTAGAGGTCGCGGGTTTGGGAGGTGCTGCCGAGGAAGCCTTGGCGAGTTGCTGTAGTGCATCTTATAGATGGTACACACTGCAGCCACAGTGCGCCGGTGGTAGAGGGAGTGAATGTTTAAGATGGTGGATGGTGTGGCAATCAAGCGGGCTGCTTTGTCCTGGATGGTATCGAGCTTCTTGAGTGCTGTTGGAGCTGCACTCATCCAGGCAAGTGGAGAGTATTTCATCACACTCCTTACTTGTGCCTTGTAGATGGTGGAAAGGCTTTGGGGAGTCAGGAGGTGAGACACTCATCGCAGAATACCTAGCCTCTGACCTGCTCTTGTTGCCACAGTATTTATGTGGCTGGTCCAGTTACGTTTCTGGTCAATGGTGACCCCCAGGATGTTGATGGTGGGAAATTTGGCGATGGTAATGCCGTTGAATATTAAGGGACAGTGGTTAGACTCTTGCTTGTTGGAAATAAATCTTTCCCTACATCAAAGACACACTAAGAGCACAGCCAAGACAATGAGATGTGTCCCAGGGGGTCCAACGTGTCAAAACACCTGCTGGCTGCATATCCTCTCCATTTGGGTTTAAAAAAAAAACCTGGAAAGACCGGCCATGATGTCATTGCCTGGCACTTGCGTGGCACGAATGCTCCCTGCCACTCATCAGCCCAAGCCTGAATGTTGTCCAGTTCTTGTTGAATGCATGCATGGACTGCTTCATTATCTGAGGAGTTGTGAATGACACCGAACACTGTGCAGTCATCAGCGAATATCCCCATTTCTGACCTTATGTTGGAAGGAAGGTCATTAATGAAGCAGCTGAAGATGGTTGGGCCGAGGACTCCTGCAGTGATGTCCTGGGGCTGTGGTAATTGACCTCCAACCACCACAACCATCTTCCTTTGTGCTAGGTATGACTCCAGCCAGTGGAGAGTTTTCCCCATGATTCCCATTGACTTCAGTTAAATGCTGCCTTGATATCAAGGGCAGTCACTCTCAACTCACCTCTGGAATTCAGCTCCTTTGTCCATGTTTGTACCAATGCTGTAATGCGGTCGGGAGAGTGGTCTTGGCGGAACCCAAACTGGGCATCAGTGAGCAGGTTCTTGGTGAGTAAGTGCCGCTTGATAGCACTGTCAATGACAACCTCTATCACTTTGCTGATGATTGAGAGTAGACTGATAGGGCGGTAATTGGCTGGATTGGATTTATCTGCTTTTTGTGGACAGGACATACCTGGGCAGTTTTCCACATTGTCGATAGACACCAGTGTTGTAGCTGTACTGGAACAGCTTGGCTAGAGGCGCAGCTAGTTCTGGTGTACAAGTTTTCAGCACGACAGCTGGGATGTTGTCGGGGCCCACAGCCTTTGCTGTATCCAGTGCGCTCTTGATATCAGGTGGAGTGAATCGAATTGGCTGAAGAATGACTTCTGTGATGGTGGGGACGTCAGGAGTAGGCCAACATGGATCATCCACTCGGCACTTCTGGCTGAAGGTGGTTGCAAACGCTTCAGCCTTGTCTTTTGCACTCACGTGCTGGACTCCACCATCATTGAGGATGGGGATATTCATGGAGCCTCCTCTTCCCGTTAGTTGTTTAATGGTCCACCACCATTCACTGCTGCTCGATTTACGCCATTCCAGCTGTTTGGCTCGCATAAGCGACAGCTCGCCCTCAACCTACCCGTTATTTTTTTACTATAAATGGGGTCTAACTGTAAAATAAATTCCACCCCGTTGTATGCCATCCTCCTTGAGATAAAGGCCAACATGCCATTGGTCTTTTAAATTATTTTTCGTACCTGTTCACTAGCGTTTAGTAATTCCTGTACTTGGATCCCACCACAGTCCCTCGCTTCTCACCATTTAGAAAATACTCTGCTCTATCTTTCTTAGGTCCAAAGTGGATGACCTCATACCTTCCCCACATTGAACTCCATCTGCCACAGTTTTACTCACTCTCTTAATCTATCAATGCAACTTTCTGCTCCCAGCTACACTATTTACTCTGCCACCTAACTTGGTGTCATCAGCAAACTTAGATATACGGCTCTCTATTCTTTCATCAAAGACATTTATAAATATAGTGAAAAGCTGAGGTCTCAGTACAGATCCCTGGAGACACCACTAGTCTCATCCTGCCAATTGGAGTACACACCCATTAACCCTGCTCTCTGTCTCCTAATCGATTCCCTACCCATGTCAATAGGTTTCCTACAATTCCCTGTGCTCTCATTTTTGTTAGCAGTCTGTTATGTGGAACCTTATGGAACGTGTTCTGGAAATCCATATAAATAAAATCCACAGATATTCCCTCATCTACCACGTTAGTTAGGTAGGATGTATTAAAAGGAATATGCAACCAAGTGGCCAAACCATAAGCAGCAGCAGGAATGCTGCTAATTCGGCATGCATCTGATATTAATAGCATCATGTGTAACTTTCAGAGAGAAGTAGAGTAACAGTGCTAACATGGCCAGAAATTTCCTTGGAAATGCTGCGGCTTTGCCATTGTAACTTCGCCAGAAGTGCAGCGAAACCCTGTTTACGCATGGAGCAGGATCGGCTCCGAGGAAGTTCCTGGCCCAGGTGTATATCCAGTACTTAGCTATCATTTCTTTTAACAACTGTCATCTGAAGTCCACAATGAGGCATGGAGGCACTTTGCTGACTTGAGACACTTTAATCCTCTAAATTGGGTGAAAAATTCTTATTTTCAGCGATAAATCGAATTATATGCATTTCAAATTGATTCTGACTTTTAAAAATTCAGTTTGGAACTCCAACCTCATTTTTCCCAGAAAGGCTTGTGCTTGTTGGAACTTTAACTCAATATATCTTGTGCAAGTTACGGCTTTTTCAGTTCTTGGTCCAAGATCTTTGTTCTGAGGTTCCAAAGATTTAAATATTTTCTCTAAATTTGTTTTATTTTAAACAAATTCTGCTTCCTTTAATGGATTTTTTTGCCATTGCATTATGTCTTCAGCCGGGATTTTGCTGACCTCGGCGGCTCTGTGGTGGGTGACGTTGGTGGCGGGTCCCAACCCCGCTGCTGGCTCCATCCCGCACTGCGAAATGAATTTCCCTTGATGGGGCTTGTTAAGCCCGCCAAGCGTTTCCCGGCCAATTAGAGGAAGCGGGTCTGGTGACGTCATTTGATGACATGTCATCAGCCAGTTTCCTTAAAGCTACCATGGCGAAATTTATTTTGACAGTTCTGTTGTCACTGTTCGATAGCATTGAGGTGCTGCAAACTCTGACAATGACTGCACAAAGTCACAGGGCTGCACCCAGGCTCGCCCGAGACTCCCGCCATATGCTTATGGAGGGAGTCACAGCACGCAGGGAGGTCCTCTTCCCTTCCCATGGGCGGAAGAGAACTCCCCAGGAGATCAACACAGCCTGGTTGCACATTGCAGAGGAGGGCACAGGCAGGGATGTGGTCAGGAGGACCAGGCTGCAGTGGCGCAAACCTTTCAATGATCTCAGTAGATCACGAAACGTTACTGCAAAGCCACACTCAACCTAATCCTGCTGTGCCACTCATCACATCCCCATCACTCTACCTTCCCTACCCTACTCCTTCACATCCTTACTCACACCAACTTACCTTGGACCTCCACCCATCCCTCTCTATCTATATTATTACATCCCCATCTCTAGCCACCCCTCACACTCACCCTCATCCTAGTGCAATCATATCAACTAACAACACACAAGTGTAGGCACTTGGGTGTTTTATGCAATGTTCAGGTAAAGTTTCTGATAATGTGCTGTCAAACATTGAAACCTTTATTTTCAACACTTTGCGTTCTTGGACAGATTTGTGTGCACCTTTGGAAGTGGCTTAGTGAGTTGCAGTGAATGGTGAGAAATAACGGTACCTCCCGCAATGGTGGTGAGTGTGAAAGGAATAGCTTGGACATTGTAGGGATGATTTATGGTGCTGGTGTGGGGTGGTGCCAACCTAGCGCATCATGTGGCAGCCAGGGTGTACATTGTCAAGTGAAGTAAATCTGACCATGGTGAGGCCATCTCTGGCCTCCAGGGCAGTAATGTGGTTGTGTGCTGATGCCCTCTGCCCTGTGCAGCATCAGGTGTTTGAGGAGAAGTTTGACGGTGTTGTTGTTGGTGCTGCTGGTGTGCTTGGTTCTGCTGGTGTTGAGGCTGATCATGGTCAGATTCTGAGGACCAAGGTGAAGCATTATAAGCGGTACCCATGCTGATGGAATAGATGACAGGTGAAGTTGAGATTACAGAAGCAATCTGTCAATGACGAGAGAGGTTGTTCCAATGAGGTGACACTGGATAGTGAGTTGGCTCCAAACACTTGCAACCTGCATAAAGCTCAATCTGTGTTCCAAGTGCAGTAAACAACAGCTTTTGAGCTTGAAAAGTGAACAGCTGTGAGGTGGGAGCTTTTATAGCACATTTCAAGTTGTCAAGTAATCAGCTGGCCATTCATCTCCCGCCTCAGCTTAACAGACGTGATCCCCGAGCAGCAAGGACCCCATGGGCAAGCACAAAAGTCAAAAGGTAAGCTAAAATGTATTCTTAATGATGTCTAAACACTTTCTTTTTCCATTTCACACTGCTGTCAAAATGCCTAAAAATAGACCTTCAATCCCTCTGCCCTTGCAAACTACCACCCCATCTCAGCCTTTCCTCTCCAAAGTCCTTGAACGTGTTGATACCTCCCAAATCTATGCCCATCTTTCCCACAACTCCATGTTTGAACACACCAATCAGATTTCCTCCCCTGTCACAGCACTGAAACATCTCTAATCAAAGTCACAAATGACATCCTCAGTGACAGTGACTGTTGGGCATTATCCCTCCTCATCCTTCTCGACCTGTCTGCAGTCTTTGACATGGTCGGTCACACCATCCTCCTCTATTGCCTCTCCTCTAGTGTTCAGCTGAGTGGGACTCTCTTCGTTCCACTCTTACCTGTCTAATTGTAGCCAGAGCATCTACTGCCATAGCTTCTCTTCTCACCCCACACTGTTACCTCTGGAGACCCCCAAGGATCTATTCTTAGCCCTTTCCTCTTCCTCAATTAGATACTGCCCCTTATCATATCCGAAGACATAGGCCGCGATTTTGCCTACCGAGGCGGGTCTGGGGCGGCCGGGGGCGGTGGTGGGGTGCGACCCTGCTGCTGGCTCCAGCCCGCACTGTGAAATTAATTTTACGATGATTGGGCTTGTTAAGCCCGCCCTGCACGTTTGCCGGCCAATTGAAGGAAGCGAGTCTGATGAAGTCACTTGATGACGCGTCATCAGCCGGTTTCCTTAAAGGGACCATGCGTAAATTGATTTTGACAGTTGTGCTGTCAGTGTTCTACAGCATTGAGGTGCTGCAAACACTGACAAGCACTGCACAGAGGTGCATGGCTGCACCCAGGCTCTCCCATGGAGGGAGGTCCTATTCCCTTCCCATGGGTGGAAGAGGCCTCCCCAGGAGATCAAGCAGCCTGGTTGCACATTGCACAGGAGGACACAAGCAGGGATGTCATCAGGAGGACCAGGCTGCAGTGGCACAAACCTTTCAATGATCTCAGTAGATCACAAAACGTTACTGCAAAGCCACACTCAACCTTATCCTGCTGTGCTACTCATCACATCCCCATCACTCTGCCTTCCCTACCCTACTCCTGCACATCCTTACTCACACCAACTTACCTTGCACCTCCACCCATTCCTCTCTGTCTACATTATCACATCCCCATCTCACTAGCCACCCTTCACACTCACCCTCATCCTAGTGCAATCATACCAATGTAATCCAAACATCTGTCTGGATACTTTGATTCGTGACACTCGAGTTACAAAATACAAACTGAGTCGACAGCAACAAGATTCTTACAACGGTGTTTATGCATGATTTTACCCATTAACAATTACAATGTTTTACTTTCTAAAGCCTAATTACGTGGCAGGGGATATACTCACGAGGCTATTGACAATCGCACTGGGGTTGATCAGACCGCAACCGATCACCGTCAGAAAGCTGATCAGGCCTCTGCTTCACGAGACTTGAGTTCCTCTCCCTCTGTTCCTTCCTGTTGACCGTAGGGGCTAGCCTCTGCCGTGCTATTTTTGCTGTCTTATATTGTCCGAATACAACTCCTTGCCCGATACCAGACATTTCCTGTGGATTCGCACTTTGATAGCTCCTTATCGAAATTCTTGTTGACAGGTCCACAGCTCCTTTGATATGTGGTTTTGTTTACTGATGCATTTCCTTGCTTCTGATGTCTGTGAGCTTTTCTCTAAAATGGCAAGTCATTATCTTGTTAGCCAAACATGCCTTCCAAGGTTGAATATACAGTCCACTGAATCCCGGACTTTGTTAGCTGCGCTCTTGCAGCTGGAACCTTCAAGTTTATGTTTTCAAAGTTTCTCAGAGGGCCATTTTAATTGCCCACAGCAGGATTGGTCAATTTCTGAGTTCAGTTTAATGAGCTTTAAGCTCCGATTATACTGTCCATCAAGGTTGTTCACTTTGATGTAGATCGATTCTACACCAAGTAACACACAAGGTTAGGCACTTGGGTGTTTTAGCTACTGTTCATGTGAAGTTTCTGTTAATGTGCTGTCAAACATTGAAATCTTTATTTTCAACACTTTGCGTTCTTGGGCAGATCTGTGTGCACCTTTGGAAGTGGCTTAGTGAGTTGCAGTGAATGGTGAGACATAACGGTACCCCCTGCAGTGGTGATGAGTGTGAAAGTAATGGCTTGGGCATTGTAGGGGTGCTTTATGGTGTTGGTGTGGGGTGATGCTAACCTTTGCATCATATGTGGCAGCCAGGGTGTACAGTGTCAAGTGAAGTAAATCTGGCCATGGTGAGGCCATCCCTGGCATCCCGGGCAGCAATGTGGTCGGGTACTGATGTCCTGTGTCCTGTGCAGCACCAACTGATTGCGGAGAAGGTTGGTGTTATTGTTGGAGCTGCTGGTGTGGTTGGTGTTGCTGGTGTTGGGCTGATCGTGGTGGGATTCTGAGGACCAAGGTGAGATATTTTCAAGGGCACCGATGCTGATGGAATAGATGGCAGGTGAGGTTGAGATGACAGAAGCGATCTGTCAATGGTGAGAGAGGTTGTTCCAATGAGGTGACACTAAATAGAGAGTTTGCTCCAAACACTTGCAAGCTGCATAAAACTCAATCTGTCTTCCAAATGCAGTAAGCAACAGCTTCTAACCATGGAAAGTGAACACCTATGAAATGGAAGCTTTTATAGACCATTTGCAGCTGTCACGTTAAGAAATCATCCCATGCTGACACAACACCCGAACTCCTTACCTGACCAGCGGGGAAGCTGTTGGCGAACTCATAGGGCTGGATTTTGTCTTGGGGTCGGGTTGGGGTCGTGTAATCCGCATTTCGTGTTTCCCCCCCGACTCCAGATTAATGTGGGTGCCTGATGCAATTTTCACTTAATTGGGCAATTGAGTTGGAGCATGTGGGAACCCATGAACTAATTAGTGTTTTCAGTCTGAAAGTCGCCTCTGATGATGTCATCATTACTGACTGCCTAGTCTCAGAGACTGTTGGTGAGAGAGGACTTGCCTGGCTTTTGATGTGAGTGGACCTGGATGCAAAAAGGGGAGGAGAGAGAGAGAGAGAGAATGAATTTTTTTGCCAAGTAAGTCCTCCCAGGCATTCAATGCAGCAGCATCAGAGGCAATGTTCAGACCTAATACTACCACCTTCATCACATCTCCGTTGTAATAGTGGACTTGCAGCCGATAGTCAGCTATCCACTTGTGCTCCCGCCAGGTTTCACTGGAGTGTTTCACACCAGGCATGCTTCACGTCAGAAGAGGGTTAAACTAGCTACAGCGTTTCAAAATGGCATTACAGAGCCAATTTAGAGCTTGTTAAGGGCTTTAATGGCCTCTCCCGCCTCTTGGAGGCGGGACGGAATCGGGAACCCCGCGACTGATTATGTCAAAATTGCGTGGAGGCGGGATGGAGTCGGGATAGGGTCGGAAACCCCGACCCCGCAAATGTAACCCCCCACACGCCTCCAAACCCGACTCCATGGGTCATTCAAAATCCAGCCCATAAAGTCTAAAGGTGAGCTGAAAATATTATTTCATTGCCTCTTAACAATCTCTCTAATGATGTACATTGCCTCCCCCGCCGCTTGGTGTTGGGTCTGTTCAGCGATGACAGACCCGACATCTGGGAGACTCGCGTGGAGGCGGGTTGACAGTGAGTTCCCTACCCATTGTCAAAAAAAAAAAATTCCCCCCGACCCACCACCAAACACGCCCACTGAGCCCCCGAAAAACTCCCCCTATTGCGTCAGGTTTCACATGCAGTTTACTTCTCCATCACTTTTCTTGACCCCTCCACCACCTCTGGGTTGTCAGCCTGCTTGTCTGACACCCAGTTCTGGAATAGCCGCAATTTTCTTACAGTTTAACATAAGAAACATTAAGGGGGAAAAATGTGGTTGCTTTGCGCCTCCTGTTAGCGCCCTAAGAGGGCACTAACAGGGCGCAAAGCAACTAGCGCCCAGGCGCGGTGCCACCAACACCTCCCGTGAAATTCAACGGGATGTTAGCGGTGGCGGTAACAGTTAGCGCCCCGCAGTGCTGACGTCATCACCGTGTGCAGTGCCCCGCTTGCGCCCCGGCCGCAATCTTCAGTAGCACCCCCTGACTTACCGCCGGACGCTATGTCCAAAGGGGTCAGGGGGGCCTACCTGCGGCTAATTAAAGGCGAGGTGCCGGGCGGCCATTTTTGTTGCTGGCTGCCTGCCAGCACCTGCCCCCGTTGCCGTCCCCGGCCTCCTCTGTAGCACCCCCCCCCCCCCGCGGAGTGCCGGCTGCGCTCTGTGAGCCCGGTACTTCTCTTGAGTGCCGGGCTCTTTTGCCGGAACTCCGATCCTTGGTGGCCCAGCTGGGCCCCGGGTCGCACTGCGCAAGGCCCCTCCCCTTTAAGAAGGGGAGGAAGGCCTGCAGTACCGCACCACGATATTCCCTCACAGCGCCCCAAGAGGGAGGCGGGATGCTTCCAGTAGCGCCCCGCTTCCTTCTTGGGGTGTTACCGAAGAATTTCGGCTGCGGGGGCGCTAATTTTTTCAGGGTGCTAAAAGTAGCGCCCCAGTGAAGTTAGCGCCCCAAAGGGGTCGTGACTCAATTTTTCCCCCTAAAGCTATCATTTTCCGACCCCACCACAAACTTGGTACTCTTGATAGCGATTACTTCCTCTCTCAGTCACTGTCCCAAGTTGAATCCATCTATTCGTAACCTTAGCATTCTATTTGACCCCGAGCTGAGCTCATATCCTCTCCATCAGAAAGACCACACCATCCTTCTCCGCCCCTGCCTCAGCCCATCCACGCTGAAACCCTCATCCATGCCTTTGTCATCTCCAGACCCGACTATTCCAATGCTATCCTGGCAGGAATTTTTCCCCCTTGGACTTTTTAAAAATTTATTGAAGTAGTGGCTTGGTGCAATACATGCTAAAAGTTTTATTCAGTATGCAAGGAGTGCTGTTGGATGCTTGCATGGCCTTGGATGGTAAAGGAAGGCCTCTGAGGAGACAGAAAATGATGGAAATACTCAGCAGGTCAGGCAACATCCGTGGAGATAGAAACAGAGTTCACGTCTCAGGTTGAGATGCTGCCTGAGCTGCTGAGTATATCTAGCATTTTATGCTTTTATTTCAGATTTCCAGCATCCACTCACAGAGGGAAGAGGAAGATGCAGAAGAGGTAGACGCAGAAGAGGTAGATGCACAACAGGAGGCAGCAGAAGAGGAAGAAGCAGAAGAGGAAGAAGCAGAAAAGGAGGAAACAGAAGGAAGGATGCATCCCAGACAGCCCCTTTCTGGCCAGGATATCCGGGATGGAATCATCCGCCTGCGGTACCAGTGACCACAACCCCTATTCCCCGTCAAGATTTGTCCCACACCTTACCTTCCCTCTGTTACTGACCATCACAGTGTCCTCTTGGCCACAATGCTGAAATAAAAGCCACCACAAAGCAAGCTTTCCAATCCAACTTTATACAACTATCCATCCAATATGACATCAAGAAATCAACTCATCACCCTTATGCATTCCCTTAGTGATTCTCTTGTGTGTGCCTTTGCCTATCCTACTGATGCCACACAGTGCTACCCCAATGGCTGCAGCATGGCTGGTGAAAGGCCGTCTGACTTTCAGTGGGGGACACTGCAGATAGCCTTGCTGGTCGACCATGAGGAGCTGGTGGCTGGGAGTGTGAAATCGAGTGGCGGTGTTTCTTCTTCTTCTTCTGCTTCTTCTTCAGCTTCTTCTTCACTCTCCTCTCCCTCTTCTTGGCCAAGCACTGACTGGGCAGGCTGCATTTCTTGGGTGTGTGAAATGATGGTGGCACAAGGGTGGAGTTGTGCTGAGGGGAGGGCGGGAAAGCAAGAGCTGCATGCCAGAAGGGGGATAATGTATGAGGATACAAGCATCTTGTATCCTTTCAGCCCTGCCACTGGCCAAGGGCTCAGCCACACCCCTGCCAATAATGGTCAGCACCGTCTCCTCCAAGGGGATGAGGTGAAGCTAGGAATGGGAGGTGTGCCTCGTGTTAGTACAGATTGATGGTAGGTGAGTGATTGGGGGGTGTGGGAATCATGCATTGAGAAGTGTGTGAGGCTAGTGATGTAGTTGATAGGAGACGGCTTTTGAAGATGCATTCACTGACCTTGACCACTAATCTGAGGTCATGAAGCTTTTTTAGGCACTGGAGCCAGGTCACAGAGGCAACACTGCTGGTAGTGACGGCCTCGGTGATGTGGTCCAGCTTCGTTCTTTCTGGAGGGCCTCCTGGCCCCTGTGGGTAGAGGACCTCTCTTTCAGAGGTTGTTCGAAGCTGCAACACTGCTTGTGGACGCCACATTGGGGCCTGATGCCGGGACAAACGCCACCAGGAGGGTGTTACACAGTGAGTTTAGTGCTGGGCTAATAATCATTAGTCCCCAGCGCCAATTTTTCAGTCCTACCAGCGCCACCTTTTAATCCGCGGCTGCGGTGGCACCGGCAAGTTTTGTGGTGGTCATGAATTTCTAGGCCCAGGAGTTCAAAGTGGCAGATTAAGCTGATTGCTGGGAATTTCCAGTTTCAGGTGGAGTACTGGTGGAGTGAGACTTCTGCCCAACACTCCTTATCCGCCCAATCCCAAACCATTTTCATGGATCATGGTTCATCTCATATCCATGCCAAGCTCCCGGTGGGATTCTCGCTGTCAAGCGGGAGCATACCAGTGTGTTGGGTGGCGGCGGGGGGGGTGGTGGGGGGTGGTTATCCTCACCAAGACCTTTAGCAACTAAGTGATGGGCCTGACTTTGATGAAGAGGAGACCACTACAAGGCCCTCTACCTCCATTGGGGAAACTTGAGGCCTTTAGCGCCACTTCCCGGGATCTACGACCACCTTCCACGTGGCAGGTCCGGGAAGTAGCAATTTGTGGGGCAGATGGGAGGGAAATCCACTGGGGAAGCGATCTCGCTGCCCCCACCACCATTTGCAGGTGGCTGGCAGGGAAGGAGTAGCGAGAGCAGTCCCAGCAGGGCAAAAGGGAAATTCCATTTGGGGTGCCGAGATGGTGGTAAGCCTTACTAGCTCCAGTCCAGCATGTAGAACTGGGAGGCTCTTCAACTCATCAACAATCATCCTCATGCATAAATATGTCTTCCTTCAACTGATTAGTTCCCTGGCCGAATAGTGTGAAGTAGTGGAAGGTTTTGCAGGTTGATGAACAGTCATGAACGGACCTTCCGTGACTGGAACCATCTTTTTACCAGCCGATAGGAGTAGGGTTTTATGGGCCAGGACTGTATAGAGCAGAGTTTGAACTCTGAACTTTCTGATTCAGAGGCATGCATGTTACCACTAAGCCAAAGGTTTGCTCCTGTTGATTAGCTGTTGCTCCCAAGGATCTATCCTTGGCCCCCTCCTGTTTCTCATTTATATGCTGCCCCTTGGTGACAACATCCAAAAACACAGCATCAGTTTCCACATGTATGCTGATGACACCCAGCTCTATCTCACCAGCACTTCTCTCGACCCCTTCATGGTCTTTAAATTGACACACTGCTTGTCTGACATCCAGTAATGAATGAGCAGAAATTTTCTCCAATTAAATTTTGGAAAGACCGAAGCCATTGTTTTCGGCCCTGCCACAAACTCCGTTCCCTAGCCACCGACTCCAACCCTCTCCTTAGCATCTGAGGCTGAACCATACTGTTCGCAACCTTGGTGACATATTTGACCCTGAACTGAGCTTCCGACCACATATCCACAGCATAACTAAGACCGCCTAGTTCCACCTCCGTAACATTGCCCGTCTCCACCCTTGCCTCAGCTCATCCGCTGCTGAAACCCTCATCCATGCCTTTGTTACCTCTAGGCTTGACTATTCCAACGCACTCCTGGCTGGCCTCCCACATTCCACCCTACGTAAACTTGAGGTCATCCAAAACTCGGCTGCCCGTGTCCTAACTCGCACCAAGTCCCGTTCAGAACTGTCTACTAATGTGTGAATGTGGAACCACACTTGTTATTTTCCAAGCTCCTTGCCATTCACCACATACTTCAGTGAGTTTCCAGACTTCTATTCAACGATAGAATGCTTATGCTGTTATCATTAAGCTACTTCTACAGATGACTGAAATATGGACTTTTTTCTCTTCTCAGAAACAAAACTAATTTTCAGGCAGTTAACATTTTAACAATTCTTAGTTGTTCCCAAAAAACTGCCTACTTATGTTCAAAAGCAAGAATATATATATATATCTATGTGTGAAACATTTGTACTGGAAAGTACATGGTCATGCAATCCAGGAAATTAAAATGGGATAAATCTCACATAAATTCAATGTTGCTTTTGAAGTTTGGAAGTAAAGCTACAGAAATTAGTCGCCTGCAATTTAATGTACTTATATCAAGTTTCTTTCTCTGCTATTTGAAATACATTTAAAATAAATGGATTGATGTCTCTTTTAAATAGTAGAGACAGGAATTTGATATCAATGTGTTAAGTTTATGAAATAACATTGCAGTAATTTCTACCCTGTCATGAGAAAGTGTAACCATGTATAAATCAATACATTATTAAATGTCTTGTATAGTGTGCACTTTCTCTACAACTTCCTTTTGCCCCAATATTTGGTGTCGCTTTTCTGGCAACCTATTCCAATGCTCTCCTGGCCGGTTTCTCAGCTACCACCCTCCGTAATCTTGAGCTCATCCAAAACTCTTCTGCCCGTATCCTAACTCGCACCAAGTCCCGTTCACCCATCACCCCTGTGCTTGCTGACCTATCTTGGCTCCCAGTCCGACAACATCTCCATTTTAAAATTCTCAGCCTTGTGTTCAAATCCCTCCATGGCCTCGCCCCTCTCTATCTCTGTAACCTTCTCCAGTCCGACAACCCTCTGAGATCTCTGTGCTCCTCCAATTCTGGCATCTTGCGTATCCTCGATTTCCTTTGCTCCACCATTGGTGGCCGTGCCTCCAGCTGCCGAGGCCCTAAGCTCTGGAATTCCCTCCCTAAACCTCTCTGCCTCTCAACCGCTCTTTCCTCCTTTAAGTCGCTCCTTAAAACCTACCTCTCTGACCAAGCTTTTGGTCACCTGCCCTAATATCTCCTTATGTGGCTTGGCGTCAAATTTTGTCTGATAACAGTCCTATGAAGTACCTTGGAATGTTCACTACAATAAAGGTGCTATATAAATGCAAGTTGTTGCTGTTGAAAGTTATGTAAATATTTATAATGGGCCTTTCCAACGTAAATTCTTAGAGTGATTTTCGCTTCATTGCTGCCCCATTTTTCAATGTGAATGTGGTGGTCGCCAGCTGAAAATGAGCAAAAACAAACTTATCGCCCAGTTCCCACCAGAAGCTCACCCGTTGCTATTTTACAGCAGGCCTTTTTCAATTAAGCAGCCAGCTCCCAACAGAAATAGACAGTCATTTCCTGCATATATTTAAATTGGGGTTCTGTGATGTATTTAGGACCTTGATGCAATTTTTGGGGTTCCAATGGTTGGACCAAACCCTGCCCAGTGGAAATGAAGGTAGAGTGGCCAAACCAGTGGTCCTTAAAGGGACGGTTAGAGACCGTTTGGAAAGTTGCTTTCTTACCCAATTTCCGTTGGACCAGAAGGAGCACAAATGCTTCTCCTACCCCACAAAATTGTCGTGCCCACTGCCAGTGACTCCATGGTCCCTGCTGCTACTGCCTTCCCTCCTTAAGGTCTCCCTGATGGCTCAGCTGTGCAGAGGGGTGGCCGGATTCCCCCCTCCCCATCCCAATTGGCGAGCTGCCTTTGGCACTCAATTATCACTGGCTGCGCGCTGATTTTATTTAAAGGAGGCCCAGTCACCAATGTTGCTGATATTGGTGGTCAGTTGCCCACCAGCCACCTGGTATATGCTCAAAATGAAAATTGCCCATTCATTTTCACAGTGTAGTTGCAGGCCTCCCGCCACTAGTGGCACTGTGGTGCCTCCCCAAAGCTATGTCCCAGCTCCCCCTTTTCTCAGGCCTCAATATCGGGCACATTTTTTCTCCCCTGCCTTTCCCAGGTTGCACTCTTGGCCTTAACCAAGGACTGGCTTTTGAAGTGCACAACTAGAGCATCACTTCCCTGTTTTTCGGGTTTCTTGCCCCAAGTGTTGGCCCCACTGGCCTTCCTGACCCTGTTGCTTTTTAACACTGGTGTTACCTGCCCTGCTCCTCAGCCTAACCCAGGATCTTTCCCAGCTCCTCTCCTTACTCAGCGTGAGAGACAGATTGCGTGGACAAATTGAAGAGCAGACAGAGAGCTCATGTGTAGAGACACAGAGAGATCAGGAAGAGAAAAATAGAGTACTGATAGACAGACAGAGAGGTTGGGGCAGAATGAGAGAGATGCACATTCAGGGCAGAGTTCTCATAAGGAGCAATGCCACGGGAGATCTACTAATAGCTTAGAATATTCCTACATATGCACTAACTCTTGAGTATTTCTCTTATAGCAGTAGTAAATGACTGTACTTAAATAGAATGAACCCAATGTCCTGAGTGAAATGTACAGATGTCTATCTCACATGACACTTAGAAATTAGAGATGCAAATATAAAAAAACTAAGTTAAAAAAAATATTTTGACATCATTTCGCGTGTATTCTCTTTGTTCTTGCCTATTTCAGTTTAAAGTCATTTTTGGCTCAGTTGCCAACTCAAGTATTTTAGAATATGTTGCGAGGTCTAGACAAGATCACTTGCTAATGTGGCAGACAAGGTTCCAGCAATCATTTCTCTTTCCTCCTCAGTTGAAGCTAATTCCCAGTGTATTTGGTAATTTGCTGTGTTTTTCCCGATCAGAAAAGAAAATCACTATGCTGGTCTCATACTCATGTTAAATATTGCCATTCTTTTCTGCTCTAGGTCTTGCAACAAGAGTCAGGATGAGTACTAGAAGGTAGAACTATTCCAGCCTCTCCTGTATGTAAAATCTCTCTCTCTCTCACAATAGAGAATATGCTGGTTTCATATTACAGGGAAAGCTAGCCCAGCAACATCTCTCACTCGTGTTTTCTGTGAGAGCGAGAACATGGAGAATGAAGCAATATTTAACCCTGAAGCAAACTAGTGACTGGGATGAGATGTAGGATACATATCAGGGGGAAAGGTGTGCATAAAGACATAGCAGAGCAAAAGGAACACAGATGCATGAAGGCATCAAATAAAGGTGTGAATGCGATGAGGAGAACACATGAAAAACATCAGAAGCACACAGAAAGCGAGAAGGGATTGAAACCATCTGAAAAAAGGAAGAGAAGTCAGAAATAGATAGACACAGAGAGAAGGATCAGAAGAATGGATAATGCAAGAGGGAAATTTTAACTGTTTTATATTACTGTTCCTTATTTTTCCAAGGAATAACTTCAAATACTGCCTCATGATTCTGCACCACAATCCCTTAACAGGAGACCATGGCCTAGAAATATCTTCGCGCCTGAATGGGTAGCCCCAAGGCACACCCAAAACAGGGCCTCAGGCCTCATTTAAATTAGGCCGGCGCACTGCGGACACCCGCTGACCATCCCCAGGCAGCTCGCCGGTGAAGAAGCTTTGAATTTTGGCTGTTGTGTCGCCAGCAGTAGCCTTCAGGTAGGTTGTTAAAGGGGAAGGGAGTGCGATAAGGAGGGGACGTCTGGGAATGGGAGGGTGATCAGGATATCAGGGGTTGAGGCGACGATTGGGATGGGCTTCAAGTTGAGGGTCAATGGTGGGGTGGTTCAAGGTGGCGATCGGGAGGTGGGAGGTAAGAGGTGGAAGGCAGGAGCCTGCAGTTTTAATGTGGAGCTGGGGATGGAATCGATGGCAAGGGTGTGCAGTTACAGGGGACCGAAGATGATGGCATTGGTCTTCTCAATGTTTAATTGGAGGAAATTTCACTTCATCCAAGACTAGATGTTGGACAAGCATTCTGACAACACAGAGGCAGTGGAGAGGTCAAGAGAAGTGGTAGAGAGGAATAGCTGGGTGTCCTCAGCATAAATATAGAAGCTGACCCTAATTTTGTAAATAATTTTGCCAATGAGCAGCATGTAGATGGATGAGGAAGGTGAGGTGGCCAAGGATACATCCTTGGAAAACTCCAGCAGTGGCGGTGCAGGGGTGGGAAAAGCAGCCCTTGCTGTAAATGCTCTGGCCACAATTGGATAGGGAAGAGTGAAACCCTGCAAGGGTAATTCCACTGAGCTGGACAATGGATGAAAGGCATCAAGAGAGCAGGAGGTGTCATAGACAAGGTGAGTTCAGAGAGAACATGAGGGGAGAAAAGCTAGAAAGAGATATGTGGGTTTAGGGCAAGGGCAGGGGTGAGCCTGGGGGAGGTTTGGTTTGGTGGACAAGGAGAAGAGTGGGGGGTGGGGGGGGGGGCGCCGTGGGGAGCAGTAGAGGCAGCTGATCAGATGGTCTCAATTTTAATGTAAAAGGGGGTCCCTGGGCTCCTTGCACTTGTTGAATTTGAGGGTGAACCAAGCAGGGGAGAGGGGTTTAAGGAGACAGTTGATAGTGGAGAAATGAAATGAGGGGTTATCGCTGGGGTGACCACTTGTTATTGAAGATTTATATTTGTGTTCATCAAAGTGAGGAAATGGGATATATTCTACTTTAAGCATTCACTGTCAGCATTCATTACTCCTGGGTCAGGTACTCCACAGCCAGATGCAGAGCAAGTTCACTTCATTCAACAACGTGCCTTAACCACAATTTCAGAAGAGCACCTGCACTGGGCTAGTGAGATATTTCTTTTCCCATTAAAGCCGCTTTTAAAAGATCTTTCTGAGTAAGATCTTCAATTCAACAACAACAACTTGCATTTATATAGCGCCTTTAAAGTAGTAAAACATCCCAAGGCGCTTCACAGGTGTGTTAGCAAACAAAATTTGACACCGAACCACATAAGGAGATATTAGGGTAGAGGTAGGTTTTAAGGAGCATCTTAAAGGAGGAAAGAGAGGTAGTGAGGTGGAGAGGTTTAGGGAGGGAATTCCAGAGCTTAGTTCCTCGGCAGCTGAAGGCATGGTGATGGAGCGATTCATATCAGGGATGATCAAGAGGCCAGAATTGGAGGAGCGCAGATATCTCGGAGGGTTGCAGGGCTGGAGGAGGTTACAGAGATAGGGAGGGGCAAGGAGCCAATGTAGGTCAGTAAGCACAGGGGTGATGGGTGAATGGAACTTGGTGTGAGTTAGGATACAGGCAGTAGAGTTTTGGATGAGTTTAAGTTTATAGAGGGTGGAAGATGGGAATCCGACCAGGGGTGCATTTGAATAGTTAAGTCTAGAGGTAACAAAGGCATGGATGAGGATTTCAGCAGCAGATGAGCTGAGGCAGGGCAGAGTCGGGCGATGTTACGGAGGTGGAAGTATGCGGTCTTAGTGATGGTGCGGATATGTGGCAATTTATATCACATTATGGCCAGTTTTGTGCTAGGAACTTGCACCAAGCAAGGAAATTATTGGCTGGGGTTTTCCACTTACGTGTTCGCCAGTCCAAGATTTTCTGCCCATGGGCAGAGACTGCAAGTTGGCCACCACAGAAATGGAAGACCTGAGCCACATGATTTGAAATCTTACACTTCGCCCTCTTGTGGTTTAAAGTCAGTCAACATTTTGGACACAGCACAAGACCATGGATTGGTGCCTCTTACCACGGAACTCACGGACAGAGATTCACTAAAAACAGGACAGCTTGTGTTAGATTTGTGGACCTTGCTTTGTGGAATGCTTTAGTGTTTGAAGTTGTTGATCCAATGAAGTTTTGTACCTGTGGATTGATAGTTGGTTAATTAGATATTGTGCCATTTTATTGTAACTATAAAGTACCATGTACTGAGTGTAATCATTTTTGATCCGTCCAATACAAGGCACCAGGATTAAGGAGGACGGTTCTCTGTATACGACCAGGACATGTCTCTTCTAATCTCAGCAGGCCTATGTAACCATAAAATCCCTATGTCCATTCAGCGTCATTTTGGCTTCTGCTCAGAACCCAAGTCCATTACTTCTATCTCCTTATTTTTCTCTCTCGGCCCCTCACAGACCCTTCTCTCCTGTCTCCTTCTCTTTCTGTCACCCAATCATGCCAACTTTCATATAAAGAAAATAAAGAACTTATAAATAATGAAGTACTTTTGAAGTTACTATTGGAATGTAGGGAAACGTGGCAGCCAATTTGCACACAACAAGGACCCACGTACAGCAGTGAGATAAATGACCAGATAATCTGTATTTTGGTGACATTGGTTGCGGAAAAATGTTGGCCAGCACACCAGAAGAGCTGCCCTGGTCTTCTACGAATAGTCCGATGCAATCTTTTACATCAACCTGAGAAGGCAGACAGGGCCTTGGTTTAACATCTGATCTGGAAAACTGAAGCTATCGTCTTTGGCCGCCACCACAGACTCCATACCCTTGCTACCGATTGCATCTCTTCCCCGGACACTCTCAGGCTGAATCAGATTGTTCACAATTGTAATGTCCTAGTGGAACCCAAGTTGAGCTTCCTACCCCATATACTGTCCATCACAAAGTCCACCTACTTCTCTCTGTCCCTACCTCAGCCCATCTACCACTGAAACCCTCATCCCTGCCTTTGCCACCTCCATACTCAACTATTCCAATACTCTCCTGGCTGGACTCCTATCCTCCAAAACGTTGCTGCCTGTATCCTATACTGCATCAGGTCCTGCTCACCTATCACCCTGTCCTTGGCTTCTGGACTCCAATACCTCAAATTTAAAATTCTCATCCACATGTTTTAATTCTTCATGGCTTTGCCCTTTCATATCTCTAACATCCTCCAGTTCTCCAAACTTACTTTTTTTATTCCTCTGATGTGGTACTTTTGTGCCTCCCTTCTCCCTTCACCTCACCATTGGCAGCCATGTTTTCAGCTGCCTAGGTCCCAAGCTCTGGAATTCCCTCCCCAAACCTCTCTGCCTCTCTAGCTCCCTCTCCTCCTTTAAGACCCTCCTTAAAACCCACCTCTTTGACCAAGCTTTCGGTCACTCCTAATAACTTCTTCTTTAGCTCTGCATTTTTCTATATTAAAGGCATTATATAAATGCAATCTGTTTTTGTTGCTGCTTTGACTTTTCATTGGAACAATTTAGCAAACTACTAATGAATTCAAATGAGAATTTTGTGATTTTTCAATTTGCTGATGAATCTAGAATAATGTACAAATTAATGCTTTAAAATGTCCTAGAATTTGAATAATTTGATAACAATTTTGATTATATGATGTCAAAAGTTATAGCTAAATATTATTTCACAATTTGCAAATTAGTAGGAGGCAGCTGGTGAGAAAAGCAAGATAAGATGGTAGACGGGAAACTAAGAGCAGTATTCAAAGTATTACAAGTACCGACAGCACAGAAACAGGCCATTCACCCGGTGTTTATGCTCCACACGAGGCTCCGCCCACCCTTCTACATCTAACCCCATCAACATATCCTTCAATTTCTTTCTCCCCCATGTGCTTTTCCAGCTTCCCCTTAAATGCATCTATACTATTCGCCTCAACTACTCCTTCTGGGAGCGAGTTCCACACTTTAACCACTCTGGGAAAAGAAGTTTCTCCTGCAGTCCCTTTTGGATTTATTAGTGACTATCTTATATTTATGACCTTTAGTTCTGGTCTCGCCTGCAAGATGCACAACTTTTTCTCGACGTCTACTCTATTAAACACTTTCATAATTTTAAAGACCTCGATCAGGTCACCCCTCAATCTTCTCTTTTCTAGAGAAAATAGCCTCCCAGCCTGTTCAATTACTCCTGATAGGTATAACCTCTCAGTTCTGGTATCATTCTAGTAAATCTTTTTCACACCTTCTCCAGTGCTTCTATGTTCTTTTTATAATATGGAGACCAGAACTGTTCACAGTACTCCAAGTGTGGTCTAACCAAGGTTCTATACAAATTTAACATAACTTCTTTGCTTTTTAATTCTATCCCTATAGAAATAAACCCCAGTGCTTTGTTTTCTTTTTTTTATGGCTTTATTGACCTGCGTCATTACTTTTAGTGATTTGTGTATCTGTACCCCCAGATATCTCGATTTCTCTACCCCATTTAGACATTTATTTTCCAAGGAGTATGTGGCCTCCTTCTTCTTCCTACTAAAATGTACTACCTCACACTTAGCTATATTACAGTTAATTTGCCAACTACACACCCATTCTGCAAGTTTATTAGTGTCTTCCTGTATTTTATCACAGTCCTCCTCTGTATTAACTGCACTCCCAATTTGGTGTCATCCACAAATTTTGAAGTTGGACTTCCGATTCCAGAGTCCAAATTGTTTATGTCAATGGTGAACAACAGTCATCCCAGCACCGATCCTTGTGGAACACGACTTCCCACCATTTGCCAATCTGAGTAATTACCTTTAACCCCTACTCTCTGTTTTCTGTTTCATAGCCAGCTTGCTATCCATTCTACTACTTGTTCCCTGACTCTAGTCATGAGTCTACTATGCGGTACCTTATTGAAGGCTTCTTGGAAATCCAAATATAAACGCCTACTGCATTACCCTTATTTATCCTTTATGTTACTTCCTCAAAGAATTAAAAAAGGTTGGTCAAGCCATGTATATTTGGATGTCTATCAAGAGCGAGGAAGGCCCAAGGAAATTCCTCCATTACTGCCTTGAAGAGAAGAGAATTGGACTAGTGATGTGTTACAAGATTTGACAATACATTCACACAACACAGATTTAGAGAGTAGATTAATAGTTATTGACCCCAATTCCCTACTTTGGAAGTGCTAATCTATTAAAAACTCTATTTTGCATTTTTTTTATTGAAATCAATAATATTCATCTACTGCAAAACAATTGGTTTGAGTTTTCTGGTTTTAAAATTTAAATTTCACTGAGTTAAATTGAATGTAATTATGTTCTATTTCCATGCTGTTCACTCCAGCTCATACATCAGAGTATTATAATGCTACATGTAGGAGATGAAATTTAAATCCATTTAAAACAAAGACAAAAATACCTCGGAGATGGGTGGCACCCATACACTTTCCTCTCAACTCTGTGACCTGCAATAAATCCAGACTAGACTGAAGGGATGGAAGTCTCTTTATGTTGTCTGTAAGAATCTTTTGTAAAATGCCTTTGGACAGTCTCTACCCAGTTCCTGGTAGGTGTGGATTCACAACACAAAACTGCTCTTAATTCAGCACTAATTAGCAATAATTGGCAGTCTCAGGCAGACATAAAGATTACTGGTGTGCATGGTGGAGAAATTGAAACTGGTGCAATATAGGGTGTTCTGAGATTGTGATTAAAAGGTCATGTTGGGGCAGAGTAGGGAGCTTTGCTTGATAATGATTCACCTTGATAATGATACCAGCCCAAAACACACCCATTAAAAGAGACTCATCAAATTCTTCCAGATTTTTTTTTCTGTGTTATCTGAGTGGAACGCTGCAGCTCTAGGGGAACTGGCTCACTGGGAGAAAATATTAAAGTCCTGCACAAAATATCTTTATAGCATATTTTCATTTTATGGAGCTTTAAGAGCCACTTTCAGTCAATAATGGCTTTTCTTCAATATTTAATGCCAATTGTTCTCTCAGCAAGAAAAAAATCTGGGAAGTGCTGCTTAACTCCCCATTACATATTAACTCATTGTAAATATTATGCTTTAAATTTGTTTAGCTATTGTAATTAGGTAATACAATTCCCCATAACAAGCAAACATTAAGACCAGTTATTTCCTAATAATTGGTGCCACTGATTTAAGCAACTAAAAATGTCCATTTTTTATTACATGACAATGTGAGATGTTTTACCATTTTTGAGGGCAATCACATTCCATACTTCTTCTATTTTTCTGTGAAAATAATTCTGGCCAATAATTTTGATAACTTTACAATGAATACGTCACAATATAATCTTCCAGTGAGGACATCATTGAGTGTCAACAGAATGGAGCACACCTCCTGTTATTGTTGACCGGATAGCTAACCGTGAATGAAAAATAATTTTGACCTTGCAAAAAGCATTTCAGATGTCTTCTGTTTACCATATCATCTGAGCCGTACATTGAGATTATTTTCTTGTGATTACTCCAACCAACCTGTAATTCTCTTTTATTGTGCATTTGATACAAATGGACAGAGAATCCTATTGGACCCATTGTTTTCTCCACCAAAATTCCTGATATGCTTGGCAGGAATGCAAATTCATGAGATTTACCCTTGGATGTGTTCCTTTTAGAGTAGTGTACTTTATAAGACAAGAGTATAAAAATTATAGAAAAATATAATGTAGTGTTATTCCTCAGCGCCTGATGGTAGAATACCCATTTGGTGGCATCTTCTCTGTTGGGTTGGCAATGAGATAACTCAAGCAATCAGAGCTCCCGATGTTGCCGTGGGAAACTTGTCAGAAAATTAAATTGTTCAGTTCCATGTCATGGCAAGATCAATCTTCAGTATCCTGGGATTAATTGGCTGAAAAATGACCTTTGACGCAGCTTTCCATCAATCGGTGATCAAATTAGAAAGATTTGGACCCCAACTCAATGTCAGAACTCTGGAAGTAATGATAAACACACAACAACTTAAAATAAAATAAAAATAGATGTTATAAAAATGAAATAATATACCGAAAAAGTAAATAGAGATGACAGAAGATAAAGCGATAGGACAAAAATACAAGGGAAATAGAGCAGATGTAGTTTATATTTTTACTTAGGGTTTGTAAAATGTTAATTTCAGTAATATTACATTTGAAAATCATTATTACTGTAATATAAGAGAATGCTTCAGTGTCTTGGTATGTGAGATTTTATAAAATTGGCTCACCCACGGAGAAAATTGGCAAATTGCAAATAGACATAGGAACAAGCAGATCAGAGAGTTAAACGCATGGCTCAAAGGGTGGTGCAGGTGGAAGGAGTTTTGATTCATGGGGCACTGGCACCAGTACTGGGGAAAGAGGGAGCTGCTCTGTTGGGACAGGCTCCACTTAAACCGGACTGGGACCGGTGTCCTGGCAAATCGAATAACTTGGGCTTTAGATAGGGTTTTAAACTAAAAAGGGGGGTAAGTGAGGTGAAATTTAGTAATCTAAAGACAAAAGTCAAGGCAATAGAGCAGTGTAGTGAGTTGGGTAAAGATAAGCAGTGTATTACAGGAAGGGACAGAGGGGGCTAAATTCGGTTGATTTGCGCCTCCCGTTAGCGCTAATGGGGCGCAAATCAACTAGCACCTGGGTGCGGTGCCGCTAACGCCTCCTGCAAAAATCAGCGGGAGGTTAGCGGCGGCGGCGTCATCATCATGCGCAGCGCCCCGCTCACACCCTGGCTGTAATATTGGGTGTCGCCACCGACTTACCACCGGACGCTATGTCTGCCGGGGTCAGGGGGGCCCACCTGCGGCCGGGGCGGCGCTAGTTAAAGGGGAGGTGGCGGGCGGCCATTTTTGTTGCTGGCCGCCTGCCAGCACCTGCCCCCGTTGCTGTCCCCGGCCACCGTAAAGCCCCCCCACGGGGTGCCGGCTGCTCTCCGTGAGCCCGGCACTCCTCTCGAGTGCCGGGCTCATTTGCCGGCACTCCCGATCCCTGGTGGCCCAGCTGGGCACCGGGACACGCTGCGCCAGGCCCCGCCCCTTTAATAAGGGGAGGAAGGCCTGCAGTACCGCGGCGCGACATGCCGCATAGCGCTGCGGCACATAGCACTGCGATATTGGCTCGCAGCACCCCAAGAGGGACGCGGGGCACTTCCAGTAGCGCCCCTCCTCCCTTTCGGGGCGCTACCTCAGCAAATCGGCCGCAAGGGCGCTAGTTTTTTTGGGATGCTAAAATTAGCGCCCCGGTGAAGGTAGCGCCCCAAAAGGGAGGAGGGGCGCGATTGGAAGCCAATTGCGAGTCAATTTTTACCCCAGAGAGTTTAAAGGTAATAGTGCATCAGCGAATAAGGTGAAAGCAGGGAATAATGGTAAAAAGTTAAAGTTAAAGGCTCTTTATCTGAATGCACAAAGCATTTGTAACAAGACAGACAAATTAGTGGCACAAATAGAGATAAATGGGTATGATCTAATAGCCATTACATTGACGTGGTTGCAAGAGGTCCAAGGTTGGGAAATAAATATTCCAGGGTATTTGACATGTTGAAAAGACAAGCAGACTGGAAAAGGATGGGGGTAGCATTGATAATAAAGGATAACATAAGGGCAGTAGCGAGAAAGGATCTTGGCTCGGAAAATCAGGAAGTAAAATCAGTTTGGATGGAGATAAGAAATAACAAGGGGCAGAAAACCATGGTGGGAGTAGTTTATAGGCCCCGTAACAGTAGTTATATCATTGGACAGAGTATTAACCAAGAAATAATAGGAGGTTGTAATAAAGATAATGCAATAATCGTTGGGGACTTTAATCTTCATATGGACTGGGCAAATCAAACAGGCATGGGTAGCCTAGAGGACGAGTTCATGGAATGCATTCAAGACAGTTTCTTAGAACAAGACGTCATGGAACCAACTAGGGAACTGGCTATTTTAGATCTTGTATTGTGTAATGAGACTGGGTTAATTAGTAATCTCATAGTAAAGGATCCTCTAGGGAAGAGTGATCATATTACGATAGAATTTCACATTGAGTTTGAGAGTGATATTCTTTAGTCTGAAACTAGAGTCTTAAACTTAATAAAGCCAATTACATAGGTATGAGGGGTGAGTTAGTTAAGGTAGAATGGGAAATTAGATTATAAGGTATGATGGTAGATAAGCAGTGGCAAACATTTAAAGAAATGTCATTGAGAAATAAAAACTCCACGGGAAAAGTGATCCATCCGTGGCTAACTAAAGAAGTTAATGATAGTATTAGATTAAAAGAAGAGGCTTATAATGTTGCGAAGAACAGTAGTAAGCCTATGGCTTGGGAGAGCTTTAGAAACCAGCAAAGGATGACCAAAAAATTGTTAAGAATGGAAAAAATAGAATGAGAGTAAACTAGCAAGAAATCTAAAAACAGATTGTAAGAGCTGCTACATGTATGTAAAAAGGAAGAGAGTAACAAAAGTAAGTTTTGGTCCGTTCGAGGCTGAGACAGGAGAAATTATATTGGGGTACAAGGAAATGACAGAGACTACAAACAACTATTTTGTATCAGTCTTGACAGTAAAAAACACAAAAAGCACACCAAAAATAATGGGGAACAAAGGGGCTAATGAGAGTGAGGAACTTAAAGTAATTAAGAGGAGTAGAGAAAAACTACTTGAGAAACTACTGGGATGAAAATCTGACAAATCCCCTGGACCTGATGGCCTACACCCTAGGGTTCCAGAAGAGATGGCTGCAGAGATAGCGTATGCATTGATTGTGATCTTCCAAAATTCCCTTGATTCTAGAACAGTCCCAGCGGATTGGAAGGTAGCAAATGTAACTGCGCTATTCAAGAAAGGAGGGAGAGAGAAAACAGAGAACTACAGGCCAGTTAGCTTGACATCAGTTGTCAGGAAAATGCTGAAATCCATTATTAAGAAAGTGGTAACAGGACACTTAGAAAATCATAATATGATTAGGCAGAGTCAACATGGTTTTATGAAAGGGAAATCATATTTAACAAATTTATTAGCGTTTTTGAGGATGTAACTAACAGGGTATATAAAGGGGAACCAGTGGATGTAGCATATTTGGATTTCCAGAAGGCATTCAATAAGGTGCCACATAAAAGTTTGTTGCGCAAGATAAGGGCTCAAGGGGTTGGGGGTAATGTATTAGTATGGATAGAGGATTGGTTAACGGACAGAAAACAGAGAGTAGGGATAAACGGGTAATTTTCAGGTTGACAGGCTGTAACTAGTGGGGTGCCGCAAGGATCAGTGCTTGGACTTCAGCTATTTACAATTTATATAAATGAATTAAATGAAGGGACCAAGTGTAATGTATCCAAGTTTGCTGATGACACAAAGCTAGGTGGGAAAGTAAGCTGTGAGGAGGACACAAAGAGCCTGCAAAGGGATATAAAGAGGTTAAGTGAGTGGGCAATAAGGTGGCAGATGAAGTATAATGTAGGGAAATATGAGGTTATTCACTTTGGTAGGGAGAATAGGAAATCAGAATATTTCTTAAATAGTGAGAAAGTATTAAATGTTGGGTATTCAGAGAGATTTAGATGTCCTAATATAAAAAACACAGAGAGTTAGCATGCAGGTACAGCAAGCAATTAGGATGGCAAATGGCATGTAGCCCTTCATTGAAAGGGGGTTGAAGGAAAAGAGTAAGGAAGCCTCACTACAATTGTACAGGGCTTTGGTGAGACCACACCTAGAGTACTGTGCACAATGTTGTCTACTTAGCTAAGGAAGGATATACTTGCCTTAGAGGTGGTGCAACAAAGGTTCACTAGATTGATTCCTGGGATGAGAGAGATTGAGTTGATTGGGCCTATACTCTCTGGAGTTTAGAAGATTGAGTGGCAATCTCATTGAAACATATAAGATTCTGAGGGGGATTGAAAGGGTAGATTCTGAGAGATTGTTTCCCCTTATTGGAGAACTAGAACTAGGAGGCATAGTCTTAGGATAAGGAGTCAGCCTTTTAAGACTGAGATGAGGAGGAATTTCTTCACTCAGAGGGTTGTGAATCTTTGAAATCCATGCCCCAAAGGGCTGTGGATGCTGAGTCATTGAGTATGTTTAAAGGTGAGATAGATAGATTTTTGGACTCCAAGGGAATCAAGGGATTTGGGGATCGGGCAGAAAGTGGATATGAGGTCGAAGCTCAGCCATGATCTTATTGAATGGTAGAGCAGGCTCGAGGGGCCGTATGGCCTACTCCTGCTCCTAATTCTTATGATCTTAGAACAGAATGCCCTGGAGATACAAGCACAATGCACCACAGTATGAGAGCTAGAGACATAGCTGAAAATTTGGTTGAAAAGATGCAATTTTAGAAGGTTTTTAAAGGTGGAGAGAGAAGTAAAGAGGTGAAGGGCTGTAGGGAGGGAATTCTAAAGAGTTGAGTTGAGATGACTGAAGAATCTGCCACATAAAACGGTGAGGTGGTGAAGGGGAGGGGAAGCACAAAAGGCTAGAGCCATGAAACCAAAAGGTGCTGGAGGAGACTCAAGGCTGGTGGAGGTTGCAGAAATAGGGCAGGGCAAGGTCATGGAGGGATTAAAAGATGAGGACAAAGGTATAGAATGACAATTACTAGATTTCCGATTGAGAGTATAATGAACTAGAAGTCAAATGGTTTGGCAAGAACACCGACTGACTTTTAGTGCACCGGCCCCTTGTGTTTTTCTGGTGTGAGCCTTAATTCCATCAAGTGGGCACCAATTTTCAAGGCCCCAGACAGCTTCAATGGAAATATGATTTTCTACTTTGAAAAACCGTGAAGTAATTTAGTCAAAAATATCTGGAGGAATTGCAGGAAGATACAGAATGACAACTGTCCTGTAGGAAGCCAGGCAGATAAAGAGGGTCCTTTTCAACAATGAGTGCTGCAGATCCTCAAGAAGAACAGGAGGGGGAGAATAGGAGCAAGTGGCAGACAGTGTCAGTGCCACTTCTAATATTCCACAGTTAGAGGAGCAGTACCAAAAGAAACATACCAAGTCAGCCAAGGTAGAAGAATATACCATTATCTTCCATTAATACTGCGTACTAAGCATGTACAGCATTTATAATTACCAGCCTTTCGCACTGTGTTAAAATACTTCCTCTGCTTACCATGCATGCTCATTATTCACCAGGGTGAACCTTGAAAACTGAACTTTCATAGAATCATAGAATCACATAACACTGAAGGAGGCCATTCAGCCCATCGTGCCTGTGCCGGCACTTTGAAAGAGCTGTCCAATTTAGTCCAACATCCCAGCTTTTTCCCCATAACCCTGCAAATTAGTTCTCTTCAAGTACATGTCAATTGCCTTTTGAAAGTTCCTATGAAATCTGCTTCCACCACACTTTCAGATAGTGCATTCCAGATCTCAACAACCCTCTGTGTGAAAAATAATTCTCCTCATTTTTTTACTAGTTCTTTTGCCAATTATTTTAAATCTGTGACCTTTGGTTATTGACCCACTTGCCAGAGGAAACAGCTTCTCCTCACTTGCTCTATCAAAACCATTCATAATTTTGAATACCTCTATTAGGTTGCCCCTTAACCTTCTCTGCTCTAAGGAGAACAATCCCAGCTTTCCCAATCTCTCCACATAATTGAATTCCCTCATCCTGGTATCATCCTGGTAAATCTCCTTTGTACACTCTCCAAGGCCTTGACATCCTTCATGAAGTGTGGTGGCCAGAATTGTACACAATACTCCAGCTGAGGCCTAATGAGTGATTTGTAAAGGTTTAGCATGACTTTCATGTTTTTGTATTCAATGCCCCTTTTTACAAAGGCAAGTATCCCATATTCTTTCTTAAACACTTTATCAACTTGCCCGCCACCTTCAAAGATTTGTGGATATGCAACCCAGATCCCTCTGCTCTTGCACCCCATCAAAATAGTACCATTCAGATTATACTGCCTCTGCATGTTGTTCTTCCAAAGTACATCACTTCACACATATCCGCATTAAATTGCATCTGCCATGTGTCTGCCCATTTCACCAGTCTATCTATATCCTCCTGAAGTCTGCTACTATCCTGCTCACTATTTACTATCTTGCTAAGAAAATAAGAACATAAGAAATAGCAGCAGGAGAAGGCAATACAGCCCATCGAGCCTGCTCCACCATTTAATAAGATCATAGCTAAACTTCTGTATCAAATCCACTTTCCCACCCTATCCCCATATCCATTGATTCCCTTAGTACCCAAAAATCTAGTGATCTCAGTCTTGAATATACTCATCGACTGAGCCTCCACCGCCCTCTGGGGTAGAGAATTCCAAAGATTCACAACCCTCTGAGTGAAGAAATTCCTCCTCATCTTAGTCTTAAATGGCCGACCCCTTATCCTGAAACTATGCCCCCTAGTTCTAGACTCTCCAGCCAGATGAAACAACCTCTCAGCATCTACCCTGTCAATCCCCCTCAGAATCTTATATGTTTCAATGAGATCACCTCTCATTCTTCTAAACTCCAGAGAGTATAGGCCCATTCTACACAATCTCTCATCATAGGACAACCCTCTCATCCCAGGAATCAATCTAGTGAACCTTTGTTGCACCGCCTCTAAGGCAAGTATATCCTTCCTCGGATCAGAAGACTAAGGGGGAAAAATTCAGTTGGTTAGCGCATCCCGTTAGCGCCTGGTGGGGGCACTAATGGGGCGCTGATGCAGTAGCGCCGGGGCGAGGCGAATCCAATCCAGCATCGCTTGGCAAATCCGGCCCCCCTATTGTGCCCCCGCTATCAGTTACCACTGGGGACTTCACCGCCAGGCAGATCATGACATCAGTGAGCGAACGCTCACTGGGTGCCCGATCTGCAAAATTCATTGTCGCCCCCTGCCATAGCACCTCGCCCCAACAGTGACAGGGAGAAGAGGCGTCAAGCTGGCGGATGCCGGCTCCAGTGGAGCTATTTAAAGGGATCATTAGTAATGAGTCACAGCTGTCATGTTAGTGCTGTTTCATTGCTTCCTTGTCAGCTTGACATTGTGCAACAGTTTAATTCAGTCATTTAAAGGTTGTTTAGTAACAGGAGTGTTGTGGCTACTAACAATTAGTTACATTTATTCTCACAACATATCAAAGTGCTACACTTGGTTACATTAATGGGGGCTGTACTGGCAGTCGACCTCACCCTCCAGGATCTACAGTGGAGGGGCCAGGGGCAGCGAGAAAGATTGGAACATGTGGGCAGAAAGAGGAGAAAGGCCTTGAGGTCTCTCAACAGAAGGCCTAATCCTCCGAGGGTATTCCGAGAGCACTTCTCCTACCTCCAGTTAAGTGAGGAGCAGTGTATTAGAAGGCTCTGCTTCAGCAAGGAGGTGGTCACAGAACTCTTCCACCTCCTGCAACCAGACCTCAAGCCTCAGATCAGGGCGACCACAGCTCTCTCAGTGGCAGTCAAGGTCACCATCACCTTCAATTTCTTCTCCAGCGGTTCCTTCCAGTCTGCAAAAGGAGATATAGCGAACATCTTGCAGTTCGCCGTCTATCGCTGCATCCGGGAGGTCACAGAGGCTCTCTACAGTAGAGAAGGGACTGCATTTCCTTCTCCATCACCAGAGAGAAGCAGTACGAACGTGCATGTGGCTTTGCCAGGATAGTGAGCTTCCCCATGGTGCAGGGCGCCATTGACTGCACCTACGTGGCTTTGCGGGCACTGCATAACAATCCTGAGGTCTTCCATAACCGCAAAGGCTACCACTCACTTAATGTGCAATTGGTGTGCGACCACACACAGCGAATCCCCAATGTCAATGCCCGCTATCCTGGCAGCAGCCACGATGCATTCATCCTGCGCCAGACCGGTGTGCCTGCACTCTTCCAGCCACCACGTCAAGCTTGTGGCTTGCTGGTCGGAGACAAGGGTTATCTGCTCTCCACCTGGCTTCTGACTCCCCTCCGCAACCCTAACAGTCCTGCCCAGCACTCATATAATGAGAGCCAGGCCGCCACCAGGAACATCATCGAGCAGACCATCGGCCTGCTGAAGCAATGGTTTCGCTGCCTTGACCGCTCGGGAGGAGCCCCCCAGTACTTGGCGGGGCGGGTGTCTCATTTCATGGTGGTCTGCTGCATGCTTAATAGCATGGCCATAAACAAGGGCCCAGCCCTTGCTACCAGTGATTGTGGGACAACCTCAGGAGGAGGAATAGGGAGAGGAGGAGGAGGACGAGGAGGACGAGGAAGATGAGGAGGACGAGGAGAAGGAGGAACAAGAGCGAAGGAGGAGGCAGCCACTCAATCGGCCTTCCGGAAGGGCAGTCCATGACCGCCTCATCAGACTGCACTTCCATTAAATTAAACCCCAGATCCCCGTTGCTCACCACAGCCCCATCATTCCATCCCTGTCGCAGGCCATATCACAGCGCAAAGCTGAATTGAGAGACACCACAAAAGAATCCAAACTGAATTAATAAATTTATCAATAATCAGTGAACACATATTTACAACAACAATAATACCTATACACCCTTGTGCAATCCCTTAGTGCCTCTCGTTACTGTGCCTTTGCCTACGCTAGTGTTCCTACGATGTGCTGGCCGAGTGGCTGCAGCACGGCTGGTGGAAGGCTGCTGAGTGTCCGTGCGGGAGACTTCAGATGGCCTTGCAGGACACCCTCGACCAGCTCTGGACCTGGAAGGCCCAGCTGTAGACTGCACCACCTCAGCATGGGCGGCAGCAGTGTGGGCTGGCTGTATGACAGGCAGCGACATGGACAATGGCGGAGTGGCAGTGGTGGGAGCAGGAATGCGGTCATCCTGAGAGAGGACAGCAGCTTCCTGCTCCACTGACCCACTGCCACTCCCCCGGGGCAGCACCTCAGCATCCCTAGCAATCTGTTGGAGCACAGATTGCTGGCCTGCTGCGACACCGTGAAAGCCACGATGGCAGCAGTCAGAGCTTGCGTGGCATCAAGCTGAGACTGCCTGAGAGCAGTCTGAGATTGGATGCCACTAAGCATAGGCTGCATTACAGCACTAAGACTTTGCGTCGCTTCTGCCTGTGCTGCAATGGAAGCTGCCAGATCGCCCATCACACGTGGTATCAGGTCTGGGTCACCACAGTCTCCCTGGGAGTCTACCATCCTTTGCAGACTGGAAATGATGGGCTCCATGGTGTTCACAGAGCTCTGTGCATTGTTGGATGCGGACTCCTCCATGTTCCTTACCATTGCCGAGAGGCTCTCGGGAACCTTGCCATTGCACCTATCATCTCCGTGTGCATACCCATCACCCTTCTTCTAAAGGCCTTCCCGTTGAGGTCCTCCTCTGAGTACTGTGCAGAAGAACTAGCGCACAAATTCGCCCTCCGGGAAGCTGGCTCCCGAGCTACCTTTTCCCCCAGCCTTGCTGCAGCCCGCTTGTCCCCAGTGCATCACCCTGTGCATATCCTGCTACTATACTAGCCTCTAAAGAACATGCAAGAACATAGAACATAAGAACATAAGAAATAGGAGCAGGAGTAGGCCATTCGGCCCTTCGAGCCTGCTCCGCCATTCAATGAGATCATGGCTGATCTTCTGCCTCAATTCCATTCACCGGCCTTATCGCCATATCCCTTGATGCCCTTACTAGTCAGAAATCTATCGACTTCTGTTTTGAATATACCCAATGACTGAGCCTCCACCGCCCTCTGGGGTAGAGAATTCCAAAGATTCACCACCCTCTGTGTGAAGAAATTTCTTCTCATCTCAGTCCTGAATGGCCTACCTTTATCCTGAGGCTGTGGCCCCTGGTTGTAGACTCCCCAGCCAAGGGAAACATTCTCCCAGCATCCACCCTATCAAGCCCTGTAATAATTTTGTATGCTTTAATGAGATCCCCTCTCATTCTTCTGAATTCAAGAGAATACAGGCCTAGTTTACTCAATCTCTTCTCATACGATAGTCCCGCCATCCCAGGAATCAATCTCGTGAAGGCCAGCATACCATGTGCCTTCCTAATGGCTTGCTGCACCTGCACGTTCACTTTCAGTGACTCATGTACAAGGACACCCAGGTCCCTTTGAGCATCTGCATTCCCCAATCTTTCACCATTTAGGAAATACTCTGCCTTTCTGTTTTTTCTACCAAAGTGGATAACTTCACATTTATCCACATTATAATCCATCTGCCATGTTCTCGCCCACTCACTGAGCCTGTCGCGATCCCCTTGAAGCCTCTTCACATCTTCTTCGCAACTGACACTAGCTTTGTGTCATCAGCAAATTTGGAAATGTTACATTTAGTCCCCTCATCCAAATCATTGATATAGATTGTGAATAGCTGGGGCCCAAGCACAGATCCTTGCGGTACCCCACTAGTCACAGCCTGCCATCCTGAAAAAGACCCGTTTATCCCTACTCTTTGTTTTCTGTCTGTTAACCAATTCTCAATCCATGCTAGTGTATTACCCCCAATTCCATGTGCCCTAATTTTGTTCACCAACCTCTTGTGTGGGACCTTATCGAAGGCCTTCTGAAAATCCAAATACACCACATCTGCCGGTTCCCTTTGTCTACTCCACTAGTTACATCCTCAAAGAACTCCAATAGGTTTGTCAAACAGGACTTCCTTTTCATAAATCCATGTTGACTCTGCCCAATCTTACTATTAGTTTCTAAGTGCCCAGTTATTGCATCCTTTATAATAGATTCCAGCATTTTCCCAACTCCTGATGTGAGGCTAACAGGTCTGTAGTTCCCCGTTTTCTCTCTCCCTCCTTTCTTAAATAGCAGGGTTACATTTGCTATCCTCCAATCTGCAGAAACCGTTCCAGAATCTATAGGATTTTGGAAGATGACAACCAATGCGTCCACTATCCCAATGGCCACCTCTTTCAAAACCCTAGAATGTAGGTCATCCGGTCCTAGAGATTTATTGACTTTTAGTCCCATTAATTTTGCTAGTACTGTTTTTTTACTAATAATAATTTCTTTAAGTTCCTCATTCTCGCCACACCCTTGGTTTTCTCGTATTTCTGGAGGTTTTTTGTGTCTTCCTCCGTGAAGACAGAAACAAAGTATTTATTTAATTTCCCAGCCATTTCCTCATTCCCCATTATAAATTCACCCATCTCTGACTGTAAAGGACCTACATTTACCTTCGCCAGTCTTTTCCTTTTCATATACCTGTAGAAGCTTTTACAATCTGTTTTTATATTTTTCGCTAGTTTGTTCTCGTATTCCATTTTCCCTTTCTTTATCAATGTCTTGGTCCCCCTTTGCTGATTTCTAAAAAGATCCCAATCCTCAGGCTGACCACTTTTTCTGGCAACTTTATAAGCTTCCTCCTTTGATTTAGCTTTGACTAGCTTTAATTTCTTTTGTTAGCCATGGTTGAATCACTTTTCCTTTTGGGTTTTTATGCCCTAGAGGAATATATGTTTGTTGCAAATTATGCATTATTTCTTTGAATGTTAGCCATTGTATGTCCATCTTCATACCTTTTAGTGTAGTCTCCCAATCTACCACGCCCAACTTGTCCCTCATACCCTTGTAGTTTCCTGTGTTTAGATTGAAGACCTTAGTTTCAGATTGTCTACATCACTCTCAAACTTAATGGCCCAGAAATTCGCCTCTCCGGCTTGCCGCGGGGGTAAGGATCGTGCGCGCTCTTACCTACCGCGCCTGCCGTTGTGTTTTGGGCCCACGGGAACTTCAGCTCCTGGTCCTGCTCCAAGAGCCGGCGCGCAGTGCTTGCGTGTCCCAGGGACGCAGTTAGTGCGATGCGTCTCCTGGGATCACATGGGCCATGGAGAGCCAATGGCAGCAGACCATCTTCCATTCATAGATTTGACAGGAGACCTGTCAAATCTGTGAATTGAAATCGGCCCCAAAAGAACAGCTAAACTTAAAATAATGTTTTTTTTAAAAACCATCACATTTATAAAATAACTATAGTTAAATAAATTAACCACTTTAAACAAAAATTTTATTTTTGAAAAAATTAAAATACTTTTTAAAAGTGATAAAAATAAACTTACCTTTCTTTAAAGTATCTAAAAAAGATAAACCTGTTGAAATTTTTTTAAAATTAGACTTAATTAACCACTTACCTTGTTGAAAATGGGTCCTACGCCTCCTTTTTAATAGCGTAGTTTCTTCAATACTTACCCTCGCGTAGAAACCTGAAAAAAAATCTAAGTGTGCTGCGTGCGCGCAGCCTCTACCGTGCACGCGGTTCACCTAGGAACCGCCCCCTTCACCATACCGGAAGTTCCAGTTTCCCGCGCATGCACAGTGCATGCAGGAAACCGGCACTTCGGGACGCATTACGGGTGAGTACGGATTGTGTACTCACCCGGGAAGGGCCGAATTTTTGGCCCAATATAAAATTCAATCATATTATGGTCACTTGTCCCTAAGGCCCCTTTACCACAAGATTATTGATTAGCCCTTTCTCATTACACAGTACCAGATCCAGAATAGCCTGTTCCCTGGTTGGTTCCTCCACATACTGATCCAGGAAACTATCTTGCATGCATTCCAAGAATTCATCCTCCACACCATTAGTGGTAATTTGATTTACCCAGTCAATATGTAGATTAAAGTCCCCCATGATTACTGTATTGCCCTTGTTACATGCACTTCTAATCTCTTGATTGATACTGTGCCCTACATTACCACTACTGTTTGGTGGCCTATACACAACTCCCACCAATGTTTTCCGCCCTTTGCTGTTTCTTAGCTCCACCCAAATTGATTCCAGTTCTACATCACGATCTGCCAAGCCAAGATCTTTTATCTCTACCGTACCGATCTCATCCCTTATTAACAGTGCTGCGCCACCTCCTTTTCCTTTTTGTCCTTCCTAAATATTGAGTACCCTGGAACATTCAGTTCCCAGCTTTGGTTACCCTGCAACCATGTCTCTGTAATGGCAATTACATCATACCCATTTATTTCTATTAGTGCCATTAATTCATCCACCTTGTTGCGAATGCTACGTGCATTTAGATAAAGTGCCTTCAACTTTGCCTGTTTAATATTTTTCTGCACTTTGACCCTCTTTACTGTTGGCCTTTGTTTCTGCTCCCTACTAGTTTTGCTGACTACTTTTCTAACTTGCACTTCCATGTAGTGCCAGTATCTGAGCTGGTGCCTGCGGGTGAGACATGCAGTGACGCGGTGTGCTCTTCCTCCTCCTTTTCTCCCCCCTCGCTCTCTGCAGTGCCCTCAGGGACAGGCTGCTCAGGTGCTTGCTCATTAACTGAAAGCATAAAGGCACAAGATTCAGGTTAAGGTGAGGGGAGGGGGCAGGAAGGGAGAAATATGTACATACAGCATGATTAGCTGGAAAGTGCGAAAGGCTTGTGGGGTGAAGGGGAAGTGGGATGTGAGAAGGAGTAGGGATGAACATACCGTTGTTGTCCCCAAGAGGGTCAACGTCGCCGGTGGCCACGGCGCCCACCACCTGGTGCCCAATAATCTGCAGCACTCGAGTCTCTAGCTCAGACAGTGGTTGGGTGTCAGCTTGTCCCCCGCCTGTGCGCCCCTGCTCCCTCCTGTTGTGAGCCACCTTGGCCTGCAAGAGAAAGGAAAGTGTGTGAGTGAGTGTGGAGCAATGTGTTTGGGAGATGTGCCTGCCATAGTTCAATAGCTGTCATTGTGTGCAAGGTGTGAGATGTGGGTGTGAGTGTTGGTAGGTAGAGATTGTTGGTGGGTAAGTGCTGGGGGTTTGGTGCTTTGGGCAGTGTGTGCAGACTTTGGTTCAGATGGTGGTATGTAGCATTTGTTGAAGCATTGACTCACCTGACCACCCGAGTGAGGTTGTTAAATTTCTTCCTGCTCTGTGTGTGGGTCCTGGGGACCACAGTGCTGCCCGAGACGTGCTGGGCTACCTCCCTCTACATGGTGCGGAAGACTTGCGGCGAGTGCCTCCTGCCACTTGCCTGGTAGAGCACCGCCCTCCGTCTTTCCGCTGCGAACACCAACGCCTCCAATGCATGTCAACCTGCCGCCATGCTAGTTTCCCAGATGTCGGGTCTGTCAGCGCTGAACAGACATGAAACCTCCTGTGCAATGTGCAACCAGGCTGCGTTGATCTCCTGCGGGGGAAGAAGACCTCCCTGTGTGCTGTGATTCCCTCCATAAGTATATGGAGGGAGTCATGGGAGAGCCTGGGTGCAGCCGTGCACCCCTGTGCAGTGCTTGTCAGTGTTTGCGGCACCTCAATGCTGTAGAACACTGACAGCACAACTGTCAAAATCAATTTGCACATGGTCCCTTTAAGGAAACCGGCTAATGACGCGTTATCAAGTGACGTTACAGACCCGCTTCCTTCAATTAGCCGGCAAACGCGCTGGGCGTGCTTAACAAGCCCAATCAACGTAAAATCACTTTGGACAGCGGGCTAGAGACAGCAGCAAGGTCGGGACCCGCCACCGACCCCGGCCACACCGGACCCGCCGAGGTAGGGGAAATCGCGGCCCACATCTCTGTAATGGCTATTTGATCAAACCCATTTATCTCTATTTGTGCCATTAATTCATCTATCTTGTTACAAATGCTTCGTGCATTCAGATAAAAAGCCTTTAATTTTAACTTTTTACCATTATTCCCTGCTTTCACCTTATTCGCTGATGCACTATTACCGTTAAACTTTCATTCCCTTCCTGTCACAATCTGCTTATCTTTACCCAAATCGCTACACTGCTTCATTGCCTTGACTTTTCTCTTTAAATTTCTAAATTTCTCCTCACCTGAACCTACCCCCACTTTTTAGTTTAAAGCCCTATCTACAGCCCTAGTTATTCGATTCGCCAGGATACTGGTCCCAGCGCGGTTTAAGTGGAGCCGGTCCCAACAGAACAGCTCTCTGTTTCCCCAGTGCGTGGTGCCAGTGCTCCATGAATCAAATCCCCATCCCCCCACACCACTATTTGAGTCATGCATTTAACTCTCTGAGCTGTTTGTCCCTATGTCAATTTGCGCATGGCTCAGGTGACAATCCAGAGATTATTACCTTTGAGATTCTGCGTTTTAATTTGGACCCTAGCTCCTCCAACTCTCTCAGCAGAAGCTCATTCCTAGTTCTACCGATGTCGTTGGTTCCTACGTGGACCACAACAACTGGACCCTCCCCCTCCTACTCCAAATTCTTCTCCAGCCTCGAGGAGCTATCCTTAGCCCTGGCACCGGGCAGGCAACACAGCTTTCAGAACTCCTGGTCACGGCTGCAGAGTACAGTATCTATCCCCCTGACTATACTGTCATCTACCACTACAGCATTCCTTTTCACTCCCCCCACTTGAATGGCCT
Source organism: Squalus acanthias (assembly GCA_030390025.1). Classification (NCBI taxonomy): domain Eukaryota; kingdom Metazoa; phylum Chordata; class Chondrichthyes; order Squaliformes; family Squalidae; genus Squalus; species Squalus acanthias. The sequence goes on along the minus strand of CM059431.1, from coordinate 59,315,328 downwards.
CCTGTACCACGGTGTGATGTGGTTGGCATCACATAATAGCAGCTCATTAATAGACCGATACACCTTCCTTTTGATAAAATTTAGGGGGTTCTTACACAGGGTCTTCAATGCAACATGAGTTCTATCAATCATACCCTGTACTTGGGGGAATCCTGCTACTACATGAAAGCTCACTGCTCATTCTCCTTTCTTGGCAGAGGTCAGAGAGAGGGATATAATTTGTGAGGCCCACATGAATAGATCACATGCCACGTTCTTGATATAGTGATGCACTCTGGATGGACTGCAGCCATCTGAAACTGCTTGGATTGACTCACTGGAATAAAAATTCAGTGTTGTGGTCACTTTAACAGCTACTGACTAGCCCGTGCTCCTTACTGATGTGGCTGCCAATCTGTGGCCAGCAACTGGCATAACTCTCCAATAGCCTTTGAGGAAAAAGGGTGACCTTCTAATGCATTGACTTGTTGAAAAATCAAGGTAGGACCTCTGAGGCGTTATATGGAGTGGGTATTGACTTGTTGGAAACAAGTATCTTCTGTGATCTTTCACTCTATGTTCCTCCAATCTAATGTCTTCCATATCCTCCTCCTCCTTCTCTTCCTAATACAGTAAGAAGATTGTCAAAGGGAAATTATCTCTCCACTGCAAAAGGTAAATTTCCCAGAACATGCTGAAAATTGGCAGAAAAGTCCTCCCACCACTTTTATAGTGGGGCGCTAATTGGGGAAACTGTGGAGACAACTTGGCCACGGCCACATGTGCAAGGCTCAGGGCGGACAAATAATAGTGAATGGCAGCTATCTGGGAGTAAAATTCTGGTGGGTATTTGTTTGGATGGAGTTATAGATCTAAGCCACATATTTCCAATTTTTTCTTAACACTGCAAAAATGAGAAGGAAAATCAAGCCCCTAGTTTCTACCTACATTTTACCTTGATGGATAAAATGCAGTTTAATTCTTGATTAAAAAAAATCAATTTATTTTCAGAAGGTCTGACATCAGGAATCATTTAGATAACTGAACTCTTCAATGCCACCTTTGTGTGACATGATGAATGAGCACAAATTTTATCAGTAGTTTTGACGAATTGTCAGGGACAAAATTATGACTTGACAGTCACACTGGTCGGTCAGTCATCAAATGAGAAATGCACGGTGAAAAACAACAATAAAAATGACCAGATAACGTATGATGCATTTTGCATGCTTAATATATAATTTAATTACATTACACTGAAAACAGTCTTTTTTGTTCATACTTTGATGTTAAATTTGGGACATGAAAAGCACCAAATTGTTGGGTCAGTATTGGGCAAAATCTGTCACTATTAGTGATAGATTTTCAAAAATCCATTCAGCTTTCCTGATGGCGTAGTGGTTTAATAGAATGCATAGCTAACCACACAGGCCAGAAAAGTGTCAAATTTGATCCATAGCTAGGGTAACAATAGGGCATGGGGGACTTGAATTGGCCCGAATATTACTGGGTTAGGGAGGGGAAAACTTGCCAGAATCTGTTCATGATTTTAATCCTGCTGATCGTGTATGTATGTGAAGACATTATTCTCCTCTGCTGCAATGGTCCCATTCTAAATTCACACATGAATGGCCACTTGAGCAGGGTACTGAAGGACGTCCAGTGTCATTGGTCCTGAACCTCAGCTAGGAGTCAATATCTTCAGAACAGGAGGAGGGAAAGGTAGAAAATTGGTGGGAAAAGGACAGCATAAAATCAATTATATACCAATTGCATGACTGTCACTGCATTGTGATTGATTATTCTGTGATTAAATATGAACCAATGTTTTAACAGTGGATATACTGTGAAGATATTGATGTATTCAGTGACCTAATGACGGGTCTATTCACAGTTCATTCTGTAAACAATCAATTTGCTCATTAGTTTCCAATCACGCATAGCTAGCTGAGGTGCGATATATGAGTTTGTGAGAAGGACAGGGAAAGACCATCCAGTACATCAAGCCTGCATCAAAGTGACAGAGTGTAGCCACTCTCACCATTGACCCACGCTCAAATCATGCAATTTCCTTGGAAAGACAAACAAAAACAAAAAACAAACATTCAGAAGAACTGGAAAATTCCTCTGTGACATCCTAATATAATCAAGGAAAGCTTTAGATGACTGCAGGAAGCCATAAATCATTCTAATCCCTAACCTGCAACTCACCCTCTGGAACTGGAAATGTCCTCCTCTTTCTGCCCTTGTATACTTGCTGGGATACAGGACCATAGGCACTAGCCATCCTTTAGTACTGCACCCAAGTACCTATTCCTCATTTCTCAGTTACTGAGCAGTTTCCTTTTGAAGGGCTGTAGTGAATCTGTACTCACCACATGCTTCTGTAATCTGAAAAGACTGCCTAACATCTAATCTAACTCTTTGCCTAAGCAGTTGACCCACATGCACCCTAGTCCTACCGCCGCTAGCCATCTCAAATAACCTAGCTGACTAGATACTAGATAATTACTTCATCATTTTAAAAACCTCAATCTTATCCCCTCTAAACTTGCGTTTCTCTAAAAAAAATAACCCCAACTCCTGGAGCCTGTCCCAATTAATCAAAGCCCTAAAACTGAGTACCTTTTTGGGCACTAACTCCGGGGCCTCAATCTCCCCTCACATGATGTGGGAACTGAAACTGGATAGTGTGGCCCTGTATAACCAAAGTATATGGTTCTTAGTTTTATATATTGTATTGTTCTAGCAATACAACCTGAAACCCTATTTGCCTTCTCAATGGTCGACTCACAATACTTTTGCAGCTTTAACAATATATCTCCAGCTTGATCCATAACCTTGAGCAGTTTAATCTTGGAAGAAAATTATGACAAGATCCATTGTGATAGAAAATATATAAATTCTATGAAACGAAAACATTGAGTAATATATAATCAGGTAGTTTGTGATAATCAGTTAAATTATGATATCATTTTAATAATGAAATGATTTATTGCATTGGTTGTGTAGATTTATGGTTTGGAAGTTTACTCCATCAATGATATTTTACAGTGTTTACATGTAAAAGAAAAAGAAAAACTTACATTTATATAGGGCCTTTCACGACCACCGGACATCTCAAAGCGCTTTACAGCCAATGAAGTACTTTTGAAGTGGAGTCAAACTTCTAAACAAGGGGTTATAAGGTAGCGAAATCTAGTGGGAGGATAGAGGATTGGGAAAACTTTAAAAGACAGCAAAAAATAACAAAAAGATTGATTAAGAAAGGGAAGATAGATTATGAAAGTAAATTAGCAAAAAATACAAAAACAGATAGTAAGAGTTTTTATAGTTATATAAAAAGAAAAAGGGTGGCTAAAGTAAATGTTGGTCCCTTAGAGGATGAGACCGGGAAATTAATGGTGGGAAATATGGAGATGGAAAATACACTGAATGAATATTTTGTATCAGTCTTTACAGTGGAGGACACTAAGAATATCCCAACACTGGACAGGGGGCTATAGGGGGGGAGGAGCTCAAGACGATCAAAATCACTAAGGAAGTGGTACTCGGTAAAATAATGGGACTCAAGGCGGATAAATCACCTGGACCTGATGGCTTACATCCTAGGGTCTTGAGGGAAGTGGCGGTAGGGATTGTGGATGCATTGGTAATAATTTTCCAAAACTCCCTGGACTCAGCAAAGATCCCGGCAGACTGGAAAACTGCTAATGTAACACCCTTATTTAAAAAGGGCAGTAGACAGAAGGCTGGAAACTATAGACCGGTTAGCCTAACATCTGTGGTAGGTAAAATTTTGGAGTCCATTATTAAGGAGACAGTAACGGGACATTTGGATAATCATAATTTAATAGGACAAAGTCAGCATGGTTTTATGAAGGGGAAGTCATGTTTGACAAATTTGCTGGAGTTCTTTGAGGAAGTAACACACAGGGTGGATAAAAGGGAACCAGTGAATGTGGTGTATTTAGACTTCCAAAAGGCATTTGACAAGGTGCCACACAAAAGATTATTGCTTAAGATAAAAAATCACGGGATTGGGGGTAATATTCTGGCATGGATAGAGGATTGGCTATCTAACAGAAGGCAGAGAGTTGGGATAAATGGTTCATTCTCAGCCTGGCAATCAGTAACTAGTGGTGTTCCGCAGGGGTCAGTGCTGGGTCCCCAACTCTTTACAATCTATATTAATGATTTGGAGGAGGGGACCGAGTGTAACATATCAAAGTTTGCAGATGATACTAAGATGGGAGGGAAAGTAGTGAGTGAGGAGGACATAAAAAATCTGCAAGGGGACATAGACAGGCTAAGTAAGTGGGCAGAGATTTGGCAGATGGAATACAATACTGGAAAGTGTGAGGTTATGCACTTTGGCAGGAAAAATAGTAGAGCAAGTTATTATCTAAATGGCAAGAAACTGGAAAGTACTGAAGTACAAAGGGATCTGGGGGTCCTGGTGCACGAAACTCAAAAGGTTAGTATGCAGGTGCAGCAAGTGATTAAGAAGGCCAATGGAATGTTGGCTTTCATTGCTAAGGGGATAGAATATAAAAATAGGGAGGTATTGCTTCAGTTGTACAAGGTATTGGTGAGACCGCACCTGGAATACTGCATACAGTTTTGGTGTCCATACTTAAGAAAAGACATACTTGCTCTCGAGTCAGTACAAAGAAGGTTCACTCGGTTAATCCCAGGGATGAGGGGATGGACATATGAGGAGAGGTTGGGTAGATTGGGACTCTACTCATTGGAGTTCAGAAGAATGAGAGGCGATCTTATTGAAACATATAAGATTGTGAAGGGGTTGGATCGGGTGGATGCGGGGAGGATGTTCCCGATGATGGGTGAAACTAGAACTAGGGGGCATAGTCTTAGAATAAGGGGCTGCTCTTTCAAAACTGAGATGAGAAGGAACTATTTCACTCAGAGGGTGGTAGGTCCATGGAATATGCTGCCCCAAAAAGCTATAGAAGCTACACCATTACATAAATTTAAAACAGAAATAGACAGTTTCCTAGAAGTAAAGGGAATTAAGGGTTACGGGGAGCGGGCAGGAATTTGGACATGAGTCTAGGTTCGGATCGGTCATGGCCCTGTGGGTAGCGTAGCGGGCCCAGGGGCCATGTAGCCTGATCCTGCTCCTATTTCATGTGTCCAATTCTGTTAGGTTCAGGAGATGGTTCTGTGATAGTAGATTGGCGGTTAGGATCAGATCAGCCATGATCTTATTGAATGGCGGAGCAGGCTCGAGGGGCCAATTAGCCTACTCCTGCTCCTATTTCTTATGTTCTTATGTCACTGTTGTAATTTGGGAAATGTGGCAGCCAATTTACGCACAGCAAGGTTCCACAAACAGCAATGTGATAATGACCAGTTGATCTGATTTTGTTATGTTGGTTGAGGGATAAATATTGGCCAGGACACCAGGGATAACTCCGCTGCTCATCTTCGAAATAGTGCCATGGGATCTTTTACGTCCACCTGAGAGGGCAGACGGGGCCTCGGTTTAACGTCTCATCCAAAAAACAGCATCTCCGCCAGTGCAGCACTCCCCTGGAGTGTCAACCTAGTTTTATGTGCTCAAGTCCCTGGAGTGGGAATTGAACCCACAACCTTCTGACTCAGAGGCGAGAGTGATACCCACTGAGCCACAGCTGACACTACAAGTAATGTAATAATGGATATTTTAGTGTCATTCATATAACAAACTTATGCAACGCCTTGTTAAGTGAAATTTTAACCTGACCCACCTGATAGTAACAGGGTGAGCTAAGGTCAGATGCCCATTTTACACTCTGCCCGATTTAACGCTTCACTGAAGTTAATGGAAAGTAAAGTCAAGCGGGGTATAAAACGGGTTTCCGACCCAAACCTGCCGCATTCCCAGTGGGCAGTTTAGGTAAAATTCCCATTGAATTTTAATATTCAACAGTTCGGTGCTTTCAGTTAAAGCAGTCCTATTGTGTATTATTATCCATAGCCATTAATCTATGTATATTCTTAAGACTTCGAAAAAAATACATGTAATACACAATTTAAATGTAAATTCCTACATCAGTGGTCTGAAATCAGCATCATCTGATCAAGTATATAACTCCAAGGGTGCTAAATTGGATTGCCCCCAAAAGCGGGCACGTGGATCGCAATGCACGATCACCATGCACCCGTTCCTTCTTCTTCTTTGGCAGTCAGTCGGAACCGAGGATGACTTGCTTCCACATTAAAAATGAGTTTGCAGGTGACTGATGAGTCCAATGCGGGACCTACAGTCTCTGTCACAGGTGGGGCAGACGGTGGTTGAAGGGGCGGGTGGGTGGGGTGCTTGGGTTGACGTGCGCTCCTTGCGCTGCCTGCGCTTGGCTTCCGCTTGCTCCCGGCGAAGAGACTCGAGGTGTTTGGTTCCTTCCCGGATGCTTCTCCTCCACTTTGTGCGGTCTTGGGCCAGGGATTCCCAGGTATCGGTGGGGATGTTACACTTTTTCAAGGAGGTTTTGAGGGTGTCCTTGAAGCGTTTCCTCTGCCCACCTGGGGCTCTCTAGCCGTGCCGGAGCTCCGAGTAGAGCGCTTGTTTTGGGAGTCTCGTATCGGGCATGCGGACAATGTGACCCGTCCATCGGAGCTGATTGATCATGGTCAAAGCTTTGATGCTGGGGATGTTGGCCTGAGCGAGAACACTGACGCTGGTGCAGGATCTTGTGGAGGCAGCGTTGGTGGTACCTCTCCAGTGCTTTGAGGTGCCTGCTGTACATGGTCCATGTCTCTGAGGCATACAGCAGGGCGGGTATCACTGCTGCTCTGTAGACCATGAGCTTAGTGCCGGGTTTGAGGTCCTGGTCTTCAAACACTCTCTTCCTGTGACCGAGGGCTGCACTGGCACACTGAAGGCGGTGTTGGACTTCGTCATCGACGTCTGCCCTTGTTGACAGTCGGCTCCCGAGGTATGGAAAGTGGTCCACGTTGTCCAAGGCCTCGTCATGGATTTTGATAATCGGAGGGCAGTACTGTGTGGCGGGGGCAGGTTGGTAGAGGACCTTTGTCTTACGGATGTTTAGTGTAAGGCCCATGCTCTCGTACGCTTCGGTGAAGGTGTTGACGATGGTTTGGAGTTCGACCTCCGAGTGTGCGCAGATGCAAGTGTCGTCTGCATACTGTAATTCGACGACAGAGGATGGGACGACCTTGGATCTGGACTGGAGGCGACGGAGGTTGAACAGTTTCCCGTTTGTTCTGTAAATTAGCTCCACTCCAGTGGGGAGCTTACTGAGGGTGAGATGCACCCGTTCAATGTGATGCAGGCAGCATGCCAGCTTTGTGCTGCCTGCAAATTACCATGATTGCAGCATTCAGCCAGTGCTAACCGTGCTGTTGAGTGGCCGCACGCCTCAGCACGGGGCCCAAAATTGTGAGCTGCTATCACCACTTAAAGCTAGTCTGCACTTAAAGCTGCTCTTAAAGGATAGGTGTATTGTGGCTGGAGCAGGTGGTGGAAGTCATTGTGGAAGTCATTCTGACATGGAAAAAATCGCAATAATAGCACAACATGGGAGCGAGTGGGATTCAAGGTTTTCCAACACTGCACTGGAGGCCTTGGTGAAGGAGGTGGAGACGAGGAGAGATGTGCTCTATCCACAGGGGGCCAGGAGGCCATCCAGTCAAACTCACACACTGCAGCTATTCAACCATGTCAGCCACATCAACCAAACAGATTGCACGACACCCACTGACTTACTTCCCTCTCTCTTGCAGAGCAAGGTGGCGCAAACCAAAGGCAACAGGAGCTAACTGGTGGGGAGCAGGCACAGCTGCATGTCCTTAGCCCCATGGAGGAGACGGCGCTCTCCATCATTGGAGCGGCCATTGCTGAGGCCGTGGCCAGCGGCGGGGCTGCAATGATAGAAAATGACGGTGTCCTCATACCTACTCCTCCTCATCGCATCCCACTTCCCCCTCATCCCAAAATCTCTTCTGATTTACAAGCTGCACATGGTGTAAGGCTGCACCTCTTAATTTCCTCCCTCCCTGCACCACAACACTGCCCTTGTGCCTTTCTCCTTTCAGATACCCAAGAACTTCAACCTGATCAGGCAGTGGTGGAAGAGCAACAGATGGAATAGGAAGAAGACAGTGATAATAAAGAAACACCGTCACTTGATTTCACACGCGCAGCCACCAGCTCAGATATTGACACAGCGCGTAATTTAGAGGATATCTTAGAGGTGGGATCTGCACGTGGTGAGACACTGGGCACAAGTGCCCTGCAGCCAGGGCAGGGGGCAAGGGTAGCACAGGTACCAGCTCCCCGGAGGACGAGGTCGCACATGAGTTCTGCTGCAGTGGACTCATAGGGCTGGATTTTACTCACCGAGATGAGTTGGGGGTGGGACTGCTGCCTTCTGGGTTCTAGTCCCGCCCCCAGCGACATCCGATGCTCAGACGCTATTTTCCCGATTGGCCTTGTTAAGCCTGCCCTGTGGGCTTGCTGGCCAATTAAGGGAAAGCCGGTGTCAGATGACATCAGTTGATGACGCTTCATCTGCCGGTTTTCTTAAAGGGACATGAACCATAAATTTTTGACAGATGATTTGACAGCGTTTGACAGCATTGAGGTGCTGTCAAGCACTGACAATCACTGTACAAAGGTGAGCCCAATGACTCTCTCCTTAGGATTAAACAGATGGCAGCTGCAGGTGAGGGTACAGAAGCAATCTGTCACTTCTCCCATTGAGGTGAGGCCACACAAACACTTCAAAGCTTGTCACCTACAGAAAAATCTAAACAAATTGGGCCGTATTTTCCAATCGGAGGCTTCCCGCTGGCGGAGGCCTCCGATCTGTAAAAAAATGTATGCACTTACCTGAGGACTCGTAAGGTGCGTATGGTTCCGATGCTGGGCCTCTCCAACTCCAAGTGCGCAGGGCCTCCGTATCCCAGGGGCGCAAGAGTTCCTGGGATCACATGGGCAATGGGGAGCCAATCAAAGAAAGGAATCTCCCTTCATACACTTGACAGATAGACCTATCAAATATATGAATGGAGATCAATGAAAAAACATAGTAAAACTTTAAATAATTTTTTAAAAAACCATCACCTTTTTAAATTAGTTGAAATTACAACAAATTAAATATTTTTAACAGAAATTTTATTTTTTGAAAAAAATAATTAACGTTTTTTACGGGGCTAAAAATAAACTTACCTTTTTTAAAGTATTTTTAAATGATAAATGATTGAAAATTGTTTTTTTTTTACTTTTTTCAACTCTTATCCTGGTAAAAGCAGGCCTTACGCCTGCTTTTACCAGGCGTAAGAATTCTAAGGGTTTTCTGCGGGCGGAGGGTCTCCAGAAAGCGGAACTATCCGCCCGCAAAAGCCCTTCTCCAAGGCAGGTGTCCGATCTGTCAAGAGGATTCTTGACAGATCGGAAATGCCGGTTTTCAGCGCATGCACTGTGCATGCGTGAAACTGGCATTTCCGATATCCCTACGGGTGGGTGGAATATCCGGGCCAATAAAAATGACTTTCCCAACATTTCCTTACCTCTGATACTTACCAATGTCCCACTGCATCCTTCACACCACTTCTGCAGCTGTTATCTGTACAACAGACCCACAGCACGCCTCACTTGCCCAGGTGTGGTTCCCCGATGTCGGAAAGCCCGCAGCAGAAGTCTAAAAATTGGAAAAAGCCTCTTAACTGCCTGTTAACTACCTGTTAACATGCAGTTAAGTGGCTATAATTCTCTTCCCGCCGTTAGGAGTCAGATCCCTGCGCAAATCGGGGACCCGACTCCCAGGAAGATTGGTTGGAGGCTGGTTGGGAGCGGGTTCAGTCCCGCTCCCATTCTTTTTGATTTTCCCAGCAGTCCCGCCTCTAAACCCGCCTCCTCAGGGCTGGTAAAATCCAGCTCATAGAGTGTATTCAGGACAGTTTCTTAGAACGATACGTTGTGGAACCAACCAGGGAACAGGCTATTTTAGATCTGGCAATGTGTAATGAGACAGGATTAATTAATGATCTCATCATAAAGGATCATCCAGGGAAGAGTGATCATAACATGATAGAATTTCACATTCAGTTTGAGGGTGAGAAACATGGGGCTGAAACTAGTGTCTTAAACTTAAATAAAAGCAATTACAAGGGTATGAAGACAGAGTTGGTTAAAGTGGACTGGGAAAATAGATTAAAAGGTAAGACGGTAGATAAGCAGTGGCAGACTTTTAAGGAGATAGTTCATAACTCTCAACAAAGATATATTCCAGTGAGAAAGAAAGACTCCATGAGAAGGATGAACCATCCGTGGCTAACTAAGGAAGTTAAGGATGGTATCAAATTGAAAGAAAAGGCGTACAATGTTGCGAAGATTAGTGGTAGGCCAGAAGATTGGGAAGTTTTTAGAAACTTGCAAATGATGACTAAAAATACAATAAAGAGGGAAAAAATGGATTGAGAGTAAACTAGCAAGAAATATAAAAACAGAGAGTAAGAGCTTCTACAAGCATATAAAAAGGAAGAGAGTAGCTAAAGTAAATGTTGGTCCCTTAGAGGGTAAGACTGGGGAATTAATAATGCTAAACAAGGAAATGGCAGAGACTTTGAACAAATATTTTGTATCTGTCTTCATGGTAGAAGACATTAAAAGCATCCCAATAATAGTGGAAAATCAAGGGGCAAAAGGGAGGGTAACTAGTGGGGTGCCACAGGGATCAGTGCTGGGGCCTCAACTATTTACAATCTATATTAATGACTTGATTGACGGGATCGGATGTACTGTAGCCAAATTTTCTGATGATACAAAGATAAGTGGGAAAGCAAAATAACAACAGAAAACGCTGAAAAAACTCAGCAGGCCAGGCAGCATCCGTGGAGAGAGAAAGAGAGTTAACGTTTCAGGTGGGAAAGCAAGTTGTGAGGAGGACACAAAGGGCTTGATTTTAATAGCTTTGAGGAGGTGGGTCTGCAGCGAAAATTGGAAAAAATGGCTTCAGACACCCAACCCGCCCCCCGCCCCAATTTTCGTGTGTGTCTGTTCGGCCGCTCCCAAACTGACCCGACTGGAACCGGTGGGACAGGTAGTTAAGGCAGTTAAGAGCCTGTTCACTGCCTTGCTAATCCTATTTTGATAGTGGTTTCCCATTTTCATGCTTCTGGCTCCTGTTTCCCATCTTGTCAGAAACAAGCCAGGTTCAAGGAGACGAGTTGCTGGAGGACATGATTTATATGCATTGGTGGAGCACTTTAAAAGCACTCCTGAAACATGGCTAACATTCAAATGCAACAACTTTGCTGTTGTAGGTTTGGGATATGATTTTGCACATCTACTGACCCTGTGACTGTTCAAGCTGACACCCATCTGCAGTGTGACCTGAATGGAACAATTTCAGGCCACTTCGACTGTGCGCTTGCAAGCTTGTTGCCTCAAATGAAATCTATAGCAAGGGGATGGGGAAAATTTATGTCCTCTCATCCTGGTCCTCATAATCGGAAGAGCAGCAGCCACGTGGCTCAGCGCAGATCTTCCTCGGAAGAGGAGGAAGAGGAGGACGAGGGGCGCCTTGCATGCCCTGTTGTGACCAATGCAGCATCACTCCAGTTCACTGGTGCCCGTCAAGCAGGGTCTGCACACTGCCATGTCACATTCGCATAAGCTTACTCTTCAACCATAGGTGGCTACCATATGGCTCTGTAATTGTAGGCGGCATTTGTCCAACGTCATACATCATCTCTGCTATATCCAGTTATTTCCTATCACTTTCACCATCAGCCTTACAAAAGCAAGTCACCCTGAGCCCTCAATGTACATTTGCCATTTCCTAGAACACATAGGCCACACAATCAACTGTTTGCCATAATTTTTCTTTACGACATGACAAAAGAATCACAAACCAAGAACAGTCAGAAAAAAAAGACAAAACACCCGCTTGAGTCCCCTTGTGACTATATGTGCTTAATCTTCCTCTTACGCGTGCTTCTACGTGGTGCTACCCCTGTGCCTTCAGCAGATGTAGAGACACCTTGCTGACTAGGATGCTGCGCCTGCTTACATGCCTTTGGCAGGTGTCCTCTGGGTTTGGGAGCCTGGGAGGGCTCTTCAACAGTCTGCTCTTCCTGCGGCTGTGCAGGGTCTGAAACGGCCACCTCAGTTGGCTCTGCAAAGTGGGTTTTTGACCGAGGGCTCCGCAGTGGCATGGTCGTGTGAGTGCTTGAAGAGGAGCCCACACTTCCTTGTGGCCTGTCAACAACATCCCTCTCATGGGTCAGCCGCACCTCAGTGCTGGCAAGTGGCTGGAGAGCACCTTGCTGCACATCAGGGGGGCCATCAGGACCCGTATCTGCACTGGCAGTCCTCATCACAAGGATGTCCATGAAGCTCTGGTCTCTCTGTTCAATAGCTTCCCATCTCTCCTCCAGAGATGACAATCTATTTTGAACAGTCACCATGTTTTCCTGACTCTGGCGACTTATTTCCACCATGGAGGTTGCCATCCTTTCCACAGATGGCAACCACGGGGATGGTGCCAGAGGACTGGAGAGTGGCGAATGTTGTTCCTCTCTTCAAGAAAGGAAATAGGAATGACCCTGGTAATTATAGGCCGGTTAGTCTTACTTCGGTGGTTGGTATGATAATGGAAAAGGTCCTGAGGGATAGGATTTATGACCATTTGGAAAGGGGCAACTTAATCAGGGATAGTCAACACGGATTCGTGAAGGGTAAGTCTTGCCTAACAAATTTGATTGAATTCTTTGAGGAGGTAACTAAGTGTGTAGATGAAGGTAGAGCAGTTGATGTCGTATACATGGATTTTAGTAAGGCGTTTGATAAGGTTCCCCATGGTCGGCTCATGAAGAAAGTAAGGAGTTGTGGGATAGAGGGAAATTTGGCCGATTGGATAAGTAACTGGCTATCTCATAGAAGGCAGAGGGTGGTGGTGGATGGAACATTTTCGGACTGGAGACCAGTTACCAGCGGTGTGCCACAGGGGTCGGTGCTGGGTCCTCTGCTGTTTGTGATTTTTATCAATGACTTGGAGGAGGGGACTGAAGGGTGGATCAGTAAATTTGCTGATGACACCAAGATTGGTGGAGTAGTGGATGAGGTGGAGGGCAGTTGTAGGCTGCAAAGAGACATTGATAGGATGCAGAGCTGGGCCGAAAAATGGCAGATGGAATTTAACCCTGATAAGTGCGAGGTGATTCATTTTGGTAGGGCAAATTTGAATAAGGATGACAGGGTCAACGGCAGGGTTCTGAGGAACGTGGAGGAGCAGAGGGATCTGGGGGTTCATATCCACAGATCTCTGAAGGTTGCCACTCAAGTGGATAGAGCAGTAAAGAAGGCCTATGGTGTGTTGGCGTTTATTAACAGAGGGTTTGAGTTTAAGAACCGTGAGGTTATGCTGCAACTGTACAGGACCTTGGTGAGACCACATTTGGAATATTGTGTGCAGTTCTGGTCACCTCACTATAGGAAGGACGTGGAAGCATTGGAAAGAGTGCAAAGGAGATTTACCAGGATGCTGCCTGGTTTGGGGGGGAGGTCTTATGAGGAAAGATTGAGGGAGTTGGGGCTTTTCTCTTTAGAGCGGAGGAGGATGAGAGGCGACTTAATAGAGGTTTATAAGATGATGAGGGGGATAGATAGAGTGGATGTTCAGAGACTATTTCCTCGGGTAGAGGCAGCTGTTACAAGGGGGCATAGCTATAAGGTGCATGGGGGGAGATATAGAAGGGATGTCTGAGGTAGATTCTTTACTCAGAGAGTGGTTGGGGTGTGGAATGGACTGCCTGCTGTGATAGTGGAGTCGGACACTTTAGGAACTTTCAAGCGGTTATTGGATAAGCACATGGAGCACACCAGAGTGACAGGGAGTGTGATAGCTTGATCTTGGTCTCGGACAATGCTCGGCACAACATCGAGGGCCGAAGGGCCTGTACTGTGCTGTACTGTTCTATGTTCTATGTTCTATGTAGAGGTTGCCATCCTATCCATGGAGGTGCGTTCATGCAACATTGCCTCCACCACGGCAGTGCTGATGTTACAGATAGACTCCTCCATTCTATCCACACATGCTCTAACCCTGGAGGCAAACCCTTCCAGAGACTCCTGCACTTGTTCCTGTATTTCCCGAAACGCTCTTTTTCTGGATGGCCCCAGAGGCACAGCGTCTGCATGCAGCTCAGCAGAGCTAGGAGATTGCTGGAACCTCCGCCGAGGACTCTCCACTGCTGTCGCTGTCTCCACCATCTGCTGATGCTCACTTGTGCGCTGTGACAGACCAGGTGGCAACACTACTCTAACTCGCGAGGGCTCCACCGAGGTGTGCTTTGCTGTGCTGGTGCTGGGTGCGCTGAGTCCTGATGACGTTGCTCCCTCAGAGGCTTCAGGTTCTTCTGAGGAGTCGTCTGGCTCTTTGTCCTGGATCGTGGGGAGGGGGGCGCGTGATGGTCCTGTGGGAGAGTAAAGGCATGATTTAGACATCTGATATTGATGTAGCAGACACATCCTTTTGTGCAGATGATACAACGCAATTCTCTATCAACATCATATGCCATTGCAGTCAATCACTAAATGTCAATGAGATGGATGAAACTCTATTATGTCACCAGCTTCCTCTAGTGTGCCCATCTCTCCATCGCCCGCTTACAGATCCTCGCCACCTCCAACAATTTTGTGTGCAGCCTCCTCAGCACTGGTCAATGTGGCTAGGGTAGGTGTACCTCCTCCAGTCAGTGCTCTCTCCCTCTTATTGTGGGCTATCTTTTCCTGCAAGGAGAGACACAAGCGGAGTTTCAACCACAGTGATGGAGTGAGTGTGAAGAATCCCTACCATAGAAGCTTTGAGGGAGATGAAGATGGGGTGAGGTGCCGAGAGGAAGCTAGCTCCCTGTGCGTTGTTAGTTGTTGTCACTGCATAACAGTATATATTAGCATGGATAGAGGAATGGTTAATGGACAGAAAACAGAGAGTAGGGATAAACGGGTCTTTTTCAGGTTGGCAGGCTGTAACTAATGGGGTGCCACAAGGATCAGTGCTTGGGCCTCAGCTATTTACTCAGAGGGTGGTGAACCTATGGAATTCTCTACCACAGAAGGCTGTGGAGGCCAAGTCACTAAATATATTTAAGAAGGAGATAGATAGATTTCTAGACACAAAAGGCATCAAGGGGTATGGGGAGAGAGCGGGAATATGGTATTGAGATAGAGGATCAGCCATGATCATATTGAATGGCGGAGCAGGCTCAAAGGGCCGAATGGCCTACTCCTGCTCCTATTTTTCTATGTTTCTATGTTTACAATCTATATTAATGACCTAGATGAAGGGACCCAGTGCATTGTATCCAAGTTTGCTGATGATACAAAGCTAGGTGGGACAGTAAGCTGTGAGGAGAGCACAAAGGGGGAAAAATTCGGTTGGTTTGCGCCTCCCGTTAGCGCCCTAAGAGGGCGCTAATGGGGCACAAAGCAACTCGCACCCAGCCGCGGCGATGTTTGCACCGCTCGCAAAATTGACCAGAGTGTTTGCGGCGGCGCAAAAGTCTAGCGCCCCGATCTCCTGCGCCCACAGATCATAACGTCAGTCGAGCGTGCAACACCCCGGTGGCACCCCGGACCGGATATTGAGTGGCGCCCCCCTCCTTTCCACCTGCCGCAAGCAACGACAGGAGACTGGAACGTTTTCAAGTCGGTGACGGGCTGGGGGGGCGCTATTTAAAGGCGGCCTCTTCCTGCCTTTTTCTGAGGTAGACATTTTTGCACCACTCGTTCTGACAGAGAGAGATTCTGAGAGAGAGAAGGAGAGACTTCTGCAAAGAGTCAATGCTGTGTGAAGTAGTTTTGGCTACTGAGCATCACTTTGCAGGTACTTTTGGATTTGACCTTCATTACTTCGATTGCCAAGAGACTGTGGGGGCTGCACTGATTCGGGGCGTCGTCCTGCGCCTGCAGAATCGGAGGCAACAGAGACGCAGAGAGAGAGTGGCAATCATGGCCAGAGGGAGAAGGGCCAATATGCCTCTGCACAAGTGACCTTACCCTCCCAGGGTATTCCAGGAACAATTCTCCTACATTAATTTGTCTGAGGAGCAGTGTTTGCGCAGGCTGCACTTCAGCAAGGAGGTGGTCACTGAGCTCTGCCACCTGCTGCAGCCAGATCTGCAGCCTCAACTGAGGACCAGGACGTCTCTGTCGGTGGCAGTGAAGGTCACAGTGGCTCTGAATTTCTATGCCACCGGCTCCTTTCAAGCAGCTACTGGGGTCATCGCCAATATCTCCCAGTTCGCGGTCCATTGCTGTATCCGGCAGGTCACAAATACGCTCTATAAAAGGAGACGCCAGTACATCTCTTTCCCGATGACCCAGGCCAAACAGCATGAATGCGCATTGGGCTTTGTGAGGATAGTGGGCTTCCCCATGGTGCAGGGCGCCATTGACTGCACGCATGTGGCATTGCAGGCACCGCATGAGAATGCAGAGGTTTTCCAAAACCGCAAGGGGTTCCACTCCTTAAATGTCCAGTTGTTGTATGATCACAGACAGCTAATACTCGCTGTCAATGCCCGCTATCCTGGTAGCAGCCTTCATCCTGCGCCAGACTGGTGTGCCAGGCCTTTTCCAGGCACCGCATCAGCCAAATGGTTGGCTCCTCGGGGACAAGGGTTATCCACTCTGCACCTGGCTGATGACACCACTCCGTAGCCCCAACACCCCTGCTGAGCTGCGGTACAATGAGAGCCATCTCGCCACCAGGAACATCATTGAGCAGACGATCGGCATGCTCAAGCAACGGTTCCGTTGTCTGGACCACTCAGGAGGAGCCCTGCAGTACTCGCCTGTAAGGGGGCGTGTCTCAGACGGTGCTGGTGCGAGGTTAGGCCTTCGTTGCCTAATACTATTGCTTGCTCTGGTCTCCGGCCAGCCTTATTGCAATAAGCACCTGTGAGTGGTTCGACCCACTCGCCCTTACGGTTCTAACACTGGACTTAGGTGCAGGGAGCAGTAATGCAGAGAAAACTCAAATAGACCCGGTCGAATAGTACGAAATGGAAATCTTTATTGCATGGCGTCTAAAATCATGAAATACATGTCATAGGCGCAAATCAACGATAGTACAAGTATACATACATTCATAAAGTTTGGTCTGTGGAAATGGAGAACACACGGCACATCGTAGAAAGGGGAACACATTATATCTTAACCTTATTAAAAACTACCCTCCCTTATCAATACCTACACTACGTCTAGATTTGTAGGATCGGAAAACATGCTCACCACTCGTGTTACTTCGGAGATTTGTAAAGTGAGGCACTCGGCTCGTTTCGCTGCAGCGCCTGACTGTCACGTGTTTGGAAGGGTCTCTGCACCCCACTTATTTACTTTCACTGCTGCGAAAAGCAGGCCAGACTCTCTGTTGTCATGAAGAAATCGACAGAACTCGGAACGGTTGTAAAATTCAAAGAAGAGTCTTCCTGTGTCCGGTACAGGTTGTAGTCTGTAGAACTCAAAGAAGAGTCCTGTATTTATATTTTCGGGCGCGGTCGGGGTTTACTGACCGTGGCGGCACGTGGAATTTCTTCTCGTCTTCTCGTCTTCTTCTCGTCTTCTTCTCGTCTCGTCTCCTCGGGCCTCTGGGTCCAGACACCATTTACCGACACGCGGGATGGTGCACCCTGTTACTTGCCCTTGTCGAGGCGGCTCGTTCCGATAGAGCTCCACCCAACACTCGAATAACCGACCAGTACGGCTAAGAGTCAATAGTCAACAAAGTCCAGAGAAACACAGAGTCCAGCCCCAAGGAAAAGAGCTTCAGCAAGCGATCGAGCGAGTCAACAGCATAAGAGTCAAGAGAGCGATGGACATTTGTTCTCTATAGTTATAGTGATGTGTCCTCTTATCTCCCGCTCAAATCTTAATGTTTGTCCTTTGTGTAATATTTGGCGCTCAAAACTCCCAGCATGGGGCGATTGTCTTCTTTAACGGGTTTCGGTAGCACCTGAAACTGGCCAACTATCCGTTAATGTTTTCCCCATTGTTGACCCAGCCAGGATGTGTATGAATCGTCTCCTCGACTGGTTTTGGGGCCCCCCGAATACTTACTTAATCACCTGTCAATGTCTCTCTCATTGTAGAGCCGGGGGGGTATTTGTGTATTGATGTGTCTGGATGGGCCTTCGATTTGCCCAGTACAATGATCCTTTCTGTGCATAGGAAAACGATTCCAGCACTTATATCTTTGCTATTGTTCCAAATGCAAATGGGTTGCATCCTGTCTTTATCAGTGTTTACCGAGTATGATCCAATCTTATACTTAATGTATATTCGATGCCATTTTGTCTGCCCACTGTGTTTCTGGAAGCTTCTGCCACGATGCTCAGCGGCCATTTTACAGGCTTCTGTGTCCTTTATAATCAGGACAGCATTTCGTTTAATAAAACTGATCAAACGAATCTGCTTCTCTTGTGTTATTTTGAATCACGATAATTGCGAAACTTTACACGCCTGAGCGAGTCTCCCTCTTCATAATTGTATGCTGCACGCTTCACAACCTGGCAATCCTCAGGACCCAGCCAATGCCAACAGGGATTGGTGCACCACCGGAGGAGGAGGAGGAAGAGGATGATCAGCAGCAGCACCAAGGCGGGAGGGAGGCCCACAATGTTGAAAATGCAAGGGCCGACTGTCAACTACTGATAACAAGTCGCTTCTAGGCCCCTGCTCAGGAAATGGCTTCTGGCATGGAGAACAACATGATGGAAAGCAACCCGCTACCCCAAAGCCGGCCAAGGCAGCAATGATTCCAAAGGTCAAACATGTACATTTTGAATACAAAAACTTTTTTATTTTACAAACTCTGTGTGTGTCATTTCTTCATGACAAACTAATAGAAACAAACACAAAAAAACATCATTAATGAACATAACTGATTCTCACAACCTGGAGATAAAGGCCAAAACACTAAACAAAAGTTATCACACGAACCTCACCCTTTAATAAAAACATTCCCAACATTTCATCAGATCTCCTACTTTTTACCCTTCGAGGGTGATCTCCTTCCCTTGAGCACTTCCCCCGTCCCACCCTACTGCTCCTCCGTAATGGGGCCCCAGTGGCTGCAGCAAGGCTGGTGGAAGGCTGCTGAATGTCAGAACCTGAGACTACAGATGCCCTTGAAGGACGGCCTCGACCAGCTCTGGGCCTGGAGGGCCCGGCTGCAGACTGCACCAACTCTGCATGGGCGGCAGCAGGCTGGCAAGTGCAATGGAGAAGTGACAGTGGTGGCAGCAGGAATGCTGTCCTCTTGAGAGAGGACAGCACCTCCCTGCTCGACCGACACACTGGCACTCCCACCGGGCAGAACCTCAGCATCCGGAGCAATCTGCTGGAGCACAGATTGCTGGCCAGCAGCGACACGGTGAGAGCCCCGGGGAAATGTGTCCGAACGAACGACAATGGCAGCAGTCAGTGCTCACGTGGCCTCAATCTGAGACTGCATGAGACCAGTCTGAGATTGGATCATGGCAGGGGGGCAGTAAGGAAGGAGTGCAGCGATTTAGTAAGTTGGATTGAAAGTGTCAAAGGCTGGTGTTGTGAGGGACAAGTGGAATGAGAGAGGAGAGAAAGCTGATGACCTTACCATTGTTGTCCCGAATGGGGTCGGCCTCTCCAGGGGCGATGGGACCGATCACCTGGCTTGCCACAATCCTGTGGATGCGCGCCTCAAGATCGCTGAGGGGTTGCAGCTGAGGCCGCCCTCCACCCGTCCGTTGCTGCTGTCTCCTGTTGTGAGATAGCTTGGCCTGCAAGAAAAAGGACGGCGTCTGAGTAACTATACAGCCATGGTCTTGCCTGATGTGCCTCCCATAGTTGAATAGCCCTTACTGTATGCAAGGTGTGGAATGTGCGTGTGTGTTTTATGAGAGGACCATAGGTGTTGCATGAGTGTTGGGCGTTGGGGTTTTAAGACCCTCTGGCCATAGAGTGAGGTTGAGAATGAGGGATGGAGAGGTATTGAAAAAAACCCACTCACCCTGACAACCCGAGTGAGGTCGTTGAACTTTTTGCGACATTGAGTATGGGTCCTGGGCACCATGCTCCTGGAGGAGATGTGCTGAGCCACCTCCTTCCACATTCTTCTGTAGTCGCGCGGCAAAGGCCTCCTGCCACTCTCAGGGAACAGTATAGCTCTTCTGCGCTCCACCACGCCAACCAGAGCCTCCAAGGCCCACTCGCTGAAGCGCTGACCTCGTTCTCTCACCCTCTCCATAGTCCTTCGCTGGAAAATTTAGGCACAGATCTCTCCAGGCCGAGATTCAAGGTTGCAATGAGCAGGGTATGGCTGGAGAGTAAGATCGACCCTCCCCTTAAAGAATTGGCCGGCGCCAGTGTGTCTGCGTTCCATTGCTGACTGACATCACCTGCACTGCGCCCTCGCTCCTCGGCCTTTGCGCCTTAAGACAGGTGTGCAACGCTTGATTTAGCGCTCCAATCACCTCCATGGGCGATAAAAGCCAAGTTTGCAGTCACAGGCGATAATTAGCGCCAGGCGCTAAACTTTGCGCCCGGCCGATAATTGCGCCCCAAACGGGGCGATACCGAATTTCTCCCCCAAAGAGTCTGCAAAGGGATATAGATAGACTAAGTGAGTAGGCAGTAAGGTGGCAGATGGAATATAATGTAGGGAAATGTGAGATTATTCACTTTGGTAGGAAGAATAGAAAAAACTGAATATTTTTTAAATGGTGAGAAACATTTAAATGTTGCTGTTTAGAGATATTTAGGTGTCCTCGTGCAAGAAACACAGAAAGCTAACATGCAGGTACAGCAAGCAATAAGGAAGGCAAATGGCATGTTGACCTTTATTGCAAGGGGGTTGGAGTATAAGAGTAAGGAAGTCTTGCTACAATTGTACAGGGCCTTGATGACACCACACCTGGAGTACTGTGCACAGTTTTGGTCTCCTTATCTAAGGAAGGATACACTTGCCTTGGAGGCGGTACAACAAAGGTTCACTAGATTGATTCCTAAGATGAGAGGGCTGTCCTATGTTGAGAGATTGTGTTGAATGGGCCTATACTCTATGGAATTTAGAAGAATGAGAGGTGATATCAATGAAACATACAAGATTCTGAAGGGGATTGACAGGGTGCATGCTCAGAGGTTGTTTCCCCTGGCTGGAGTGTCTAGAACTAGGGGGCACAGTCTCAGGATAAGGGGTAGGCCATTTAAGACCGAGATGAGGAGGAATTTCTTCACTCAGAGGGTTGTGAATCTTTGGTATTCTCTGCCCCAAAGGGCTGTGGATGCTGAGTCTTTGAGTATATTCAAGGCTGAGATAGACAGATTTTTGGACTCTAGGGGCATCACGGGATATGGAGATTGGGCAGGAAAGTGGAGTTGAGGTCAAAAATCAGCCATGATCTTATTGAGTGGCGGAGCAGGCTGAAGGGGCCGTATGGCCTACTCCTGCTCCTAATTCTTATGTTCTTTTGAAAATAGTTGATGATCCCTTTAAATAGCGCTGGTGGGGGGTTCTTCCAGCTGATGAACGTGTGTTCAGCTGTGCATGTTTAAGAGAGGGCATTAGCTGGAGCGTTGAGCTCCAAAATGGCAGCCCTGGCATCAAACCAGCGTTGCATGCTGATTGGCGTCATGGTCTGCCTACTCTGCATACTTCCGGCGGATGCTCACTGCACACCGCTAATGTCCACACCAATATGGCGTCCAGTGCAACTCGCACCAGAAGTGTGCGCGCGTGCCGCAGACACCATTTTGAACCTCTAAGGGCACTCGTAGTGCCAAAAGAACGAGTGCTACGGATACAAATTTTGTGCCCATAATATCTGAAATGGAAAAGAATATATTTTGAAATATGTGGTGAGCATAAGGTCAGATGACCAGGAATGGGTTGAAAAGCATCAGCTAAAGAGCATCCAAGCTCCTTTGATTGTTAGCGATTTCCAGTGTTGCACTTTAGTGTAAGCAAAGATAAGTATTTGATTTTAGTATTGATCTTTTCGGTCTGAATGGTGTAAAGAGGGATTTCCAAATGACCTACCAGAGCACTTCTTTTACTGTAGTCAGAGTTACCGTGTTTCCCTTGCTATTCCTCGATTGTCAAGACTTGCAGTTTTGTCTATAGTGATTAATGATGGAGCTGGACCATGCAGTAACCCGATAGCTGGTCTGAAATACTGCCGCTTTATCCCTGTGCCTGTGATATTGCCTTTGTGGATGGCAGTCTTTGCTAAGGTCATTAATGTTCATCTGAGTCGAACATATTATCTTCAAAATGTTACACACGTGCATTCTCTCTGACTCTGATGTCAAAAGCTATTTGAAAGAGGTTAGGAAGATGTGTATTTCAGACATACAGTTAGCCTCATGAAACCCTTGTATACTTAACCAATCAATTGAAGTTTCCAATGCATAAGGCCTGCACATTTTTTTAAATAGTTTTACTTCACAGATATTTTCATTCTGGAAAATTACAGTAATGCAAATGTCTTAATTTAAGTGAACATCTTTGGGAAATAATGATTTCAGGTCAGGACAAAAATGAAAGGAAACTGATTGATATGTATGATGGATTATTACCAATAATTATTGTTAATTTTAAATTGCATTTTTTTTCTTTTCAGGAGTATTTACGAACATTAAAGCGAATTGTGAGGTATCATCATTGTCTTGAATATTTAATACCCAAAATAATCATTGTTATATTGTATTCAGAATTTGAGAATAACTTAAATGGATGGATCAGAGTTAATTGAAATTCCCTAGCTACATGGACTGATCTTTATAGATCTGTAATATTGGCAACTTTCCTTTGTGGTTTAGATTTTTGTTACAAATGCAAAAAATTAGGGAAAATTTTAACTGTGGTATCTCGTTTTTTGCCTGTAAAATGGGCATCAGGCCTTCAAATTTTACATTTCAATATGACCCACCCGATCTGGACGAGAATTGCACTGGGCGCCATATTGGAACAGGTGACTTTAGCCGTCCAGAGTGCCTGCTTGAAACATGAGTTAGGATCCTTAAATATGTAAATCGGGGTCCTCTGCCAGTTGTCAGACTCTGAATGTGAAATTCAGGTACTAATGGATGAAGCTTGCGCTAGTTGTTCTCGCTCGAGTGACCTAAACAGCGGTTCTTAAAGGGACGCTGGAGGCTGCTCAAGAAAAGGCCCAAAAAATCCTCAGTTTTTATTGTCATGTGCCCTGGAGAAGCAGAAGTGCTCATCCTCGGCCCACAAAACCTTGGCTTGCTGTCAGCGCAATTGAGAACCTTCCCGACCTGACTTCCCCTGCCAGCAGCACCATGTGCGATCTCCTGCCCACCCCAACTGCCGAGCTGCAGCCGGGTGTCATTTGGTGCCTGCAGCTCACCTTTTAAGTAAGGCCGGAAGCCGAATTTGGCTCAGGCCTCAGCAAAAGCCGGCGCACAGAGCAATTGTTCTCTGACTTTGCATTCATCCCCCAAAGTTTTATATATTTTTTTTTTACATATTTTCAATCTCAAACTTTAACTTTTTTTTTTAAATTGCAAGCCTGACAAAAACTGTTGGAAACTTTTAATTGAATGTTTGGCAGAGGTCACATTTCAGACAGTTAGAATGTTTTTTCTTCATAAAAGGATTGCAGGATTGAGTTATATTTACGGATGTGTTTTAAAACAAAATGAGTTTTCACAGGTTTAAAAAGTAAGGCTACAGGTTACAGACATTGAACATGTGTACTGAAGCCACGTAGGCTAGTTTGTGGAATTCACCACTAATACAATGTGGACCAGTCGTTTCATCCCAGGCCCTTTAGCCAGGATCAATTTTGAGAATAGCAGATGTCCTTTTTAAACTCACACCCCAAAGAAGGAGGAGAAGTGTGTTTTATTGACAGGTCTACTGGTGAATCTCTACATGGAGGAAGTCAGAGTCTCAGCCCTCCCCTTGGCTGGAAAGCAACAAAGAGACACGTGGGTAGTCAGCCAGCCAGTTAGGCCTGGGGTGGAAGCCTGGCCGAGCAAGGGAAAAACGTTCTCATCTCAACTCCCGAGCTGGTCAGGATCAGAGGCAGAGCAGGAACAGTTAACCAATCTGCTATTCAGGATAGTGTGATATATTTTTAATCAGTTTTCTAGTTCTCGAGGAGAGTTCTGTAGTTAGTAGAATCAAGGTGAGATTTGATTATAAATCTTTCAGTAAGAGCAGCCTTCTGATGTTTGTCTATCTGGGAAGGGGAAAAATGTACTTCCAGGAGATGATCTGTCAACTGCCCCTCCCCCATTTGTGATAATTCCTGCCCCAGTTTGAGACACAGATGCTGCAACACTTCTATCTCTAGAAGCAGACTGCCGTTGAACTGACCAACAGGCAGAAACCACTTGTGGCTGTCAGAGGAAGTGCTATTTTCACATTATGTACATCTTCCAATTATAATTTGGTAATTTAGCAGGTACAAGCCAGCCATCCAGAGCAGAATCTGGCAGGAAAGCAAGTTTTTGAAAGTGATGCAGGAACTAAGAGTACATGTTGCAGCTGTACATCAACAGTGTCAGTGCCAAACTGGGCATTTTACTTGTGGATTGATTAAAAAGGATTAAAATCAACTGATGCTGCTGGGAAATAGCACATTATATATGCATCATGCTTGAGTTACAAAGAGCACACAAGACAAATCTGCTACTGCATGCCACACCAAGGCATCACTCATGCATTTTATTTTCTATATCACAGAGGAATCAAATGTTCCAACAAAAAATAAATCTGCATTCCTACAATCTTGTTCATGCCTAAACATACATATTTTGATCCCAAAGTATTGATTCAATCACTGGCATGTAAAAAGAGCTTTCCACCCATTACCTTGTATTACTGAGCATACTCCACTTCGCTAGATGGTTTTTCTACAATTCCATTCACCTTTTACCATTCTGAATACAGCTTCACCTTCTCTAGAGTGTTGGTAAATAATACAGGCCTTCTGTGGAAGGTGGAGATTAATATAGGGAAATGTAAGGTCATCCACTTTGGATCCAAGAAAGATAAATCAGAATAATTTTTTTAAATGGCGAGAGACTAGGAGCTGTTGAGGAGTAAAGGGATTTAGGTGTCCATGTACACAAATCATTAAAAGTTAGTGCACAGGTACAAAAAAAAAATCAAAAATGCTAATGGGATGTTGGCCTTTATCTCGATGGGGTTGGAATTCAAAAGTGAGGAAGTGATGCTGTATTTGTACAGAGCCTTGGTCAGACCCCATCTGGTGTACTGCGTTCAGTTTTGAACACTGAACTTCTTTGGCTTTGGAAGGGGTACAGCGCAGATTCAACAGAATGATTAAAGGGTTAAATTATGAAGACAGGTTGCATAAACTTGGCTTGTATTCCTTTGAGTTTAGAAAGTTGAGGGTGATCTACGTTTAGTGTTCAAAATGATGAAGGGATTCGATAGAATAGATGCAGATAAATTATTTTCTCGAGCAGGGGAAACCCAGAATAAGAGGACATAATCTTAAATTAGAATTAGTCCATTTAGGAGTGAAATCAGGAAGCACTTTTTCATACAAAAGGTAGTGGAAATCAGGAACAATCTTCCCCCAAAAAGATTGTGGGTGCTGTGTCCATTCAAATTTTCAAGAATGAGATTTTGTTGGGTAAGGGTATCAAGGGATCTGGAACAAAGGCAGGTAAATGAAGTTGAGAAACCGACCATGCATGTTCTAATTGAATGGCAGAACAGGCTCAAGGGGCTGAATGACCTGCTCCTCTTCCTATGTAGAGCAGCTTATGAGTCTGCCTTGTCAGGAAGTCATAGATGTGAAAATTGGCAGAATGATTTCTATGTTATTGAATGCGGGATGAAGGAGCAGTGACTGAGGTTTCAAGGACTGTTGGTGCTGATGGGCTTGGTTTCAGTGTTCAGGCCTGGGGATTGATCAATTCAGCTGAACTGTTGTGTAATTAATTTCTCGCTGCAGGGCCTGGTGCTGCCTCTCCTCCCCATGCTTCGACCTTGCTCTTGGCCAGCTGTTCCGCATCAGATAAGGATTCCTCATGTTCACCTTCTCCTTCAACTGAAATCCTCTTTGGACAGCTATATTGTGGAGGATGCAGCAGGCCACAATTACATGGGAGACTCTCTCTGATGCATATTGCAGGGAGCTCCCAGACCTATCAAAGTAATCTAATGTTTGCTTTAGGAATCCTACAGGGAGCTTGATGATCCTCCTCATGGTGGCATGGCTATAGTTGTATCTGAGCTGCCCAGGCATCATGGGGTTTCGAAGGGGAGTCATGAACCAAGTTAGCAAGGGATAGTCCTTGTTCCCAAGCAGCCATCTCCGACTTTCTAGTCATGGTGGAAAAGTGGGGAGATGTTTGACTGCCGCAAGCTGAATGAATCATGGCAGTTGCCTGTGCGCCTGGCACAGACCTGCATGATTCTATTGGTGT
The DNA here is from genome assembly GCA_030390025.1 of Squalus acanthias. Classification (NCBI taxonomy): domain Eukaryota; kingdom Metazoa; phylum Chordata; class Chondrichthyes; order Squaliformes; family Squalidae; genus Squalus; species Squalus acanthias. Next base: position 59,288,906 of record CM059431.1, on the reverse strand, counting down.
GTTCTGATACTAGTTGGACATTGATCAAGTGAAATCCCTTGCAGTTAACAAAAGTTCCTGCTGGTCCTGTGGTGCCCTGAGGGCAACACAATTGCAGCCAATAGCACCCCACACTCTAGGGAAGCCCGCCATTGCTGTGAAACCAAAGGATCTCTTTTTTTGGCTGCTTTCACCATTTGGAGGCGAGACGTAGTACTTCACTCTGGCAACTTGTTTGATGCACTTATGGACCGACGTCTGCAAGATTGGATTAATGACCTCCATAGCAGCCTGGAAGGATCACGATGCAAAAACAATGGTCAGTTCTGCTCTGGGTTAAGTTGCTAAGAACCTGAGCTGGCTCCTGCCTCAATGTTGCTTGGCTACCAATAGCTGCCTCCCTTTAACAGTACAGCCAAGAACAGTCATGCTTTGGAACATATTTGGCAATTTTTCTGTGGAGAAAATATGGATAATAGTTAATTTGTTATCTCAGGCTTCCTATAAACATCCACACCTGTTCTTATTAGGGTGACTCATTCATTTGAGTCCAGCATGGGGGGTCTGCTAAGAATCTAATCATGTGGGGATGCGGGCAAAAGTAGGCGACGTTATAGACAGGCCTAATCAGTGAACAGGGAACAAGTCCAGTTAGATCAGTGAATGGAGCCTTGTCTAGTACGGGAAAACTTAAAACTAGTCTGAACCAGAAGGCTGACCAAGAAAAGTTAACTCAGCCCTCTAACATGGAGTAATGTCAGAGCCATACGGCACAGAAGGAGGCCATTCGGCCCATCGAGTCCATGCCAGCTCTCTGTAGAGCAATCCAGACAGTTCCATTCCCCCGCTCTATCCCCGTAGCCCTGCAAGTTTATTTCCCTTAAGTGCCTATCCAGTCTCCCCTTGAAAACATTGAATGTCTCCGCTTCCATCAGCAGCGAATTCCAGGTCCTCACCACTCGCTGCGTAAAAAAGTTTTTCTCACATCCCCCCTGTATCTCTTGCCCAAAACCTTAAATCTGTGTCCCCTAATCCTTGTACCATCAACTAGTGGGAACAGCTTTTCCCCGTCTAGCCTATCCAAACCCTTCATAATCTTGTACACCTCTATCAAATCACCCCTCAACCTCCTGTGCTCTAATGAAAACAAATCCAGCTTCTCCAACCTGTCCTTTTAGCTAAGATCCCCCATCCCTGGAACCATTCTGATAAATCTCCTCTGCACCCTCTCAAGGGCATTCACATCATTCCTAAAGTGTGCTGACCAGAACTGGACGCAATACTCCAGTTGTGGACTAACCAGCACTTTATTAAGGTTCAGCATAACTTCACTACTTTTGTACTCAATACCTCTATTTATGAAGTCCAAGATCCCATATGCTTTGCTAACCACTCTCTCAATATGTCCTGCCACCTTCAGGGACCTATGCACATTAACTCCCAGGTCCCTCTGTCCCTACACACTCTTTAAAACTGTGCCATTAAGTGTATATTGCCTCTCCCTGTTCCTTCTGCTAAAATGCATCACCTCACACTTCTCTGTATTAAATTCCATCTGCCACTTGTCTGCCCATTCTGCTAGCTTTCTATGTCCTGTTGCAGTCGATTGGTATCATCCTCACTGTTTGCCACACCCCCAAGTTTGGTGTCATCGGTATAGTTAGAAATTCTACTCTGAATTCCAATATCCAGGTCATTTATATATATCAAAAATAGCAGTGGCCCCAGCACTGACCCTTGGGGAACACCACTGTCTACCATCCTCCAGTCTGAAAAACAGCCATTTACCATGACTCACTGTTTTCTGTCTTTAAGCCAATTCCTTATCTAAGCTGCCACTGACCCACCGATTCCATGAGCCTCAATTTTGTTAACCAGCCTTCTATGTGATACTTTGTCAAAAGCCTTCCGAAAATCCATGTAGACAACATCCATTGTGTTCCCTTCATCAATCCTCTCTGTTACTTCATCAAAAAATTCCATTAGATTAGTCAAACATGATCTGCCTTTTACAAATCCATGTTGGCGCTCCTTAATTAGCTTAAACCTCTCCAAGTGCCCAATAGTTTTTTCCTTGATTATTGTTTCTAAAACTTTACCCACCACTGATGTTAAACTGACCGGCCTGTACTTACTAGAATTGTCCTTACACCCTTTCTTGAACAATGGTGTCACATTTGCCACTTTCCAATTCTCAGGCACCTCCCCCGCATCTAGGGAAGATTGGAAAATTATGGCAAGCCGCTATCTCCTCCCCCAATTCCCTTAGCAACCTGGGATACAAGCCATCTGGACCAGGCGGCTTGTCCACTCTAAGCATACCCAAACTTTCTAGTACATCCTGTCTATAAATTTTCACCCCTTCCATTGCTTCTACCTTTTCCACTTCTACCGATATTTTGTCAGCATCCACCTCCTTAGTAAACACCGATACAAAGTACTCATTGAGTATTCTAGCCTTTCCCTGCGTCTCAAAGCAGATATCACCTTCTTTGTCTCTCATAGGCCCCACCCCGTCTCTTACTACCCGCTTACTGTTTACATGCCGGTAGAAGATTTTTGGGTTCCCTTTTATGTTAACCGCCATTCTACTCTCATATTCTCTCTTTGCCAATCTTATTTTCATCTTCACATCCCCTCTCAACTTATTTTATTTGGTCTGGTTCTCCCTTGAAGAATTCACCTGACATGCATTATACACCGTCTTTTTTTGTTTCATCATCTTCTCTATCTCCCTCGTCACCCAAGGAGCCCTTGCTTTGGTTCCCTTACCCTTCCCTCTTGTTGGAATGTACCTAGCCTGTACTTGGAACATCTCCTCCCTAAAGATCACCCATTGTTCCGTTACAGTTTTTCCTGTCAGTCTTTGGTTCCATTTTACCCTGGCTAGATCCTTTCGCATCCCATTGAAGTTCCCCGTATTCCAGTTTAGAAGTTCCACTCTATATTGTTCCTTGCTCCTCTCCATTGCTAATCTAAATCTTATGATACGATGATCGCTCATACCCAAGTGTTCTTCCACAGACACTTGGTCGACATGGCCCACCTCATTCCCCAGCACCAGATCCAGCAATGCCTCCTTCCTAGTTGGGACAAGAACATACTGGTCAAGAAAATTCTCCTGAACACATTTCAGAAATTCCTCCCCCTCCTTTCCCTTTACCCTAGCATTATCCCAATCGATATTTGGATAATTAAAGTCCCCCAATATCACCACTCTGTAGCTCTTGCATATCTCTGTGATTTCCCTGCAGATTTGCTCCTCTACCTCCCTCTCACTATTTGGAGGCCTATAGAATACCCCCAATAGCGTGATCATACCTTTTTTGCTCCTCAACTCGAACCAAATGGACTCTGTCCTTGTCCCCTCAAGAACATCCTCCCTTTCCAACACTACAATGTCTTCCTTAATCAGCACTGCCACCCCACCTCCCTTTTTCCCTTCCCTATCTTTTCTGAACACCTTGTACCCTTGACTATTAAGTGCCCAGTCCTCACCGTTTTTAAGCCACGTTTCCGTTATTGCCACAACATCATATTGCCACACGGCTAATTGTGCTTGGAGCTCACCAACCTGATTCACCACACTTTGTGCGTTTACGTACATGCATTCTAAACCCATTTTTGAATTTTTCGTAGTCTTTCTTAGTCTGCTCCTATCTAATATGGTACTACTTCTGCCTCTAGTACTACTTTCTTCTCTAGTACTATCCAACACACTCACTCTTTTATGCACCTTATTCCTCTTTTCTACTCCTATGTGCTGGTGCCCTTCCCCCTGCCAAGCTAGTTTAAACCCTCCCCAAAAGCACTAGCTAACCTCCCTGTGAGAATATTGGTCCCAGCTCTGTTGAGGTGTAACCCGTCCGGCTTGTACAGCTCCCACCTTCCCCAGAAACGGTCCCAATGCCTCAGGAATCTAAAGCCCTCCCTCCTGCACCATCTCTCCAGCCACGCATTCATCTGTTCTATCTTAGCAGAAATAAACTTAAAACTTAAACAAAAACACTCACCAGCTACTCACCAATCAGCTCCTTCCCTTGTGCCAGCGTCACTTTATCTACTCTGACGTCACTCTTTCGAATTCTGCCTCTGTTGAGTTGCTGCCTCTCTCGCTCTGCTCCCGCTCTGGTCTCGCCTATATGGCATGCTTTATTATTTTGCTTGTTCATGAGGAGGAGTTTGAAGTTAAGTAAGTGAGTTTTGATTGTAATTATCATGTTGTATCTTCATTTTCTATCTGAAATTTCTAAAATTACCAAGGTGGAAGATTTTCTGGGTTTGTTTTCAGAGTGACAATCTAAATGTGTGCTTTTATATTCTCATTTTATGATTATGCTACAAATAGAAAAAAAAATCCAAAATATATTTACAATTTCATTACAAATGATGAAAATAAATCTCATCCCCCTCCCCAGGGAAATCATGAACATCAACCCACTTCTCTGTGCTGCAATTTTGCCTGATTTGTGGCATTTATAAGTTTATATTTCAACAAAATCTTTGTTTCTGTTTTATTGTAATGAGAAAACTAACTGAACAAATGTTTTTCAAACTATCTTATATTTATTTTCAGGTTTTTTGAAATTTTTTGGGTCATACCAGTTTCCTTTTTATATTTTGAATATATATTATGACATGAAATTTCCATAAGGAGCACAATCGGCAAAATGTGCCCAAACAGCGCTGGACTCTGCGCCGGTTTTGCCAAGGTGAAGTTACGCTGCATAAGCCCAAAGATAAAATCTCTCATGAATCAGCACAATCAAGCAGAGTAATTGATTGTAATCAATTCATGACTGGAACAGGGCATTCTCTAGTATCACAAAGAGGAGGGAGATTGTCAAGAAATGAGCCATTCTTCAACTGACTGATTTAATGCTCTTGGTCTTGCTTTTTAAATTGGCTTCAATTGACTGGTTTGATCTGCCCTTGGTACGCAAGACCTGTGACCAGCAGTCAATTGAAGCCACACAGGTGTGTCCTGCTCTGCTGTAATTGACTGAATTTAGACTAATTAATACTGAATTTAAAAGTAATTTAAAGTAATTGCAGCAGCTGCAGGAGAAACAGACCTGAGTCAGGCTTGAATTGACTGCTGGTCACTGCAGGTACAGGTGATTAACGCTGGATTCATGTGACGATGGGTGCCTGTGCGCCCGAGAATCTGGGCACAATGTGGTGAACACCCCTGAATGGACGCAATCGGCGGAATCTCGCCATTACGACCTGGGGGCATGATCTGCTTCGGGCGAATACCGGATATACCAACGTAAAGTGGATATGGGCACAACTCACATTTTAAATTCCACGATCTTTACTGCTATTTTATTTGATTCTGCCTGGATCACGCTGATATCTGGGCGGAAATCATGTGGAAATTCCACGTGTATATATTTTGAATTATGCTACACATGGTACCCATTATCTTTGCAGTAACAGATTTTAAGGATGTGCATTATCCTTAGATTCTATTTGTTCATCAACCCAACATACATTCAAACCACAGTGACTCTTTTCTAAGCCCAATTATTCTTTTGCTAGATATGTACAAACTTGATCTTTTGTTATATTAGTATACAATACTTGCTATGGATAGGTCTACAAACTACACCAATGCACACAATATATTGTATTCACTTTGGGAATCATACAAAAAGAGAAAATAAATGATTCACATAAAATACAAAAAGGCATTTCTATGGACTTTTCGAATGATAAGGAAACAATTTTTCCCCATAGCATTTAAAGAATGGGCTATTGTATAATGGGTGACTTATTATCATCCTTACGTTTTGTAAGATATAGTTAATTATATTTCCACCTTTTAATTGCTCTAGCAATAATATCTGTGAGAAGATCCTCTCCAGAAGTTTACAAACATTTATTGAAATCCATTTTTTAAATTTTGCTTGTATCACCTTCAATAGAGATGTATATTAGAATGAAATAGAAATATTGCAAAGTGAGAAATGGCATCCTTAGTAATGTTTAAAGCACAATTATATGCATCTGAATCATATAATCTTGATTATAAAAAGGAGATATCTGTAAACTTACTGCTGTCTGCCAGTCCCAGAACCGAAGAGGAGGCCATTCTGTGAAGGAATAGCCAGGATTCAGAAAAATACACGATACTAAAAACAGATTTCTGAAATTATTAATAAATGACACACTGGGTTTAAAAGTCTGAAAGCCTCGGCGACACAGGCTGTAGGCACAATACAGGCTTCTGAGATAAAGATCAGTTATTCACAAGTTGTAAAACACCACAGGCTTTGAAATGGGAATGGGTTATTGACCAAGAAACAAGCCCTATTGATAAAGCAAAGGTTTGCTTCCAGAGCGTCTGGACATTGGAATCAAAACAATGGAATGACCCAAGTAAAGTGTTATAATCTAACACGTCGAACAGGTGCACAGAACATTAAAAAAAACAAGTGCCTTTGGAAAAAATGACATCAAGTAAGAAATACCTGTCGTAAAATAGTTTTATGTTAAACTTAAAGACAGGAAACATGATTAAATATGCAACCAATTCAGATAGCTAGAAACAAGTTAAAGTGTTTTCAATTTACATATTGTAAATGTGATACCTACAGAAAGCTTTGAAGAAATGATATCAAGTGAAAGAGATGCCTGCTGAATAAATAGTTTTAATGTTAAGCTTGAAAGATGGAGTCCCAAGGTCTGATAAAAACCAATTGAAGTAAATTAGAAATGCATGAAGATACTAGAGAAGTGTTTTTAATTTACAAGTTGTAAAAAGTACACAACCACCGATCGTGCCCGCTACCACCCCGGAAAAGTCCAGCCCTTGTTTTTCCTCTGAAGATACACACACTTATTCATATTAAAATACAGCTGCCCATTCTGCTAACCTGTTTATGTTTTCATTAAGTTTTGTACTGTTTGCCAAATCTCCTATTTTTGTGTTGTCAGCAAACTGAGATTGTGGTCCCTAAACCCAAGCCCAAATCACCAAGAACAAAAGTGAACCAAGTACTGACCGCTGGAATAAATCACTTACCCTTCTCCAATCCAAGTAACACCCATTTACCCCAATTCTTGATACTCAGGAATTTTATAGAACAAATTTATTTTCTATAGTTATCTCTATCAAAGGATCCATATCCTCCTCTAATACACCTATGTTCTCATTTCCACTATCATTTGTGAAAAAAATGCTTGCTTATTTAATATCTCCACTATACCTTCCTTCTCCACAATTAGATTCCATCCTTTTTCAGAGTGGTTCTACCCTAGCTGTAACTATGCTTTTTATATGCTTATAAAAGCCCAGACTATTTCCTTTTATATTGGGCCAGAAATTCGGGTCTCCACGGGTGAGTACGACCCAACGCGCTGGAAACCAGAACTTCCGTTCCCGAAGGAAGGGGTTCAGAGGTCGAACGCGTGCGCCGGAGAGGCAGCGCGCACGCAGCGAACTTCATTTTTTTTTCAGGTTTCTCCGTGAGGGTAAGTACGGAGAAGCTGCGCAGGGAAAAAAGGAGGCGCAAGGCCTGCTTTTAACAAGGTAAGTGGTGAATTAAGTACAATTTAAACATTTTTTCAACAGTTTATCTTTTTTATACTTTAAAGAAAGGTAAGTTTATTTTTAGCACCGTTAAAAAGTGTAATTAATTTTTTCAAAAATTTTAATTTTTGTTTAAAGTAGTTAATTTATGTAATTTATAGTTATTTTAAAAATGTTATGTTTTTTTAAAATTTATTTGAAGTTTTAGTGAGGTTTTGGGGCCGATCTCTATTCATAGATTTGACAGGTCTTCCAGAAATTTGGCTCTCCGGCAAGAATCGCGCGCGTACTTACAATTTCTGGCCCATGATCTTGTAGCCTTTTTTCCGTATTCCCTCTTCACCTCCCCACTATACTTTTTATATTCCTCATGATTTTCTTTTTTTAGCCCTAAATGTTATCATATACTTCCCTTAAGTTTCAGTTTAATCTATTTATCCAAAGAAATCTACTTTTTGATGCACCCCATTTTTTGCCTTGATGTTTTACTTTATCAATCTCATACTTGAAGATTTCCCACTGCTGGTCTGTCAACCTGTTTGATAACTTTTCTGCTGAGTTAATTTGGACCACATGTCTTATCTTGCTGAACTTTGCCATTTTTCCAGCCCAGCATTTTTATCTTCAACTCTTCATTCTCATTTTCCAGTAAATCTATGTTGTGGTTGCTATTTCATAACCGTTTTCCTACAGTCAGTTCCTTGCCCCACTTCATTTCCCAGAACTAAATCAAGCAATGATTCTTTCACTGACGATTAGGAACATACTGATTCAAGACCTAGCCATGAATTCATTCCCCATTTTGACCATGTATTATCTTTATTCCATTCTATCTTGAGATAGATAAAATCATTCAATATTATTGCCCCATTGCAGTCATGTCCAATACATTAGCCACGAGTGGCTAATTGGAATTCAGATGTGGCTAACTACATTTCTGAAAGAAGAGTAATAGACACTGTCATTGGGGCTACAAATACTCATTCGCATGGCATGTGTACTTTAACAATTTGTGTGTTTGTTGGTAAAATGTGCAAGTTTTTTTGATCGTTGAGAGCTGTACTTTCTTGGTTACTGAATGTTGGTAGATATTTGTTAAATACATTTATCTGTATTGTTTGAGTGTATGCTGGACATATCTAATAAAATTAGTACACGTGGCTAAAATGGTGTTGCCGTAGCAACAACCTGTGGCTAGTCAGTATAATTACTATTGGACAACACTGTCCTATTCTTCTTACATAGCCCTCTGAAGTGTCTGCAGATCACCACACATAATACACACTGAGAACTGCAGCATTCCCATTTCTTAACAGTATCCATCAGGATTCTGTCTGAATGCCAGTCCCCATCATTATGCTCTAGCATTGTAACAGAATCCTTCCTGACCACTGCCACCCCTCTCCCCAATATTCCCCTTCATATAATTCCAGAAAAAGTTACAACCAGGAAAATTAAGTTGCAAGACCTCCCTGATTATCTTACATCAAAACTGGTAGAAAGTTGTCCGAGAATACACATTTCATTTAGAATTTCCCTGGGAGTGATATCATTAACTTTTGCACCAGTGACATGATCAATGAGCCTAATGGACAATGGCCAGCACTCCCATTCATAATGTTATCAGAGCGAATTTAATTGCATCACTGCAGTAGGAATTTTACACACAACGGTTGTCACATGAGATCTCGAATTAGCAATTGTGAAACATACAACATGGGAATAAAGGGCAACTGAGGGACCATATCTTGCTTTATAACATTTAGGATCTTATGTTGGTTCAAATATATATGTATTCCCAAAAGGTTTATACTACAGTGCTTTAATATTTGACTATCGGCTTTTCATCTGATTTAAAAATATATTTTAAGAAGTATAAATATACTAAATTTGTGCAGTAGGATTGCAGCACATTACCCAAGATGCTTGTTCACCTGAGAGACCTGGGTTAGAATTTTAGTTCTGGCTGACATTCACCTGCAAGCCTTCCTTAGATGGTATTCCTGATCTCAAGCATAAAGTGACAGCAGGATGCCTAAGTGATACAGAAGTTGAAAAATCAGCAGGTGACATTTTTGGATTTATCCACCTACTCACTGCCTATCCAATTTCTCAACCAGAATTCAGGTTGCACTTCCCAAAAAAATCTCAATTTATTTTATAGTAATTGCTGGATGAGCCGCAATGTCCTCCAATTAAACATGGGGAAGACAGAAGCAATTGTCTTCGATCCCCATCAAAAATTCTGGTTCCTCACCACTGATTCCATCCCCCTCCCTGGTAACTGTCTCAGGTTGAACCAATCACAACCATGACATCCTATATGACCCTGAGCTGAGCTTCGAACCCCATATCCTTTCTATCTACTTCCACCTGCTGAAACCCTCATCCACGCTTTTCTTACCTCCACACTTGATAATTCCAATGCTCTCCTAGCCGGCCTCCCATCTTCCATAAACTTGAACTCATCCAAAATTATGCTGCCCATGTCCTAACCCACAAGAAGTCCTGCTCACCCATCACCTGTCCTCTCTAGCCTACATTGGGTCCCAATCCACCATTGCCTCAAATTTAAAATTCTCATCCTCATATTCTAATCCCTCCATGGCCTCACAGATCCTCATCTTTAATCTACAGGAATTCTGTGTTCCTCTAACTCTTGCCGCTTGCATATCCCCTTCACCCCACCATTGGTGGTCATGCCTTCAGCTGTCTAGGCTCTAAACTCTGGAATTTCCTCTCTAACCCTAAACCTCTCCACATCGCTCTCTTCTTTAAGACCCCACTTAAAACCTACCTCTTGACTAAGCTTTTAATCACCCCTCCTAATATCTCCTTCTTGGCTCTGTGTCAATTTTTGTTTGATTACGCTCCTGTGAAGTACCTTGGGACAAATGCAAGTTGTTGTTGCTGCTTGCTTTGCCTGTAACCATAGGTTTAAGTCCCAGTGGTCACTTTCAATCAATTCAGCAGGAATGGATGAAAATTTTCACTCTCTCGTCAAAATAAGGATAGGCTGGACAGGTGAAGGATAAAATCTTAAGTCTGGGTTCAACAATCTTCAAACTAATCTCAGTTTGGCACAATATAATAAAGAATAATTTTATTGTTATTTAACATTTTTATGTTTGAGTTCTATATCTCAAGACCTTTTTAGACAACCATTTGTAATGTGAAACTCTAAATCCATTTTTTGACGTTGATTTGATAATAGTTGATAACTCTTGCCTCCGAATCAGAAGGTTGTACATTTAAGTCCCACTCCAGAGACTTGAGCACAAAAATCTAGGCTGACACTCCAGTGCAGTACTGAGTGAGTGCTGCACTGTCGGAGGTGCCGTCTTTCGGATGAGACGTTAAACCAAGGCCCCGTCTGCTCTCTCAGGTGGACGCAAAAGATCCCATGGCACTATTTTGAAGAAGAGCAGGGGAGTTATGCCTGGTTTCCTGGCCACTATTTATCGTTCAATCAACATCAAAAAACAGATTATCTAGTCATTATCACGTTGCTGTTTGTGGGAGCTTGTTGTGCGCAAATGGATTGCTACGTTTCCTACATTACAGCACTTCAAAAGTACATCATTGGCTGTAAAGCATTTTGGGACGTCCTGAGGTTGTGAAAGGCACTATATAAATGCAAGGCTTTCTTTTTTTTAAATAAACTGAAGATACTTTTTAGCCAATTCTCTGTTAGTATTCAAATTAGTTGATTAAATATGCAAAATCACTGTCAGTCGCTCAGACTGGGTGAACTATGAGAAGGGAAAAATAAGCAGTTTATCTATATTGCTCCAAGGGGGTACCTTCTGTCAATGGTCAAAAGGCTTTGGATTAGTTTTGCAAAATAAACAGGATTTTTCAGTTGTGCTGCATTTATACTATTTTTCTACTAAAACATAGTTTAATATTTAGATAAAATATCCAAAACAAAATTTCTACTCAAATATGTGGGGATATTGTAAGGGCTTTGTGCCAGGTCCTGAGCATAAAATGAATCAGTCAGTTATGCTTGGATTATTTCAGCGTTAGGTTGTAACAGATGAAGATTCCTTAAACAGTAAAATGTGAAATTAAACATCTGACAAGTTTTGCATTAGAATTTAAAGATCAAGAGAACTAACAAATATCAGTTACACCAAAGCCTCCTGATACAGATTTTCAGTCTCTACATTCTAACTTGCTTCTGTTCTTGGGCTTTTAAAATTTCGACTTGAATTCCCACTCTGTGCTCTTTCCAGTAGCTGAACTTTAAGATGCGTAGTTACCACTTTTCTCCTAATGTCCATCCTGGCAGATATGCTGAGAGGCGGCCACAAGTGACGTCTACCACTAACTCAGCCAAAGTTTGCAAGATCACCTAATTTGCATGAACTGGGCAGGCACCTACTCGGGAAGCTGCAAATTGCAGTGAAAAGTGACCAGATCCTGAGGGGTGGAGAGTGGGGGTGGGGGGCTGGGTCCCCTACGAAAAGATTCATTTGGTTCACAAATACCCTTCTGAGAGGGACCTGCCACCCCTACCTGATCTGGCCTATACGTGACTTCAGTCTCACTCACACTCTGTGGCTGACTTTTAATGCCCTAGGGACAACTAGGCATAGGCAATAAATTCTGCCTTGTCAGTGTTGCCCACATCGCAATAATTTTCATATATAATAATCCAACATCACTACCACATTCACCATTGCTTTCCTTCAATTCGCTTGTTCTTGCCGAAATCATTTAATTTGTGCCTTGGTGATAGCACAGAGCTTGTAAAATATCCGCTTAGCAAAACAAGTCCCTTAGGATAGAAAAGTAACAATGTAATAAAAACTTGTCAGGTAGTTGACCCCATCATACAAGAGTGTATTTGATTTTAAACATTGTGTGTATAGTAGTGGCTCTTCTCCACTGGGCTCACTTACCACATTTAAAATAAAGTTCACACAACCAGTGATCACTAGAACATATCTTTCACTAAATGCCGACAGATCAAGATATGACAAGACAATTTTTTAATTTCCTTGTATATTCAGTACAACCTGAAGAAAACCCATTGCAACCTGGATTGCAATTTAATTTGTCAGTTTATCATGTCACCAATTACTATACTGAAAAAATATAAATTTCCTACTATGCTATTGTTCAAATCATTTCAGTTTGCCTTATCTAAATGACTATGAAAAAGTACATGATAATGCTTAAATATAATGAATGCAGCATTCTAATAAAAAACAGATAAGAAGCTGGTAACTCAAACATTAACAGTAAATTATGAGCTCAGTTCTTATTTTCCATTAAAATATCCTTTGTTAACATCCCTTTGTAACATGGCTGCCTACCATTTTCCAAATATACAGTATGAATTTTAAAGCATGTAATATCTAAATATTCAAGGCAAACAAAGAAAGATGCTCCTGTTAGTAAAAACTTCAAACAATTAGATTGTGAGTTTTTCTTGTAAAAAAGTTGCCTTTTCAAGCTGTCGAGATTCCTCTGAAAGACCTGTTAAAAAGGATGGTGCAGCTGAGTCAGGCACTGAAGATAGGAATACACCAAGTGGGTACTAAAGATTCAGCTTTGTTGGTGTATATGGCTATGTACCAGACTATCTAATGCATTTACTAACCAAGTCATTGGAGGAGCCTGAAAATTATATTATTTTTCAAAGTTTATGCCCTAATGTCAATGCCTTAAATCACATAATCTGGGATGCAGTACTAAGGCTGCAGTTATATCACAATACCAATCTGTTTCAGAGTGTGAAACGTAGGCACCAAGAACCTATTATGTTATGGGCAGCAGAATGCACTCTGCCCGTCATGACAGAATTCTTTATTTGAGCATTTGAAGCCCAATTTCATATTGCACTGATGTTATATTCCATAGTGTCAAGACCAAATGGCGTGAGATGGCTTTTTCAAATAGGGCTAGCACTGCTTGGTTTTAATCCATTCCGCAGTTAGATTGGAACCTGACTCCAGATTTATGCTACCACTTTCACGTCAACGTGCAACTGAAGCCACTGTGTGAAAATAATAATATAACAGCTCCTAAGGTTTAATTATTGAGACATAAAAACACTTAAGAAGTCACATCCCATCTGCAATTCACCTCTTATGAATTCTCAAGGTGGTTTGTTTTTTTCTTCTTCAGTTCATGAGAAGTTTTGGTGCTGATAAAGTGGAGATGTGCATTAATATGGTTATAGACAGTGGGCACACAGATACCATCCTGGAGAAAGAAAATCTGACACTAACAGATATCTTAGTCATCAAGACTCCCAGTACTTTTGGTGAAACAGATGTGGCTTAAGCTACTTAATCTTAAAACAAAATCCACTTTGAATATGGCTTTGGGTTAATTATTTCCTTCTAACAATAAAATATTATTTTTTAAACCATACTATTAAGTCAAACATAATGTTTAATGATATTGCCTCTTCATTTAATTTCATTTTGTTTCTCTCTTATCTCATTAGCTGGTCAGTCATCTTTCAATTCTACCGTTCTTCAAACAAGAAACAATTTCTGTAAGACAAATATTTTCAGCAGTTCCAGAATTTTATCCACACTTATTTTGTGTTACAAATGTAGTTTAAATAACCCAGCAAAAATTAGTATAAATTTCTAATTGCAATTAATAGGTATTCTTGATCATTACCATGGAAGTATTGATTAGACAGTGGTAATTTTAACATTACTTTTCAAGAAAGGTAATCTTACCATTACTGTATCAGAATTGGTTTTCTTAGACTTGGGGCGTTTTACTACGTTACAGTCGTTCTATACATGCAAGTAGTTGTTGTTAGCCAGTCCAATATCTTCTGATGCCTTCAGTGCTCTCTATCCTAATGTCCCGAGATTCTTGCCCACCGCTATATTGCAGACTCTTTTTTGCTGGGTATGGCTATAGCTGGCTGAAAAGGTGATCATTATCTAAAATCTATGAACATTAGCAACTTTTATGAGTTTTAATAAGTTTATAGAACTTAAAAGCGAATTAGCTATTAAGGAAGGCGTGTTGAAAGTAATGGGCCATATCTGTCGAGTGATAACATTACAGAAGATCGACTGGTCTTCATAATACTCTGATCTCCAATACTTGGGCATGCGATGATCTGAATTTTTATTCGAACTTGGTATCCCGTTTAGTTTGTACAGCAAAATCTGTAAGTGTTGATCGGGAAAAAATTAACACTCTATTCACTCCCTACATATAAAATAATCTGTTATTTAATAATAAAAAAGGCTTTGGAAGACAATATTTTTCCAGAACCGAACCGGAAAAACGATAGCTAGGAAGCTTCTGGGATTCTTTGGCATTTTCTCGATGACTATTTGCCTTCAGTTAAATACTTCAACTGCGGAACTTCTCTCCGACTCTATCTCCTACAATGTACCATAAAATGGAGCTGGAATCACATTGAAATGCATATCAGTTGGCACTATTTTTATTAGCTGTTTTGTTTTACATTCATGGAGATCTTCATAACCTAATCATACTTGCCTAGCGAAAAAAGATCTGTGGAATTGCGAGTGCAGGATCCCAAAGCTATCAGTCTCACTGACTCCTGACTTTCCCAGACGTGCTACTTTAAAGAGACCGAACGCCGCTTGTTTTTGACATTATGATGACCAATACAGCTAAATGTGCACACAAATAGCGGAACTTAAATATTCACACCATCACAATTAAAATCGGTATTCGTGGGCAAAATTATTAGCAGTTCGGCTGCATTGCATCCCCCCGAGTCCCCCTTTAACCGTGGCGTGCGGCTGAATTGGCCCACAGAGCTCACGCCACGAGTGTTTTCATTGCACTAATGTGTGCCGCGGAGGTCGATTGTGTGTAATTACCAACAGAGATGGCCAGGGTCTGCTCCAGGAGCACTGGTCCTCGGCATAGCTCGTTTAGTATGCGCGTCACATTGCACTGCCCATAGCAGGCAGCTGATGATGAGAGAGAGAGAGAGAGAGAGCTTTAGTGCACATACTTGGGAGCTGCTTTTGGAGAGGAGCATTAGCAGCTGCAGTCGTAACAGCGCCCTGCCTCTCAGCACCACCACCAGAAACTACTACCGCCCGTAGGAGGAGGAAGCCAGCGTTCGTGTCAGCGTTCCGAAGACCCGGTGAAGAGGTGCTGTCACATCTGGTGACTCCAGATGTGCTCAACAGTGACCTACTGACAGATACTGCGAAAGCCTCGGCAAATCTGGTCTTAGAAGGCAGATTGTGGAAGATTTACCGGTCACGGGAAGAGTCAACAGTTTAGCACAGGTATGTAGTCCCGTGTTTTAGAGTTCAATGGTAATCGGATGGTTCAGTGTGTATACCTGTCGGTCTCATGTTTTAGTAGCCGTCAGGCATTAAATAATATATTACATCTTGCATTTTGTTGGATGAGCCTTTCGCTGTATTTTCACTCCAGTCTGTAAACAACACAGACTCGTTGGGAGTCTGACAGACTGCTTTAAACGCTCAATATATAAACAAATGCGCGCAGCTGAAAATCTTTTCACTATGCAAGCAGGTTGGCAATATTTACTACTGCAATCTACACAAAAAATAGCCCTGCAGTTCTTTTCTCTAAAATAGGCGCAACCGTGTGATATTTCACAGTTTTAGAGTGCAGTCAATATCCCCATTTGCAGCTTTGTAAATAGCACATGTTTCAGAGCGCGTCCCTGCGATCACTCCCTCCTGTGTAAGGAAAGATGCCGCTGGCTGTATTAAAAAAAGAGAATCTGAGTCCCCCCCCTGGTATTGGTCAATAGCTGCTTACCTGCGGCAAGGTCAGCAGAGAAATCGGGATCCTTCGTCAGCTGGAAGAGCGGCTTTAACATTTAACACCCGCCGGGTCGTCACCTCAGCTGTCAGTTTCTGATCAACTGAGGTTTCTTATTTCCTTTTATAATGGAAACTTTTCAGGTCAAACTGAATCTCTCCCATTTGGAGACTATACACCAATAAATTATTTCAGGTAAATATAGCAATTGCATGAATAGAATTTGCACCCAGACTACATTCCGGTAATCCTTTTATTGTCACTTTCAATTTGTCAAAATAACAAGTGAGCGAGAAGTGACAACAGGGCCAATCGGTCTAATAACGTTTTTTTATTATTTTCTCGGTGAAATAAGTCTGTTCCAGTAGCTACTGTTAGAACGTTACATAGATTCTAATTGAAAGTGATCATTTCAGAAAGCTGTGAACACGTGCCTGCCTGATATGACAGTAAAAGATTTACAAAATGCACGTGTCAACATTTTATTTGTAAAGTGACCCTTACAGAGGAATTGACAGTATCCAGCGATTTCAATTAGATTAATGAAAATCTCTTGGCAATAAATCGGAGAAAAAAGCCACTAAGCCAAAAATAATTTTAAAAAGAAGTAGCATCAATTGTCTTCATGTCGAATAGAACCTCTAGTCAAATAAGAATGAAATATTAGATGCAACATAGCAGATATTTACCCACAACGTGGGTGTATAGTGTTATACAAAATTAATGTTTCAGAATAAGTGCTATACTTTGCATGCACATGTATAGGAAGCGAATAGACTTGCAGCACTCATTCAATGCTCACTGCTGACAACCTAAAATGAAGTTTTTTTTTCCTATGGAAAACTGATATACTTATTAAAAGGTTTACGCCAAGATGGATAAGTTTGCATAGGTATAACTGACTGCAAATTAATAAAGGAAAACATCTGGACTGGTTATAGGTTGCCAGTGACACAAGTAAATTGTTGTGAATTAGTGGCATTACTTTAGGTTGATTTATTTTTAACAGAGTTCCGTCTCTTATCAAAATGATAATATGCCATTACTTGGTATATCGGAGTTACTTCAAATACTGCTTTATGCCTCAACATGAAGGCAGCAGGAGTAGTCGTGTAGAGTAATTTTCAATTGAATTATGATTTCATTATCTGTCATTATTCCACCAAAACAATGTCCCTGTGCTCCTTATTCAATAATCAGTACTTGCTGGCATGCTGCATGTACACTACTCCTTTCATTATTTACAGAACCAAATCCCTGTAGTTTAACATATAACCTATGCTTTCTTTACTGCAATGAATACTCAATGCTAAGTTAGACTGTATATGAATTCAGTTTAGTGATTGTGAATGGTCAATAAGTAAACCTTCCTCCGCTGGTGGTTAGGCTGTATTCTGTGAAGCGAGTTGGGTGTTGAAGCTGCTGCTGTGCGTTGGCACTTTTCAGCAAAGCCAGGCAGCATCTGAATATAAATAAGGGGAAAGAAAAATATTCTATCCACAAAAAGTTGAAAATACAACTCAATCTGGACAATAGGTTTAGGCATGTAGACTCTTTTTTCTAATCAGTTCATTGTAAAAAGACTTAATCATACAGCCGTGAGGTCTTTATTGCGTCCTGTGAGAGATTATCACTTCAGTGCAGAGAGGACTCCTGCAGATCACTGGGTCTGAATTGTAACAACCCTTCATAAATTGGATTCCTTTGTACACATCTCACAACTCTTATTTTTCGAAAAGATTTTTTAAGACCCAGAAGGACATTATATGACTTGTATCCAGTTTCTTGTCCCCATGGTTTGGAAGCTTTCATCTGGATATAACAGCATCTACTTGGTGGAACATAATCAACAGTTGTTGCAGGAGACGGCTACAAATTAAGGTTGTTTAAAAAGGTGCAAGTAATACCAATTCTCTTGTTTAGTTTTCCTGTTGATTAGAGGATGAAAGACAAATGTATTGCAGCTGTATTTCCAAGACTGAAGCACAATATAAATTGATGGACTATATTGTAGTTTGCACTTGTACTGTCTTGAGTAATATTTCCTGTCGTATGATGCTTTCAAAAAGTTGATGCACTACAAAATACAATACATTATATTAATTTCCTGAACTTGGAACATTTTTCAAACAAGCTAGTTATTTTCTTTCCTTTATTTTTCCCTCCTTTACATATCCCAGTCTATTGCTTCCTACTTTCACAGTATGCTTTTAGCCAGTCGCGTGACGTGGTCTGGTCTTTGGATGTCTGCATGGATTCTGTCAGTTCTTCTCCATGCTGCCTGACATTGGGCGCCCCCCCCCCCCCTGCTGAACTTTCCATTGAGAAATCTGGCTGAGGATCAAGGTCAGTTGACATTGGGATCGGCTCTAGGTTCCCAACAGGGAAGACACTTGTATTAGAAGAGCTAGTGGATCGTTAATTGCTATTAACACAATTACCATGATTTAGATATTATAAAAAAATACAGCCTTTTAATAATTGTAATACTTTGAGCCATCTTGCAGGCAATTCCAATGATTTATGCAGTTTTTACAGAAAAATTGATAAAATTGTAAAATCCAATCCAGATAACACTGGCGCAAAATCCATGAACGTTGTAATAAAAACAAAATCTGACTTAAACAATCATAAGCCAATTTTCCTAATTGTAAATGGATGGAATAACAGAATTCATTCCCCAAAACACCAATAAAGATCCTAGAATCGCATGAAATAAAACAGTTTTTGACCTAGTCAGTCACAGTAAACCAATGACCATTGCTTGTAAGTAAAATGTGCAGCAATCGCAAAGATTATTTGAAGGAAAAAATAACAGTCACTGGAAGGAAAATGTAGGTGCACAACTCCTATGATATACTTCAATTCAAATTCCCCTCTAATCTTGTTCGTATTGGACAGAAATCAAAATGACTTTTTTAGAATGTGCCAATTTATTAATAGAATACAATATTTTAGAAATATTTTGCATGTTACAACAATTGTCAGTGATGTTTATTGCAGTTTGACAGAATTTTATAAACCAACTCAATAATTAAATTCAAGATATGTGTAGTTTGTATGTTGTAAAGACTTTTGTTAGTATCTTTATGAATTACATGGCACAATTATATTGTAAGTATTTTGTATATCTTATCAATTTATAAGCTCCACTAAATTGCACTCTGAATAAAACATTATTTTGAATATCTCATTTTTTCAAGTTCTCCCTGTACTCTCTCCTTAAGTAAGAAAATTTGGTTGTAACCAAGGACCATCACTTAAGAAAGCTGTATGAGCTACTTTAGTGTTATTGATGGTAGAACTTCTCATGTTAAGATTTTACTGTGAACAAAGTATCAGGTGAAAATACGTAGCTTAACACTTGTTTCTTTTATGTATACAACGCGTGGATTTTGACCAAGGCCACCATTTTGCAGGACATTGAACTGAGCAGCCTGGAACTGTGGTCCTGGCCACCTGCAGCTTGACCCTGTTTCCCAGGCAGCACATGGTCAAGTAGCAGACATGATGGCTCTGTTGCTGCATCGTCATTCAAGGTGACCTGAGCAGCTGTTGTATGAAATAAATTTACAGTTTACATTTTTAAGATGACACATGGCTCCTTTAAAACTTAATTATTGAATTGGCGCTGAAAAGCATATTTAGAAATAACTAGTACCTAACAATTTAATGACATAACCACTGGGCAGAGTCATTGCTGATCAGTTTGAAATAAAGTATGGCGTGACACATTGGGCTGAATTTTTACTTTGTAGAGTGTGCGGGTTTGCGAGCAGGTGGGCAGTTAAAAGTGCTGAAATTGACAGCACATCAGGAAGCCGGCTCCAACCGGCTGGATTCCGCCTTTAACTCGGATGCGTTGGTCAGCGCGCCAGAGATCCCCTCGGGAGAGGTGGGTGACCTAATTAAAGGGATGCTAAAGTTGCACTTCAGATGCCTGGACAGATGTGGAGGAGCCCTTAAATACGCACCAGCCAGGGTCTCCAGAATGATCGTCGTACGCTGCACTCAGCACAACAGAGCACAGAAGTGAGGATTGGAGCTGCAGGAGGAGCAAGGTGCAGAGCCTCTTAGGAGGAACACGAGGAGGAGGAGGAGGAACCTGAAGTGGACATGGTACCAGCAGTGGCGCACATTGCTGCCCGGAATGGCCTCGTAATGGCACGATTTAGTTAAGTTGCACCAGTGCACCCATATGGCAAAGAGGGAAACATGAGACCTTTGAGTGAGAGTGATGCAATGAGTGTAAGGAATGGATGGGCAACACCTTTTCAGAGTGACTATGAGGGAGAGGTGTAACATTACATTAAGATGATGGTCAGATGGGGATGTGAGTAAGTGCATAGACAGTGAGGGATGGGTGCACCTGCAAGATAGGTTGGTGTGAGGAGTGATGTGGAGGGGTAGGCTTGGGAAGGCAGAGTGAGGGGGTTGGGGTGACACACATATCATAGGGCAATGTGGCATTGTACTCACCTTTTCATGTCCTCATGAGCTCGTTAAAACATTTCCTACACTGGATCCATGTCTTTGAACAACACTCCTGCTGCTCACTTTTTCTGTTATCTCCAGCCATGCAGTTTTGATCAGTGCTGCTGGTCTCTTCCACCATCAGCAGGGTAGAGGATGTCCCTGGGGGCCCTGACTCCTTGGAGTAATAGCTCCAAGGAGGCATCACTAAACCTGGCGTCTGTTTTCTGCCTTTGATTCTGCATAATTAAGGATTTAGTCTTGTCAAAGTGTTATAGTGCAAACACTCTGTCACAACCTGGCTTCCACCTCCACCAGCCTTCAAGTGACATCTGTCCATTGCTCTTTTAAATAGCTCAGCTGAAGTCGAGTCATCCATGACATCATCGGACCCGCTTCAGTTAATTGGTTGGGAAACCTGGATATCTGATTCAATTGCAGTGGCTTCATTAAAAAGCCACTGCAAAATGTGCCTCTCCAAATTCCAGGTTCCCGACTTGATCCACGGCCCCCCTGCACCCATCACGACTCCAAGGTAAAAATTCAGCCCATTATTCTATTTAACATTATGTAGAAAGGAGGGGAAACAAATTGTTGTGCATCTTGAGACTGCAATTGCCATGCAGTTGATGTTTTGAGGGGTCAAATGGAGATAAGGTTGCAGACCTAGTTAAAAATGATTCCTACCCTAAAAAGGATAGATAAAACCAAGGTTAGGGGATTCTTGACTAGAATTGATATATATGACTACATAACAGGTGGGTGACTTGGAAGATCTACTGGAGCAAAATTGAATATTACACACTGGGATTAATAGACCTAACTCAAATGTCAAACTGTGGAAAGATTTGGCCATAATATATGTTGATTGGGCTCCTCCTATTGGTGACTATAAGTTTTTTTTCTGACAGTTTTTGTACATGAGGAATCTCGAGAAATAAAATGATCAGCAATCAGTTGGCCACTGAGCTGTTATAAACCAGGGAGAACACTTCCTTGAAATGATGCAGCCTATAGTGAATACCTGTTAGTATAGGGAACAGTAATCAGTACAGTTGGAACTGAGGTACTGAAGGCCATAGAAATACACTCTTGGTTCTGTAAGGGGTATTTTATAGACATTGACTAGATGTGCCTGAATCACTGGATGTGGTGGCAATATTGGCTAAACCATCTTTAATACATTGCCTACAAATGCAAACAAGTCCAGATCTGGAAGCATAGCGGTAGAATTTTGTCTTCAATGTCTGGGCTGTTTTCTGGCAGAGTGGATTGCCTGCCCTTTATAGAACCTGCCTGATTTTTTAATCCATTGATTTCAATGGAATGAAAATCAGGTAGGTTCTATAAAGGGCATTCATTCCGCCCCATCACATTATTGTCCAGGCTGTGAAGATGGAAATCTACCCCATAGTGCAATTATAGGGAGGTTTCAAATAAGAGCTCTGGTCCTCATATATGCCGTACCATGTCTAGATTTTTTGAAAATAAGTTAAATCTTATTGATGCAGAAGACCAGGGGCTGGATTTTGATACTGGGGCGGGTTGGGGTCGTGTCATCCACGAGAGAGAGAGAGAGAGAGAGAGAGACGGCCGCCGCAGGAGTGGACCTGCAGCTGATAGTCAGCTTTCAAAATGTGCTCCCGCCAGGTTTCACATTCGTGGTTCAGAACAGGCGTGCTTCACGTAGAAAAAGGGTTAAAATCACAAAAGCCTTTCAAAATGGCATTATAGAGCCAATTTAGTGCTTGTTAAGGGCCTTAACCTATCCCGCCTCTTAAAGGCGGGACGGAGTCGGGACCAGCAGACACGATTTAATGAAAATTGCGTGGAGGCGGGATGGAGGTGGACTTGTGCCCGCCCGCCAGTTTTTGCAATTTTAACCCCCCCCACACGCCTCCAAACCCGCCTCCATGGGTCAATGAAAATCCAGCCCCAGCAGTCTGCAGGATATAAAGAGGGCTTTTTATTTCTTGTCCAGCTGGAGGGGAGGGAGAAGCCAGTAGAAAGGTTGGGTTTGCGGCTGTTTTGATCAAAGTAAGAAAAGGTTCAAGTGAGAAGCTAGGGTACAGTACACACCATTATTTCACTTTTTTTGGAGAGTCTCTGTTCAAAAAAATAAAATGGAAATGGTTGCCTCTTGGGCTCAAATTGCTTGAAGAGATTGTATTCTCCACTGGAACATGTGAGCTACAGGGATCAATATAGGTAATTCAACACAGAGCAAGGATGACTGTTTCACAAGCAGAAGTAGCTGGTTGTTACTACTTGCAAAAATAATGATGGAGCTACCAGAGACAATTTTATACCTGGAGAGGATTAGTAAATGACAGATCTGGGTGGTAGACAGCCCTTCGGAGGAGTTATGCCATGAAGCAAGGAGTAATAGGAAAGGTCTTCTACATCCATGTGGATGGAGAAGGAGCTGGATTGGTGACAGACATACTGAGAAAAGAAACTGTTTGAAAAAAGGAAATAGTGTCAACTTATGTGATCCCCTAAAGAGTCCCATCCCTTCCAGTAATACACTACCATTTATATTAATCTACATAGCGATTCTGGCTCGAAGAAGGATGAAATCCTTCTAACTGCAAAAGTTTCAAACTGAAGGACTAACTGGAAGAGAAGATGCCTGCATGTCAAGTGTAATTGTTTCATGTGTCCTCTTGTCAGTATTTGCTGACGATCAGAGCGGGATTTAAAATTCCTGCACCTACTCTCAGGTCTTTCAAGAATGCTGCAGTAGAAATCTCTTCTATATAGTGTGCAAGTTTGTGCAAAGTGTGGATGCACACATCAGGTGACTTCCACATCGACTTGTCACATCAGCCATCTACTGGCAGCAATTAAGTTAATTTCTAACTATTTCAAAAGATGGTTTCTTGAACATCTGCTGAGGGAATTCTGTAAAAACTCTGAAACTAGGAACAAAGCCCTCTGGAAATGAACTGCAAAGCTGCAAAATTGCAAAGAAGGCTTTTAGCTTTTTGTAAATGAAAATGTTTGCTGCACATCTTTTTAGGCAAACATTTTCAGACTGGGAATTGTTGAATGAGCATTTTGTTTTGAATGAACATTGAGAACTGATGCATACAGGCCAGCCATCAGTATGTAGTGTGTGTCTCTGTGAATAAAGGTTTGTAAAATTTGTACTAGGCTGGGCTCTAGTACTCTATCCTTCACCACCTGGCTCTCCGACTTTTACATGTTTAAAGCCATATCTGACTAATACACAATTGTAGGCCATTATATGGCTTGGGGGGGAAAAGCCACTTTCATCTTTAACAAACCTATCTTTTGGCCTAGTGTCCCATGCAGTCCTTGTGCAGCAGCTGGAAGCTGCGGGTGTACACGGCCAAATTTAGGATTTTATCTGGAATGTGAATTCTAGCTACAAGATCTGTGCAGTGGTGAATGAGAAACTCACTATACCTCTCACTTGAAAGGAATGAGGCAAGGTTGTTCACTGGCTCCTTATTGTAGGTAAGATTATGTTGGTGTTCTCACCTGGGGATCTCTGATCACTCTGTTAAACAGTGGGCTAACTATTGGAATACAGCAGTGGGCACCTCTTAAGTGCAGTATTATTGCTTTGCATGGCTCAAGGGGAGATCTGGAAGGTATTGATTGGAAGATACAAGTTACATCTGTCTCAGTTGTTGATTCATATTAGTACTTGGGGTCCTGGGGAATGCCACCTTCACCCGGGATAGTCCTTCAGGACTGTGCTGAGAAGGAGTGAAGGAATATTTGGTCTTTCTCATGTTGAATCAGTCCCAATTCAGATTAAATTTGTGGAATATAGGATGTGTTCAAACAGTTCTTATGCTTGTGCACTAATTTGTCAACTTATTGGGTGAATTTTAACCTAAAAAAAAGGGTGGGTTTGGAGTGTGGGGGTAGTTAAATTGTTAAAGGGATTCCCGACCTGATCCCGCCGCCAATCCGCCCACCTCCAGTTTTAATGGAGGCGGGACGGAGAGCGAGTGACCAAACCGCTCCCAGGGACTTTACCTCAATTTAAATATTGTAATGAGGCTGGAAGCCTCTTTTTTTTTAACCTCCATTTTGTATTTAGCTGCATGTGGACGGGTTTCACACAATTCGTGAAACCCAGCAGTTAAAGCGAGGCAGGGACTGCAGGATCCAGGTGGTAAGTGGCTTTATACCTACCACCTGGATCCAGGGTCCCTACCTAACCCACCCCCCTGCGATCGGAGACCCCACCATGAGGTCTCCGCTTGGCTGAGCCTGCAATTTAGGATAAGTTCATGTCTCATTGCACCCTCACTGTAACTACTTGTAACAACTTGTTTTCAAATGTTATAAGCAAGGCCTATTAGGTTTTTATTTTTACAGAAAAATAGACTGAATTGTGGAATTTGGTCGCCAAAACACTAGAATTCCGTGTCATAAAAACAGAGTTTAACTTGTCTGTTCAGGGTTCTTTGGACCTTTTTTGAGTTGTGTCTGCTTTTTTGAAGCTGGTCATCAGTATTTGCTAATGTTCTCGAATGGCATGAATGAGGGTAATGCAAAATAAACAATCATCAGTATCAGAATTATAAATGGGGAAAACTGATTTGCTAATTCTTATTGGTAAATAAAACAGTATTCATGCTCTTTTTATCGAGCATAATATCCAAGTTTGCAATATGTAATCATTTCCGATTAATGAAAAGAATGTCCTGAATTTATGTAACATCTTTTCCTATCTCTTCAATATGCCTCAAAGCATATCACGTAGAATAAATTATTTTAGTACAGTGAATACTGTTACGCAGACAATGCAGCAGCCACTTTGTATACAATAAGATATTACAAACAGCAATGAGATGAATAACAGTTGTTACACCTCTGAGTTTTTTACAGAAAAATATAAATTCAAAAGGAAGTGCCAATCATGCACATAATTGATGAAATCATACACCGTATTTTTTGTTTGAATGGTGTGGCTTGGCGCCAACCCCAAACTATCTGCTCAGTGACCAAACAAAACCGTCCTCATAATATTTGTATGGATTTAAGCTGGTTCATGGTTTCTGAATGCAGCTTGTTAACTCCTAATACATTGTAACCAAATTAAAGGAGCCACTATGAAGCTCTAACTAGACAACAATGACTTGCTCATTATTCTATTATGGTGGTGTTAAATGACTGATGAATGTTCGCCTGAACACTTAGGGAAACTCCTTGCTGTTGTTTAGATGGTGCGATGAGATCTTTAACTTCAATTTGAAGCCTTCCCTTGATCTGAAATATCTGCTAAGATTATGTGCTCAAGTCCCAGAGTTAGCTTTGAACCTACCTCTGTAGTGGGGAAGCTTTTAGAAACTATAATCCTGGACAAAATTAACAGTCACTTGGACACGTGGATTAATTAAGGAACGCCAGCACGATTTGTTAAAGGCAAATCATGTTTAACTAACTTTATTGAGTTTTTTGATGAGGTAACATAGAGGGTTGATGAGGGCAATGCAGTTGATGTGGTGTACATAGACTTCCAAAAGGCGTTTGATAAAGTGCCAGCAAAGTTGAAGCCCAGGGAATAAAAGGGACAGTGGCAGCATGGATATGAAATTGACTAAGTGACAGGAAACAGAGTAGTGGTGAATGGTTGTTTTTCGGACTGGAGGAATGTACACCGTGGTGTTCCCCAGGGGTTGGTACTAGGACCACTGCTTTTCTTGATATATATTAATGACTTGGACTTGTGTGTACAGGGCACAATTTCAAAATTTGCAGATGGCACAAAACTTGGAAGTATAGTGAACAGTGAGGAGGATAGTGATAGACTTCAAGAGGACATAGACAGGCTCGTGAAATGGGCGGAAACATGGCAGATGAAATTTAATGCAGAAAAGTGAGAAGTGATACATTTTGGTAGGAAGAATGAGGAGAGGCAATATAAACTAAAGGATACAATTTTAAATGGGGTGCATGAACAAAGAGATCTGGGGGTGTACGTGCACAAATCATTGAAGGTGGCAGGGCAGGTTGAGAAAGCGGTTAAAATAGCATACAAGATACTGGGCTTCAAAAATAGAGGCATAGAGTACAAAAGGAAGGAAGTTATGATGAACCTTTATAAAACACTGGTTCAGCCTCAACTGGAGTATTATGTCCAATTCTGGGCACTGCAATTTAAGAAGGATGTGAAGGCCTTAGAGAGGGTGCAGAAAAGATTTACAAGAATGGTTCCAGGGATGAGGGACTTTAGTTACGTGGATAGACTAGAGAAGCTGGGGTTGTTCTCCTTAGAGCAGAGAGGGTTGAGAGGAGATTTGATAGAGGTGTTCAAAATCATGAGGGGTCTAGACAGAGTAGATAGAGAGAAACTGTTCCCATTGGCGGAAGGGCCAAGAACCAGAGGACACAGATTTAAGGTGATTGGCAGAAGAACCAAAGGCGACATGAGGCGGGGGGTGGGACTAGCTGAAGTGCTCTTGCAGAGAGCCGGCATGGGCTCGACAGGCCAAATGGCCGCCTCCTGTGCTGTAACCATTCTATGATTCTACTATTCTATGATTCTGACACTAGACTACCAACTGAGCCAATGATGACTGTAAAAGAAAGTAAATTATTAGTAGCTGGGAAAGTGCAGTCAGTGAAAAAGGGCAGAGTGTTGATGCAAGCAATCGGGAAATAAAATTCACCATAAGCAATTTTACCTGTTTCCACTGTAACAACATAGAAAGAGGAGTTGGCTATTTTAAATCATGTCTGTTTTAAAATTTTTCCTGGCGATGATGGTTCAATTAAAAAAAAAAAACCAGTTCCTTTTATCTATATTCCATAATATTCATGCTTCCCTTTTGAACATCTTAATTGACTTTGCATCTATGGTCTTCTGGGCAGTATGTCTACATTCTCACAACCATTTGTGTGGAAGTTTACTGGATTCACTTTTAATTGGTGTAGTTCAAGTTCTTTGACTATGTTCCCTTTTTTCTGGATTGCCTCAGTAGGGAACGCC
This sequence comes from Squalus acanthias, assembly GCA_030390025.1. Taxonomy (NCBI): domain Eukaryota; kingdom Metazoa; phylum Chordata; class Chondrichthyes; order Squaliformes; family Squalidae; genus Squalus; species Squalus acanthias. The sequence continues at coordinate 59,261,172 of CM059431.1, read as the reverse complement.
TCTTCCCTCTATACCAGAGAACATCACCCAAGGTTATTCAATCTGTCATTATAACTCAGTCTCTTCATCTCGAATATTATTCTGGTGAATCACTGCTAAATTTTCTTCAAGGCCATTATATTCTTCCTAAAAGAGTACAACTAAAACTAAACACAAAATATTCTATGTGAGATATGATGAGAACTTTGTCTAATTACAATTATTGGTATTTTTTATATTAAAAAGGAGGTGGGCATAGTTGAGAGACACAGCTTTGGCCTTCTACTTGCTTAAATTTATGATCCGATTGCAATGCTGTGGAGAGGCTCGAAGCCAATGTTATCAGTCTCTCCACAGGTTGGGATGGAAATTTGGAAGAAGCATTACCCCGATCCACTCTTGTGGACCTGCTGATGGGTGAATTTAGAATGGGATTAGTGAATTCCCATCTACCATCTTCCTTCTGGCATAGAGGAAGAAACATCAGGATAATTGCTGCCTTTTCTCTGCTGGGTCTGAATGCCTCCATTCTTTTGTATGTGTGCACCTTTGGTCAGTTGACATACTTTAAATATTATCATTCTCTCCATGGTGACTGATGCAGGCAAAAAGTATTGCATACAGAGAGAAAACTAGTCTTAAAACCTTTTCCAAATATCTGAAATGTTATAGGAGACTGCAGCATTAAACAAAAATCTTCATAGCTATTTATTCCACAGTCATGATTATTGGTTCCTTATGAAATTCCAGACAAAGTACTACCAGAGGTTGTCACAATAAATCTGAAGTCATTGTCCTGTTATTTCCTTCCGCAACAGAATAACTGGTCAATGCTGGGAAGCAAACAATTGCTTAAGGGTTAACTCAAAATCTCTAACTCCTACCCTCAGTATGTAGTGCTTTATTTAGATTGTTAATGAGTAGAGCTCAACTTTTATTTAGGGTTGTTTGAAAATATACAAGAAATATTAATTTCAAGAAATAAAAATATTGTGGTACAGGGGGACACGAGAGCTGCATTACACAGTCTGTGCAGTATGGCATTTTCATAATAGGACAACAACTTGTTTATTTCTAAACATCACCGTGTCTTCAGGTGCTGATTATGTTCTAACTCAGTGCTCAAACACATGGCACAGTCTAACAACAAGAAAATTACAACATTGTTGGTGTACAAAAATCAATCTAGATGTGACATAAAGAAAGACTTACATTTATATAGCGCCTTTCACGACCAACTGACATCTCAAAGCATTTTACAGCCAATTAAGTATTTTTTGGAATGTAGTCACTGTTGCAATGTGGGAAACATGGCAGCCAATTTGCGCACAGCAAGCTCCCACAAACAGCAATGTGATAATGACCAGATAAACTGTTTTTGTTATGTTGATTGAGAGAGAAATATTGGCCAGGACACTGGGGAAAACTCCCCTGCTCTTCTTCGAAATGGGATGGGATCTTTTATGTCCACCTGAGAGAGCAGATGGGGCCTCGGTTTAACGTCTCATCTGAAAGACGGCACCTCCGACAGTGCAGCACTCCCTTAGCACTGCACTAGAGTGTCAGCCTAGATTTATGTGCAGCCTGGAGTGGGACTATGAACCCACAATCTCCTGATTCAGAGGCAAGTGTGCTACCAACTGAGCCACAGCTGACATACTGAAAGTATATGCTGATCTGTGGTGCTGTTTTAACATGATTTTTTTTTATTTTGGTATAAAACTTTAAAGTTTGATTTCTTTCACTTTTTTCCCCTCTTACTGTTTGTTTGTTCATTGTGAATTAAAAAAATTTCAGATCCTGTATGAACCGGTCTGGGGCTCCACATGCCATCGCTGTGAAATTCTTCAATTCTTTTGGCAGGGCAGGACATCAAAACAGTGATGGGAGTTACCATGCTTCCATACAACTGGAGTGGTGAAAAAGCTTTAGATATTAATTTCCCAGTACGGACAATTATTGTTGAAAACAATAGGTTGTATCACTCCTGTGCTAAAAGGGAAAGCTCGTCCTACCATTGATGTGGAAGTGCTTTTATACTGTATAGTAGCAAAATACTGCATTGCTGGAAATCTGAAACAACAACAGAAAATGCTGGAAATACTCAGCAGGTCAGGCAGCATCGTGGAGAGAGAAACAGAGTTAACGTTTCAGGTCGATAACCCTTCGTCAGAACTGGAAAAAGTTGGAGAAGTAACAGATTTTTAAGCAAGTGCAGGGGCAGGGAAAGGGGGGAGGGGAGGAAAGAACAAAAGGGAAGGTCTGTGATAGGATAGAAGGCAGGAGAGATTAAAAGACAAAAGGGATGATGGTGCAAGGCAAAAGGAGATGGTAATAGGGCAAGTTAAGAAACAAAAGATGACTCTAGATGAGGTGTAAATGTCAATGGCAGAATCATCAACAGCTGCCATGTGAGAGAAAGAAGAAAACATGGGGGCCGAGGTTATAGTCTGAAATTGTTGAACTCAATGTTGAGTCCAGATGGCTGTAAAGTACCTAATCGAAAGATGAGGTGCTGTTCCTCGCGCTTCGTTGGAACAGTGCAAGAGCCCGAGGACGGAGAGATCAGAGTGGGAGTGAAGCGGAGAATTAAAGTGACAGGCGACCGGAAGCTCGGGGTCATGCTTACAGACTGAATGGAGGTGTTCCGCAAAGCGGTCGCCCAATCTGCGTTTGGTCTCCCCAATGTAGAGGAGACCGCATCGTGAGCAGCGAATACAGTATACTAAATTGCAAGAAGTACAAGTAAATCACTGTTTCACCTGGAAGGAATGTTTGGGGCCCTGGACAGTGGGAAGCGAGGAGGTAAAAGGGCAGGTGTTGCATCTCCTGCGCTTGCATGGGAAGGTGCCGTGGGAAGGGGAAGGGGTGTTGTGGGTGATGGAGGAGTGGACCAGGGTGTCACAGCGGGAGCGGTCCCTTCGGAATGCTGAAGTGGGGGCGGGGGGCGGGGGGAAGATGTGTTTGGTGGAGGGATCACGCTGGAGGTGGCGGAAAATGGCGGAGGATGATCCGTTGAATGTGGATGCCTCTGTGCTCGACGGCTCAGGATTTTCCACCCATTACAATGAATTACCAGGATGGGAAGTGCAGAAGTGGAAAACCCTGGCCAGTATTTACAACACCCACATTTTCTGATTTGGGATTAATAGAACATTACATTGTACAATAATATTTGCATTCATGTAGTACCTTATCACACTGAAACTACTTCACAGGGAATTATTTTTCAACTGCATTGACTGTTGTTAATTCTCTGTCAACAATGCTCCTCAAACATGAGATGAATGACCAGTTAACTTACTTTGGTGGTGTTGGTTGAGGGAGGAATGTTGGGCAACAAACAGAGACTTGCCCTTTATTTGATTAGTGCCAAGGCATCTTATTGTCCAGCTAACTGACTGGAACAGACAAATGGGGCCTTTACTTAAAATCTCATCTCTAGAATGCTATTAACATTGCAGCGCTCCCTCAGTACTGCACTGAAATGTCAGCCTAGCTTATGAGCTCAAACTCGGATATGGGGCTTGAATGCATAATCTTCTGACTGAGGTGAGAGTGTTGCCAACTAAGACAAGCTGATGACTGCATGAAAAGTCCAATTCAATTGATTATTTTGGAAATGGCTTACACTGATATTTGTCAGTTCAAAATAAATTGAAACCCTTTACACCATTAGCACTAAAAATGACATTCCAACTTGTTTGTATTACGGCTGCAGAAGCAAAATGCGTCGTGCTTCAATCCATGTGCACAATAGTCACCATTCTGTCAAAGGAAAAGCAGATATGGGCACTGAAGGAGACTGTATTAGGGAGAAGTCTGTAGGATCTATAGGTCAAGGATGAATTATCTGGCAGTGCGCAAAGAGGTTAATACAAACCAGGCAGGTGCTATTAGACATGACAAATGCCAGCTCCAGAGTAGTCTATGATTTGCACTGTTCTACCTTTAGCTATAAAGGTTACAATGGATAGTAATCTTTATGACACACAATCATGCCAGTCACCTGGCCATCTGCATTCAGACAGTGATGGATGCACTGCTGCAGAGTGCTGACCGATTTCAATAACTTTACTAAAAGTTGGAAAAATAGTTGGCAGTTTATACCATTTCAGTCTTCCATTGAGTGCTGGTTGTGGTGGATAGAACCCACATCAAAATGCATGCTCTTATCATCATATGTTAACCATAAGAAATTCTATTCCCTCCACATGAAAGTGGTCAGAAATTTGAATTCCCCCGCCCCCCCCCCCCACCCCCCGAGTGAGCACAAAATTCCTGGGATGTGGAATGTCAAATTATGCATCAGAGACTTGCCTTTCCTGCTATGGAATAACAATCTAATGCTGAGGTGTGCCCACTGTGCTTCATACCCATTGCTAACATGTATATTGACTGCGTGGGCCAGTGTTGCAAACTACAGTGACTGAAACAATCTTAATATGATATCAACGCTATAAAAGTTCTGAAGCATGAGTTTAGATGTCCTGGTGCGGGATTGCAGCTGGTGATTTAAAGAAAGAAACACCAGAATTTGGAGCAATCATTCAGACTAGATTTAGTCTGTTGGATAAATGCTCTTGATGACTACTATGCCTGAAATGGGTCTAACCTTCCTTCATTAGTAATACTCAATCCTTTACGCCAGTCACATATGGTATTATTAGATTGTGTTAGTACATCACTATCATTGATTTAAATCATTGTACAGAAAGCAAAATAAAGATTGGGACATACACATGGGATTAAGGGAGAAACTGAAATAGCAAAACACAAACTTTAAAAAAATATATATTTTAAAAATCTGCAACATTTAAATTTTCTTCTGAGGGAATGAGATTCCACACTTGTAAAATTAATTTTTCAGGGCCAGAGAGGTTGTTCAGCAGTAATTATGACTTAGTACGACATTTAAAAACTCAATTACTCCCGATTGAACAAGGCTTAAGTTTTTCATTGGTCTTTACAGCGAGAATAGTGGGTAATTAGTTTAAGTTAATGCCAAATTAGTGATTCTGTGTTGATTCCATCGGCGAAGACTAGAACAGCGCACCCTGTGGAGGATGAGGGTATCTCTGATAGTGACTTCCGGATTGCCACATTTAACTGCGCATGTGCAGACACCACAAATTGCTGTCAGTTTTACCCAGTAATAACTGCAAGCGCTGACAGCCTCGCTTTATTATTAACACAAATTCTGGGCCATAGAGATCACTTTCTTGTTGGACATGAGAAGATTGAGTTGAGGCATGATTCAGGTTTTTAATGCTAAAAGGCGTGCAAGGTGTAGGTGTAGGCAGGTAATTTCATTTAGTCTGTGATTTCACAATGAGAAGATATGACAAGAAAATTAGCAAATCTCAAGTAAGACTGGAGATTAGAAGATTTTTTTTTTGCTCTCCAGAGTAGTGGATGTGATCAATACAATTCCAGAAACAGCAATTAATTCTATGTTGATCAACTCCTTCAACTTGAACTAAATAAATATCATTTCAAGAACAAGATTGTAAGTTATAAGAATAGATATCATAAATGATTCACCTGCGAAATGCAACTACTCAGAGTTCTGTGCGGATTGTGAGGTTAAATTAAGCTGAATTTTGTCTTGGTCACCCTTGGTGGTGAAAAGTTTCACAAAGTTCAAGGTTCTTCAAGTTTTATCTGGCTGGTTGCTTCCCTCATGAGACTGGGTAGGGCAGAATCTATGATGGGACAATTTGTACATGCTCTGTGCGTAAAGAGAACAGGCTTGATTGTCAAAAGACCTTTTGTTATTCCATACTTGTGTCCTTTAAAGTTTTGAGACTGAACAATTGATCCACTCTCTCTCTATAATTGAGGTTCTCTTCAGCTTGCACTTGCTTGGCAGCTGAATGAAATTTTCTCTTCTGTTTTTTAAACAATATTGAATATTTTCTGACATCATGCCAACACAATTTATTATAAGAGATTGTGTTCAACTGATTCGGAGCTGTCTGTATAAATCTATATTTGGGACTTTACGTTTGTCTCAAAAATCAAAGCCCTCCTGGTCATCACAACAACCTCCCACCATGAAGTCCACTTCTTCCTCAATAAACTTTTGGTCTTTTGCTTTTAGTTACAGTGTCCATTTAGATCATCTGTCTGTATTTCCACATGCTAACGCAACTGGTCAAAGGCTTTACTTTTGACTTGTTGGGTTATTTTAACTATGATTATTGCTTGGTAAAAACTGAATAGTGTTCCTGGTCAAAGTGTGTTTGCATGTTCAGGTATGTTTGCCAAAAAAAGTGCTGATCTTGTACCCATGGCTGGTTGTGGAGAATAAGGCTGCGATTTCACCAGCGGAGGCGGGATCGCGGCGAGAGAGGTGGTTGGCGGGTCCCGTTCCCGTTCCCGGCTCCAGCCCGCTCTCTCCAAGTGATTCTACGATGATTGGGCTTGTTAAGCCTGCCCTGTGCGTTTCCCGGCCAACTAAACGGAAGCGGGTCTGATGATGTCATCTGATGTGGCGTCATCAGCTGGTTTCCTTAAAGGTGCCATGTCCACATTCATTTTGACAGTTGTTCTGTCAGTCTTCTGCAGCATTGAGGTGCTGCAAACACTGATGAGCACTGCACAACGGTGCACAAGCTGCACCCAGGCTCTCCCATGACTCCCTCCATATGCTTATGGAGGGAGTCACAGCATGTAGAGAGGTTCTCTGCCCTTCCCATGGGCGGAAGAGTACTCCCCAGGATACCAATGCAGCCTGGTTGCACATTGCACAGGAGGGATGTCGTCAGGAGGACCAGGCTGCAGTGGCGCAAGCCTTTCAATGATCTGATCCGATCACGAAATGTTACTGCCAAGCCACACTCAACCTCATCCTGCTGTGCCACTCATCACATCCACATCACTCTGCCTTCCCTACCATACTCCTGCATATCCTTTACTCACACCAACTTACCTTGCACGTCTACCCATCCCTCTCTATCTACATTATCACTTCCCCATCTCACTAGCCACCCCTCACACTCGGCCTTATCCTACTGCAAGCATAGCAACTAACAATACACAAGGGTAGGCACTTGAGTGGTTTAGCCAATGTTCATGTGAAATTTCTGTTAATGTGTTGTCAAACATTGAAATCTATATGTTGAACACTTTCCCTTATTGGAAGGATCTGTGCTCACCTTTGGAAGTGGCTTAGTGAGTTCCAGTGAATGTTGAGACATAACGTCCATCCCCCCCCCATTTTCAGCATTAAAGGCGTTGCGCTGTATGACACACAATGGTTGCTATTTTATAATGACAGTATATCACTACAGTGTCAGCTTTGGCTCAGTGGTAGCACACTCTCCTCTGAGTCAGAAGGTTGCGGTTCAAGCCCCACTCCAGAGACTGGAGCACATAATCTAGGCTGGCACTTCTGTGAAGTACTAAGAGACTGCTGTACTGTCGGAGGTGCCATCTTTTGGTTGGAATATTAAAGCGAAGCCCCGCCTGCCCTCAAGTGGACATAAAAGATCCCATGGCACTATTCGAAGAAGAACTGTGGAGTTTTTCTGGTGTCCTGGCCAAACATTTATCCCTGAACTAACACTGAAAACAAATGGTCTGGTCATTTATTTGATTGCTGTTTGTGGGAGCTTGCTGTATATAATTTGGCTGCCTCTTTCCTACATTACAACAGTAACTACATTTCAAAAATAATTCATTGGCTGTAAAGCACTTTGGAACGCCGTGAAAGGCCCTATATAAATGCAAGTCTTTATCCACCACTTTTCCTGTAACTGAAATTACTAAAGTCCTAAAATCCCCCAAAACTAACTATATATATATATATATATATATATATATAATGTATGCATGTGTGTGTGTGTATGTATATATATATATATATATATATATATATATATATATATATATATATATATATATATATATATATATTTCACAATAACCCAATTAAATTTATCCTTTCAGTTGTGTCTTTTAATGCTTTCATTAAAGTTTTTATTTAAAGTTCTCAACCTTACCCACATGCCTTGGCTTGGTCTGAGCATGTGGAGGGATCTAAATTCCCAGGATATATCCATACTAATTATACAGCCGTTTTTCCTAAGTTGATTTCAAAGTTATTTGAAAGAAAACTAGAGGACAGAAATTTAAAACATTCATTCAGGTAATGTTTATATTGAGTGATTTTTTTTTTAAAACACAGAAGAGCCATATTGTGTGATGGAAACAAATTAGTGTACTGACTACATATCTGTTGTAGCCTTTGTTTTGGTTCTATAAACATCAGAAAGCACATTAAGCTGAGAGAGAGAAGGGGTAGAATTTCTGTGGGCGTTCTCCCAAGCCCCCATTGTAACTTCGATGTAAACTTGGCAGAAACCCTTGAGAAATGGCATAAAAAGCCATTTATGCCATTTCTCCAGGGTTTCTGCTGAAGTTACGATGGGCGGTCAGGGGAACCTCCTCAGAAATTATTGTCGTGAATATCTTTCCTCATTCTAGTTTAGAATGTGTTTTTTTTTTTTAAGTTCAATTTTTCAGCAAACATCCTCTATCATCTGTGTTTTGTTGACAATTCGGAAATGTAAACATTCATATTACAAAAATGTGTGAGACAGACAGATTTATAAAAAGGAGTAGGTGTATAGTATCCTTCTTCATAATTGGAGCATTTAAAAAAAGAGTAAGTTGAATTCTGAAAGCGAACAAGGTCTCTATCACGGAATGGGTTGGAAGGAGTGAAAGAGGGAAATGGGGTAAGAGTGCCTCTAGTCTCTCATTACCTGTCTTTGGGGGAGCAAGTGGGACTGGCAGGAAAGTGGATGGGGGTTCAAAGTTGAAGTGAGAGAAAGGGGGAAAAGACAAGGGTTGAGTGGATGTTTCAAAGGGGAAGAGGTAGGAGTAGTGATGGTGAGGGGCTGGTAGGAAGGGTAGTGGGCAGGCAAAACATTCGGGGGTAAAATGAGAGACGGGGATGAGGGAAAATATGAGTGTTGGTAGAAGGGGTGGTAAGGAAGCAACTGAGGGCTGCATAGCCTTTCGTCTCTTCAATACCTTCAATAGGAAAATGCAGCTTGCAGCAGCCATCTCACCACACCACCTCCCACCTAAAAGGAAGGAAGAGTAAAGAAAGTCAGATGAACAGAAGAAGACAGAGAAGCAAATAGAATTGGGGAGGGAGAAGCCGAATAAATCAGAGAAAGATGCAGAAACAGAAGAGACAGAGAATAGCAACATGAAGACAGAAGAGGCTGGTAAGAGAGACTTCACTTGTGTGTATTTATATATGAATTTATGTATTTATGTATGAATATATTTGTTTTGAGGATGTTAAATTTGTGTGTTAAATAACATTTAAAAAAAAAGAAATGGAGTCATTTAATGCTACTTTCTTCTGACCTGGGGCTGGAAACTACAAAACAAACATCTGCCAATCTGTAACCTTTGTGCACTGACTTCAAGATACAGCAGTTAGACTTTCTTACCTTAAGGTATAGGGCAGCTTAAAAACAGTTGTATCCTAATATCTGAGTAATACACTGCATTGCAGGGGCTAATGCCCTGTCTTTCATAAAATAGCAAATTATCCAACTTACTGTGAACAATGCCACAGGGCATATTCTGGTATTAAGTGGAAGTCTACCAATTTATATGCCCACAGATGTTGTGGTGTCCTGAACTGAATATTAATTTTCTGCATTTGTACAAAATAATTACTGACTAATTAAGCTGTTTTCCATTAGTTTGACAGACCTGTGTGCATTGGTTGTAAACTGCATCATACACTTGCTTTTCCCTGAGATGCCTAAGCCATTATCCACTATGGTTATTGCATTGGACATCAGTGGTTGATCATGGAAAGCGCTCACAGACAATGACACGGAGGCCAAGTGAATGTTTTTTCCTTCCCAAATTACACCAACAGCTTCACATGCAAACATGAATTAAACCATTAGACAGCAAAGATTATAATGACTACAATTAACTTGCTACTTATTTAATTCAAAACATAGTTTAAGGGATCCTATTGATAAAAAAGACAAATTACTTTTCCGACCAAAAATTAATTTGTTGTTTATTTTTCAGTTTCTGAAAGAGCCCCATGTGTTTGGCGACATTTTGTTCAGTAGTCAGAGTGGCTGGAGAGAAAAGGTCATTTTGATTTCACTTGGGAGAACTTTTAGTCCAGAATATAATGAAAAAACTCATTGGGAAAACTATGGGAAAAGCTTTGGGAAGAATGAAAATAGCAAGACTCCAGGAAAGGAGTTCATCACATGCTCAACTTGTGGTGAGATTTCATGATGCAAAACAATACTTAACTGTATTTCTCATTCAGGTGTACTTGTATGAAAGTATCCAGTTAGAGAGATTTTGTACAGATTTTTCAATCAGCGTTCATTGTTTTTCAAAGTAGGAGCTGTATTTCGAACTATAAATACTGCAATTGCAACAATAACTTGTTCCAAGCATTGAAGTACAAATGTTGATCATGGGTAACTAGTCATTATTGTCAAATTATTGTAATTTTCTTTAAAGATGATTTAATTTTCTCCATATTTCTTTATTTACTTTTGCTCCCTCTCCTTAATTATGATGCATTTGATTCTTCTGGCCTCTTGCTGTGCTGGCTAAGAAGCTAGACCAACCATGTGCTAATATTGCTCTAAATATGGCTCCAAGATGAAAAATTATAGACATAATGGGAGGAACTTTCAACATAAGCAAGGACATAAAACGGGCAGTATTGTGTTGGCCGTCCATTATACATTGACTTCGCTGGAAAGGAAAATCATGTGGAATGTATAATGGCCAGTCAATCCAATAACGCCCATTTCACACCCCTGCTGAAGTTGAAAGTTCCACATTACTTTAAAGAATAGGTACATATGAATGGCTCATATAGTAAGAATTTAATTCTAAGAATTGTCTTGCATCACCATAATTCTTTTTAAAATAAAAGATGAACATATGATAAGGCTATGCTGCAAGTCTTACCCTTTTTATTTCTCATAAAACTTGGGGAGTTTAATGGAACAGCTTGTTTATTGTATACTACAACTACAACAGCAGATTGCATTTATACAGCAATTTTATCATAGATGCCGAGCCAAAGGTAGGAAGGGGTGACCAAAAGCTTGGTCAGAGGTGGGATTTAAGGAGGACCTTGAAGAGGAGAGGGTGGTGGAGAGGCAGAGGGATTTAGAGATAGGGAGGGAAAAGCTATGAAGGATTTTAAACATGGGGTTAGAATTTTAAATTGGAGACATTGAGGGATTGTAGGTCATGAAGAATAGGGGCCTCACTTGCTACCCACATACACTTCCATCAGCTCCTCACTGCATTTTCCTGCTGAGGCATTTGGGAAATGAAGTTAATTGTTTTTCAACTTACGATGACTTAAGCAGTCTAATTTTTATTAGCTGAATGTGCTGATAATCTCTTGCAGTATTGACATCCTGCAGAAACTGTTTTTACCACCACTGCAAATAAATATCAAATAAATAAATAATCTATCCTCCAAGATAGGAAATATCAACTTTAAGGTGTCATTGCCACATTTCCCCCTTCCTCTTCTTCAGAAAGCTACACCTATTACACAGTCAGGACAGTTGAAACTAACATGTACATTGTTGCCACATTAATTTATGACAAATGAGCCACAGAATTCCTTGTGACATCAGAAACATTTTGAAAATCTACCTTACTATTTCATATTCCAACTAAACATCTGACCTGTGACTTCATTCAATAAAAACACAGTTCATGGGACAGTGAATGAAAGAACAAACTTGGATTTATATAGCACCTTATCTCTTTGGCTGTCCGAAAGTGCTTCATGTCCAATTAATTACTTTTGAATTGTAATCACTTTTATGTAGACAAATACAGAAGCCAGTTTGCACACAGCAGAATTCCACCAATAGCAAATTAAATGAATGACCAGATAATCTGTTATTGGTGGCTATGCTTGAGGGAGGAATATTGGTCAGGAGACTGAGTGAGATAAGAGCAGGATTCTCTTGAATAGGGCCATTGAATCTTTAACATCCACCTGGACAGACACCGCTTCGGTTCAACATCCCATCAGAAAGGCAGATATAGGGTTTGTATATTGAATATTGATGTAGATCCCTGTTATTTGCTGTACAGTCACAAAGCTAATGTATTATGTAAAGTAGTTACCAGACTGTAATTTGTGATTAATCATTTTATAGAGATTACAAAAATCAGTACAGATAAGGTGGCCCTTTTTATTAGCTTTAATATGTGTCCCTTTGTCCTACAGTCATCGTTCAACTAAAAAAAAGTGCTGATTAGATTTTTCTATTCCACTTAGTATCTTGTATACCTATAATCAGTCATTTACGTTTAGTTGTCGGACTACCCATGATGAGTGAGATACCACTAGTGTCTTTTGTATTGAATACAATGAGGAAGAAATCATTTAGGATGTTAACTGTTTTTATTTCATCCTTAAGGGATATCAACGCTTCTTTGATATTCTTTGTATTGTCTCATTGCCATGCCTACTCTTGAATGGAATTTCAATCCTCTTCTCCTACAGTGGCAGGAGGTTCTGAAGTGGTTGGCTGAGGATTTGCAACAGGTGCTTTCTTGTCTTTGATGGTGGGCTACTTCCCTTTTATGAAAAAATGCAAAGGAGGGGAGAATTCTGTGTGTGTTATATAAAATGCAACCCAGGTTTCAGAAGGCATTTAGCCAGAATTTGCTGTCAAAATAATAGTGAGGCTAATGGTGCTCTCCATTATTTATGCGTAAAGTACAGTAATTTAAGGTGAGGAGCAGATGCGCGGTTAAATGTAAATATCCAAAAGTTGCTGTCTGAGTTGTACCACTCCGCCATTAGCTTCGCAAAAACGGCATTTCGCTGTCTGCCTCACCATTGAAATGCATTGAATATCGTGAAGTTGCTGTATTTGCATGGTAGATACGAACTAAGCCTGCCGCAGATATTTAGGGTTAGTAATTAGTAGTGCAAGTACCTGTTTAACGATGTGATAATTGTTAATTACTGCCAATCGACCTCTCTGGCACTGAAAATTAACTATTACAAGTGTGGAGTCTCATTCCTTCAGGTTTTGAATTTTTGGGGGAGATTTAAAAAAAGTCAAATTTTACATGTTTTCTTTTTTTTTCTTTCTCTCAATCCAGTCTTTCTCTCTCTTTCTTTATTTATCTTTCTGTACCTGATTTGACATTGAATTCACCCCCTTTAATTCACCTTTCTTCTCAGTCCTCCCACTGATTATTTCCCAATCCATAAATCTCATTGGTTAAGGAGATACCCTATTGGTTGCCCTGTTCATTCAGGTCCCAGATGCCCTGTTTCCCTCACTGAGCCATTATCAGCTCACACTTTCAGCAACTTAGTGGGCAAAACCTCTTGAGCTGAGGGGTGCAGGGGGAGTCTAACTAGCAGCAGACGTTGTTAGAATCCCTGTTGCAGCAAAATCGGGCTCATTGTTTTAATGAGGATAAGAACAGGTGTTGGCAACCATCTTGGGAGTCTCCTCTGCTTCCCTACATACTCAGTTGTGAGTAAAAGAACATTCACAGCAGAAGGAAGGGGCTATGAAGGGCATTGTCGTAACTCCTGCATTTTGCGAGTAAATTGCAGATGGTATTTGGCACAATAGGAATGGTAGTCTTAAACAGTAGGTTTGTTGTCAGTGAGATGTTTTTGTCACTGACTGACTATGTGCAATGACTTGGGTAAGATGGTGAAATGTCAGCGCAAAGGAGTCGCAGAATGATTTCTACATGGGAGCTTTGATAGTTGTAGAACAGAGCTACATGTCAGCAAGCGATTAAGTTGCATTTGTTACCACAGTGTTAACACTTTTTAAAGGTAGGACTTATTCTGTAATAAACTCTGATCTCAGTCTGTGTGGGGGATAGAGGCCAGAGACCGCCTGTTGTGTCTCTTCGGCCTGGCTTCTCTGAGGTGATCCTCTTCTCCCTCCTAAGATGAAACTTAAAAAGAAAAGAAAAAAAATACATAAACTTAAAATTACAATGTTTTTTAAAACAGGAAGGTCCACAGCAGTCTTCTGCAGCTTGCTTTGATTCCTTGTGACTTTCAGTGTTCCAGTGTCTGGCACACCACAAGCAGTGGAAGACAATAGACTGCAGGGCTATGCCACGCCCTCTGATTGTCATTTACATGTAGTACTATGGTAAGCAGTGGCACTTGTAGCCTCTCCCTAGCAAGGATAGCAGAAAATCGTCCAGATAGTTTTTGAGGTGGAGATTCTGCAATTAGCTTCCCCGTTCCAATCTAATGCTGCTGGGAATTCCTGAAAATGGACAAAATGCTGGAAAAAACTCTAGCACTTGGTATGACCACGGTCTCCCTTCTCCAAAGCCTCAATATTCTTCGACATGTATGGGAACCAAAGTTCAAAACGCTACTGTAAGTGCAGACATACGAGAGGTATATGTACATATATGTGTTCTGACTAATTTTGACGAATATAATATATACTGACAAAAGGTCATCGACCTGAAACGTTAACTCTGTATCTCCACAGATGATGCCTGACCTGGTGAGTATTTCCAGCATTTTCTGTTGTTTTTTATTTCAGATTTTTTTATATATATATATGTGTCAGCTGAGTAAATTGTAAAGGTGTGATGAGGAAAATTGTAGGTTGCAAATTGTTTTTCTGCCAGGCCACATAACAAAGGATGTATAACCTATTATTACTGTAGGTGCTAATGTGTCAATGCTAGAGAAAAATTAGATGAAAAACAGAAGGTTTCATAGCACAGCCACAGATACTATTGAATTATATTTGTTCCCTCTACTGCCAAATGGCATCTATGAATTGCTCTTTTTGATTGTGTAGTGGTGTAGAGAAGATCGGTCGGTGTAAGCTATTTTAAAGTAATTTAATATCTGTCATATAAGCCAAATATACAGTGGAGAATAGAGAGATACTCATGAGAACATTCACAACTTGTATTGAGTTGCGATCTTCCTCATTCATGGAATCGACTGTATAGTTCATGGAAGTCTGGCATGACATTGATAGCTTTGACAGAAGTATAGTTAAACGTGACGTGTTTCTGCCTGTTTGGAGTCACATATTTATCCCTTTCTCAACCCCCTTCATTGTACCGCACCTCTCTTTGTCAATTGTCTCACCAATAGCCTCTCTATTGGTTCCTAATCAGTCTGTATCCAAATATTTTGCTGCTGCTTCTATCAATACTGTTAATTGGAACTTTGAGTTGGCATAAAAGAGTCCAGAACTGCTCATAATAATGTATAATTGTGTTTTTGATATCAAATCTAGTACCTTTTGAGAATTTAAATCACATTCAATTAGTTCGTATCGTAGAATCATATAATACTGAAGGAGGTCATTCAGCAAATCCTGCCTGTGCTGGCTCTTTGGTAGAGCTATCCAATTAATCCCACTCCCCTGCTCTTTCCCCATAGCCCTGTATTATTTTTTCCCCTTCAAGTATTTATCCAATTCCCTTTTGAATGTGACTATTGAATCTGCTTCCATCACCCTTTCAGGCAGTGCATTCCAGATCACAACAACTCGCTGTGTTTAAAAAATGTTTCCACATGCCGCCTCTTTTGCCAATCACCTTAAATCTGTGTCCTCTGGTTAACAACCTTTCTGCCACTTGAAACAGTTTTTCCTTAATTACTCTACCAAAACCAATCATGATTGTGAACACCTCTATCAAATCTCGCTTAATCTTCCCTGCTGTAAAGAGAAAAACCACAGCTTCTCCAGTCTCTCCACGTAACTGAAGTCCCTCACCCCTGGTACCATTTTAGTAAATCTTTTCTGCATCCTCTCCAAGGGCTTGACATCCTTCCTAAAGTGTGGTGCCCAGAATTGAACAAAATACTCCAGCTGAGGATTAACCAATGTTTTAGAAACTTCCTTGCTTTTGTACTCTATGCCTCTATAAATAAAGCCCAGGATCCCATATGCTTTTTAAACAGCTTTCTCAACTTGTCCTGCCACCTTCAATGATTTGTGTCCATACACCCCCAGGTCTCTCTGTTCCTGCACCCCTTTAAAATGTTATCATTTAGTTTATATTGCCTCTCCTCATTCTTCCTACCAAAATGCTTCACTTCACACTTCTCTGCATTAATTTTCATCTGCCATGTGTCTGCCCATTTTACTAGTCTGTCTATGTCCTCCTGAAGTCTGTTACTATCCTCCTCATTGTTTACTACATTTCTGACTTTTTTGTCATCTGCAAACTTTGAAATTATGCCCTGTATATGCAAGTCCAGGTCATTAATATATATCAAAAGGAGCAGTGGTCCTATTACCGACCCCTGAGGAACCCATCTGAAAAACAACCATTCACCACTACTGTTTACTTGCTGTCCCTTAGTCAATTTTTATAAACATGCTACCACTGTCCCTTTAATCCCATTGGCTTTAATTTTGTTAACAAGACTATTATGTGGTACTTGTCAAATACCTTTTGAAAGTCCATATACACAATGCACAACATCAACTGCACTATCCTCATCAACCCTCTCTGTTACTTCATCAAAGAACTCGATCAAGTTAGTCAAACACAATTTTCCTTTACTACAACCTAATTAAAGTTATGATACACTATGTATTGATTTTTCAGTCACCACCTCTTCCTTGTGCCTCTCTTTAATGTGTGTAGGGGGAGGGTGGCTGTCCAGCTTAAATCTGATCTATGTATTATCTTGTGTTTATTGTGTCTTGTCACATTTCAGAATGTTGTACTTTAAATGTTACAATTTGTTGAAATCACCAAAAAATCACAACTAAGTGTTTTTTAAAAAGGATCGGAGAGTGGTGGGCGGGGCTGGTGGGGGTGGGGGTGGCGGCGGTGGACACAGTCATTTTCTGCTGTTTTTTCCCCCGATCTTCAGATAACTCCCCAAGGACGGGGGTTAAGCAGCTGCCACCCCAAAGAAAGTTGCAACAGCAAATAGTCTGTCATAGACCTGAGGACATGACTATATAGACCACTCTCTATAATGGCCTTAAAGAGACAGGCCAGGTTAGCTAAACATCACAAATGTGCTCTAGATCACAGATTATCCATGAGTAATACCATGGGAAATGAACTAATAATTGCCAAAATATGAGTGTTACAGTAGTAGATTCAGAATTCACTTCTCGTACAACTACTCACTTCCTAAAATGAATAGTCCAAATTACTTGATGCTCACTTTAAGCAAATTAATTTGCATGTGCAGCCTACTTTGGTTTCATTTTAAGCTTATAAACGGGTGAAACCTTTCTTGGAAATCTCCATATCTTAGCCTTTCAATGAGCCAGTTATTAACCCCATTTATTATGAAATGTTTTCCTTATAAAAAAAAAATGCATAAAGTAGAATAATTATCAGCACCAGAAAAACATTACAATTAAAAGGTGGAAATTACTTCTATAAGGGGAATATGCTCAAAGAAATACACCTTTGCCCTTAAGGGAGCAAGGGCACTGTAACATCATATTCAATGATTGCTGGCAATCCAACTTTTAACATTTTTGACAGGCCCATTATATTAGGATTCAGGTATATTTTCCTGGGCATTTAACGATAGGGATGCTCCACTTCAATTTCCTTTACTAGTAATCCAAGAAATGTCCAATAGAAACTAGTAATTAATTTGGTAGCCAACAGATGCCATTATCAGCCCAGTACAAATTAGAAAAGATAGGACTGGCAGCTTTTCCTTCAGATTAGGATGCTCTAGAGTATCTTGAATTACTTTTGGCCCACAGTGCACGGTTTAAGCTACATCAAAAGACAGGTATTTCTCCATCATAAAAACTTACTTGTTCCATGTCTAAAACAGCTTTGTAATAAATTTATATGAAGTCTAATAATGGCACACATTTGCTTTGACTTTGTACATAGCTGCTAGCCATGCTTTTATAAATAAAGATATGTATGAGGCTATGGCCACAGATTCTTTTCCTCACATGAGCTCTGCAGTAATAATGGGCCAAAACTTCGGCTCTTGCCGGGTGAGTACGCACTGTGTACTCACCCGCAAGGCCTCCTGAAGTGCCCGTTTCCTGCATGCACTGCGCATGCACGGGAAACCGGAACTTCCGGTCTGGTGAAGGGAGCAGTTCAGAGGTGAACCGCGTGCGCGGGAGAGGCTGCACGCACGCAGCAAACTTAGTTTTTTTTTCAGGTTTCTCCGGGAGGGTAAGTATTGAAGAACCTGCGCTTTTAAAAAGGAGGCGCAGGACCCGTTTTCAACAAGGTAAGTGGTTAATTAATTATAATTTAAAACATTTTTCAACAGGTTTATCTTTTTTAGATACTTTAAAGAAAGGTAAGTTTATTTTTAGCACTGTTAAAAAGTATTTTAATTTTTTCAAAAATTTAAATTTTTGTTTAAAGTAGTTAATTTATTTAACTTAGTTATTTTATAAATGTGATGGTTTTAAAAAAAATATTTGAAGTTTAGTTCTTTTGGGGCTGATTTCAATTCATAGATTTGACAGGTCTTCCTGTCAAATCTATGAATGAAAGATGGTCTGCTGCCATTGGCTCTCCATGGCCCATGTGATCCCAGGGGACGCATCGCACTAACTACGCCCCTGGGACACGCAAGCACTGCGCGCCGGCAGTTGGAGCAGGACCAGGAGCTGAAGTTCCTGTGGGCCCAGAGGTCAACGGCAGGCGCGGTAGGTAAGTGCGCGCGCGATCCTTACCCCCGCGGTAAGCCGAAGAGGCGAATTTCAGGGCCAATATATTCGCGTAGCATCAATGTTCACTATTCAGAACAATGCAAATTATTACAAATGCTACATAAGCAATCAACACGCACATTAGATACCCAGAGAACTAAAATCTTATGATCTGAACACTTTGGGGCCAAATATCCATGGCCCTGTCAGTGTACTGCTGCTGTAACTCCAGCAGGAGTCTGGCAGAGTGGCTATAAATGAGATTTGGACCCAGATAAGGCGTATCCCTGCCTTCTACCGAAGTTTCCGAATGGCTTTGTAAGGGGCGGAGACTCTGCTCATTCCAAACAGGCCACTGGTGTCTGAGGAGGTGAAGCTGGGGACAGGGACTCCAAGCTGCGAATTCACATGTCCCCAGCCTAGCAGACCGTTGGTGGGCTGGCCCGTCCAGTGACGGAAATGAGGCTCACTCGGATCGTGTCTTGGCTGTTGAAGAAAGAAGATTTTGTTGGGGTACTTTTGGCCCTCTTACAAAAGGGACTGATTGGGGCACTTAATTATGGCCACGATTTTGTCATCGGTGTCAGGATGGGTGCGGGACAGCTGGTTTGCAGCATCCAGTCCCGCCCCCAGCTGCCTACGCTCCACAGATGTGATTTTACCTTGATTGACCTTGTTAAGCCCGCCCTGCGGGCTTGCCGGCCAATTAACAGGAAGCGGGTCTGATGATGTCATTTGATGACACGTCATCTGCCGGTTTCCTTAAAGGGACCATGCACAATTTTATTTTGACAGTGGATATCTCAGTGTTTGACAGCATTGAGGTGCTGAAAACACTGACAATCACTGCACAAAGGTGAACTCTTGCACCCAGGCTCGCCAATGACTCCCTCCATATGTTGGAAAAGATGGCAGCTGCAGGTGAGGTGACAGAAGCGATCTGTCACTGTTGAGAGAGGTTCTCCCAGTGAGGTGGCACTGGACATATAGTTGGATTTAAAACTGGTAAGCTAAAGAAATCTGTAAATGTTTAAAAAATGCAGTAACCAACATTTTCTTTGCTCTGAAATTCACCATGTGCAACATTGCATCCTTCACACCACTTCTGCAGCTGTCATCATTCCACAAACATTACAGCAGACTCAAAACATGCCACACTTACCTAGTGTGGTGTCCGGATGTCGGGAAACCGGACGTCGGGAAACCCGACCCAGAAGCGGGAAAATCCAAAAACAGGCTGAAAACTACTGACAAGTAGCTGTTAATAGGTAGGTAATTGCCTTTAAGCCGCTTCCCGCCGCTAGGTGTCAGGTCCATTCGCAAATCGGGGACCCAACACTTAGGAAAGCTGTTTGGAGGTGAGTTGACAACGGGATTGGAACCTGCCATCAATCAAATCGAATTTAACCTCTGACCTGCCCTCTGAGCGCCGGCAAAATTGCGGCCTTTGTTTCTGGGGAGGGGGGTGGCTAGGACACTCTGCTGCAGCTTGTGACCTCTTGGGTTAGGCAGGCACCCAAGATGTGCCACAGATTATTTAAATTAAGGGACTTCTCTCCGATCCCACAAACTTTATTAACACCAGAAGTCTGGGTGTGCACATCCAAGCAATTATGCCAGGATACTGGGGCTGTGGGTTTACGGCCCTTTTTCATTACATTCTGTGTTTTCCCCAAATGCAATATTTTCTGTCTCATCGACTCGTTTGTCCTCAATCAATCAAAGGAATTCAGTTTAAACTTTTTTTTTAAATTCCTTCTCCCTTTTTCTCCTGAAAGCAATTGACAATGAGAGATGGCCTCTCTCCTCCAATATTCCTTTCCTTTGTTAGGTCCACTTGCCGTTGAAAGGATAATTACTAGTCCTAGCCCCTTTCGGGCTACTCCGGATCAGGCGTATTCCCCAGACGTTCACCTTCAACTAAAGTTAGAGGTAGCTGGATCCTAAAGACGCTTAATTGGGTCTAAAGGTCCAGACTATCTCTCCCTAAAGAAAAGGAATGACCTGGAGGACGGTAACATCTTCAGATAGCACTTTTAATAAGTTTAGCTAGACTGTTCCCTTCCAGAAATTATGAGGGTCCGGAAAACTCTCCCAGAATTCTGCAACTCCTCACCAAAGAGTGTACAGAGATTGAATTTGCAAGTTTGATACAGAAGTACTATTTGAGACAATTCTAAAAATATATAGATTTATTAAAGAACTGACATGCAGTTTACAGTAGGTGATTCAATCGCAACTTTAACAATTCCAAAAAGAGTAAGCTTACAATTCTTATTATCAGAGATCCTTATTCTCAAATCTTAACTTCGTTACATTTTTACAGTTCTTAGTTTATTCCAGGATATCCACCAAAATCAAATACAAGTACCTTTGATCCCCGAGACTTAGAGTTGAAAACTTACAAAGCTTGCCTCTGAAGCCTGAGAACCGCTTTGCCCCTTCAAGCGACTCTATCTTCCTATTTGAAAGTTCTATATTTATACTCTTTCTCAGTGGTATATCCTTTGAAGTTTTCTGCTAAAGTAAGTTAATTATCTCTAGTTATTTTTCTGTTGACCCCTTCTATTCTTAGTTAGTTCAGCTTGTAGCTTGCAGAATTATGTCTGCTGTGTCGGTGTCTAAGTTTATCATAAAAAATGGTTGTAACAGATGTCTCTATTTGATGTCATTCTTACGAAGGTCTTCTATTCAATTCTTAAGTCACCTTAGCTGGTTGCAACACAGACTTTGTGTCTCCTAGGTGTTCCAAGTTCAACACAAAAACAATGTGATGGCTGGTACATCTATTGATGTCATTCTTACAAAAGCCTTCTGTTTGTATCTTTTGCATTTAGAACACCTCAAGCGGATGCACCATTGTCTTCTGAGCTACCTCAACTGGTTGTATTACAGACTTATGTCTCCGTGTTTCATTTGATGTCATATTTACGAAGGCATATGTTTCTTTAATTTATGTGATTCATTTCGAAGTGTTGGTTTAAGACACCTTTAACTGGGTATGGTATTGTCTTTTTTCCAAAGCTGCAGACTTCTAGGAACCTCCAACCTTCTGTTTCAATGAGGCTATTGTTTCAGTGTCAACAACTTATCTTATCTCAAAAGCCTGTATGCTGTTTACAGCTTCTGATTGTTGAGACTTTCAGATTTCCAAGCCCAGTTTGTCATGTTTAATAAAGTCAGAATTCTTTCATAGGATGGTGTATTTTTCTGAATATGGCGTATTCCTTCACACCGTAATCTGCACATTGGCACGACTCAGATTGGGAACTTGCAGAGTGGGGGATCTGCACAGTGTTCAATCTATACCATCACGCTGACCGTAGAAAATCCTTTCTGATGAGATACTATGACCATAATGATGGACTTGACATTACTGTTACAATATGACATGGAGACAGTAGACTGGTTTGCAGAAGCAAAATGAAATTGATAGAGTAGGTAAAATAACAGTGGTAGGGCAGGTAGGATATTTGATTCACCTATTTTCTTGTTGCTCACAGCTCCAGTTATCAGACAGCAGAATGTATGCCTTCATTCCCGACAAGTACTCATTTTGCTTGGGTAAATGTTATCGCTATTCTACTGCTTCCAGTGCCCCAGGCAGATAAAATAAAAAATCTCATTAAAAGTCAACCTTTTGGAGTTATGCTGCAGTCAGATTAATTTTGTTTAATTAGGGCTGGAACAAAGCATTACACTTCAGAAAAAAGGATTAATGTAAACAATTTTGTAGCTCTTTTATGAATTATTTAACATTTTATTTTCATGATTTAACGTGCAATTTCTCTGCTATGGTTACCTGTGTAAACTAATTATCGGTTTGAATTTTCCTTTCTGTAATTACTATGCTTAATTTGCCATTAAATATACATTCCTTGAATGAGGCCTTCCCTTTTGTTTCAAGATGAGAATCCAAAGACATTTCCAATGTATCCACATTACATTGCTTTATGCACGCAGCAATTTTCTGTCTCGTACAGTATGATTCAGTGGAAAATGTTATGACTTATTGTCCAGTTAATTAATTGTTGAAAAGTCAAGAGTTTAGCTAAGTCTCCAATTAGTAGCTGATACTGACCAAAGACTACTTTGTTAAAATGATATAGCTATCATTTTCTACATCTGTAACAATTCAAAACAAGATAAATTGCAAGGCATTTTACGTGTACATGGAGATAGAATGCATTTGAGGTCGTCTGCTATGTGAAGTACAGTTGTAATTTGTGGGAGTAATATTGTTCATGTTACCCAGCCACTATAGCCGCTTTCTCTCAAGATTCCTGATCAACACCATTCCTACAGCACCTGATCTGTATGCATCAGTCCCCTGTGCACACCTGCAACAGCATCTGATGTCCGAGTGTCAGATCCCTGTACCTGTCTCTCTATACAATTTTACTACATTGTAATGCCACAGAAATTCAAGTACAGAGGAGGCTATTTCAGCCCATTGTACCTGTCGCACTGCCAGCTCCATACTAGTGCTATCTACTCTTGTCCTCTTTTCCTTGCTTTGACCATCCCTTTTTCAATACTTTTCTTCATGTGTTTACATAATTCCCTTCTAGAAGTTGTGACTGATTTGTCTTCAATAGCCATTTGTGATAATGGCTTCCAAATTCTTATTTTTTGCTTGGGAAAAAAAGTCCTTGCCTCCTTTCTTCTTCTAGTGCTAATCCTAAACCTGTGGCCTCCATTATCTGTCCAACCAGTGGAAATACTATTTCACTCTTTACTCCCTCAAACCCTCACATAATTTGGAACACTTCTATTAGATCCCCCTTAAACTTCCCTGCTCCAGTAAATGCAGATTTAGTTTTTCAGTTTTTCTTCATAACATCCCAAATAATATAATTGCTGCTTTCCTTCTATCCTAAATCCAAAATTGTTCAGTGCTACAAATATGGCCTAACCAATGTCTTGTACAAATCATCAGCTTCTTATTTTTTATTCAATGTCCTCATATAAAAAAACACACAACACTTTTTGAATCTTTTATGACGTTTTTCTACTTGTGGTCCTGCTTTTAAAAATTTCTCTCTACATCTTTTTTCTGCACTCTGTTGAGAATCTTACTCTTTTTACTCTTTCCTTCAATGTGTCATTTCACTTTTTTTCATCGAATTGCATTTACCACATATCTGTCCCTTCACCCTAACCTGCCAATGTCCTCCTGTAGTCCTCTGGATTCTTCCTCACTTTGCTGTGCCCCGTGACTCGGTATTATCAGCTAATTTTGATAATATTCCCTCTATGCCCAGGTTAAAATCATTTGTGTGTGTCTTTAGATAAATGTATATATTTTTCTCTGGATTTGCGACACAGGCATGTCCATAATTATTGCCTAGTTGCCCTGAGTGTGGTGGTGGGCCTGATTGATTGTACAATTGACTGGCTGGTTAGGCCACCAGAAGGCATTAATAGCCGACCATGCAGTGTGGACTATAGTGTCATGTAGGGTAGGCCAGACCAGGTAGGGAGTGGCAGATTCCCTCCCTTTTTGATTGGAGTTGAATATTCAACACCATCCAGTCACTTGGTACAATTTTTGTTTTCAGAGTTTTAGAAAGTTATGGTTCATACCTCTATCTCCTCATGAAACTGTGTATTCTCGAGTGTAGGCTGGCTGGGCCTGGTTACTTATCGGCTTAGTTACATTAACCCTTTTAATACTTTTTTAATACTTTTATATCTGCTAGTCATTCATGTCCTTCTCTGGTACTCCAATAGTCCTTCTTTCCCCCTCCTTTTGTACATTCAGAGACAAAATACATGTGAAGCATATCTGCCATTCTTTTATTCTGATTCTCTATCAGATTGTATACATCTGTTAACTCGAACTGTTATCTCTAACTGTGTCACAACTGGTAACTGCTGTGATTTGTGTGGTGAGATTTCTTTTTGACGTATGCTGCTGTGTCTGCCAATGTGCTATACCTTGATCAGTGACAGTACTACTCATTGGACTGAATATCCAGCCACCACGGCATTTCACCTGCCAGGAAACAGAGTTGCTGCGTTGACGTGTATTCTTGGGCTTTTCACATGCAGACCCATTCATTGGCATTTTAAATAGCCACAGCTTAACTCTGTCTTCTGTGTTCAAATTCCCACATGGTAAGCCTTCACAGGACCATATAACACAGGATGAAGCAGAATATCAATAGAGTGCTAACAATTTGTGCTGGAGTTTACTCTTTAGGTTCATGGTTCTAAATTCTCTTGGTAGGAGAGCAAGATAATTTATTCAAAGGCTCTGCAGTTAGATTAAAGTAACATTGCAGCTATAAGCTCATGGGCGCGAAATTCAGTTATGCCCCGTTTGGGGGCGGTAACCGAGTTAACGCCAAACATTTAGTGCATGGCACGGAAGTACCACCCCGGTCACTAAATTTGGCTTATCGCCCTGCACAGGAAGTGGAGCGCAATCTCGGGCGCTCCACTTCCTGGTGGGGTGGTAACCGAGGTGATGTTAGGGCGCGATCGACAGCTTGTCGCGTTTCAATGCCCCTCCCCTTCAGTTAAAGGGGAGGGCCGTTGTGCACACTGCAGGGCCACCAGTGGCCCACACTAGGCCACCAGGGCGGTGTGATGCCAAGGCAGCAGCCTGGCGCCAAGACGCGGTGCCAAGCTGCGCAATGGCAGCCAGGACCACGCCACGGCCCACCACGAAGGGCCGACCTGGAGGTTGGCCAAAAAAAAATGGCACTGCAGGTCATGGTCACACCTCCCCTTTAAATACCGCCCCGTGAGCGGAGGTTGGCCCGGTTCGCGACCCGCGAGCTGGCACTGACATTGCCCGTGGCAGCCTCATGGGGCACAGCCGAATTTCTGCCGTGGATGCTAAGGGGTCACATCGCATGGTGATGGGCCCTACCGGCGGGGGCGCGGCACTATCGGGTAGCGCCTCAGCAACACCCCGCCGAATTTCTCTGGGGGCGCTTTTATCGCCCACCCCAGGGCGATAAGCCCTTTGCGCCCCATTAGTGCCCCCGGAGGCGCTAATGGCAGGCGCAAAGGAGCCAAATTTCTAGCCCCATGTCTTTTGAAGTTTAAATACCTTTTGGTTCTGGAAGGATGTTTTCACTGCAGTATTAGCATATGAGATAATTAGATGGGCTGTCACCTTGTACAGCTCATGGGTCACACAGTAGAACAGCTAATGAGAAGGAATACACTATACATCAGGGACGATATTCTTCAAATAACACAAATAGCTCTTAATAGAATATGGAAACAGAATCTTTTAATGAAAGTTTCATCAACCTAAGTTTATGGCTAATTGCTGTCACTGTCCTCTGGCCTCTTCATAGAGTAATTTGTAATAGATTGTAGAAAAATGCATGGCAGCAGTTATCTAAAGACTTCCTATAAATGCTTCATGCATAGAATTAATTTTTCAGTAAACATCACTGAAGGAATTATCCCAAGAACTGTCACCTCTTAGTAATATACAATAAAACCAAATATTCTTTAATCCATCTGTTTATAGGCATATACAGCTTTTCCAGATAGCAATATTTCTTTAAAAGTGTAGGGAGCTGACTTATACTGGTGTTTTAAAATCGTTCTTTCACCTCCAATTTGAATCCAGATAATTAAATAATGGTCTAGAAATTAAAGAATATTATACGGCTGATTAGGTCACAGAAGGAACTGGAAAAAACTGAGTGCAACATGCCCATATGCCACTGGGTTTCTGACCAATTTCACAGAAGGGTCCTTAGACAGGTGCTAGGACCCTCACTATCATATGCAAGGGGCCTAACTCCTGTTTAAAGAGGCCACCAGGAAAGCTTATATATATTGCTTGAGCCAGTATGGTTTCAGACACATTTCAAGTGCCCCTTGGGCACAAGATCAAGCCTTGTCAGCCGTGGCTCAGTGGGCAGCACTCTTGCTTTCTGAGTCAGAAGGTTGTGGGTTCAAGTCCCACTCCAGAGACTTGAACACAAAAATCTAGGCTGACACTCCAGTGCAGTGCTGAGGCAGAGCTGCACTGTCGGAGATGCCATCTTTCGGATGAGATGTTAAACTGCCCTCTCAGGTGGACGTAAAAGATCCCATGGCACTATTTCGAAGAAGAGCAGGGAAGTTATCCCCGGTATCCAGGCGAATATTTATTCGTCAATTAACATACCAAAAATAGATTATCTGGTCATTATCACATTGCTGTTTGTGGGACCCTGCCGTGTTTTAATTGGCTGCAGCGTTTCCTACATTACAACAGTGACTACACTTCAAAACAAGTACTTTATTGGCTGTAAAGCGCTGTGGGACACCGAGCTTGTGAAAGGCGCTATATAAATGTAAGTCTTCCATTTCCCGCACTTCTGCACTCACCCCTTCCCCACGATAGGGTTCCCCTTGTCCTCACCTTCCACCCCACCAGCCTCTGCATTCAACGGATCATTTTCCGCCACCTCCAGCGTGATCCCACCACCAAACGCATCTTCCCCTCCCTTCCCTTTCAGCATTCTGAAGGATCCACTCCTCACTCACCCCCAACACCCCTTCCCCTTCCCTCGGCACCTTCCTGTACAAGCGCAGGAGATGCAACGCCTGCCCTTTTACCTCCTCCCCACCGTCCAGGTCCCCAAACACTCCTTCCAGGTGAAACAGCGATTTACTTGTACTTTTTCAATTTAGTATACTGTATTCGCTGCTCACGATGCGGTCTCCTCTGCATTGGGAGACCAAATGCAGGTTGGGTGACCGCTTTGCAGAACACCTCCGTTCACTCCGTAAGCATAACCCCAAACTTCCGGTTGCCTGTCACTTTAATTCTCCGCTCCACTCCCACTCTGACCTCTCTGTCCTTGGCCTCCTACACTGTTCCAGTGAAGCTCAACGTAGGCATGAGGAACAACACCTCCTCTTTCGAATAGGCACTTTACAGCCTTCCGGACCTGTGCCCCATTTTTTCAGACGATAGCTGTTGCTGATGATTCTGATATTCCCATTTACACCTCATCTAGACCCATCTTTTGTTTCTTCACTTGTCTCATTATCATCTTCTTTTGCCTTGCACCATCATCCCTTTTGTCATTTAATCTCTACTGACTTCCACCCTATCACAGACCTTCCCTTTTGTTCTTTCCTCCCCCCCCCCCCCACCCCCCTTTCCCTGTCTCTGTACTTGCTTAAAATCTGTTACATCTATAACTTATTCCAGTTGACCTGAAACATGGACTGAATTTTGCCAGCGCTCAGAGGGCAAGTTCGGAGGTGGGTCAGGTGTCAAAATAGCAAAGATTGACAGCGGGTATGGAACCTGCTGTCAACCCACCTCCACGCGAGTTTCCCAGGTGTCTGGTCAGTCGGCGCTGAACAGACCCGACACCAAGCGGTGCGAGAGGCAATTCACATCATTAAATGGATTGTTAGCATCCGATTAACTGTTATTTTAAGCCTACATTTCAATTTTACGTGCTCCCCCACGGGTTACCCGCTGCTCAGGGGACACGTCAGCTCAGCATGTCGTGAATGGATTCAGCATTGAATTATCTCATGACCTGACAGCTGCCAAAGTTGTATAAAAGATCCCATGTTACAGCTGTTCACTTTCCAAGCTTAGACACGGTTGGTTACTACATTTGGAAGATATATTGAGCTTTCTGCAGCTTGCAAGTGTTTGGAGCCAACTCTCTATCCAGTGCCACCTCATTGGAACAACCTTTCTCACCATTGACAGATCGCTTCTGTCATCTCCACCTCACCTGCCATCTATTCTATCAACATCGTTGCCCATGGAAATATCTCACCTTGGTCCTCAGAATCCCACCACGATCAGCCCCAACACCAGCATCACTGGGCACACCAGCAGCACCAATAACAACACCAACCTTCTCCGCAACTAACTGATGCTGCACAGGGCATCAGCACCCGAGCACATTGCTGCCCGGGAGGCCAGGGATGGCCTCATCATGGCCAGATTTACTTCACTTGACGCTGCACACCCTGGCTGCCACATGATGCTCCAGGTTGGCACCACCTATACCAACACCATAAAGCATCCCTACAATGCCCAAGCCATTCCTTTCACACTCATCACCATTGCGGGGTGGGCGCAGGTACCATTATGTCTCCCCATTCACTGCAACTCACTAAGCCACTTCCAAAGGTGGACACACATTTCTCCAAGAATGCAAAGTGCTGAAAATAAAGGTTTCAATGTTTGACAACACATTCAAGAAACTTCACATGAACATTGGCTAAACCACCAAAGTGCCTTCCCTTGTGTGTTGTTAGTTGGTATCCTTGCAGTAGGATGAGGGCGAATGTGAGGGGTGGCTAGTGAAATGGGGAAGTGACAATGTAGATAGAGAGGGATGGGTGGAGGTGCAAGGTAAGTTGGTGTGAGTAAGGATGTGCAGGAGTAGGGTAGGGAAGGCAGAGTGATGGGGATGTGATGAGTGGCACAGCAGGATGAGGTTGAGGTTGAGTGTAGCTAGGCAGTAACATTTCGTGATCTACTGAGATCATTGAAAGGCTTGCGTCACTGCAGCCTGGTCCTTCTGATGACATCCCTGCTTGTGCTCTCCTGTGCAATGTGCAACCAGGCTGCGTTGATCTCCTGGGGAGGTCTCTTCCGCCTATGGGAAGGAAAGAGAACCTCCCTGTGTGCTGTGACTCCCTCCATGAGCATATGGGGGGAGTCATAGGAGAGCCTGGGTGCAGGCGTGCATCTTTGTGCAGTGCTTGCAACACCTTAATGCTGTAGAACACTGACAGCATGACTGTCAAAATCAATTTGGACATGGCCCCTTTAAGGAAACCGGCTGATGATGCGTCATCAAATGACATCATCAGACCCGCTTCCTTTTAATTGGCCAGGGTGGGCTTAACAAGCACTTTTAACGTAAAATCACTTGGAGAGTGTGGGCTGGAGCAGGCAGCGGGCTGGGACTGCGGCACCGACCCCGGCCACCCTGGACCCGCCTCGGTCTGCAAAATCGTGGCCGTTAACACTCTTTCTCCCTCCACAGATGTTGCCTGACTCGCTGAGTATTTCCAGCATTTTCTGTTTTTAATTCAAATTCCCAGCATCCACAGTTTTTTGCTTTGATTCTCTTAATTGGTTCAATTAATGCAGATGGGGTAAGCTATTGGCTGCTCCGCCTCTGAAGTCCCTGATTCACAATTATGGTCACTACACTTCCAGGAAATTTTGGAGAACGTTTGCAACAGGAAGATCGGACACAAAACAACATCATTTAAGGTGCAAGTTTCTGATCGCCCCATTCCAGGAAATTTTGCTCAATTATTTGTCTCAAGTCAGCTTGGCTCAGTTGGTATCATACTTGCCTTTGAGTAAGGAAGGTGTGTGTGTAAGGCCTGCTGAGGACTTGATCAAGGCTTATAATTCAGTGCAGTACTAGAGGAGTGCCAAATTGTCCAAGGTGCAGACAGTTTTAGATAGAACTTTAAATCAAGAACGCATCAACCTGTTCAGGTGCACATAAAAGATTCCATAGCAATATTTCAAGAAGAACAAAAAGTTCTCCCACTGTCCTGACCAACATTTATCCCTTAACCAACAGCACTTAAAACAGATTATTTATCATTCATTCATTAACTGTGCACTAATTAACTGCTACATTTGCCTATGTAACTTCAAAAGTAACCTATTGGTTGTAAAATACTTTAATACATTCAAAGAAGACGATAAGGTGCTCTATAAATCCTCATTTTCTTTTTGAAAATTACTTTTGAATCTACTTCCACCACCTGTTCCGGCAGTGAATTCCTGATCAATAAAAACTCACTGCATAAAAAAATCTCCTCATCTCCCCCTGCATTTATGAAAGCAAGCAACCCAAATTATACAGAACTGATGGCATCATAGACCCACAAAGATCTTGGTACATGAATCTCTATTGAGTTGGGGCATCCTGTTGTAGCAAGGCAAATAGCACAAAGGTAGCTCCTGGTGTATTTGCATCTTCAGCCATTGGGTCCAGCAGGTCTACAGTAACCAGCACCCTATGACAATTGTAAATGGTGCAGGGCAGCACTTGGGGTTGCTCCCCTCAGATGGGAACAAAAAAACTAGTAAAAGCATCTTAGAAGGTAAGGAAAGGGCTTTTGAAGATGGGACCTGTTTTGCCTTTGGACTTCAGGATGATGGTAGTTATTTGCAACTGAAATATATTATTTATAGACTAACACATTTCATTTTAACTTAATTAGTTTAGCACCAGGTTTTTGAGGCTGCAAGAATGCATAATTCCCTGGAATTTCCATGGGGGTTCTCAATTTTTAACTGTACCATCTCCAGTTTTTCCGCCGTTCCTCCACTGAAGTTACAGCAGAAGATGGGGGAAGTCCATGCAAATTCTTCCCAATATGTTTTGCTAAAAGTTAAGAAGTTTGGTGCACCCATTGGAAAATGACTTCTAGAGGAAGTTATGTGTTGGGGCCCCCTGTTCTTTGCACATATCTTGGGTTACTGAAAATAACCACAAATATATTGCCCTTGGACCAATAATCTACACAACCAAAAAGTGCAGAAAGATATTCATTTCCCCCCCCCCCCAAAAAAAAAAGTACATTTGTGTGAAATCTTTGTAAATCCCACATTTTAATTTGTAAATAGTTTTGGTTGACACTGTATTACAGAATTGGAGACTTGATCATCTGTAGAATCTAACTTGCATGCTAGGAATGTCTTTGTGGCATTCACACATCATGATGATAATAGAGTCAAGCTGGTGTTTTTGATTTGAGTGAACATGATGCAATAGTATCATATAAAACTCGCTCTTCAGAACGATTTATTACTGCAAAAAATAAACATAGCAACAAAGATGTACTTTGTGCCACTTTCTCACTGAGGAAGTGGTACAGTGAGATACAGTCATTCATTCACTCAAAATCTGGCTCTCCATAGACTCTCTCATCTGCCCAGTTTCACTCTTCAATTCAGGCTTGCTGTGTACAGTTTGGGCCTTCTCGTCGGTCTTTTCCCAACTGGGACCCATTTCAGCATTAACAGAGGTTCTTGCTCCTCGACCATACAGCACAAGTCCTGTCTATCATCATTATTTTCTACTGGAGTATCTTGGCACTAAGGATAATGTTATGCAGATGCTGTTGCTAAGTAGTAGCTTGGGTTCCTCTAAGCAGTTACCAACATCACATTACTACCTCCCAAAAGAGGACACAGCTCTTTAAAAATAGATTAGACTTGTATGCTTTTCTGTGTTATGCTGAATATTGCATGGTGGCCTGCTCAGGCTAATTTTCAATTAGGAGAGTAAAAATAATTTTAAAACAATTAGCTGAACAAGCTTTGAAACCTTGTAGGCTAATTCTGGATACCTAAAAGAGAGAATCTGTGATGTTTTGGGGATTTTACTATTGATATTTTTCTCCGGTTCAGTGCCTTGGATCATTCCTGTAGGACCCCTACCCTATTATGGCCTCGAGTGTGTCTTTACGTGCCCAGCATCTAGATAATTTTGTAGCATGCTCAGGGATTGAACAGAAAACCCTTGTCAATGCATTTTGGCTTGCTGGTTAGATCACACACGCTTGCATGATCAAGGAAGATGGTAGAATAAGCAATTCACTAGACTGTAGGTTAGCCTATAAACTGCCAAACAGATTTGTTAAATAGTGAATGGATAAGTGGACAGAAGCAATGGCATGCTATACCAAAGTTAGACTTTTAACTATCTCCCCATAGAATATAGAAAATAATAAAGTCAAGCCTGCTACACCAAAC
The DNA here is from genome assembly GCA_030390025.1 of Squalus acanthias. Taxonomy (NCBI): domain Eukaryota; kingdom Metazoa; phylum Chordata; class Chondrichthyes; order Squaliformes; family Squalidae; genus Squalus; species Squalus acanthias. The sequence goes on along the minus strand of CM059431.1, from coordinate 59,228,772 downwards.
TGCAATGTAAAATGGACTGGGCACTAAATCCTTCAATATTAAGATTAAACAACAACTTGTATTTATATAATGGCTTTAACATAGGAAAATATCCCAAAGCGCTTCACAGGAGTGTAATCACACAAAACTTGACACCGACCCAAAGAAGGAGAGTCTGGTCAGACAGGTAGATTTTAAGGAGAGTCTTAAAGGAGGAGAGGGAGGATTAGGGAGCATGAAGCCGAAATAGCCACCAATGGTGAGGCAAAGGAAGTGGGGGATATAGACAAGCGTTCTTGGACAGTTGTAGTGCTGGAGGAGATTATAGAGACAGGGAGGGTTGAGGCCATGGAGGGATTTAAACATGATGATGAGAAAATTTAAATCGAGGTGTTGGTGGACTGGGAGCTAATGTAGGTCAGCGAGCAAAGGGTAATGGGTGAACGGGACCAGTGTGAGTTAGGATACGGGCAGGAGAGTCTTGGATGAGCTCAAGTTTATGGAAGGTGAAAGATGGGAGGCCAGCCAGGAGAGCACTAAAAGCTGATGGTGCACATAGACACAATTTCATTTAGCCCAGAGTGTTAAAGGAAATGTAAGATTTCAGTAGCTCATTGAATAGCGAGTCCCCATGGATTAGGAATACACATGTGGTCCCATTATTTAAGAAGGAGGAGAAAATCAAATCCTTGGAATTATAGGCCTGTAAGTTTGATCTCTGATGTGCAGCAATGGTTGGAAAACAAGGTAATCATTTATGATCACTTAGAGATTTTAACATTTATTGGGGATTTCCCAGCTTGATGTCAGGAAATGAATGAAATGTAGGTTCTGCTTCATTAAGCTAACTGAGTTCTTGATTTGCAAAAAGTGTAGAAGACTATTGGGGGGGGGGAATGAATCACATGGAATAATCAGACAGATGCTACGCTGGGTAGGTAACTGGGTGTGATCAAATGCAGTGGATCGGAATGGCACCTGGTCACAAGTCACAAGGGAATATAATTGAAGTTTTCAAAATGAGGAAGGGATTGCACTCTGGTTGGATAGATTATTTGAGATGGATTGGGATGGTAGGACTAGAACGCATGCATATAAAATCAACAGGCAAAGAGTTAGATTAGCTGTTGGGAAGCATTTAGTCTTGCAGAGAGTCATTGCCCTCTGTAACAGATTACCTAACATGGATGCTATGGATTCCTTTCAAAAAGAACTTGATGGGTTGCTGAGTGAAAAGGACATTTCCAGTTGCAGAAGGTAACTTGCTAGTTAGCTACAATTCTATGAAGTTCTAAGCATTGGAATCTATTGGAATCGATTTGCTTCATTGCTTTAGGGAGTCAGAGGCACTTCTCAGAGTTTGTCCTCGGTTAGCTGTGTGCTTTCTGTCCCTGTTGTTTTTGCCTCTCCCAAGAGATTGCATGGTTCGAGGGTTGGGTTTATAGCACAAATGCCCGCACTATATCTGAATATGGTGGATTTAATAGACCTGATGGTCTTTTCCCAAATTCATATGAAACAATTGGACAATTTTTGGGGAATTTTTATATTGCCTATAGTAAATGTTTGAAATTATTGTAGCTGCTGATAATTGCTCAAGCAATGGTCAGTTTCGCTAAGGTTGCATTGTGTGCCATTTGTAATCGGTTAAAATATATGGGCTTAACATTTTTATGTGAAATTCCTTCCTCTGATACTTTGACAGTGACATTAACATGTCCATTACTCGGGTCACACGGCAAGATTTCAACCCCATCTGTTATATTAAAAATGCTGAGTAGGTCAGGCTGGGTCGTTGGAGAAAAACATTGAGGCATTTCAACGTACGTGTCGTAGGCAATCCGCGGGGGCCCCAAAAAAGCAATTGCTGGTGCATAGTTGGGCTATTTGCCTAGCGACTGGCCAGAAATTGCCCATGTAAGTCTTATGGTTGATGCATGCAGGCTCAGGGCCTCCCTTGCATCAATGTAAAGGGATATCTAAGGCTTAAATTAAACATTTTCATATCCTAAGTTATGCACATACACTGTATTAAATAAGTTTATGCAAATTTGGACAGGATTACAGTCTTAATGTATAAAATTATCAAAAAATTACATTTTTATTGAGGTTGGTGCAATGAAGGTAATTATGAATAAAATTCCAATTCTGTACCTTGTATAATTATTAGATTTGGGGATTCCATTGCATATCATTAGGGGATTCCCTTCATAAATGATTGAAATGGAATTCTGGTTATTGATTGGAGGACCAGGCCCACGTGATCCCAGGTACATCTCCGCACTGCCTGTATCCCTGGGACCCGTGGGCCATTACGTTGCCCGCCGCCTCGAGGCCGGAGACTGCAAGTTTTCACAACCTGGGCGCCAGCAGGTACTTTCGGAATTATTTTGCGGGTCGCAGGCGTACTCCAGAGATACGCCTCCGACCGTAATTTCTAGCCCATTATAAAAATGTTAACTGCTATCTGCAGTACTAGCTATTCCCGTAGGCTGTGCTGTAAATGGCTGATCTCCAATTTAAATGTGCCACAGTAACATTAGCTGGAGAAGCAGTATTTCAAACTAATACTTGAGTCGTGCTGAACTCCCACACATTGACTAAGAGCTGGCTGCGTAGCAGTCTTTTATTCTCAACAGCTTTTGGCAGGCAGCTGGGTAATATCTTTCCTTCCTGTCCCTGACTTTATAAAGCCTATTGGTACTTGCTGTCAAGGCTAAAGGTGTCCCTACCCCAATGATATTGTGCTCCCCCTGCCCTGAATAACCCAAGTGGTAACGTGTGGCCGTTCCTCAAATCACTCTTTTATAAAGGCACCCCTCACTGAAAAACCCATTCTGGCTACCTTTGAATTATTCAAACAATTTTGCACAGGGGCTGATGTTTGGCACTCCCAAATGTCCCTGCAAGTTGGTAATCTTATTCCAACTCTCTATTGACTTGAAATAACGAGCTCCCACCTCTCTTCATTCTGATGCCTCAACATCCTGAAGCTGCTTAAAGATCCATAATTTTGAACCAGAAAATCTGCACTTCAATGAAAGTGTCCTACCTTCTGTGCCCTGTGGGAACTTATCCAGGCCTCAGCATCCCTGTCCTAGCTGAGGCAATGACTAGCATTCCCTCATTCCCCTCCACTTTTCCTGTGATCTGTCTTCCTCTTCCCCCTCACTCCTTCTCCTCTTCCCCCTCACTCCTTCTCCTCTTCCCCCTCACTCCTCCTCCTCCTCCCTCACTCCTCCTCCTCTTCCCCCTCACTCCTCCTCCCTCTCAATCCTCTTTCTTTTCCTTCTCCCCGCCCCCAGTTCAACCCCTCCACCCCTTCCCCTAGCCTGCTTGACACGAATACTGTCCCTGGCCTTGAGGTCCCATGTGCAAGGCCATGAGAGATCACTTAATTGTATTATAAATCTTGACAAAAAGTACAGTGGGTGAAATTCATTATTAATGACTGGCCAATGAAGTCACATTCTGAGATGTTACATGTTTCAAATCTTTCATTTAGTTAACGACCATTAATTAATGTGAAAAATTCAAATATTCCTGTTTTTCATTTCCGAATTTTGGATCCAGAGAGTACTTTTTATGAAGAGTTAATTAACCACAAATTAATTGAGGAGGAAGAAGAGTCCTGAGACACACAAAGCAAAAAAAAAAGTGCAGCTGTCCTTCAGGCTGTTTTATATCAGTCTGCTAATAGGAAAAAACATTAATGAAAATGTTTTATTTACGCACTTAAAAGTGCTATCTTTTTTTTTCCATATCATTACCAAACAGCAATTTATTCAGTCTGACACTCAGGATGTTACACTTTCTAAATGGCCTCTTGCCTAGGTTTAAATTTCCCTTTTTTTAAAAAGTGTTTTTCCACTATAACTCAGCGGGAAAGGACTATTACCTTGAACAAATCTAACTATCTGTTGCCCAACAACTACACTGGTATGCAGACTGTGTCATTTAGCACAGTACTGCTGTTTCATACTGTGCTTTGAGTCTAAAAACATTTTCAATCCCTGGTGTGGAATTTCAGGTTTAACCTACTGAGAATCTTCTTTATCCCTCCAGACAAACTGTCGACTGAACAAAATATGACAACATCTGTATCATGTTTAAAAATGAACCATTCTTTGGTGCATCTGTACTGCAGAGCCACCAGACCTTGTTGAGTGCCCTGGATTGCTATTACAAGCACGTATTTCATCCACCCTCATTCCATCAGCTCTGTAGGACTATCAAATCTGTATATTAATTATAACAGACAATAATTAGCTGACTGCTTTTGCAGTGTTTCTGGAGGATTTATGCTGTAAAACTATTGTCATTGCTCAGATCAGAATAAAATGACTAACGTTCCTCATTGCTCACCAGCCCTGGCCATTACCCAGGCTCCTTAATGGAAGTGAAACTGTTATGTTAAATGTTGTTTTATAACGCTCCTGTGAAGCCCCTTCGGACATTTCACTACGTTAAAGGTGCTATAAAAATGCAAGTTGTTGTTGTTGTTTTAGTAGTTGTTGTTATATATTCGTTTTAATTGAATACCAACAGGCCAACTAGTCAAGATGTGATGCACCCAGGAATTTTCAGGAAGTGTACAATGTAATGGATGAAGACTAGGGGCATAGTCAAAAAATTAGAAACAGACCTTTCAGGAGTGAAGTTAGAAAACACTTCTACACACGAAGGGTGGTAGAAGTTTGGAACTCTCTTCCGCAAATGGCAATTGATGCTAGATCAATTGTTCATTTTAAATCGGAGATTGATAGCTTTCTGTTAACGAAAGGTATTAAGGGATATGGGCCAAAGGCGGGTATATGGTGTTAGGTCATAGATCAGCCATGATCTCATTGAATGGCGGAGCAGGCTCGAGGGGCTCAATGGTCTACTCCTGTTCCTATGTTCCTGTGCTCCAGTTAAATGTAAGAAGAACTCCCTAATTATAGGCTGTACAAGAAGCCGGGAGAACAGCAAATATTTTTCCATTTTCTTCCCTTTTCTCATCGGGTACAGTTGCTGACAGCTCCCTCATATGTCGCGTAAGTGGCCATTCTTGAGCTTAAACAACAAATGTGTCGGCAGGCTAATAATTTTAAGGGTGGCATCACAGCTAAGACCAATTCTGTCCTTACCAGGTGTCTGTGCATTCTCTGCAACAGTAACCAAGAAATAGCAATCAGAACTGGGATTTTAAGAGTGACGAAATTATGCATAATGTATTCCTGAAGCAGGAAGATATCTTTTACGTTTAACTTTTTAATCTAATTATTATTAGGGATGAGCATTATTAGGCTTTAATTTCGATTTTAAGATCAGTTCCAATCCAACTAATTCTCATCTACTGCACATTACAGTTGGGACTAAAAAAAATTGTGATCCAACAACACTTTACTTAGTTCCAATATTTACTTTGTTTCATGTACTTTCTTGTATTCCCAAACCCAGAATTTTTATAAGTTCATGTATGGAGTAGATGGAGCTAGGGAGGGTAGATTGTGCCAGTACTGTAGTCCATTATAATCTATTGTACATTAAAGGTGCTCAGCAGGTTACAACATTTGATTTTAAAATGCATTGAAAACTCCTATGTCCAGCTCTACTCTCTCGATGGTAAAATCCATTATAAAAGTGTCAACTTTTTCCTGCAGTACCTGTTACATCCATAAGTAGTGCTGTACAGGTTTTTTTTTCATTTTAACTGAATGTTTGTTTTGCTCTTGAACGAATGTTATGTGACGTCCTAACTCTACATTTGACTTATATAGTGAGTATACATGGTGAAATGGCAATAAACACTGCTTGAAATCTACCTATAGTTGGAGGCTCTGGCCAATGGAGAATGTTGTGGCATAGCCTGCTATATTCCTCTCTACTGGGTCATCATTTGTTTTTTTGTTTTGAGGTAAGTAAAAGGTAATCATTGTTGAACTATTGTTTAAGCATTTACTGCTTTTTGTAAAATATTTAGTTTTTTCCTACTGCCCTTGAAATCTCTCATCGATTTCCAGATTCCCTGTACCGTTGACAGCCCCCCTCCCGAGTCTTCACCTCACCTCACCTCACCTCACCTCACCTCACCTCTCCTCCCTCTCTCCTCCCTCTCTCCTCCCTCTCTCCTCCCTCTCTCCCTCTCCTCTCCACTCCGCCCTCGCCCCTCTCCTCCTCCATCCTTTCTCCTCTCCTCCACTCCACCCTCTCTCCTCTCCACCCGCGCCTCTCTCCTCCACTCCACCCTCTCTCCCCTCCACCCTTTCTCCTCTCCTCCACTCCGCCCTCTCGACTCTCCTCCCCCTCCCAGCCCTTTCTCCCCCCTTCCACCCTTTCTCCTCCTCTCTGCCCTTTGTCCTTCCCTCCGCCCTCTCTCCACCCTTCTGCACTCTCTCTCTTCTCCGCCCTCTATTGTACTCCCCTCTGCCCTCTCTCTTCTCCTCTTCCTCCCCCCTTCCATCCCCTCCTGGGTCTAATTATCTCTCGATTGTCTAATCCTGCTTTGACCTGGATACTGCACTATCATAACCAGCCCTGTGCAACACCATAGGAGGTCTATTAGTAGGTACAAGATTTATGATTCAATACAATTTCTACTTTTCAATTTTGTCCTCCTGAAGCTTTCAGTGTACTTTTACCTGTGAGAAAAAGTGTTCTTTTTTTAAATTAAGAAATTACCTCATTATTTGGACTGCGGCAAACATTTATTTATAATTGAAGCTGCTCTCTGTGCAATGATTTACAGTAACACAAGGTTGGAGATTGCAAAAGTACACTGTCCCTTAGTGATTTTATGCTTTGATGCACAAAATGATAGAATAGCACAGCACAGAAGGAGGCCTTTCGGCCCATTGAGTCTGCGTCGGCTCTTTTGAAGAGCAGTCCAGTTAGTCCCACTCCCCCGCTCTTTCCCCATATGCCTGCAATTTTTGCTCCTTCAAGTATTTATCCAATTCCCTTTTGAAAGTTACTATTGAATCTGTGTCCACCATCCTTTTCAGGCAGTGCATTCCAGATCACAACTCGCTTGTTAAAAAAAAGTTTCCTTATGTTGCCTCTGGTTCTTTTGCCAATCACCTTAAATCTGTGCCCTCTTGTTATCAACCTTTCAGCCATTGGAAACAGTTTCTCTTTATTTACTCTATCTAAACCCTCTATCAAATCTCCTCTTGGCCTTCCCTGCTCTAAGGAGAACAATTTCTCCAGTCTATCCATGTAACTGTATCCCCTCGAACCATTCTCGTAAATCTCTTCTGTACTCGCTTCAAAGTCTTCACGTCCTTCCTAAGTTGTGGTGCACAGAATTGGACACAGTACTCCGGCTGGGGCCGAACTAGTGTTTTAGAAAAGTTTAGCGTAACATCTTGGCTTTTGTACTCTATGCCTCTATTTATAAAGCCCAGGATCCCATATGCTTTTATTAACTGCTTTGTTAACCTGTCCTGCCACCTTCAAAGATTTGTGCAGCAGCACCCCCAGGTCTCTCTCTGCTTGCACCCCCTTTAAAATTGTACCATTTAGCATGTATTGTCTCTCCTCATTTTTCCCACCAAAATGTATCACCTCACACTTTTCTGCATTGATTTTCATCTGCCATTTCGTCCGCCCATTCCACCAACCTGTCTATGTCCTCTTGAAGTCTATTACTACCTTCCTCAGCATTTACTACATTTCCAAGTTTCATGTCATCTGCAGATTTCAAAATTGTGCCCTGTACCCCCAAGTCCAAGTCATTAATGTATATAAAAAACAGCAGTGGTCCTAGTACTGAACCTTGGGGAACGCCACTGTATACCTCCCTCCAGTCCGAAAAACATTTACCACAACTTTCTGTGTTCTATCTCTTACCCAATTTTGTATCCATGCTGCTACTGGCCCTTTTATCCCATGGGCTTTAATTTTGCTAGCAAGTCTATTATGTGGTACTTTATCAAACGCCTTTTGAAAGTCCATATACACAACATCAACTGCACTGCCCTCATTCACCTTAGCAAAAAACTCAATAAAGTTAATCAAACACGATTTGCCCTTAGCAAATCCGTGCTGGCTCTCCTTTATTAGTCCAAGCTTGTCCAAGTGGTTGTTAATTTTCTCCTGGATTATTGTTTCTACAAGCTTCCCCACACCTATGTTAAACTGACTGGCCTGTAATTGCTAGGTTTATCCTTCTCTCCTTTTTTGAACAAGGATGTAACATTTGCAATCCTCCAGTCCTCTGGCACCATCCCTGTATCTAAGGAGAATTGGAAGATTGTGGCCAGCACCTCCGCAATTTCTACCCTTCCCTCAGCAACCTAGGATGCATCCCATCCGGACTGGGTGACTTATGCACTTTAAGTACTGCCAGCCTTCCTAGTACCTCCTGTTTATCTGTCTAGTATCTCGGCAACTTCCTTGTTTATGTTAGCTTTGGCAAAGTCCTCTTCCTTGTAAACACTGATGCAAAGTACTCATTTAGTACCTCAGCCATGCCTTCTGTCTCCACCAATCCATTTCCATTTTGGTCCCTAATCAGCCCCATCACTCCTCTGACAACCCTTTTACTGTTAATATGCCTACAGAACACCTTTAGATTCTGTTTTATGTTAGCCTCCACTCTATTCTCGTTCTGTTTCTTTGCCCCTCTTATTTCCTTTTTCACTTGTCCTCTGTACTTTTTATATTCAGCCTGATTCTCCCTTGTATTATCAAGCTGACATCTTTCATACGGCCCCTTTTTACTGCTTCATCCTACTCTCTAACTCCTTCGTCATTCAGGGAGCTCTAGCTTTGCTTGCCCTCCCTTTCCCCCTTGTGGGAATGTACATAGACTGTGCCCGAACCATCTCCTCTTTAAAGGTTGCCCATTGCTCCATTACATTTCTGTCTGCCAGTCTTTGACTCCTATTTACCCGGGCCAGATCCCTCCTCAATTCACTGAAATTAGTCCTCCTCCAGTTAAGTATTTTTATTCTAGATTGCTCCTTGTCCTTCTCCGTAACTAATCCAAACCTTACGATACTATGACCCCTATTTCCTCAAAGTGAACTTGGGACTGCCTACAACTTTGTATTACTTCCTAATTTTATACATGCCAAAAAAAATAAAGTATGTCAAATCTGTAGTTAAGCCCATGATTTCATAAAGATACGTTAGTCCAATAATTATTAGTTCCTCATGATTTATCTTTCGAAAGTGACTAAGTCATTGTTTTAATAACTAGCATACTGCTGGGCCCCATGAGAGTGCCATGGGAAAAGTTACACTTCTGTTTTCTTTCCAACCATGAAGAACACCATATTGTTTCCACTTCGCAGATCCTCGAATAACCAGCCAACATTGATAAATTGCTGTGCTGGGAACATTGTAGAACTTCATCCATTTTAAAGAAATTTTTCTACAGTTATCAGTGTGTTCATGTACAGATCTCTGCCCTTAGCCACAGATTGCTGCTTTGAGGTCAGGTTGAACTCTGGTAAAGAGTGAAGGTCAGAGGCACCAATACACAGACTTCACTTTGTTGATCTAGAGTCTTGGGGGGGGGGGGGGGGAGAAATTCAGTATCGCCCCCTTTGGGGCACAATTATCGGCCGGGAGCAAAGTTTAGCACCTGGTGCAAATTATCGCCTCCGACTGCAAACTTGGCTTCTATCACCCCTGGAGGTGATTGGAGTGCTAAAGCAGGCGCTACACACCTGTCTTAAGGCGCTAACGCCGAGGAGCAAGGGCGCTACCTCAGAGCGCTGGTGAAGCTCATGTGATGTCAGTCAGCAATGGAACACAGACACACTGGCGCTGGCCAGTTCTTAAAGGGGAGGGTCGATCTTGCTCTCTATCCACACTCTGCTCATTGCAGCCTTGAATCTCGGCCTGGAGAGACCTGTACATCAAATCTGCTGGAAAGAACAATGGAGAGGCCAGGGAAAGAGCTCAGAGTGCAGCCCCTCCAAAGTCTCTTCTAAATCGATGCAAGGAAGGTCAAATCAAAATGATTCTGCAAAGTGCTGCTTAGTACCCAAAACTCCTTCACACAGCGTTGAATCTCTCCAGAAGTCTCTCTCTCTCTCTCTCTCTCTCTCTCTCTCTCTCTCAAAATGAGTGGTGCAAAAATGTCACCGACAAAAAAAGGCAGGAAGCGGTCGCCTTTAAATAGCGCTCCCCCAGTCCCATCCTGACTACAAAACGTTCCCCTCAACCTGTCATTGCTAGCGGCAGGCGGAAAGGTAGGGGGTGCCACGCAATATCCGGTCTGGGGCGCTACCATGGCGATGTACGCTCGACTGACGTCATGATCTGCTGGTGCAGGAGATCGTGGCAGTAGTGTTTAGCGTTGCCGCAAAATGTCTGGTCAATTTCGCAAGCGGCGCAAAAATCGCCGTGCCTGGGCGCTAGTTGCTTTGCGCCCCATTAGTGCCCTCTTAGGGTACTAATGGGAGGCGCAAAGCAACCAAATTTTTCCCCCAAGTTCTATACATGTAGGGCTGAATTTCCTGTCTGTCATCATGGTGGCTGATCATTGATGGGCCAAAACTTCCAGCTGCCTCTAGGTTTGCTCTGACTTCATTTTCTGAGGTCAGAGGCATTGCAGTATTTCAGGAGATGCTGGAGCCATTTAGTCACCAGCCTCTGGTGGGGGGAAGAAGGGATATGGTAATCTTGCGGTACCTTACCACAGGATAAGTGCTTCTGGGGGAATCTTCCAGCTTAACACTAAAATCCCAAGACTACTTTTAGCAGTATATTATCTGTCAACTGGAGTGTGCTGTGTTAGATAGATTGTTTAATGTATTTTCCTCTGCTTAGTATTTTCTGCAGGATTTGTAGATGTTATACAAAATCTCCATGGCATCTTTTCTGAATTCTACCCCATAATGGTTTTAATGAAATATTCATAAGTACCTCCCACCATAGCTATGGCTCCTTACATAGACCTGCACTTGCTGATGAAATTTTTTCAGCCCACTGATGATAGCAACATAACTTGTTTTTATCACTTGCTGTGACTCTGTGTAATTTAGCAAGAAACTATTGATCTGAGAGGTTGATGTTCTCCACTTTGTGATGAGTACTGAAGACCCAAAGTGCAATGAGCTTGGGTCATCTCAGTCCAGTTCCCAATGTATACAAGCTCCCAACTGCTGTTCTCATACTTCACCCTAATTTGGCTAGTTTCCTTAGTTGGATCGTAACAATTAATGTTGCCATGAAAATACTACAGTGTTCATTGGGGCTTTTTAAGGCAGGAGTTGTAGTACATTGTGGGAAGCTTTGCCTTCATTTGACTAGACCCCTGCTATAGCTAACGTGCTAGTGCTTGATGCTGTCTTTGTGTGAAGTAGGCAATGCTCCATTCTCCAGTACCATCATCAGTCACTTTAATGAATCACCATGAATTTTTAAAAAAACATGTTAATGTCATCAAATATTTACTGCAGAAATGAATGTATTTTTGTATTGCTGCTCTTCCCCCAAAACTTTCTTTTTCATTTAAAAGCATGAATAATTTCAACTGTGCTTTTCTGATAGAACTCTGGACACTCCAGAAGCCAGCAGTTAATTGTTACTGTAAGCCACCAGATTTCATGAGGAGACTCCAGTTCTTGAACTTCTAAATCTGCAAATCAAAATTGTAAGTTTGCTCAGATAGATGACAGAAAGAATGAAGAATTGACTAATTTAATGGAAGAAAGAAACTGAAAAAACAAGTATGATGAAAACTAACGCAAACAAGATGCATAGAAGAATAAAAATTAAAGTATCACCTGCACTAGACTCTTTGGCTAGGTATTTTACATCAATGCTTTTGGCTTTATATAGACACAAAATCTATGATATAAACTGTGCTGTCAGATCACTAATACATTTTGGGGGCTAAATTGGATAGTCCCCGAAAATGGGCGTGGGGATTGCAAAGCGCGAATAACCTGTGCCCGTTCGATTTAATGCAGGTAGCATGGCATCTTTGTGCTGCCTGCTCATTATCATGATTTCTGCATGCAGCCAATGCTAACCCACTGTTGATTGGCTGCACGCATCATCAGGGTCCCAAAGTCGTTACTTGCTAGCACTACATGAAGGTAGCCTACACTGCTTAAAACTTGCCTGCACCTCTTAAAGTGGAGGTGCATTATGGCTGGAGAAGGTGCTGGGAGTTCTTTGTGAGCTGAATCTGACCTGGGAAAGAGAGAGGAATGGTTGAACATGGGAGGGAGTGGGTACTCAGGTTTTCCGACTCTGCACTGGAGGCCTTGGTGGAGGACGTGGAAAGGAGGAGAGCCATCCTGTATCCGTAGGGGTCCAGGAGTCCTTCCAGAAACAAGCTCAAAAGGCTGTGGGAGCAAATAGCCGTGGTGGTCAATGCCAGGAGTGCAGCCCCAAGGACCTGGATCCAGTGCCGTAAGATGTTTAATGACGTCATGCAAGCAGTCAAGGTCAGTGAATGCATCTTAAAATATCATATCCCACCATCTACACACTAGCCTCAGTCACTGCTCAATTCACCACACCCCCATCGCTCACCTACCAACAATCTCTATCAATCAGCACTCATACCTAACATTCATACACTTCACCTCACCCTCACACATTTGGCACTGTTGCAAGCCTCACACCCACATCTCTCAGCTTGCACACACTGCTAGCTAGACATCCACGACAACCACATCACCCAAACATATTGCATGACACTCACTGACACACTTCCCTCTCTCTTGCAGGAGAAGCTGGCACACAACCGGAGGCACCAGGAACTAACCGGAGTGGGGAGAAGCACGCCTGCATGCTCTAACCCCCATGGAGGAGACGGTGTTGGCCATTTTGCAAAGGGCCATTGCTGAGGCTTTGACCAGTGGCGGGGCTGAAACCATTGAAGATGATGATATCCTCATACCCAATCCTCCTTCTCACATCTTACTTTCCACTCATCCCACAATCGCTTTTGACTTACAAGCTGCAGACTGTGAAAGCATACACTTTCCTTTCCAATACTCGAAGTGCAACCTGGCCAGGCAGTGGAGGAAGACTAAGAAGACAGTGACGATGAAGACACACCATCATTTGATTTCCCTCACAGCCACCAGCTCAGATACTGACACTGCGCGTATCCTAGAGGATAGATTAGAGGCGGGATCTGCACGTGGTGAGTCACCGGAAATAAGTGCGCCACAGCCAGAGGGCGAGGTAGCACATGAGTTCTGCTGCAGAATACTCGGGTTAGGAATTGGAATGGGCCAGGCTACAGAAGACGGCTGAAGGGTGTATACAACAAATTGCTTGGTGCATTGGGAAGCCTGCCAGAAAGCCTGCATTCAGTGTCAAGGAGCATGGAGGAGGTCTGCACCAATTTGGCACAGGGCTTTGCGCAGAGCTCGCAGCCCATCCTTTCCAGCATGGAAGTGGTGGCCAACTCCATCAACACACTTGTGGACCCAACCTTGATGCAGCATCTGACGGCTGATGTCTCAGCTTCCATTACAGCACAAGTAGCTTCCACCAAAAGTCTGAGCATTGTAGTGGAAGCTCAGACTGAAGTCATGCAAGCTCAGGCTGTTGCCATCATGGCTGTGGATACCAGTGTTCAAAGGGACTTGCAGTGTGTCTTAGCAGTCCAGTATTCTGTCCTCCAACAAATTACAAGGAATGCTGATGCGCGCCCTGAGGGAGTGGCAGTGGCTCCGTGGAGCACAAACCGGTGCCTTCTCTCAGGATGACCGCATTCCTACTCCCACCCCTGCCACTCCACCAGTGCCCTTGCTGTTGCCTGTCAGCCAGCCCGCCCAGACTGCTGCCACCCATGCCGAGGTAGTGCAGTCTACAGCCGAGCCTTCTAGGCCCAGAGCTGCTCGAGGTTGTCCTCCAAGGCCATCTGCAGTCTCCCCCACTGAAAGTCAGCAGCCTTCCACCAGCCATGCTGCAGCCACTGGGATAGCACTGCGTAGGAGATCTGGGACAGGTAAAGGCACACTGAAGACAGACACTAAGGGAATGCACAAGGGTGATTAATTTAAGATTGTATGCAATATGACATGATTTAATTTATAATTTGGTTTGGAATGTTTATTTTATGTTCGCTTTTATTTTTGCATTGTGGCCAAGAGGATGATGTGATGGTCAGTGACAGAGGGAAGGTAAGGAGTGTGGGGACAGTTGGTGACTGGGGAATTGGGGTTGAGGTTACTGGAATCACACTTGAATTAATTCTTCACGTACAGCCTGGGCAGAAAAGGGCTGTCTAAGTTGCAGCCTCCCTTTTCCTTCTCTTCTGCCTCCTCCTCTTCCACGTCCTCCTCTTCTTCCTCGTCCACCTCCTCTTTCTTGCATACCACCACGAATCTTGAGATCCGCTCTGCCGAGTACTGCAGGGCTCCTCCAGAGCGGTCCAAGCAGTGGAATCGTTGCTTCAGCCACCAATGATCTGCTCTATCACATTTCTTGTGGCAGCATGGCTCTCATTGTGTGCATGCTGCGCATGTGTGCGTGGGTTATGAACCAAAGTCATGAGCCATGTTGTCCGCGGATAGCCCTTGTTATCCAGTAGCCACCCTCTGGTTTGTTGTGGTGGCTGAAATACAGCTGGCACAGCAGACTGCTGCAGAATGAAGGCATCATGACTGCTGCCAGGGTACCAAGCATTGACCTGCATGCTGTGCTGCCTATGTTCCTGAACCAGCTGCATGTTGAGGGAGTGGAAACCCTTTCTGTTCCGGTACATGGCAGAGTTGACATGCGGCGCTCGCAGAGCAATGTGCATTCAGTCAATGACACCCTGCACCATGGAAAAGCCTGCAAGCCTTGCAAAACCTTGTGCTTGCTCTGCCTGCTTCTCTCTGCCAAGAGGGAATGAAATGAAGTTGTCTCTCTTTGAATAGAAAGACTTGGTGACCCCCCCTTATGCAACAGTGGATGGCAAACTGCGAGACGTTGCTATTATTTTCAGCACCAACCTGGAAGGAGCCAGACGCATAAAAGCTCATATCCACGGTCACCTTCACAGCCACTGGCAAGGTGGTCCTTGCCCTGCTCTGAAGTTAGAGTTGTGGCTGCAGCAGTTGGCAGATTTCAGTGAGGACCTCCTAGTGAAACACAGACATCTCAAACATCAGATGTCGCTGAGATTCAGATAGGAGAATTACTCCCTGAACATCCTGGGCAGATATGGTCTCCTGCTGAGAGCTCTTCTCCCCCCTCCTCCTCCTTCCTCTTCTAGCAGCTTGTCCTGCTCTGCGTTGCCTCTGCTCATTCTCCCAGTCATGCTCGATTCTAGGAGGAAGGCCTACTCGTGCGCCCATGTCTGGGAGCAAATAGTTTGTGCAGAAGCCTTGAAGTCAGCAAAACATACTTCAGCACCTGCCATACCACTCCCTGTAGACTTTTGCAACTTTAAATAACTCTAGAAACCACCAAACACTTCTACAAACACAGCAACAGCCAGTAGAAATCAACCAATAACTAACCTGAAAGAAGTTGATGATCCCTTTAAATAATGTTGGTTGGGGGTCCTTCATGTTGCTTAACTCATAATGCATCTGAGATAACAAGCCAAAACCCCTGTCTGTTAATTATTCTTCAGCATCTGGATTTATTCCTATGCCTCCGTAGGATCTCTCTCCAGTCTTCAATAAGCAATTGAAATCATATCAGATCTCTTCCTAGTTTAAAACTATTGAGCAACGTTATTGAGCAAACTTTGAATATGTGACAATATATAGAATTTCTACTAAACATATATATCCTCTCCTTGAAAGGGAAAAACCATAAAAGGTTATGATCTATGTGCTAAACTGTCCTTCATAAACAACATTTATAGGCTCACCTATCATTCTTTTTGTATCATTTGAGCTGTGGGATCTAACAAAATCGAAAAGCTGCCTTTTTTGTGAACATTTCAAAATTGTTCATCTTAATCTGGCTCAAAAGACAGTTCTAAATTAATTTATTTTTATACCTCTTAACATGTTGCCAAGGCTTGTTAGAAATTCATAACTGCCAGTCTCGTTCAACTGAGCATTCAACTGCCAATCATTCAAATAACAACTAATCACCATCTGTATACATTTTGAATTTGTGTTTGACTCTCCGACAAACATGTTATCAGAGCTTCATATCCCCTGGTACTGACAAAAAGTGTGATTGTGAATAATCTGGTAACAACACAAAGCAAAACTCATTGTTAAAAAACATGGTCATGTTAAAAGATTTTTATCAAAAATGTATTGAGTTCTTTGAACAGACGTCTGATAAAGAAGCATGCTCACATTTACATATAAACCGGAACTAGTTTGATTTGTGTAATATTTTATCTCTTTTTCCCACAGTGAATCTAAATTCATCCATTTCTACACTGTTTGAATTTGTTCTTTATGCTCAGCCCGAGTTAGAAGTTGGATAAATATAAGGAGAAAATGTACATGGCAAACAGAATATTCTTGATGTTCTCATCAACAGAGTTCAAATGCCAGGGAACATATTATTGAAAAGACAAAAATCTTGATATTTTATGCGATTCGGTTTCGAAATTGAGAGAAGATACTGGGGGTGAAATTGGTTTTTGGTGATTGTGCAAAACAGACGATAGCAAGTCGGCAGTCTGTTTTACACCCCACCGAAGTTAATGAGAAAGAAAATCGAGCAAGGTGTAAAGCAGACTGCTGATTTGCTATCGCCCGTTTTGTGCTATTGCCAAAGACCAGTTTCACCCCCTCGATATCTGGAGTGCCAGATTTGACGCTGTCACACATGTCTGAACCCTTTCCAAAACATTCGTGGAATTTTGAGACCAAGGTGTCTAAACTGGAGATAGAAGCCAGTAGTTTATCTAAGTGTGATGTTCCGTGGGCTTTATAACACTGAAGAGAGTGAATTAGTGTCACATCAACCTTGCTGTGTTCTAAAGCTGTAAAATGGGTGATTCAGAGTTGGTGAAAAGGTTAAATAATTACCTGTTCCATTTACCAGAAAATGTCAATGTTTTTGCTTTATTTTGTTGTGATCGGTTTCCTCAAATCGATGGTTTGTTTTGTGTAGTATTCAGAAACATGAAACTACAAATCATCTCAAAGTCAGAGTGAAAGCTCCCAAAATATATCTGGGTCTGAGGATTTACATCTTTCTTTGTTGCTCATTCGGGATTTGATTTGGGGTTGATTCAGACTTGTGCTGCTTTGTGTAAGACTGGCTTGGAGGTGCACCAAAAATAAGAGTGACTTATTCACAACCCAAAAGATACCTGTAAACACTTCCCTCCACCTTGATAGAATCCACAGATTCTAAAAGGAGCATGGGCAAAAGAATAGAAAGGAATCTGGGGGGAAAAAACCTTTACCACCACCGTTTGTAATAAAATGCATAAAGGCCAACTCAATCTTTCACATCAGATGTGAACTTCATAGATTCTGCCCTTTCCTGTCACAGAAATGCTGAAGAGGAGGTGGCCTGAGTGACACACTTTTATACACACATTCTGCTTCTCTGTAATCAAAACATCTTGGAAGCAATCCAGAGTGCCACGAAGGTCATGGCCAGCATTGATGTCCCTTTAGATCCATTCCTCATCTGTTGAGCCTATCTACACGATTGTGAGATCCACCTGAGATGCACAGACTAGTACAACTCTCACTACTGGCAGTAAGGTGATGCATATGCTCCCCGCTGTATGACAAAACAAAACCCTACTCCTCCCACGGCATACATGCCTACCTGTGGGACATCTGTGTGTGATCTATAGCCTCTGCTTAGAACTGGGAAAATATCCAACAGTCTGGAGCTCCTTCATAGACATCTATACAACAGATCCCTTCTCAAAGACTCCAAGTACCCATGCAGAAAGCTATCCTTGGTATTGCTTGATGGTTACACAGAATGTTAAAACTGGAAAAGTGCTCCATTTTTCAGGATTGACGTGCTTCACGTTAATGAACACAACAATTCATCCCAAAAATAAATGTAAAAAGTAACCAAAACGAGACACAATATGCCAAAGATGGTATCATGCATGCTTTATGGTATTATGATAACTTCTGGTGACTTGCATTTTATAGATCGACTTGCACAACCTTGCATTCGATTTGTTTTGGCAGTAACATTTCCGGTACAGTGAGTTCTTCTTGCACTTTATTTAATAGTGCAGCCATCACTGTGTAATCATACCTGCTATTCCATTACAAATATGCATTACATTGCAGTTTTCAATGCTGGATTCTCAATATTAAATGTAATTTGTCCTGCATATGTCCAGTTGTAATCTCACTGCAGATCTCTCTGAAAGATATCTATCATATCTGAGTATCCTACATTTCTGCACAAATTTATCATAAGTTAACAGATGATGCAATCTGCTCACCTTAGCTTTACTGATATAGTCTTTGACGTAAGAAAACTACTAGGCACTTGGTCTAAGCGTTAAACAAAGCTTTAATCAACTGTTTTACAACATGGAGGTCTAGTTGTGTCCTTCACTAGTTCCTGTTAAGGAATGTCCTGAGCAAGCTGGGCCCATGCCCGAGTATTTATACTCTCCCTGGACAGCGCCACCAGCAGGCCGCCCAGTATTATTTCATAAGTCATTTCCACATGAATGACAAGATTCATGTCAGTCTTCATAATTGTAATAAATGTTATGAAAAGTAGGGATTTCAGGACCAATCCTGTGGGAATAGCATTTTAAATTTTAAGCTGTTTCGCGTTAGTACCTGAATCGCATATACATCTGAATGGGGAAAAGTGGTTTGACTTAGAAGTTTTATGTGATGTTGTTTGAGAGTATACAATGTTAAAATAGCATTTATTATAAAGAATTACATAGAATATACAGCACAGAAACAGGCCATTCAGCCCAACTAGTCTGTGATGGTGTTTATACTCCACACAAGTCTCCTCCCATTTCACCTACCTCATCTCAGCCTTTCAGCATATCTTTCTATTCCCTTTTCTCTCATGTATTCTCTAGTTTCCTGCATTTTCTGCTTTTATTTAAGGTGTGATTATTTTGATTCTATGGCCCAGAATTCGCGGTCAGCAGTGAAGCGAAGGTGTTCCTTTGTGGGGAGGGGGGCGCAGCCTGTGGGGGAGCTGTCATTGACCGAGCGCAACTTCAGGATTTCTGCATGTACCTGTGCATGCACCAAATCCCGAAGCTGCGGTCAGTTTCAAAGGCTGAGTGATGGTGAAAACTGTCAATTCGCCATCATCCCGACCACAAATTCCAGGCCAATGCAATTCTATGTAAAACGTTTTAGGTCGATGACCTTTCATCAGAACCCTTTCATAATTACACCTTATTTGTGTTTGACAGCTGTATGTAAAGAAAGAAAGACTTGCATTTATATAACGCCTTTCACGACCACCGGACGTCCCAAAGCGCTTTACAACCAATGAAGTACTTTTGAAGTGGAGTCACTGTTGTAATGTGTGAAACGCGGCACCCAATTTGCGCACGGCAAGCTCCCACAAACAGCAATGTGATAATGACCAAATAATCTGTTTTTGTTATGTTGATTGAGAGATAAATATTGGCCAGGACACTGGGGATAACTCCCCTGCTCGTCTTCAAAATAGTGCCATGGGATCTTTTACGTCCACCCGAGAGAGCAGACGGGGCCTCAGTTTAATGTCTCATCCGAAAGACGGCACCTCCGACAGTGCAGCGCTCCCTCAGTACTGCACTGGAGTGTCAACCTTGATTTTTGTGCTCAAGTCTCTGGAGTAACACCCAAACCTGTTTTCTCGTGGATTGTGAAGTGAATAATAATGCTACACCATCATGTCACCAGAAAATAGATACTAGCTGTTAAACACATGGAATTAATCACTCAGAATGAATGAAACAATTCCTTTATGAAGCCTTTTGAAGAACTCTGATAGTTCAAAGCATTAGGTTTGGTACTTTATATTAGTCTTTATGTGCTGACAAAAATTGATACTGTCTGTTTAATTAGCACTTAGGAGGAGAGATAACGGCCCTGAATTTGCGGTCAGAGGCTTCCGCGGGGAAATGCCTCTGATCCACAAATAAAATGCCCGCGTACCTGGTGGTCTGGGAGGTATGGAGACTCGCGCTCCTGGGCCTCTCCGGGTACCTGCGGGAAGATGCCCACGTATCCCAGGGCCGCAGGTGGTTCGCGCGCGCCCCTGGCGTCACATGGGCCGGCCCAACGAATGACAGAAGGGAATAGAATCCCCATTCATACTTATGGGGTTTTCATACATACGGAATCCCCATAAGTATGAATGGGAATACTCCAAAAATACCTCTACACTACAAATAAATAAAAAAAACATCACATATTTAAAATTAATTAAAATGTCATTTAATTAAATATTTAAAACAAATTTAATTTTTTGAAAAATAAATTTACATGTTTCAAAGGGGCTAAAAAATAAACTTACCTTATTTCACAGGTTTTTATTAATTTTATTTTTCTGTTTTTTAAAACTCTAACGCTGGTAAAAGCAGGCGTAAGAATTTCACGGGCATTCGCTGGGCAGAAGTTGGGCAAATAGCGCAACTCTCCGCCCACGGATGCCCTTTTTCCGGGGATGTGGATGATCTGTCCAGAAGATTCTTGACAGATCGCAAGTTCCGGGTTTTAGCGCATGCCTAAACCCAGAACTTGCGTGGCCCTTTCGGGCGCGTACGCACCGCAAATTACGGCCCAACGTGATTAGAATGAGCAAAGATTCTTTTGACGTATTGTACTGTATTTTGACCTTTTGTCTTTTAAAGTATCTGCTGAGTTGAGATGAACAAAAACAGTACAGCACAACAAAAGGAAGAAGAACTAGTCGCCATTAAAACTGTAAGATCAAGCTGATGAACTAATGAAGCTACATCTGTCTGTGTTAATGTATCACAAGACCATGTATTTTCATTTCTGACTCTTTTTAGCATAATATAATTAATATCTCACAGTGAGAGAACTTCTGATCAACTGTGGTTCTTTATACATCTATCCAATACTGTTTCCTCAGATTATGCAAAATTCAAAGATCGTACCAAGATAAAAGAATGATTGCTGTCTACTTTATGCATGTTTCAAATATAAAAATCTTCTTGTCAGGGGTTGTCTGGTTAGGTGGGTGTTGCACAGCTAAATTACATTTCCTTCACAGCCCCGACTGCTAATTTGACTTTGTGTGCTGTTTTACATGAATACTTTTCACCACCTCTTAGCATGCAAAGTAGATTTTCTGAAAACTGTTGGATCAGAAATACTGCAGTGATTTTATTTTCAATATATATTGTATATTGCACCTGGCGGAACCTGAACTTTTTGGCATTTGGCAAAAGTAGAATTTTAAAATGTATACTATTTTATGTAGCTGTGCGGTAAGATGTCTATTTTATGTTGGCTCAGTAGTAGCAATCTTGCCTTTTGTGTTAGAAGGTCAAATGTTCAAGCCCCACTACAGACCTGAGCACATAATTTAACTCACATTTGAGTGCAGCACGGAGGTAGTGTTGCAGAATCAAAAGTGATGTCTTTCAGATGAAAGTTTAAACTGAGGCCATATCTGCTGCTTCAGGTGGAAGTAGAAGGATCCCATGGCACTAAAAGAAATAAGGAAAGAGTGGCATTCATACAGCTCCTTTCATGACCTCAGGACATCTCAAAGCGCTTTACAGCCAATGAAGTACTTTTTGAAGTGCAGTCATTGCTCTAATGTAGGAAACGTGGCAGACAATTTGCACACAGCAAGGTCCCACAAACAGCTATGATGTAATGACCAGATAATCTGTTTTTTAGTGATGCTGGTTGAGGGATAAATATTGGCCAGGACACTGGGGAGAACTTCACTGCTCTTCTTCAAAATAGTGCCATGGGATCTTTTATGTCCACCTGAGAGGGCAGACAGGGCCTCTGTTTAATGTCTCATCTGAAAGACGGCACCTCCGACAGTGCAGTGCTCTCTCAGTACTGCACTGGAGTGTTAGCTTAGATTTTGTGCTGAAGTCTCTGGAGTGGGACATAGCCAAGTCTAGAGGTGACAAAGACGTTGATGAGAGGCAGCAGATGGACTGAGGCAGCTGATTTTACAGAGGTGGAAGTAGGCAGTCTATGTGATGGAGGGGATATGCGGTAGGGAACTTGGCTTGAGGTCGAATAGAATGCCTAGGCTGTGAACAATTTGGTTCAACCTGAGAGTGTGGCTGGGGAGGGGGATGGAATTGGTGGCGAGGGTACAGAGTTTGTGGTGTTGGCCGGAGACAATGGGCTGGATTTTGATACTGGGGACGTGATGGAGTCGGGAATCCCACTTTTTGGGTTGTAGACCCGCCTCCATCGACTTGTGGGCAACCCACTGTATTTTCCCTTGATTGACCTTGTTGAGCCCGCCCAGTGAGCTCAGCAGGCCAATTAAGGGCCACCCGGCAACAGGTGACGTCACAGATTGACATTTCATCTGTCAAGAGCTTTTGACAGATGAAATATCAGCGTTTGACAATTTGTCTTCTAACTTGAGTCCTTCCTCTCAGGCTGAGTTAGAAATCATTCCAGCACAGAAAACAGAGGCTGAAACTTTAGACAGCACCACGGCCTTTCTGCTTTCTGTGCCGGTGAGATTTCTGACTCCCGAGAACTGAAGGGCTGACACCTGCAGGAGGAAGTTAAGGTAAGTAAAACTTTTTCCCACACTTTACACTTGCCTTACACACTTACCTCTGTACACATGCACCCATCACTCACCTGCCCACCGGACATATCGCCCCTCCAACCCCTGCAGACCCACGGTCCGCCCCGATAACTTGGCGTGGTTGGCACCTGTCAGGAAGCTCACATTTCAGCCATTAAAATAGGGAGTAGGCAAAAAACTGCCTGTTAATTACCTGTTAACAGGCAGTTAATTGTCACTAATCCCCTTCCCGCCTCGGGGAGGCGACTCCCAGCACAGGTCGGGTACCCGCCTCCAGCGAAACTGGCATGGAGGCGGGATGGGGTCGGGACCCCCGAATCTGCAACTTTAACCCCCCACACGCCTCCAAACCCGACTCCACGGGTCAATGAAAATCCAACCCAATGGCTTCAATCTTCCCAATGTTTAATTGGAGGAAATTGTGGCTCACCCGGGACTGGATGTCGATCTAAGCAATCTGACAACACCAAGGGAGTGGAGGAGTTGTGAGAGGTGGTGGAGAGGTAGAGTTGGATGTCATTAACATTAATGTGCAGGCTGACCCCATGTCTTCGAATGATGTTGCCAAGGGGCCGGAGGCCAAGCATAGACCTTTGGGATCTCAACAACAAAAAATAATAAGAACATAAGAACATAAGAACATAAGAAATAGGAGCAGGAGTAGGCCAATCGGCCCCTCGAGCCTGCTCCGCCATTCAATAAGATCATGGCTGATCTGATCCTAACCGCCAATCTACTATCTATCACAGAACCATCTCCTGAACCTAACAGAATTGCACACACGAAATAGGAGCAGAATCAGGCTACACAGTCCCTGGGCCCGCTCCACTACCCACAGGGCCATGACCGATCCGAACCTAGACTCATGTCCAAATTCCTGCCCGCTCCCCGTAACCCTTAATGCCCTTTACTTCTAGGAAACTGTCTATTTCTGTTTTAAATTTAATTAATGTTGTAGCTTCTACAGCTTTTTGTGGCAGCATATTCCATGGACCTACCACCCTCTGAGTGAAGTAGTTCCTCCTCATCTCAGTTTTGAAAGAGCAGCCCCTTATTCTAAGACTATGTCCCCTAGTTCTAGTCTCACCCGTCATCGGGAACATCCTCCCCGCATCCACCCGATCCAACCCCTTCACAATCTTATATGTTTCAATAAGATCGCCTCTCATTCTTCTGAACTCCAATGAGTAGAGTCCCAATCTACCCAACCTCTCCTCATATGACCACCCCCTCATCCCCGGGATTAACCGAGTGAACCTTTTTTGCACTGCCTCGAGAGCAAGGATGTCTTTCCTTAAGTAAGGACACCAAAACTGTATGCAGTATTCCAGGTGCGGTCTCACCAATACCTTGTACAACTGAAGCAATACCTCCCTATTTTTATATTCTATCCCCCTAGCAATGAAAGCCAACATTCCATTTGCCTTCTTAATCACTTGCTGCACCTGCATACTAACCTTTTGAGTTTCGTGCACCAGGACCCCCAGATCCCTTTGCACTTCAGTACTCTCCAGTTTCTTGCCATTAAGATAATAAATTGCTCTAGGATTTTTCCTGCCAAAGTGCATCACCTCACACTTTCCAGTGTTGTATTCCATCTGCCAAATCTCTGCCCACTTACTTAGCCTGTCTATGTCCCCTTGCAGGTTTTTTATGTCCTCCTCACTCACTACTTTCCCTCCCATCTTTGTATCATCTGCAAATTTTGATATGTTACACTTGGTCCCTTCCTCCAAATCGTTAATATAGATTGTGAAGAGTTGGGGACCCAGCACTGACCCCTGTGGAACACCACTAGTTACTGATTGCCAGTCTGAGAATGAACCATTTATCCCAACTCTTTGCTTTCTGTTAGATAGCCAATCCTCTATCCATGCCAGAATATTACCCCCAATCCCGTGATTTTTTACCTTAAGCAATAATCTTTTGTGTGGCACCTTGTCAAATGCCTTTTGGAAGTCTAAATACACTACGTCCACTGGTTCCCCTTTATCCACTCTATATGTTACTTCCTCAAAGAACTCCAGCAAATTTGTCAAACATGACTTCCCCTTCGTAAAACCATGCTGACTTTGTCCTATTAAATTATGATTATCCAAATGTCCTGTTACTGTTTCCTTAATAATGGACTCCAAAATTTTACCAACCACAGATGTTAGGCTAACCGGTCTATAGTTACCAGCCTTCTGTCTACTGCCCTTTTTAAATAAGGGTGTTACATTAGCAGTTTTCCAGTCTGCCGGGACCTTAGCGGAAATCCAGGCATGTATTTAGCACCTTTAACATAGGAAAGCATCCCAAGGTATAGTAGAAGGTTAAGTTTCAAATATGGCAGCGGTGCTGAACCTATCGGCAAGAAGCAGGGTTTAAGCGTTGAAACACAAGCCGCAGTCTTCAGCATTACAGAAAGAGCTACTGCGGCCTTGGGCAGGAGGGAAAAGAAATGGGCCATTAAGGTAAGCCTGCCATCATTTGCATGTGGTGGGATGGGCAGTGTAGTTCGTCTCCATTGGAGGAGAAGGAAAATTCTTCCAGCATTTCCTAGAGGCAGGAATTCTGCAATGGGCCTCCTCGATCCATTTTCCTCCAATGGCCATACTGGGACCACACACAAAAATGGGCAGAAGCCAGATCTTAAAGTTCAAAATAAAAAGGAGAGGTTATTTCACTTCATGGTCTTTCCCCAGCTGAAAATGATGGGATGAAAGTGAAGTTCTGCATGGATACTCCCACTTGTTCCTGGTAATGTTGACAGAAGAGACCCCAGAAAAATGTTTTGAAAGGTGTATATACAGTTTTTTTTAATGGTTTTTCGTGGCTCTTCTACCGAAGATACAACGGATGAACATGAGAATCCCTGCAGAAATTCACGCCCATATTTTTGTGTCAGTATCTTTACTCAGTGTATGAACCCAACCTTATCGAATTCTGTGACGAACTAATAGAAAGTGTAGACAACGGTAAGGTAGTAAATGTAATATATTTGTGCCGCAAAATTCAGAGCCTTAGCGCTGGAAGTTGAGGCGGGTTTCAAGAAAACAATGGTGACCGCCTCGCTTCTGGCCACTTCTGGTACAGCCCGCACTGATTGCCATCTTGGTGAGGGTGATAGCATGGGTGGGATGTGTGTGCGCCGGCAGTATGCAGAGTAGGCAGATCGTGACGTCAGTCAGTGTGCAACGCTGAGTTGGTGCACGACCTGCCATTTTGGATGTCGCCGTTCCAATCAATGCCCTCTCCTGAACAGGCACAGCTGAACATGCGTTCAGCTGCATGAAGGACCCTTGCTGGAAGACATTTAAAGCATTGTTAGAGTCTGCAGGGACTGCTGCTGGATGTTGGGTAGGTGTTGGTTCCTACTGGAAGGCCTCTGCACACATCACTTGCTCCCAGTCATGGGGGGTCTACTTGCAGTCTCCCTTGCTTAATGTGCAGTTGATGTGTGACTATGCCCAGCACATCATGATGGTGAATGCCCGCTATCCTGGCAGCAGTCATGATGCCTTCCTCCTGCGCCAGTCTGGTGTGCCAGCAATCTTCCAGCCACCACGTTGAACTCGAGGGTGGCTGCTCAGTGACCAGGGCTATCCACTCTACACCTTGCTGATGAATCCCCTCCGCAACCCCACCATTCATGGCCAACAATCATATAACAGTCATGCTGTCACGAGGAACCTCATCAAGCAGAACATCGGGGTGATCAAACAATGGTCTTGATCCCTTGACCGCTCTGGAGGAGCTCTCCAGTACTCATCGGAGCAGGTGTCCCAATTCGTGGTGGTCTGCAGTACCTGAATCCTGTAAGAAATCGTGAATTGTAAGAAATAATGGCTTTATAAAACAAATAAGCTCATCCGAGCTGAGCAGCCAGGATAAGCTGTGAATACAGCTGTGGTACAAAGAGCTGAGGTCATTGCAAGGTCATAACACAAAACAGGCATTCGAGTGGGCATAACTAGGGCTGATAAGGGGTTGAGTAAGATCAACAAGCTGTCTAGGAGAACGTGCAAGAGATAAGCAAAGGGATGGTCTCGTAAGACTGGGAGGGATGTGCTACAGGTGCATATTCCTCCATAAATGGACAATTGAATGGGTAAAAGTGATTAAAACAAGTGATTGACGTGAGGTATCCACCAGCCCCTAAAATAAGGTATATAAACGGGCAGCCGAGAGGGAAAGGCAGGCAGAGAGGAGGAGAGCTTCCTCTGGGGTGGATCTCATGCTGGCTTTGGCTTAACACCTTGTTCAAGCTCAACTTCTGAGGTGGATTCTATGCTGGCTTCAGCCTAACACCTCCGCCAGCTCAGAAGATGACCAAAGAGGAAGAGACCGCGGCTGCAGGGATCCGAGACCACCGTTCGGCCTCAACGTCCGTCCGTCCACCCATCCGTTCCGAGGCCGGTAAACTGTTCTCATCTGTTATGGGTTGTATGCCTACTATTGCGTGTTGTACATAACTTAAACTGCCGCTCCTTAATAAAGTGACCTATGACTCCTAAGACCCTTTGGGTAATCTGTGTATGACCTGTGATCCAATTCTTACAATCCTCCAGAACTTGGCCATGATGAGAGCACAGCATTAGCCACCATGGGTTGCGCGACCACCTCAGGAAGATGGGGAGTAAGCGGAGGAAGGGAGGAGACAGCCTGCAAATCCTCATTCCGAACAGGCTGTCTGTGCGCACCATCAGACATTGGTTTCAGTGAATGAAACCCCAGATGCCCGTTGCTCAACACTTCCCCACCTTACCATCCCTCTATCACAGAACATCACAGCTTCCTCTTGCGCACAGGGCTGAAATGAAAGCTACCACAAAACAAACATTCCAAACATAATTCATAAATGATTAATTCCAATATTACATTACAAATTAACTAATCACCCTTGTGCATTCCCTTAGTGTCTATCTTTCGTGTTCCTTTGCCTATTCTAGTGCTCTTACGAAGTGCTACCTCAGTGGCTGCAGCATAGTTGGTGGAAGGCTGCTGACCTTTTGTGGGGGACACTGCAGATGGCCTTCCAGGATGACCTCAAGCAACTCTGGGCCTAGAGGGCCTGGCTGTAGACTGCATCACCTCCGCATAGGCGGCAGCAGTCTGGGCTGACAGGCAACAGCAAGGGCACTGGTGGAGTGGCAGTGGTGGGAGTACGAATGCTGTCATCCTGAGAGAGGACAGCAGGTTCTTGCTCCACGGAGCCTCTGCCACTCCCCCGTGACGGCGCCTCAGCATTCCAAGCCATCTGTTCCTGGACAGATTGCTGGACTGCTGTGAAACTTTGCAAGCCCCTTTCCACACTGGTAAGCCCAGCCATGATGGCAGCAAGCTGAGCCTTCATGAGAGCAGTCTGAGCTTGCATTACAGCAAGCTGACCCTACATGACAGACGTCTGAGCTCCCACTGCACAGCACTCGGATGTTGGGTCACTTTCGCTTGCGCTGCAATGGAAGCTGCAGCATCGGCCATCACACCCAGCATCATGGTTGGGTTCACAAGTGCTCGAATGGAGTTGCCCATCATTTCCATCCTGGAAATCATGGGCTCCAAGCTCTGCGCAAAGCCCCGTGTGACGTTGGAGCCATAGAGTCATAATGGCACAGAAGGAGGCCATTCGGCCCATTGAGTCCGTGCCGGCTCTCTGCAGAGCAATCGAGTCAGTCCCATTCCCCCACTCTATCCCCGTAGCCCTGCAAGTTTATTTCCCTCAAGCGCCTATCCAGAATCCCCTTGAAAACATTGAGGGGGAGAAATTCAGTATCGCCCCGTTTGGGGTACAATTACCGTCCGGGTGCAAAGTTTAGCGCCTGGCGCTAATTATCGCCTCCGGCTGCAAACTTGGCTTCGATAGCCCCTGGAGGTGATTGGAGCGCTAAATCAGGCACTACACACCTCTCTTAAGGCGCTAACACCGAGGAGCGAGGCGCTACCTCAGAGCGCTGGCGAAGCTCATGTGATGTCAGTCAGCAATGGAGCCGACCAGTTCTTAAAAGGGAGGGTCGATCTTGCTCTCCATCCACACCCTGATCATTGCAGCCTTGAATCTCGGCCTGGAGAGACCTGTACATCAAATCTGCTGGAAAGAAAAATGGAGAGGCCCAGGGAAAGAGCTCAGAGTGCAGCCCCCACAGTCTCTTCTAAATCGATGCAAGGAAGGTCAAATCAAAATGATTCTGCAAAGTGCTGCTCAGTACCCAAAACTCCTTCACACAGCATTGAATCTCTCCAGAAGTCAGTCTCTCTCTCTCTCTCTCTCTCTCAGAATGCGTAGTGCAAAAATGTCGCCGACAAAAAAAGGCAGGAAGCGGTTGCCTTTAAATAGCGCTCACCCAGTCCCTTCCCGACTGCAAAACGTTCCCCTCAATCTGTCGTTGCTAGCGGCAGGCGGAAAGGCAGCGGGGTGCCACTCAATGTCCGGGGCGTTGCACGTGCGACTGATGTCACGAACTGTGGGCGCAGGAGATCATGGCGGTAGTGTTTAGCGCCTCCGCAAAATGTCTGGTCAATTTTGTGAGTGGCGCAAACATCGCCACACCCGGGAGCTAGTTGCTTTGTGCCTCATTAACACCCCTTAGGGCGCTAATGGGAGGCGCAAAGCAACCAAATTTATCCTCGAGTGTCTCCGCTTCCACCACTTCCGTCGGCAGCGAATTCCAGGTCCACACCACTCGCTGCATAAAAAAGTTTTTCCTCACATCCCCCCTGTATCTCTTGCCCAAAACCTTAAATCTATGTCCCCTAGTCCTTGTACCATCAACTAGTGGGAACAGCCTTTCCCCATCTAGCCTATCCAAATCCGTCATAATCTTGTACACCTCTATCAAATCACCCCTCAACCGCCTTTGCTCTAATAAAAACAAATCCAGCTTCTCCAACCTGTCCTTGTAGCTAAGATCCCCCATCCCCGAAACTATTCTGGTAAATCTCCACTGCAGCCACTCAAGGGCCTTCACATCCTTCCTAAAGTGTGGTGACCAGAACTGGATGCAATACTCCAGTTGTGGCCTAACCAGTGCTTTATAAAGATTCAGCATAACCTCTCTACATTTGTACTCAATACCTCTATTTATGAAAGCCAAGATCCCATATGCTTTGCTAACCACTCTCTCAATATGTCCTGCCACCTTCAGGGACCTATGTACATTAACTCCCAGGTCCCTCTGTCCCTGCACACTCTTTAGAATTGTGCCATTAAGTGTATATTGCCTTTCCCTGTTCCTTCTGCCAAAATGCATCACCTCACACTTCTCTATTAAATTCCATCTGCCACTTGTCTGCCCATTCTGCTAGCCTTTCTATGTCCTGTTGCAGTCGATTGGTATCATTCTCACTGTTTGCCACACCCCCAAGTTTGGGGTCATCGGCAAATTTAGAAATTATACTTTGTATTCCAATATCCAGGTCATATATCAAAAAAAGCAGTGGCCCCAGCACTGACCCTTGGGGAACACCACTGTCTACCATCCTCCAGTCTGAAAAACAGCCATTTACCACAACTCGCTGTTTCTGTCCTTAAGCCAATTCCTTATCCAAGCTGCCACTGACCCACCTATTCCATGAGCCTCAATTTTGTTAACCAGCCTTCTATGTGGTACTTTGTCAAACGCTTTCCGAAAATCCATGTAGACAACATCCATTGCATTCCCTTCATCGATCCTCCCTGTTACTTCATCAAAAAATTCAATTAGATTAGTCAAACATGATCTGCCTTTTACAAATCCGTGCTGGCTTTCCTTAATTAGCTTTAACCTCTCCAAGTGCCCATTAATTTTTTCCTTGATTATTGTTTCTAAAATTTTACCCACCACTGATGTTAAACTGACTGGCCTGTAGTTACTAGGATTGTCCTTACACCCTTTCTTGAACAATGGTGTCACATTTGCCACTTTCCAATCCTCAGGCACCTCCCCCGCATCGAGGGAAGATTGGAAAATTATGGCAAGCCCTTCCGCTATCTCCGCCCACAATTCCCTTAGCAATCTGGGATGCAAGCCATCTGGACCAGGCGACTTATCCACTCTAAGCATACCCAGGTTTTCTAGTACATCCTGTCTATCAATTTTCACCCCTTCCATTGCTTCTACCTTTTCCACTGCTACCGATATTTTGTCAGCGTCCACCTCCTTAGTAAACACCGATACAAAGTACTCATTGAGTATTCTAGCCTTGCCCTGCGTCTCTAAGCAGATATCACCTTCTTTGTCTCTCATAGGCCCCACCCCACCTCTTACTACCCGCTTACTGTTTACATGCCAGTAGAAGATTTTTGGGTTCCCTTTTATGTTAACCGCCATTCTACTCTCATATTCTCTCTTTGCCAATCTTATTTTCATCTTCCAGCATCCTCCATGCTCCCTGACAGTGACAAGAGGCTTTCTGGCAGCCCTGCCATTGCACCAAGCATTTCTGTGTCCATGCCCATCACCCTTCTTCTGAAGGCCGCCCCATCAAAGTCCTCATCTGAGTGCTCTGCAGCAGTACTCGTTGGCAACCTCGCCCTCCGGGGAGCTGGCACCTGCGTTACCCTTTTGCCCTGGCCTTGCTGCAGCCCACTCGTGCCCGGTGACTCACCACGTGCAGATCTAGCCTCTATACTACCCTCTATAGTTCGCGCAGTGCCATTTTCTGAGCTGGTTGCTGGGGCTGTCAGATCGAGCGACTGTGTCTCTTCTCCATCACTCCGCCCCCCCCCTATACTTCTTCCTGCAGAGGCTGGGCTGGTGGTAGCTCTTCTGTATCTGAAAAGAGAAAGGCACAAGGGTCGGGTTGTGGTGAGGATGGGGGGGCGGGGGGGAAGCAAAATGTGCACGCTTACACCATCAGCAGCTTGTAAATGAGCAGAGATTGTTGAATGAGGCGGAAGTGGGATGTGAAAAGAAGGATTAGGTATGAGCATACCGTCATCGTCAATGCTTTCAGCCTCACTGATCGCCACAACCTCAGTGATGGCCCCTCCAATTATCTCCAGAACAGTCTTCTCCAGCTGGGTCAGGTTCTGCAGCCGAGCTTGCCCCCACCTGTTTGCTCCTGCTCGTGCTGGTTATGAGCCACCTTGGCCTGCTAGAGAAAGGGAAGTGTGTCAGTGAGTGTGGTGCAATGTGTATGTGTGATGTGCCTGTCATGTTTGAATAGCTGACATTGTGTGCAAGGTGTGAGATGTGGGTGTGAGTCTTGCAGCAGTGATAAATATGCAGGGGTGAAGTGAAGCTATGATTGTGAGGTATGAGTCGTGGTTGCTAGAGATTGTTGGTAGATGAGTGGTGGGGGTGTGCTGCATTGAGTAGTGTGTGAAGCTAGTGGTGCAGTTGGTGGGATATGGCATTTGAAGATGCATTCGCTCACCTTGACCACTTGTGTGAGGTCATTAAACTTCTAGCACTGCATCCATGTCCTGGGGTAAAGACTGGTGGCACTAACCACTTCAGCGATCTCCTCCCACAGCCTTCGAACAGTGTGTCTAGAAGGCCTCCTTTGCCCCCTGTGGGTAGACCCCCTGCACCAAGGCCTCCAGTGCAGTGTCGGAGAACTGAAGTGCCCTTTCTCTGCCCTGTTGAGACATTGCTAACTTCCAGCTCCAGTCAGAATGAGGTACTTCTCTCAAAAAGCACCCCCTTTAAGAAGTGCAGACAGCCTTTCACTCTGCAGGTGATTTCCCATGATATTGGTCCCCCTGTTGAGCGCTGAGCCCACCAGCAGCGCGTTTAGCAGAGCAGGCTCGTGGGGCCGTATGGCCCTACTCTGGCTCCATGTTCTTATGTAGCGCTGGTTTCAGCACTGCAATCATGTTAATGAGCAGGCAGCACGAATTTCGCGTACTGCCTGCACTAATTCCAACGGGCGCAGGCAGATCACGCTTCACTATCCCTGTGCCCATTTTTGGGCCTCATCCAATTTAGCCCCCCTTGAACTTTCAAACGGTCTTCAAATAGTAGACTCATGGCGTAGGTAGAGAATGTGGAGTCAGGGGACAAGTTGCAGAATGGATTGCTAACTGGTTAAAGAACAGAAGAGAGTAGGAGTTAAAGGTAGTGAGGGTTAATTTGGTGAATGGGTGAAAACAGGCACTGAATGTGCTAATAAGACACGCCTGTTTAAAAGTCTGGTTTTCGCACACAATTTTGTTCCTAATTGCTGATTATCATAATTTGCAGTTGCCTGAAGGTGCTAAAACAGACACTTGTAGTCTTAGCATGCAAGAGCTGATTAGAAGCAATTTTCATGGAGCAGTATATGTGGGCTCCGCTGAATGTGTGGGTGTGCTGGCTGACACACCGCAGCAGGTTTCAGGATGGCTCAGTCACTGAGGGAAAGGGCGCACAGGTTCTCGGATGTGGCACTGGAGGTCCTGGTAACGCCAGTTTTACATCTCGGCAGCAAGTTGAAATTCTTCCCGATTGCTCTTTTGTTTCATTTTGTTTGCAGTGTAAATAATTTTATTGAGCCAAACTAATCTAAGCTGATCAAGTATTTCGATATTATGAATAAGTAACTTAGGCAATCCAAAATTGGCAAAAATAAAATTCGTGTTGCATTAGTACTAACTCTTAGAATGATGGACCGAAAAGTTACTTTTACGTTACAAACTGCTCCAATGAATTCCTTCACTAATGCCATCACATACTCAAAGATGTTAAGATATTGAATGGGAAATGTTTGTTGTGAAGTAATTCTTTAGTCATGGGATACAGTGGTTGTGTTTGGGGTTGTAGTGGAGCAAAGCTATGGACTAGAGAATTCCTGACTTGGCAGAAAGTGGCTGTGGATAGAAAAGGCTGTGGTTGAACCATAAAACTTGATTCTGCACACCAGACTGGGTCATAGGATCTAGTGTTTAGTAGATAGCATATGTTTATCTGTGATATCTTAGTGTGCTGTGTTAAGGAACTTTTTTTCCTTTTAAATAGACTGGAACAGTGGATGGAGTTGAGAATTGTTGAATTGGAACACAAGGTGAAAGAACAGGAAAAGATTAAAGGAATTCAGTAATGACATTTTTGTTCAGTTTGGAAACCAAAGCAACTTTACCGATTCTTTGCTATAACTCTATTTTGATCAATGATGTGATGACATGGTACGAAGTGTTTGATGATCAAATTTTAGCTTCTAGAAATGTCGTATTTTAAAACACAAACTGAAAATCTACTTGTCCATCAGCTGCTGACTCTATAGTGAGCCCATATTGAGCCCACCATCAACATCCTGGGGGTCACCATTGACCAGAAACTTAACTGGACCAGCCACATAAATACTGTGGCAACAAGAGCAGGTCAGAGGCTGGGTATTCTGTGGCGAGTGTCTCACCTCCTGACTCCCCAAAGCCTTTCCACCATCTATAAGGCACAAGTAAGGAGTGTGATGGAATACTCTCCACTTGCCTGGATGAGTGCTGCTCCAACAACACTCAAGAAGCTTGACACCATCCAGGACAAAGCAGCCGGCTTGATTGGCACCCCATCCACCACCTTAAACATTCACTCCCTCCACCACCAGCATACTGTGGCTGCAGTGTGTACCATCTACAAGAGGCACTGCAGCAACCCGCCAAGGCTTCTTCGGCAGCACCTCCCAAACCCGCAACCTCTTCCACCTAGAAGGACAAGGGCAGCAGGCGCATGGGAACACCACCACCTCCAAGTTCCCCTCCAAGTCACACACCACCCTGACTTGGAAATGTATCACCATTCCTTCATCGTCACGGGGTCAAAATCCTGGAACTCCCTCCCTAACAGCACTGTGGGAGTACCTTCACCACACGGACTGCAACGGTTCAAGAAGATGGCTCACCACCACCTTCTCGAGGACAATTAGGGATGGGCAATAAATGCTGGCCTTGCCAGCGACGCCCACATCCCATGAACGAATAAGAAAAATATTTACTTTGTCACATGCAGTAATCTTTCAATAAAAAGCCTTGTTGAAACTTATGACCTTACCAAACCTATTCCAAATCTGATCACCATGCTAAAGGATCAAGAGGAAGCATGAGTGGAGATTAGTAGGAGAAAATGGAACACTCAACTCTGTCCTAAGTGATTGGATTGTCATTATGATAGCTTTAATACTAAGCTTTGTATTTAGAATGTACAAAGTGATATTTGGTTTCCTTTAAGTGATTTTTGGTGCAGTAAATAAAAGGAAGAATACTTTTTTTTAAAAAAAAAGGTTTTTGGAATGTTGGCAATGCTGCCAAGCTTTATTTATTGCCCAATCCTAGTTAGTCTGAGACCTCTCGGCCTTTGTGCTAATGGTACTCCCACAATGCTGTTGTTCGGGAATTGCAGGATTTTGACCTATTGACAATGAAGGAATGGTGATATATGTCCAAGTCATAATGATTGGCCTCAAACAACTACAACCATCTTACTTTGGGTCAGGTTTGACGACAACCACTGAAGGGATATCTCCTAGATTCCCATTGATCTCAGTTTTGCTAGGATTCTTTGGTGCCACACTTGGTTGAATGCTGTCTTGATGCCGAGGGCAGCTACATTAATCTCCAGAAGCATGTTAACCCTTTCTGGACTACAGCAACAATTGTGCCCCATGACAAAAACTAACACAAAATAGATTTCAGAATGGAAAGATTTGGCTGGGTAGGAAAGGATTATTTTGTGCTGTACAGAAAAGAGCTCTTTCAGAAACCCTGCTAAAGTAACTGAAAGATTCTCTTCTGAAAAGCTGACTCCAACTAACGTGCTGCCTTTGAATATAGATACTTGGCCTGTATCCTCAACCTTTTTCTTTCAGGGGCTCAAATGGTTTCCCTTTCCTCACTTCAAAAACGCACACCTGACTATGTTCTTTGGCAATCCAGTGTTCCTGCTCACATTGATACTAACTGATGTATTTATCATTTTGCTCCTTTTTCTAGGCACTAATCTTTTTTGTTCTACATGTTTGTGTTAGCTCTATATTTTTCATTGTTCTCCAATCATAATAGACATGCTGTGTATGTGTCTATATATGTGTGTATATTAGATTTATTTCTCATTATGG
Source organism: Squalus acanthias (assembly GCA_030390025.1). Classification (NCBI taxonomy): domain Eukaryota; kingdom Metazoa; phylum Chordata; class Chondrichthyes; order Squaliformes; family Squalidae; genus Squalus; species Squalus acanthias. The sequence continues at coordinate 59,193,207 of CM059431.1, read as the reverse complement.
ACTAAATGAGGGGTGAGGAGGGGAATTCAATGCTCCATGGGTGGTTGCCAAACATTCCGCCATCATCGTGAATTCAATTGCTCCTGGAAAAATTCTTAATTTTCCAGTTGATGCTGACCAGATTGTTAAACTGAATTTTATTCGAATAGGGAATGACTTGCATGAAGTAAATCCATTAACTATTTACAAACATCTAATAGAGGAGCAGTTACTGTCAAAATGTAATTTCAAGCAACATTATGAAGCTATAGTAGCCTTCATCCAACAATTACTGTGTTTTAGAAATCCAAAACTAATGAGCCAGCAATTGTTTCATAGATACAGGTCCAGGCACCATTAGGTGATGGCAATAGAGAACAAATAACAACTTTTGAATATTGGGAGCTAATGATGAGGATGAATCAATTGTGTGGAAACGTCTTGCTGTTTCATCCATTTTTTTTAATCAATGCAATTTTTATCAAAATTGAAAACAAAGCCAACAAAGAATAAAGCTCAATCAAGACAGTTCAGGAACCAATCCCATTGCAGGACTTTTAAGCAGTTTTAAAAAAAATGTCAGATTAGTGTTAGACGAAGAGGAGGACTTCAAGAGCTGCTTCCAGCTTCAAACCAAGGAAGAATAACAACTACAACAACTTGTATTTATATAGCGCCTTTAACATAGTAAAACATCCCATGGTGCTTCACAGGAGTTTTATAAGACAAAAAATTTGACACCAAGTCACATAAGGAGAAATTAGGGCAGGTGACCAAAAGCTTGGTCAAAGAGGTAGGTTTTAAGGAGCGTCTTAAAGGAGGAAAGAGAGGTAGAGAGGCGGAAAGGTTTAGGCAAGGAATTCCCAAGCTTAGGGCCTAGGCAGCAGAAGGCACGGCCACCAATGGTGGAGCAATTATAATCAGGGATGATCAAGAGGGCAGAATTAGAGGAACGCAGATATCTCGGGGTGGGGGGGTTGTGGGGCTGAAGGAGATTAGAGATAGGGAGGGGCGAGGCCATGGCAAACATTTAAAGATCGCATGGATGAACTACAGAATTTGTTCATCCCTGTTTGGCTTAAAAATAAAACAAAAAAGGTGACTCAACTGTGGCTAACAAGGGAAATTAGGGATAGCATAAGATCCAAGGAGAGGACATATAATTTGGCCAGAAAAAGCAGCAAACCTGAGGATTGGGAACAGTTTAGGATTCAGCAAAGGAGGACAAAGGGATTAATTAAGAGGGGGAAATTAGATTATGAGAGTAAGCTTTCAGGGAACATAAAAACTGACTGTAAAAGCTTCTATAGATATGTGAAGAGAAAAGTATTGGTGAAGTCAAGTGTAGGTCCCTTGCAGTCAGAATCAGGGGAATTTATAATGGGGAACAAAGAAATGGCAGACCAATTAAATACATACTTTGGTTCGGTCTTCACAAAGGAGGATACAAATAACCTCCCAGAGATGTCGGGGAGCATAGGGTCTAATGAGAGGGAGGAATTGAATGAAATCAGTATTTGTAGGGAAATGGTGTTAGGGAAATTGATGGGATTAAAGGCCGATAAATCCCCAGGGCCTGATAATCTGCAGCTGTACAGGGCCTTGGTGAGACCACACCTTGAGTATTGTGTGCAGTTTTGGTCACCTTATCTGAGGATGGATGTTCTTGCCATGGAGAGAGTGCAGCGAAGATTCACCAGACTGATACCTGGGATGGCAGGAATGACGTATGAGGAGAGAGTGGGTCGATTAGGTTTATATTCGCTAGAGTTTAGAAGAATGAGAGGGGATCTCATTGAAACTTATAAAATTCTAACAGGACTAGACAGACTAGATGCAGGAAGGATGTTCTCAATGGCGGGGGAGTCCAGAACCAGGGGTCACAGTCTAAGGATAAGGGGTAAGCCATTTAGGACTGAGATGAGGAGGAATTTCTTCACCTAGAGAGTGGTGAACCTGTGGAATTCTCTGCCACACAAGGCAGTTGAGGCCAATTCATTAAATATATTCAAGAAGGAGTTTGATATATTTCTTAAGGCTAAAGGGATCAAGGGATATGGGGAGAAAGCAGGGACAGGGTACTGAATTTGGATGATCAGCCATGATCTCATTAAATGGCGGAACAGGCTCGAGGGGCCGAATGGCCTACTCCTGCTCCTATATTCTATGTTTCTATGGAGGGATTTGAAAACAAGGATGAGAATTTGGAAATCAAGATTTTGAATAGCGATCAACTTGTGGCTCAAGAGTTCGTGTAGAAGGGAGAGATTCAGATATCTAGTACATTGGGCCAAGTTCTGTGGAAGATGGAAGTTGTACAACTGGTGTACTCTACACTTAAACTGAAATGGAAGCCATGCCCTTACAGTGAATGTAAATAGAGCAATTAGGTGAAGATGTAAAGTTGTAAGGCAGGGATTTAAGGTTTACACTTAGATATAGTAAAGTCTTTTCTCGTCATTCTTGTTTGTATGTAAATAAGGCAAAAATGCTTCTTAGTACTTCCATGAACAAAATGACTCATGACCCCGTGAAGTTGCTGTATTTGCATGATAGATAAGAACTAAACTTGCCGCAGATATTTAGGGCGAGGAATTACAAGGGTAAGTACCCTTTTAATGATGTGATTATTGTTAATGACTGCCAATCAATCTCTGGTACCAAAAATTAACCATTATAAGTGTGGAGTCTCATTTTTTTCAGGTTGTGAATTCTTTTAGGAAATTTTAAAACAATTACCCATCTGAGGTATTTGGAACAGGAAGAGGAGGATCCACAGAGGAATATCAGGCAAATTAAACTGTATGAGAGAGGCTCTGTTCCCAACTGTTGGAATGCTCGCATCTGCGCCTGCATTTTCAGAAAGAGGTGCCAGGTCTTGCTTTGGGTTATGACACGTAGAGGTTCCACTTCCCAAAGAAAGTCAGTTCTCGGAACATTGCTTTTCTTGGTATATATTAATGACTTGGATGTGGGTGTACAGGGCACAATTTCAAAATTTGCAGATGACACAAAACTTGGAAGTATAGTGAACAGTGAGGAGGCGAGTGATGGACTTCAAGAGGACATAGACAGGCTGGTGGAATGGGTGGACACGTGGCAGATGAAATTTAATGCAAAAAAGTGTGAAGTGATACATTTTGGTACAAAGAATGAAGAGAGGAAATATAAACTAAAGGGTACAATCCTAAAGTGGGTGCATGGACAGAAAGACCTAGGGGTATATGTACACAAATCGCTGCACTGTCGGAGGGGCAGTACTGAGGGACTGCTGCACTGTCGGAGGGGCAGTACTGAGGGAGCGCCGCACTGTCGGAGGGGCAAGTTGAGAAAGCGTTTAAAAAAGCTTACGGGATCCTGGGCTTCATGAATAGAGGTATAGAGTACAAAAGCGTGTAAATTATGATGAACCTGTATAAAACACTGGTTCGGTCTCAAGTGGAGTATTGTGTCCAATTCTGTCACCGCACTTTAGGAAGGATGTGAAGGCCTTAGAGTGGGTGCAGAAAAGATTTACGAGAATGATTCCAGAGATGAGGGACTTCAGTTACGTGGATAGACTGGAGAAGCTGAAGTTGTTCTCCTTAGAGTAGAGAAGATTGAGAAGAGATTTGATAGAGGTGTTCAAAATCATGAGGGGTCTGGAAGAGTATATAGAGATAAATTATTCCCATTGCAGAAGGGTCGGGAACCAAAGGACACAGATTTAAGGTGATTGGCAGAAGAACCAAAGGTGACATAAGAAAAAACTTTTTTACTCAGCGAGTTGTTAGGATCTGGAATGCACTGCCTGAAAGTATATAAACATGAGAAGTCGCACAACATCAGGTTATAGTCCAACTGATTTATTTAAAATCTGTTGGACTATAATCTGGTGTTGTGCGACTTCTCATTTTTGTCCACCCCAGTCCAACGCCAGCATCTCCGCATCAAGAAAGTATATAACATAAGAACATAAGAAATAAGAGCAGGAGTAGGCCATTTGGCCCCTTGAGCCTGCTCCGCCATTCAATAAGATCATGGTTGATCTGATCTTGGCCTCAACTCCACTTTCCTGCCCGCTCCCCATAACCCTTGACTCACCTGTAGCTCAAATATCTGTTTATCTTCGCCTTGAATATATTCAATGACCCCACCTCCACAGCTCTCTGGGGTAGAGAATTCCAAAGATTCACAACCCTCTGAGAGAAGAAATTCCTCCTCATCTCCGTTTTAAATGGGCGACCCCTTATTCTGAAACTATGCCCCCTAGTTTTAGATTCCCCCACGAGGGGAAACATCCTCCCTGCATCTACCCTGTCAAGCCCCCTCAGAATCTTATATGTTTCAATAAGATCGCCTCTCATTCTTCTAAACTCCAATGAGCATAGGCCCAACCTGCTCAACTTTTCTTCATAAGACAACCCCTTCATCTCAGGAATCAACCTAGTAAACCTTCTCTGAACTGCCTCCAATGCAAGTATATCCTTCCTTAAATAAGGAGACCAAAACTGCACACAGTACTCCAGGTGTGGTCTCACCAGCGCACTGTACCGTTGTAGCAAGACTTCCCTACTTTTATACTCCATCCCCCTTGCAATAAGGACCAACATTCCCTTTGCCTTCCTAATTACTTGCTGTACCTGCATGCTAACTTTTTGTGTTTCATGTACGAGGACCCCCAGATCCCTCTGTACCGCAGCATTTTGTACCCTCTCTCCATTTCAATAATAAGGGTGGTGGAGGCAGACTCAATCACAGCTTTCAAAAGGGAGTTGGTTAAGTACCGGAAGGCAAAAAATTGCAGGGCTACGGGGAAAGGGCGGGGGAGTGGAACTAGCTGAAGTGCTCTTGCAGAGAGCTGACACCGGCTCAACGGGCTGAATGGCCTCCTTCTGTGCTGTAACCATTCTATGATAGCACCCCAATCACAATATTTCATATTTTGAGGACAATGTATTCAAGAAACCATGCCAGGATGACGAACAGGTAGTGTTCCTGATTGGTCACACTCAGCAAGATGCCACCAACCATATCTGTCGATGCTGGCAGTAATTGTGGGAAATGGTCTTCACAGGATCTGGATCAGGAGAGAGCCAGATGCATACGTAGAATTACATAGAAATTACAACACAGAAACAGGACATTCAGTCCAACCAGTTAATGTCAGTGTTTACTCTCCACATGAGAAAAGTTGTGCCAATGCTACAAAAACACCAGCTACCCTGCAGCATAGAGCTGGCAACTTCAATGATAGTAACAGTCACCTGTGGCCTGAAACTTTGCTGCACTGTCTTGCAAGCATGCATATTGCTGATCTATGAGGTTGGTGCGATGGAGTGGCAGACAGGGTTGCCTTCTTACAACCACCTCGTACACCTCCCCACCCACTTCAGCAATCATCACAGGGATCAAGTGCTTAATTGTTCAACCTTGGCAAATGGAATGAAACACTTTCCAAAAGCTTTCAGAATTTCTTGGTCCTTTATTCTGAGACTCCTTTTAAATCAATGCCTTCCCTTTTAAATTTCATTCACATCCAATATGCCATTCTCACCACTCGTGCGTTCCCTGCAACTGTCCAAATCTGCACCAGAAGTTTTGTAAATGAACTGACGTCAGAAAACTGGGTGCAAACAGTACACTTCAGACTCTGTCTGAAACCTATGAATAGCCATATGGTGTACTTTCTAGGCTAGTGCATTGTATTTCTAACTCTTCAATATTTTTGCACTTGCAGCTCTTAACTCCTACAACAAAGACTGAAGGTGCAAACTTGCTGAAGTGTCTTAAGATTATAGCTTGTTCCACTGACTTAGTGAATCAACAATACATTATAAATCCCAACAATAAATTTAAAAAGGAATTCTAAAGGAAACCTGCCTGCCAATATCAACACAGCACTTAAAAAAACAAATCAACAATCACACCCTGTTCATCCTTTGCATTTGTATGAATACGGTTCCACATCTTTTGAGTTCACTCCAGGCTATTGAATTAACTGGGCAACCTACTGGGTTTCTGACCAAAAATATATATCTTTTTTGACTTGAACTACATTTACAGTTTGAAGTTTGTAATCTGCCACCAGTGGGAATGCAAACAGCCACAAATTGCCAGTATCTGGCTCGGTCACAGGCAACATCTCACTGATCAGAATTGACTACGTTGTCATTGCATATTAGTCCTAAAAAGTATTTGGATGAAAGGAGCTGGGGCTTCATTGGTGTCACTTCCTATGAGTAGATCAGTGGACTGGTTTTGTTCTTCCTCTGCTTGTTTATGAGTCTGGTCAAGGTGCATATAGCATGTAAGATATAAGTTTCATTTTCAGCATTAGCCTGGTTACACATAATTGCATGTTCATTCATATGAGTTTTCTCCTGTGACCTGCACTGAGGTGCTCCAAGTTTAAAGGAAGCTCGAGCATTCAATATAATCTGTCATGTAAATATGGCAACATGAAAGATATGATTCATGCCAGTAGGTAGCTGCAGAGCATTTTCAATATACATTAGGGCATTATGGCATCATGAGTGTACTAGGTTCTGCGATGTTGGGGTAGACTTTAACCATTTGTGTCTGGTGGAATCTGGGCAGGTGGGCAATTAAAACACCCAGGATTACTTACCCACTAGAAAGCTGCCCGGATCCCGCCGTTTCCAATTTTAACAGACATTTCTGGACAGGCGGCTGAGCAGCCCGCCCAAAGCCGGCAGGGTCCTAATTCACATATGCTAATTGGGATCCGATGATATCATCAGACCCCGACAGCGACTTTAACTTTGGTCTGAGCGGGGAAGCTCTTCCACCTGGTGAAGGCCAGCGTGAAGAGGGTCGGGGTGCTGAAGAGGCCCTCCAGTTTATTTTAGTATTTTCCTTTGTGAAGCCAAAAGAAGCAGGAATGATCCTCTTGGGCCCACAAGTATAGGTCTCCGCTACTCTTTCCCCCTACCCCCACACACCTTCCTGACTGTGAGACCCCTGGAACTGCCTTCCTCACACTTATTTTAATGCTGATTTTGTGGAAGCTGGAAGCTGCTTCCTGCCCATTTTCCAATCAGACCAGGCAAGAAGTGGAGCGCCTGAATGTTGATGAGGTCCGGAGCTTAAAGTCGTCATGACCCCATACTACCACGGGAGGGAAAAAAACTAACTGAAACCCGCTGCCAGTTAAAATCCGCACCCCCCCCCCCCCCCCCCGCCCTTATGTCTGTTTCTGCTGCTATGCTGGAGCTGATGTAATTTTATACAACCATTGGATTGGTCCTGGTTGGAATTTATTCCATTTGGCTATGTTGTCTATCACTCCAGTACACGAGTTTTAGATTTTGTAGTAAAAATAAGTGAGGCTATCCAGCGCTCTCTGTTATTCAAGTATTAATTGGCCAGCATCCCCAATGACTGCACATGCACAGTTAAACATGTAAATCAGGAAGTTGCTATCTGTGTTGCGCTGCTCCTGCGCGAGAATGGTATCTCGCTGAGAGACTCAGCATTGAAACACATGGAATGGCGTGAAGTTGTTGTACTTCATGATATATACACTAAACTCGCCAGAAAAAGGTCGGGCTTGTCCATTTCATTGTAAGTAAATTTTTAAAAGCATGATAAGCTCTGTGAAGCTGTCAAACACTGACATTCTCTGTAGTTTGATGAGTTCTTGAATTCAAGACCTCATCAAACCTCTTTTGCAGAAATTAGATGGTTGTTGCATTGGAGAATGCAACGGCCATCTGTGATCTCTGCCGCGGAGGTACGAGACTCTCCGCATACCCAACGATTGAAGCCTGCAGGAAGAAACAAAGGTAAGTAAACTTTTTCTAACACTTTCCACTTACCTCAGATACTCACCTCTCCACACCTTGCACCCATCACTTACCTTCACAGCGCACTTTTGCACCCCTCCAACCTCCACAGACCCATGACTTGCCTCGGTGACCCTGGCAGGGTTCGGAGCCTTCGGGAAGCCCTGCACTTGTGTGGGCAAAATGAGGATAATCCTCTTATCTGCCTGTTAACAGGCAGTTAAGTGGCTGTAATCCCTTCCCGCCTCCAAGGAGACGGGACCCGGCACAGGACGGCTACCCGCCTCCTTGCAAGATGGCACGGGGGCGGGTTGGGCACCTGCCCCGAGTTTCTGCCATTTTCCTGGCAGTCCCGCCTCCAAACCTGCCTCCCCAGGGCTGGCAAAATCCAGCCTTTCCTGGTTCAGACTCTGCGCTGCACAATAAGAATTCTTCAATCTGATCGGTTAAGGAGATACACAGTTGCTTGCCCTGTTCACACAGGTCCCAGATCCCCTGTAGAGGACGCTGTGCTGAAATGGCTTTCTAATCACAGCAAGTTCTAGTGCAAAACCCCATAGAACGTCTTTGGGCAAGGATAAGTGCACTGAACAGCTGGCGCCATTCGTTCACCGCTGTCCGCAAAATCCGGCCCATTGTGCCCAACTCAGCAAAGCTAGTGTTGATGGATGGTTTCTGATAAGGATTGGGAATTCACCGTAGATATTTTGGTTAGAGATAAGGTTTCGTGCAATTTGATTCCAAGCAAATTCAGCATTTGGTAAAGTTCATAATTCACAGTGAGCTTAAGGCCACAAATGTCAATAATATTTGTGACATGTCAAAACTTATTATTAAAAAGTGTAGCATTATTTTTTATGTCATTAAAATGAATATTGTGCTTATCAAGATAAAGGATGGAACACTCTATAATTTCATGTCGGAGTCTTGATGTTAGATGTGAAATAAAACTCCCTCTAAACCATCCCAACAATTTACTGCAACCAGCACTCCAATTACACCAGTGTGATGTTTTTGTATCTCGTACCAGCTATCCTTGTTGGTGAACTTCATTAATGAGTTCCGACACTGGATATATTTCAACAGTCTGCTTAAGAGTGAGTTTGCCAGTTTTAGTGCCAATTAGTAATAAATTATGGGCAATATTATAACAATAGAACAACAGAGCTCAAAAGAAACAAGACTGAGTCTTCAAGCTTTATTTGGCTTTGGAGCCTTAAAATGTCAAGAGACATTCATCCCATTTATTTGGTCTAGATTCAAATCCAATTCTTGGTGTTCAAACCCACTGCACCACTCGAGGGCCCCTCGATTATGCTGTTTTAGTGTAGATATAATTCTGAAAGAAAATATCTTGCTGTACAGTAACTTTTGTTTATCTTGAGAATCATGGTAGTTTTTGAGCAATGAAAGTCTATCAATTATTCATGTCTTTGTTCTTGGGAATATGTTTTGTATGCGAGACACTGTTTTTCCCTGACCTAGAATTTGTAATTATTTCATTATTTTAAAGGTCTATACAAACTAATTTTGCACGAATCACAATAATAATTTCAGGAGAGATGTGCTTTAATCCTCCTAATGCTTGCCCACACATAACTAATGTTATTAAAATTGAAACAGCCACTTCCCATCCTAATGCACATTCAAAGTCTGTATCAAGACAAGTTCATTCAGTTGACATAACATTAATAAAACAGTAAAAATTAAATGGCTTCACATTTTTTGCAATTGCAATGTGCTGCATAGCTGTTCTGAATGGTTACTAAAAGGTTTAGTTCACCACTGTTTCTATGAAAAAGTATTTGGAAATCTTACAGACACCTTGGGCCGTAACTTGCGACCCCTATGGGTGCGTACGAGGTGCGCACGGTAAAACCTGGAATTTGCAGTCTGTCAAGAATTCTCTTGACAGATCACATGCATCCCAGGGAAAAGGGCTTCCGCGGGCGGAGAGTTGCGCTATTTGCCCAACTTCTGCCCAGCGAATGCCCGTGAAATTCTTACGCCTGGTAAGAGTTTTAAAAAACAGAAAAATAAAATTTGATCAATAATTTATACATTTAAAAAACATGTGAAATAAGGTAAGTTTATTTTTAGCCCCCTTTAAAACATGTACATTTATTTTTCAAAAAATTAATTTTGCTTTAAATATTTAATTAAATGCCATTTTAATTAATTTTAAACATGTGATGGTTTTTTTATTTATTTGAAGTGTAGAGGTATTTTTTGGGGTATTCCCATTCATACTTATGGGGATTCCGTACATACGGAACCTCCATAAGTATGAATGGGGATTCCCTTCTGTCATTCATTGGGCCGGCCCACGTGATCCCAGGGGTACTTGCAAACCGCCTGGGGTACATGGGCCTCTGTGCATGTCTACACATAGAGGCCCAGGAGCATGAATCTCTGTGGATCCCGAGGCAGAAGGTAAGTTCGTAGATTTTTTGCCGGTCGGAGGCATCCGCCCACCGGAAGCCTCCGACCACAAATTCAGGCCCATTGTAAAATGATGCAAGTCACATTGAAATGTTTTACATTACACAGGATTTCATAGAATATACCGCACAGAAACAGGCCATTCGGCCCAACCAGTCTATGCCGGCGTTTATGCTCCACACGAGCCTCCTCCCGTCTTTCCTCATCGAAATGCTGCACTGTTGGAGGTGCCGTCTTTCAGATGAGACGTTAAACCGAGGCCCAGTCTACTCTCTCAGATGGACGTAAAAGATCCCATGGCACTATTTCGAAGAAGAGCAGGGGAGTTATCCCCGGTGTCCTGGGGCCAATATTTATCCCTCAATCAACATAACAAAAACAGATTATCTGGTCATTATCACATTGCTGTTTGTGGGAGCTTGCTGTGCACAAATTGGCTGCTGCGTTTCCCACATTAAAACAGTGACTCCACTTCGAAAGTACTTCATTGACTGTAAAGTGCTTTGAGACGTCCGGTGGTCGTGAAAGGCGCTATATAAATGCAAGTCTTTTAAAATTTATCAGCATAACCCTCTATTCCCTTTTCCCTCATATGCTTGTCTAGCCTTCCCTTAAATGCATCTATACTATTCGCTTCAACCACTCCCTGTGGTAGCGAGTTCCACATTCTCACCACTCTTTGGGTAAAGAAGTTTCTTCTGAATTCCCTATTGGATTTCTTGTTGACTATCTTATATTGATGGCCTCTAGATATGCTCTTCCCCACAAATAGAAACAATGGCTCGTATTTTCCGATCGGAGGCTTCCTGCGTGCGGAGGCCTCCGATCTGGAAAAAATCTACGCCCTTACCTGAGGACTCCTGAGGTCTGGACATTTCCGCTCCTGGGCCTCTCCACTACGAAATGCACAGGGCCCAGGTATCCCAGGGGCGTAGGCAGTTCACAAACGTCCCTGGAATCGTGTGGGCCATGGGGAACCAATGAAAGAAGAAAATCCCCCTTCATACTTTTGACATGTCTAAGCTGAGAGACCTGTCAAAAGTATGAATGGGGATCACTCAAAAAACACATCAAAACATTAAATAATTTTTTTTTTTTAATCACATTTTTAAAATTAGTTAAAATTACATTAAGTTAAATATTTTAAACAAAAACTTTACTTTTTGAAAAAAATTAAAGTTTTTTACAGGACTAAAAATAAACTTACCTTTTTTAAAAGTATTTTTAAATTATAAATGAGGGGAAACTTTTAAAAAAACTTTTTTAAACTCTTATGTAGTAAGATTTTTAAAGGCTTTTAGCGAGCGGAGGTTGTGCAGAAAGCGGAACTCTCCACCCGCAGAGGCCCTTCTCCAGGGCAGGCGGAGGATCTGTCAAGAGGATTCGTCACGGATCGGAAGTGCCTGTTTTCAGCGCATGCGCTTCGCATGCCTGAAACCGGAACTTGTGACGTCCCTACGGGTGTGTACACAGTTCGTAAACACCCGTAGGGATCGGAAAATACGGGCCATTCTCTCTCTCTCCACTTTATCAAAATTTTTCATAATTTTAAAGACCTCTATTAGGTCACCCCTCAGCCGTTTTTCAAGAGAAAAGAGACCCAGCCTGATCATCCTTTCCTGATATGTATACCCTCGCATTTCTGGTATCATTCTTGTAAATCTTCTCTGCACCCTCTCCAGTGCCTCTATATCCTTTTTATAATATGGCGACCAGAACTGTACGCAATACTCTAAGTGTGGTCTAACCAAGGTTCGATACAGGTTTAGCATAACTTCCCTACTTTTCAATTTTATCCCTCTAGAAGTAAAGCCTAGTGCTTGGTTTGCTTTTTTTATGGCCTCGCTAACCTGTGTCGCAACTTTTAGTGATTTGTGTATTTGTACCCCGAGATCCCTTTGTTCCTCTGCCCCACCTAGACTCGCACCCTCCAAATGTGTCATTGGATCACTTGCTTGTGATTTAATTGTTATATTTTTGGGCTTTTACATTAGATATTTCCTTGGGTTTAGTGTCACTGTTCACTCTTGTAAGTACACCTTGCACCCCTCTGAACCAGACTGGGCATTTACCTGTTAAATATATAAGTAAATATGGTGAGATGCAGGGGTTGAACAGAGTCCCTGTGCTACTATACATCAGTTTACTGGAATATATCATGTACTGCCACATGAGCTCCTCAATGTCAGAAAACAAGTCCATCTCAGTAGCTCAGGCCAAAAACTAAGAGTTAACATTAAACAAGTAAATAAACAGTATTCAGTGCAAACTGTAATTACAAACTTGACTATTTCTCCTCAAGGTCAAAACAACAAAGTTGCTTCTCCTGCACTAATAGTCAACATAGAATTGTTCTTTGAAATACAGTCACTCACTTTTTACAAGGTAAAATGCTACAACATAGTCTCTTATTGACTTTATACTCTTGACAGCCTCAGATTGATTGCCCTCTGATTGTAATTCAGCCAACATATAACCGACATTCATTTGAAGATAAAACCAGAACAATGAACATTAAAAACTGTATTTCTTGATATATTAAATGGTCAGCCATTTGTCAATTACATAATTTTGCACTTTGATGTCACAACATGCAGTAACCAAGTTTAACCATGTGTGTGCTCTGACCAGAAAGCTAGCAAACAATACATAATTGATCAGACAAAAATGCTTCATTTTTTCACAATCATCACAATGAAAATGATACCAGCTGTTATTTCTCCCTCTCCAATTCAAATTGAATAATGTTTTCCAAATAATTTTTGTCACAAAGACAATATCCCATTTAGCCCTTACAGATTTATTTTATCAGGACATTGATCTTGAAATTCCACCTCGAGATGCTAACTCAATACTATGCACTTCTTTTAAATGGGTTAATGAATTTCAGATGAACCAGTATTCCACAGTACAATTTCAGGTCAATTTTTATGATACAAAGCCTTTCTCTGGAACCTTCTTTAGTCTTCCATTATATTCCATGCCTTCTGATCCTCTGACTCAGGTCTTTCTCACCTCCCACCCCCACTCCACCTCATCATTGGTAACCACCTTCAGCCATCTTGGCTCTGTTTTCTGAAACTTCTTGCCAAAACCCCTCTGCCTCATTACCTGTTTGCTATAAAAGCCAAACCTAACTCTTTGACTAACCTCCCACAAAGGTTGAGCATTCATTCCTTTCTTCCCCTGTGAAAGGCCTTGGGACATGTGCTTTTTCTACACTAAAGGTGCCAAATAAATGCAAGTTATTATAATGCATTGTTTTTCAATGAACAGTTGTTATATTTTTTTAATAATAGAATTCATGTAATATACATCTACCACTATTTTGGGTGCAGTTGGCAGGACTTATACATGACAGATAGGCTGGCAGTTCAAGAGTTTCTCATTCTAATTAGAAGGCTGAGTTCCAGGAACTGCCTGTCATTTGAAGCTGTTTCCCTCAGTTGTTTGAGTTTAACGTTCTGAGACAGGTTGCTGGAAAGAGCATATGGCATCAAGGTGCTTAATCTTGAGTGTTGGGAGGAAGAAATAAAAGACCTTGACCTTGAAATTGTGCTATGGCACATGAACGCTTAATGGATTTGTCAGAAATTGTTCTTTGTTATTTAGCAGAAACACTACCATATGTTTTAAATGTCTTCACTAAAGTTTGCAGAGAGCAACTTCAAGCAAATGTATTAAGCATTTTTACACTCGTATTCCACAGTGTAATTTCAGGGCTGTGATCTACTGCACCTAAATTGATGTTTAAATGCTGTTAATTTAGCAAGCGCTAAGTGTTTACAGTACAACGCAAAGGCAATATAAATTTTAGCTGACTTCCAAACACAATGTTAGTGAGAATCCATTGTAATTCTTCGGTTTACATTGAATTATTGACAACCTGGGATACAATTGCTGACTCACTCGAAAACATCAAAAATATAGAGTGTATATGGGCATAGGTACGCAGACATAAGGCCCAATTTTAACCTAACCTGGCTGAAGAGAAGGGGGCAGGTTCAGGTTGGACCCTGATTTATACCCCACCTAATTTTATACTCCAATGGGTGTAAAATTAGGTGGGGTATAAATTGGGCATCTGACCTGAATACACTCTGTTCTCACTGAGTGCGTTAGGTTAAAATCCAGAGCTATGAAAATAACAAAAGCTTTAGAAAACGCACATCAAACAAAAAATTAAGACACTTGTGTCACAGCATTGATTTTGAGACAGAGTTTAGGCCGGGATATTGCTGACCTTGGCGGGTCCATGGAGGGCGACGTCGGTGGCGGGTCCTGAGTCCACTGCTGGCTCCAGCCAGCTGTGTAAAATGAATTTCCCTTGATTGGGCTTGTTAAGCCCGCCCAGCACGTTTCCCGGCCAATTAGAGGAAGTGGGTCTGGTGACATAATTCGATGACGCGTCATCAGCCAGTTTCCTTAAAGGGACCATGGTCAAATTTATTTTGACATTTGTGCTGTCAGTGTTCTACAGCATTGAGGTACTGCAGACACTGACAATGACTACACAAAGGCACAGGACTGCAGCCAGGCTCTCCCATGACTCCCTCCGTATGCTTATTGGGGGAGTCACAGCACACAGGGAGGTCCTCTTCCCTTCCCAAGGGTGGAAGAGACCTGCCCAGGAAATAAACACAGCCTGGTTGCAGATTGCAGAGGAGGACACAAGCAGGGATGTAATCAGGAGGACCTGGATGTAGTGCCACAAACGTTAGAACAAAGCCACACTCAACCTCATCCTGCTGTGTCTCTCATCACATCCCATCACTCTGCCTTCCCTACCCTACTCCTGCACATCCTTACTCACACCAACTTACCTTCCCTACCCTACTCCTGCACATCCTTACTCACACCAACTTACCTTGCACCTCCACCCATCCATCTCTATCTACATTATCACATCCGCACCTCACTAGCCACCCCTCACACTCCCCCTCATCCTAGTGCAATCATACCAACTAACAACACACAAGGGTAGGCACTTGGATGTTTTACGCAATGTTCATGTAAAGTTTCTGTTAATGTGCTGTTAAACATTGAATTCTTTATTTTGCGTTCTTGGACAGATTTGTGTGCACCTTTGGAAGTGGCTTAGTGAGTTGCAGTGAATGGTGAGACATAACGGTACCCCCCGCAATGGTGATGAGTTTGAAAGGAATGGCTTGTAGGGATGCTTTATGGTGTTGGTGTGGGGTGGTGCCAACCTGGTGCATCACATGGCAGCCAGGGTGTACAGTGTCAGGTGAAGTAAATCTGGCTATGGTGAGGCCATCCCCGGCCTCCCGGGCAGCAATGTGCTCGGGTGCTGATGCCCTCTGTCCTGTGCAGCATCAGTTGATTGCGGCGAAGGTTGGTGGTGTTGTTGGTGCTGCTGGTGTGGTTGGTGCTGCTGGTGTTGGGGCTGATTGTGGTGGGATTCTGAGGACCAAGGTGAGAGAGTATAAACTGCACCCATGCTGATGGTTTAGATGGCAGGTGAAGTAGAAATGGCAGAAGCAATCTGTCACTGGTGAGAGAGGTAATGAGGCCAGACTGGATGGAGACTTGTGTAAAGACTGGCAGCATGGTGAATCTGTTGTGGAAATGTAGTGAGGAAGAGTTTGTGGCTGAGGGAAGATATCTCTGTAAGGTGGGAGCTTTTACTTTACATTTGAAGCTGCCAACTCATCAGCTGATTCAATGGCTACTGAACTCCCGCCTCAGCTTGACAGACATGGTCCACGACCAGCGTGGACCCCATGGGCGAGCTCTCAAATGCAAAAGGTAAGCTGAAAATCATCTTTAAGTGGCTCTAAACAAGCCACTAATTACTTTAATTGGGTCTCCTGCCGCTGCGTGTCGGGTCTGCTCAGCACTGACAGACCCGACATCGGGAAAGGTGCGTGGCGGCGGATTCACAGTGGAGTCCCGACCCACTGGAGAAAAAAAATACTTTCCCACCTGACCCGCCACCGAGAGTGCCCGCTGATCCCCTGCAAAATTCCGGCCTTAGATTCCATTAACTTGGTTAGAGTTTACTGCGCTGCTTGTTTTATTGATGGTGATTCTGTGCAGTTTGGTTTTGTGATTCACTGCAGACATTCTGTTGTCTCTTGTATCTCTGCATTTGCATTAAATGTGACTTTAGTGTAAAAAGTAAATTAACATTTTCCTTTACTGATATTGGCAAATTGCAGACAAATCAAATAACCTGCAAGCTAAATGTTACAGAAAGCAACAGAATCACAGAAATCTTTATTTTCTGCCCTTTGTTCCCCAGTAAACATGGTAGTTATAAAACCTGTTGTCAATACAGAATACAATAAGTCAGCACCCGAAGGATGGATGTGGAGCAATCTAAGCTATTCTGAACTTGGGCACTTTGAAACCAGCCAAAACCAAACATTTTTTTGACATGGACTTCAATACACTTTGATTTCATTGGAAAAAATGCCATCTAAAATCAATTGATATCAAGCGCAACTTAATGTAATCGGGATATAAATTGAGCTTGATCAGAGCCTTGGTGAAGAAAATCATGTTTGGTTTCATCTACAGTGTAATAAAACCTGAGAAACAGTTTACATGCTAGAAAATCACTTTGTAATTTCTGCCCCTCTTTATTCTAAATTACTTCCTACTCCATCTTAGTTCTGCTATGCTGTGCAACATTCCCTGGCCCAGGACAAGTCTAGGCTAAATGCTCCCAGCCCACTTCCAATTCCAATACATAAGTGCATGCTACAAGATACAAGATGATAACTTAGGATTTTCTCACCCTTCCTTTTGATGAGGTGCCTAGTCTTTGCTCAATACATGATAGTTTGGGGAAAAGTAAACCTATCACTTTATGGCACAGTACATTAATTCAACAGCAAACTGCAACATTGCTACATGTCTACTTATTTTATATTCCCAAAGCTGCTGTTACTGCTCTTTCTTCAGTCAGCACAGGAGTTTATTTTCATGTTGTAATAAAATGCTTTAAGACTTTCATTTATAGCCAGGCTGAAATGAGAAATCAGCAAGTGGGGAATTATGGGTGCACCCTGGCCCTAGCATTCCATGTAATGCCACCATTCACAACTCTTAACTGGAACCAAGTGTAATTGTGCAACAAGTGACTTGGTGTGACGATCTGAAGTTAGCTCATGTTTTTTATCCTCTTTAATCCACTTTAGTCTGTAAACTCTGGATTTTTTTCCCTGAAAATAGTTGGCTGTGAAATTCGGCACCATAGAGTCAGCTTTTAAGGCCAGTTTCGGCAAAAATATGGCAGCCGCCTCACTTCCCACCACTTCCGATGCGTCCCACAGCAGCCACCATTTTGGGCAGGTCAGCAGCGCGGCCGTTGCCTGCGCTTGCTAGAAAAATGGTAGAGGTAGATCGTGACGTCAATCAGTGTGCAACGCTGATCTGACGCACGACCCGCTATTTTTAATGTCGCTGCTCCGTTCAACGCCCTCTCCAAAACACGAACAGCTGAATGTGTGTTCAGCTGCACGAGGGACCCCTCCACCAGCGCTATTTAAAGGGATGATCAACAACTTGTAGCTGACTTGCTTTTTAATTTCTACTGGCTCTGTGTAAGTTTGTGCAACTATTTGGAGCTTTCTAGAGTTATTTAAGGTTGCTGAGGTGACGGGGAGTGGGGCTGCAAGTGGAGAAGGCCTTGCTTCTGATTTCAAGGGCTCTGCTCGGACCACTTGCTCCCAGTCTTTGGGGCTCTACTTGCAGTCCCCCTCGTGCTCGAGTATGACAGGGAGATGGAGCAGAGGCAGCGAAGAAGAAGACAAGCTGCTCGCAGAGGGAGGAGAAGGAGGGGCAGGAGGGCTCTCAGCAGGAGGCATTACCCACCTAGGGTCTTCCGAGAGCACATCACCTAACTGCAATTAAGCCAGGAGCAGTGTATTAGGAGGCTCCGCTTCACCAAGGAAGTGGTCACAGAACTCTGCCTCCTTCTGGAACCAGACCTGCAGCCTCAGAGCAGGACAATGGCAACGCTGACAGTGGCCCACAAGGTGACCGTAGCCCTCAGTTTTTTCGCCACTGGACCCTTCTAGACTGGAGCAGAAGACATAGCTAAAATTTCCCAGTTTGCCATCCATCGCTGCATTCGGGTGAAGCAGGAAGAGCGCGCATTTGGTTTTGCCAGGATATCGGGCTTCCCCATGGTGCAGTGCGTCATTAACAACAACAACAACTTGTATTTATATAGTGCCTTTAATGTAGTAAAACGTCCCAAGGCTCTTCACAGGAGTTTTAAAAGACACGAAATTTGACACTGAGCCACATAAGGAGAAATTGGGCAGGTGACCAAAAGCTATGTCAAAGAGGTAGGTATTAAGGAGCGTCCTAAAGGAGGAAAGAGAGGTAGTGAAGCAGAGAGGTTTAGGCAGGTAATTCCAGATCTTAGGGCCTAAGCAACAGAAGGTTGAGCGATTTTATAATCAGGGATGCTCAAGAGGGCAGAATTAGAGGAGCACAGATATCTTGGGGGTTTGTGGGGCTGAAGGAGATTACAGAGATAGGAAGGGGCAAGGCCATGGAGGGATTTGAAAACAAGGATGAGAATTTTGAAATCAAGGTGTTGCTTAACTGGGAGCCAATGTAGGTCAGCGAGCACAGGGGAGATGGGTGAACAGGAATTGGTACGATTTAGGACACGGGAAGCCGAGTTTTGGATGACCTCAAGTTTACATAAGGTAGAATGTAGGAGACCAGCCAAGAGTGCTTTGGAATAGTCAAGTCTAGAGGTAACAAAGGCATGGATGAGGGTTTCAGCAGCAGATGAGCTGAGGCAAGGGCAGACAGGCAATGTTACGGAGGTGGAACTAGGCGGTCTTAGTTATGCCGTGGATATGTGGTCGGAAGCTCATTTCAGGGTCAAATATGACACCAAGGCTGCAAACAGTGTGGTTCAGCCTCAGACAGCTGTTAGGGAGATGGATGGAGTCAATGGCTAGGGAACGGAGTTTGTGGCAGGGGCCGAAAACAATGGCTTCGTTCTTCCCAAGATTTAATTGGAGAAAATTTCTGCTCATCCAGAACTGGATGTTGGAAAAGCAGTCTGACAATTTAGAGACCGTGGAGGGGTCGAGCGAAGTGGTAGTGTGGTAGAGCTGGGTGTCGTCCGCGTACATGTGGAAACTGATGCTGTGTTTTTGGATGATGTCGCCAAGGGGCAGCATGTAGATGAGAAATGGGAAGGGGCCAAGGATATATCCTCGGGGGACACCAGAGGTAATGATCCGGGAGCGGGAAGAGAAGTTGTTGCAGGTGATTCTATGGCTACGATTAGATAGATAAGAATGGAACCAGGCAAGTGGAGTCCCACCCAGCTGGACGACGGTGGAGAGGCGTTGGAGAAGGATGGAGTGGTCATCCATGTCAAAGGCTGCAGACAAGTCAAGAAAGACGAGGAAGAATAATTTACCTTTGTCATAGTCACAAAGAATGTCATTTGTGACTTTGACTGCACACACATGATTTTGCGGGCACCGCATATCAGCCCTGAGATCAACCGCAACCGCAAAGGCTACCACACAAATAAGTGCAGTTGGTGTACGAGCAAGCCCAGCACATCATGATGGTGAATGACCAGTAGCCTGGCAGCAGTCATGATGCCTTCATCCTGTGCCAGCAATCTTCCAGCCACCACGTCGAACCCAGGGATGGCTGCTCAGAGATGAGGGCTATCCGCTATACACCAGGCTGATGACTCCCCTCTGCAACCCCACCACTCGTGGATAGCACTCATAATGACAGCCATGCTGCCACAAGGAACCTCATCGAGCAGACCAACTTGGCCATCATGAGGGCGCAGCCCTTGCCACCACGGGTTCCGCGACCACCTCGGGAAAAGGAAGAGGAGGAAGAAGGGAGGAGGCAGGCAGCAGATCCCCATTCTGGGCGGGCTATCTGTGAGCGCCTCATCAGAATCCGGTTCTCCTGAATGAATCCCCAGATCCCCATTGCTCAGCACTTCCCCACCTTACCATCCCTCTGTCATGGAACATCACCGTGTCCCCTTGGGCACAAAGCTGAAATTAGAGCCACCATAAAACAAACATTTCAAACATAATTTAGAAATGAATGAATGCAAATCTACTTAACAATATCACCTAATCATCCTTGTGCATTCCTTAGTGTCTGTCTTTTGTGTTTCTTTGCCTACTCTAGTACTCCTAAGCAGTGCTACCCCAGTGGCTGCAGCATGGCTGGTGGAAGGCTGCTGACTTTCCATGGGGGAGACTGTAGGACAATCTTGAGCAGCACTGTAGACTGCACCACCTCAGCATGGGCAGCAGCATTCTAGGCTGGCTGGCTGACGGACAGCAGCAAGGGCACTGGCAGAGCAGCAGAGGTCCGAATAGGAATACTGTCATCCTGAGAGAGGACAGCAGTTTCTAGCTCCAGGAGCCACTGCCACTCCCCTGGAGTGGCGCCTCAGCATTCCTAGCATTTGTTTGAGCACAGATTTCTAGAGAGCTGTGAGACCCTGCAAGCCCTTTCCACACTCGTAAACCCAGCCACGATGGCATTAGTCTGAGCTTGCGTGGCAGCAAACTGAGCCTGCATGAGATCAGTCTGAGCTTCCAGTGCAGCACTCAGACATTGGGTCACTTCTGCTTGTAGTGCAATGGAAGCTGCAACATCATCCATCACACCTAGCATCATGGTTGGGCCCACAAGTGTCCTAATGGAGTTGCCCATCAATTCCATCCTGGAAGTCATGGGTTCCAAGCTGCATGCAAAGCCCCGTGCAATGTTGGAGCTGGAATCCTTGGCATTGACAAGAGGCTCTCTGGCAGGCTTGCCATTGCACCAAGCATTTCTGTGTGCATGCTCATCACCCTTCTTCTGAAGGCTGCCCCATCGAAGTCATCATCGGAGTCCTGTGCAGCAGGACTTGACGGTGGCACCCAAGTTACCCTTTCCCCCTGGCCTGGCTGCAGCCCACTTGTGCCCGGTGATTCACCATGTGCAGATCCCGCCCATATGCTACCCTCTATAGTACACGCAGTGCCATTTTCTGAGCTGGTGCCTGGGAGTGTCCGATCGAGTTACAGGGCCTCTCCTTCTCCTTCACTCTTCTCCTCTACAACGGCAGGGATAGGCTGGGCTGATGGCAGTTCTTTGGTATCTGAGAGAAGAAAGGCACAAGGATCAGGTTGTGGTGAGGGAGGATGTGCGTGCTTACACCATCAGCAGCTTGTAAGTGAGAAGAGATAGTGGGATATGAGAAGAAGGATTAGATATGAACATACTGTCATCAGCAATACTTTCAATCTTGTTGCTCACCACGGCTTCAGTGACGGCCCCTCCAATGATCTCTAGCACAGTCTCCTCCAGCACAGTGATGTTCTGAAGACAGACTTCCCCTCTGCCTGTCTGCTGCTGCTCACATCTGTTGTGAGCCACCTTTGCCTGCAAGAGATAGGGAAGTGTGTCGGTGAGTGTGGTGCAATGTGTTTGGGTGAAGTGCCTGTCAAGGTTGAATAGCTGACAATGTGTGAGATGTGGGTGTGAGGCTTGCAGCAGTGATAAGTGTGCAGGTGTGAGGTGAAGCTATGATTGTGAGGTATGAGTTGTGATTGTTGGTAGGTGATTGATGGGGGTATGGTGCATTGAGCAGTGTGTGAGGCTGGTGGTGCAGTTAGAATCATTGAATCATAGAAAGTTACAGCACGGAAGGAGGCCATTTTGGCCCATCGTGTCCGCGCTGGCCGACAAAGAGCTATCCAGCCTAATCCCACTTCCCAGCTCTTGGTCCGTAGCCCTGTAGGTTACGGCACTTCAAGTGCACATCCAAGCACTTTTTAAATGTGGTGAGGATTTCTGCCTCTACCACCCCTTCCGGCAGTGAGTTCCAGACCCCCACCACCCTCTGGGTGAAGACATTTCCCTTCAAATCCCCTCTAAACTTCCTACCAATTACTTTAAATCGATGCCCCCTGGTTGTTGACTGCTCTGCTAAGGGAAATAGGTCCTTCCTATCCACTCTATCTAGGCCCCTCATAATTTTATACACCTCAATACGGTCTCCTCTCAGCCTCCTCTGTTCCAAAGAAAACAAACCCAGCCTATCCAATCTTTCCTCGTAGCTAAAATTTGCCAATCCAGGCAACATCCTCGTAAATCTCCTCTGTACCCTCTCTAGTGCAATCACATCTTTCCTGTAATGTGGTGACCAGAACTGTCGCAGTACTCTTAGCTGTGGCCTAACTAGTGTTTTATACAGTTCAAGCATAACCTCCCTGCTCTTGTATTCTATGCCTCGGCTAATAAAGGCAAGTATTCTGAATGCCTTCTTAACCATCTTATCTACTTGGCCTGCTAACTTCAGGGATCTGTGGACCTGCACTTCAAGGTCCCTTTGTTCCTCTACAATTCTCAGTGTCCTACCATTTAATGTGTATTCCCTTGCCTTGTTAGCCCTCCCCAAATGCATTACCTCACACTTCTCTGGATTGAATTCCATCTGCCCACCTGACCAGTTCATTGATATCTTCCTGCAATCTACAACTTTCTTCTTCATTATCAACCACACAGCTGATTTTAGTATCATCTGCAAACTTCTTAATCATACCCCCTACATTCAAGCCTAAATCATTGATATATACCACAAAAAGCAAGGGACCTAGTACTGAGCCCTGCGGAACCCCACTGGAAGCAGCCTTCCAGTCACAAAAACACCCATCAACCATTACTCTCTGCTTCCTGCCTCTGAGCCAATTTTGGATCCAACTTGCCACTTTGCCCTGGATCCCATGGGGTTTCACTTTCGTGACCAGTCTGCCATGTGGGACCTTATCAAAAGCCTTGCTAAAATCCATATACATTACATCAAATGCACTACCCTCATCTACCCTCCTTTTACCTCCTCAAAAAATTCAATCAAGTTAGTCAGACACGACCTTCCCTTAACAAATCCATGCGGACTGTCCTTGATTAATCCGTGTCTTTCGAAATGAAGATTTATCCTGTCCCTCAGAACTTTTTCCAGTAATTACTCGGTTTATCCCTTTCTCGCTTTTTAAACAAAGGTACAACGTTAGCAGTCCTCCAGTCCTCCGGCACCACATCTGTAACCAGAGAGGATTGGAAAATGATGGTCAGAGCCTCTGTTATTTCCTCTTTGCTTCTCTTAACAGCCTGGGATACATTTCAGCTGGGCCTGGGGATTTATCCACTTTCAAAGCTGCTAAGCCCCTTAACATTTCCCCTCTCTCCATGTTTATTTCAACTAATATTTCACACTCCTCCCTGATTGCAATGTCTGCATCGCCTTATCTTTTGTGAAAACAGAAGCAACGTATTCATTAAGAACCATACCCATGTCTTCCGCCTCCACACACACAGTACCTTTATGGTCTTCAATAGGCCCTACTCTTTCTTTAGTTATCCTCTTGCTCTTAATGTATTTTTAAAACATCTTTGGGTTTTCCTTGATTTTGCTTGCCAAAATTTTTTGTGCTCTCTCTTTGCTTTCCTAATTTCCTTTTTAATTGCACCCCTGCACTTTCTATACAACTCTGCGCAGTGTCAGCCAGTGGCTCAGTTGGTAGCCTCTGAGTCAGAAGGTTGTGGGTTCAAGTCCCACTCCAGGGACTTGAGCACATAAAAAGCTAGGCTGACACTCCAGTGCAGTGCTGAGGGAGTGCTGCACTGTCGGAGGTGCCATCTTTCGGATGAGACGTTAAACCGAGGCCCCGTCTGCTCTCTCAGGTGGACGTAAAAGATCCCATGGCACTATTTCGAAGAAGAGCAGGGGAGTTATCCCCGGTGTCCTGGCCAATATTTCTCCCTCAACCAACATCACTAAAAACAGATTATCTGGTCACTATCACATTGCTGTTTGTGGGAGCTTGCTGTGCGCAAATTGGTTGCCGCGTTTCCCACATTACAACAGTGACTCCACTTCAAAAAGTACTTAATTGGCTGTAAAGCGCTTTGAGACGTCTGGTGGTCGTGACAGGCGCTATATAAATGCAAGTGCTTCTTACTTTCTTTCTCTAGAGTTTCTGCAGTATTGAGCCCTCAGTATTTGTCATACGCCTCCCTTTTTTTCTTTACCCTACCCTGTATGTCCCTTGACATCCAGGGGGCTCTAGATTTGTTAGTCCCACCCTTTTTCATTAAGGGAACATACCTGCTCTGAACCCTCAGGATCTCCTCCTTGAATGCCTCCCACTGCTCTGACACTGATTTACCTTCAAGTAGCTGTTTCCAGTCCACTTTGGCTAAATCCCATCTCAGTTTAGCAAAATTGCCTTTTCCCCAATTGAGAAATTTTATTCCTGGCCTATCTTTGTCCTTTTCCATAACTACACTGAATCTAACTGAATTATGATCATGAGCACCAAAATGCTCTGCCACTGATACCCCTTCCATCTGCCCAGCTTCATTCCCTAAAACTAAGTCCAAAACCGCCCCCTCCCTTGTTGGGCTTGTTACATACTGGCTAAAAAAGTTCTCCTGAATGCATTTTAAGAATTCCGCACCCTCTATACCTTTCACACTAATTTTATCCCAGTTTATATTAGGGTAGTTGGTGGGATATAGCATTTGAAGATTCATTCACTCACCTTGGCCACTCATGTGAGGTCATTAAACTTTGTGTGGCACTGGATCCAGGTCCTGGGGGCAACACACGTGGCACTGTTGGCTTTTGCTAGCTGCTCCCACTGCCTTCTGCTGTGCTGCCTAGAAAGCCTCCTGCCCCCCTGTGGATAGAGGACCTGTCATCTTCTGTGCACCCCCAGGAACAAGGCTCCAGTGCTGTATCTGAGAATCTCCTTGCCCTCTCTTTTCCCTGTTGAGCCATGGCTTCAGAGTGACAATGAGGTGCTTCTGCAACAAAGCACCTCCCCTTTAAGTAGTGCAGAGAGCCTCGGCCAATTTTTATTGGCTAGTAGACTGTACCTGATATTGGCCCCCCTGCTGAGTGCTAAGCTAATCAGATTTGAATGGGCACGGGCAGATCGTGCTTTGCACTTCCCATGCCCGTTTTTGAGCTTAATCAAATTTCACCCCCGTTATCTTTTTGAAACAAAGGAAACTGATTTTATAAATATACAAAATGAGTAACCTAAAGTATTCAGTTCTTTTCTACAATATAACATAGTGGGCCTGAAATTCCTATCTTTGCTAATTTTAGTGAAAAGTTAGAAGTGAGTAAAAATTGGTGGAATTGCCATGGAAAAGGCTAACTAAATATCCATCAATGTTCAATATTGCTTTTATCATAATACACTATCATAAGCAAATGTGAATATAACAGATGAGTTTTGTTTGTTGGGGACATTATGATGAACTCTTGCAGTCTGCAGCTGCATAGTCAAATCAAAAAGTGAATATTTAACTTCATGTCAAACCTAGTATTAGTCAACTTAATGAATGGGAAAATTTGCAATATTAGCACAGCAGCTAAGCCCATATGGTCCGTGGGGAGAAAAAAATAGAGACACACACATGCAGGAGCTCGATACACTTCTTAAACACCCTGGGCTATTGTACAGCCGTAAGCAGCTGTCTTTACATTTGGAAAAATTATCACAAATTCAACGCAAGAGAAATTTTATTTAAAATGTTTAAAAATTACTTTAGAAATGGAAAATGTTATTTAAAAGTCTGGAGGGAGTGCTTTTGTTCAAAATACTCTCCAATTTTATGGAGGGAAATCATAGTTTGCTTTTGCAGTTTTGCTTAAGATCCAAAACTGGGGGCCATACATATAAGATCATCACAAATAAATCGAATAAGAAATTCAGGTGAAACTTACTTACTCAGGGAGTGGTCAGAATGTGAACTTGCTACCACATGTTGTAATTGAGGTTAATAGCATAGATGCATTTAAGGGGAAGCTGGATAATAAATGAGGAAGAAAGGAATAGAAGGTTATGCTGAAAGGTTTAGTTGAAGAGGGGTGGGAGGTGGCGCGTGTGGAGCATAAACACTTGCACCTGTTGGGCCGAATGGCCTGTTTCTGTGCTGTAAATACTGGCCCAGAAATTCCGTTCACAGCCCTCCCGCGGGCGGAGGGCTGCGATTTTGAAAAATCTCCACCTGGACCGGAAGCGCAGAGTTCCGTTGCTGTGCCTCTTCAATCTGCCGGTGTGCAGGGCACGCGTATCCCAGGGGCACAGGTAGTTCGCAGCGTGATCAGCGCAATCAGAGCAGGGAATCTCCATTCATAGATTTGACAGGAAAACCTGTCAAATCTATGAATAGAGATCACCCCCAAAACATAAGTAAAACTTCAAATAATTTTTTTTTTTAAATCACATTTTTAAAATGACTATAAATTACATAAATTAACTATTTTAAACAAAAATTTACATTTTTGAAAAAATAACAAGTTTTTAACGGGGCTAAAAATAAACTTACCTTTCTTTAAAGTATTTTAAAATGATAAATCAGTGGAAATTTTTTTTTTTTAACTTTCTTCATCTCTTAGCCTGGTAAAAGCAGGCCTTGCACCTGCTTTTACAGGCGCAAGAATTGTAAGTGTTTTCTGCGGGCGGAGGGTCTCCAAAAAACGGAACTCTCCACCCACAGAGGCCCTGCTCCAGCGCAGCTGAAGGATCTGTCAACAGCTTTCTTGACAGATCGGAAATGCCGGTTTCCAGCACATGCGCAGTGCATGCCTAAAACCGGCATTTCCGTTGGCCCTACAGGTGAGTACACAGTGCGTACACACCCGTAGGGACTGGAATTTCTGCCTCACTATGTACTATGTAGTATAAGTTACATTTCAGCAAGGAACCCTCAAATTGGATCTCCCTGTATACCAGACCACTGGAGCAACAGGACCGAGAGAAACTGTGCTATAGGCTAGAGATTTCTATTTTATGCATTTCCTAATGGTTGTTAATGTTCACAAAATATGGGGAAACCAGGAATTTCAGCCCCAATGTAATTCACTGTATTTTCAATTTACTTTTACTGATGCCTATTTGGAGAGGGGTTATAATGCAAGGAGTATAGCGAACAAGGCAGATGAGCTGAGGGCACAGGTAGATACTTGGGACTATGATATTATAGCTATTACAGAGACGTGGCTGAAAGAGGAGCAGGTATGGCAGCTCAACATTCCTGGTTACAGGATTTTCAGACGGGATAGAGAGGGAGGTAAAAAGGGAGGGGGGTCGCGGTATTAATTAAAGAAACTATTACAGCTCTGAGGAGGGATGATATGTTGGAGGGATCATCAAACGAGGCCATATGGGTCGAATTGAAAAACAAAAAAGGGGCTATCACACTGCTGGGAGTGTACTACAGACCCCCAAACAGTGAGAGGGAGATAGAAGAACAAATATATAGACAAATTTCTGAGAAGTGCAAAAACTATAGGGCAGTAATAGTAGGGGATTTCAACTACCCCAATATTAACTGGGATAAAATTAGTGTGAAGGGTATAGATTGTGCGGAATTCCTAAAATTTATCCAGGAGAACTGTTTTAGCCAGTATGTAGCAAGCCCAACAAGGGAGGGGGCGGTCCTGGACTTAGTTTTAGGGAATGAAGCTGGGCAGGTAGAAGGCGTATCAGTGGGGGCGCATTTTGGTGCTAGTGACCATAATTCTGTTAGATTTAAGGTAGTTATGGAAAAGGACAAGGATAGACCGGAATAAAAATTCTAAATTGGGGAAAAGCAAATTTTGCTAAACTCAGAGGGGATTAACCATAGTGGACTGGAAACAGCTACTTGAAGGTAAATCAGTGTCAGAGCAGTGGGAGGCATTCAAGGAGGAGATCCGGAGGGTTCAGACCAAATATGTGCCCTTAAAGAAAAAAGGTGGGCCTAACAAATCTAGAGCCACCTGGATGTCTAGAGACATACAGGGTAGGATAAAGAAAAAAAGGGAAGCGTATGACAGATACCGAGGGTTAAATACTCCAGAATCGTTAGAGGAGTACAGAAAGTGCAGGGGTGCAATTAAAAATGATATTAGGAAAGCAAAGAGAGAGCATGAAAAATTATTGGCAAGTAAAATCAAGGCAAACCCAAAGATGTTTTATAAATATATTAAAAGTAAGAGGATAACTAAAGAAAGGGTAGGGCCTGTTAGAGATCATGAGGGTAATCTGTGAATGAAGGCGGGAGATGTCGGTAGGGTTCTTAATGAATACTTTGCGTCTGTTTTCACAATGGAGAGGGGCGAAACAGACATTGCTATCGGGGGGGAGGAGTGTGAAATATTAGATGAAATAAACATAGTGAGAGAGGAAGTATTCAGGGGTTTAGCAGCTTTAAAAGTGGATAAATCCCCAGGCCCGGATGAACTGTATCCCAGGCTGTTAAGCGAAGCAAAAGAGGAAATAGCAGTGGCCCTGACCATCATTTTTCAATCCTCTCTGGCTTCAGGTGTGGTGCTGGAGGACTGCTAATGTGGTACCCTTGTTTAAACAGGGAGAAAAGGATAGACCGAGTAATTACAGGCCAGTCAGCCTAACCTCGGTGGTGGGAAAATTATTGGAAAGAATTCTGAAGGACAGGATAAATCTTCATTTAGAAAGACATGGATTAATCAAGGATAGTCAGCACGGATTTGTTAAGGGAAGGTCGTGTCTGACAAACTTGATTGAATTTTTTGAGGAGGTAACAAGGAGGGTAGATGAGGGTAGTGCATTTGATGTAGTGTATATGGACTTTAGCGAGGCTTTTGATAAGGTTCCACACGGCAGACTGGTCACGAAGTTAAAAACCCATGGGATCCAGGGCAAAGTGTCAAGTTGGATTCAAAACTGGCTCGGAGACAGGAAGCAGAGGGTAATGGTTGATGGGTGTTTTTGTGACTGGAAGGTTGTTTCCAGTGGGGTTCCACAGGGCTCAGTACTGGGTCCCTTGCTTTTTGTGGTATATATCAATGATCTTGACTTGAATATAGGGGGTATGATTAAGAAGTTTGCAGATGATACTAAAATCAGCTGTGTGGTTGATACTGAAGAAGGAAGCTGTAGACTGCAGGAAGATACCAATAAATTGGTCAGGTGGGCAGAACAATGGCAAATGGAATTCAATCCGGAAAAGTGTGAGGTAATGCATTTGGGGAGGGCTAACAAGGAAAGGGAATACACATTACTTGGTAGGACACTGAGTAGTGTAGAGGAACAAAGGAACCTTGGAGTGCATGTCCACAGATCCCTGAAGGTAACAGGCCAAGTAGATAAGGTGGTTAAGAAGGCATACGGAATGCTTGCCTTTATTAGCCATGGCATAGAATACAAGAGCAGGGGGGTTATGCTTCAACTGTATAAAACACTAGTTAGGCCTCTGCTAGAATACTGCATGCAGTTCTGGTCACCACATTACAGGAAAGATGTGATTGCACTAGAGAGGGTACAGAGGAGATTTACAAGAATGTTGCCAGGAGTAGAGAATCTTAGCTATGAGGAAAGACTGGATAGGCTGGGTCTGTTTTCCTTGGAACAGAGGAGGCTGAGGGGAGACCTTATTGAGGTGTATAAAATTATGAGGGGCATAGATAAAGTAGATAGAAAGGACCTATTTTCCTTAGCAGAGGGGTCAAAAACCAGGGGGCACAGATTTAAAGTAATTGGGGGAAGGTTTAGAGGGGATTTGAGGGGAAATTTCTTCACCCAGAGGGTTGTGGTGGACTGGACCTCACTGCCTGAAAGGGTGGTAGAGGCAGGAACGCTAACCACATTTAAAAAGTACTTGGATGTGCACTTGGGATGCTCTAACCTGCAGGGCTACGGACCAAGAGCTGGGAAGTGGGCTTGGGCTGGATAGCTCTTTGTTGGCCGGCGCGGACACGATGGGCCGAAATGGCCTCCTTCTGTGCTGTAACTTTCTATGATTCTATAAAATATTGTAAACAGATTACAGAAGCCAAACACTTTAAAAGTGTACTTGCCATTGTACTTTACCTGTAAAGCAGGTGCTGAGAGGAATTAGTTGTGTTTTCCAGTAGGATCTGTAAAAGGTAAATTCAAGCTATTGTTTTTATATTTTTTTTTACAGTTTCACTATTCCCTAAAGTTGGGTCTGTCAGGACCTATCTATTCCCTCTCTTTTTTATTTTGGCAAAGCTCGGGATCTTGTTTTTGGTTGAAAGTTTAACTTAAGAACATAACATAAGGAACAGGAGCAGGAATAGGCCACTTGATCCCTCGAGCCTGCTCCGCCATTCAATAAGATCATGGCTGATCTTGGGCTCAAAGCCACTTCCCAGCCCGCTCCCCATAACCCTTCACTCCCTTATCTTGCAAATGATCCAGCCTCCACAGCTCTCTGGGGCAGAGAATTCCACAAATTTATGACCCTCTGAGAGAAGAAGTTCCTCCTCATCTCAGTTCTAAAAGAGCGACCCTTTATTCTGAGACTGTGCCCCCGAGTTCTAGATTTCCCCACGAGGGGAAACATGCTCTCTGCATCTACCCTGTCGAGCCCCCTCAGTATCTTATATGTTTTGATAAGATCACCTCTCATTCTTCTAAATTCCAATGAGTATAGGCCCAGCCTGCTCAACCTTTCCTCATAAGTCAACCCTGGAATTAACCTAGTGAATCTTCTCTGAACTGCCTCTAATGCAAGTATATCCTTCCTTAAATAAGGAGACCAAAACTGTACGCAGTGCTCAAGGTGTGGTCTCACCAATACCTTGTACAGTTGTAGCAGGACTTCCCTGCTTTTATACTTCAACCCCCTTGAAATAAAGGCCAACATTCCATTTGCCTTTTTGATTACTTGCTGCACCTGCATGCTAATTTTTTGTGTTTCATGCACAAGGACCCCCAGGTCCCTCTGAACTGTAGCATTGTGTAATCTCTCTCCATTTAAATAATAATTTGCTTTTTTATTTTTCCTGCCAAAGTGGATAACCTCGCACTTTGTCACATTATACTCCATCTGCCAAATGTTTGCCCACTCACCTAGCTTGTCTATATCCCTTTGCAGCTTCCTCTGCACAACTTGCTTTCCCACCCATCTTTGTATCATCTGCAAACTTGGCTACATGACACTCGATACTTTCATCCAAGTCATTAATGTAGATTGTAAATAGTTGAGGCCCCAGCACTGACCCTTGTGACACCCCACTTGAAACTTATAATTAACCTTGATCACAATCGTTAATTAAGCTTAATTATATTTCATCAATGTTATCCCTGATGACACAATAGTGAGGTTGTTGATTCAAGTTTCACTCCGGAATTTGAGCATATCATCTAAAGATGACTTTTCAGTGCAGTATTGAGGGAGTGCTGCATTGTTTGAGGTGCCAACCTGAAGATGAGTTGTTAAACCAGGGCCTTTCTGTCTGATCTAGTGGTTCAGATGCACGAACCTTGGCTTGGTGGTAGCGCCCTCGCCTCTGAGTCAGAAGGTTGTGGGTTCAAGTCCCACTCCAGAGACTTGAGCACAAAATCTAGGCTTACCCTTCAGTGCAGTGCTGAGGGAGTATTGCCATCTTTCAGATGAGACGTTAGACCAAGCTTTTAAATCTGCTTTCTGGGGTGGATGTAAATGATCTTGTGGCACTATTTCGAAGAAGAGCAGGGGAGTTCTCCCCAGTGTCCAGGCCAACATTGTTCCCTCAACCAGCACCTAAAACAGATGATATGGTCATTTTATCTGATTTCTGTTTGTGGAAACTTCTTGTGCATAAATTTGGCTGCCACATTTCCTATATTACAACAGTGAATATACTTCAAAATTAATTTGTTTGCTGTAAAGTGCTTGGAGAATCCTGAGGTCGTGAAAGGCGTTATGTAAGTGCAAGTTCTTTCTTTCTAAATGCTCCACGAAACTATTTGATGAAGAGCAGGGAGTTTTCCTGGCCAACATTCCTCTCTCAACCAGCATCTACAAAAACAGATGAATGAATCATTCACCTCATTGCTGTTGGTAGAATGTTGCAGTGTACAAAATAATTGCTGTGTTCACCTACATAACAAGTCACAACTTTAAAGTCATTAATTGTATGTAGAAGTACTTTGGGACATTTCTGAGAGACCGAGTAAATTAAAGTTCTTTCTTTCTAACTGTCGAAGTTTTGACTTCCGAGTAAGACTCTTTAAACAATATAATCAAAGAAGGCTTTATTATTATATTTTACTTGCAAGGAGAATGCAATCATAGCCAAATAGCTACGATGACAGATTGAAGAATCACAGAAAATGGAAGATCTTATACACTGAAAACACAAGCTTCCCATATCACATGACATGTTGTTTAAGGTAAGCTAAGTTACGAGTTAAAAAAACATAAGAAATGCCTTACAATGAGACTAGCTAATCTCTACAAAATGGAGTCTATCTATCTGTTCTTCTCCTTCTACCAAGGCCAAGGCACCTGGCTGTTTACTTCACTAGCCCTTGGTTATCTCGAGTTGATTAGAAGAAGCCTGTTATGTTCTGTACAATGCAAAACAACATAGTCTGCAAGTTTAAATTCATCTTCATGAGAAACATAACAACGGATTCTTGCTTTCCAAACAAGTCAGAGTCGGCCATTTTGTATTTTTGTTTGTCTCAAGGAAGCCATTTTGTCCGAGACAAAAACTACACTTCCACATTCCCCCCTTTTTGTCCTTCTAGGACAAAATAGCTCAATTTAACCCTTTCGGTCTCTCCTGTCGGTTCCTGAACCAAATTTGGATTTTGGCCAGGGATGCCAACTTCTTTTCTGTTTTAACCATCCTCGGGATTATACCTGTATTGATGGCTGACCTTATTTAAGATCGTCTCTCCTTTCTGTCTATCCTTAGTGTTGGGCATGTAATTCTTTCAATTCTAATTTGTCCAGTCTTAATTTTGGCCACTGTAACTGGCATCATCTTGGTCATCTAATCCTTAAAAAATTATCTTACCCAATCGCCTTAGCTCTTCCTCTAGGGGACTGTTCTTCTCTTCTTCTTCATTCACTTCCCTCTATACCATCATACTTCCTCCAGGTATAACTGCCTTACCTAACCTATTACAACAGCATTTAATCATTGTGACAAACAGAATTACTGCTACCATTACTACTAATCCGTACAATAATATTTGTCCCATTGATCCCAGCCATCCTCCCAGTATCCAGTCAAACCATCCTTGGCTCTTTGGATTCTTATACTGACTCACTGCATCTCTTATGTGTTTAACTATGTTAGTTATATTTTCTGAACTGTCTGGGATATAGGTACAACATTCACTCCCTATCAAAGCACAAGTTACTACTTTATTTGCCAACAGATAATCTAATGCTATTCGATTCTGCAATGTCATTACTCTTATAGCTAACATTTCAGCACTCATTTCGGACAATCCTTCCTCAGTTTCATTTGCCACTTTTTCTATCAGATCTGCTAGCTCGGTTACTTCTCCCATTAACTTCCCTATTCCGTATGGGGCTATTAATACTCCAAAGACTCTTTCATAAGTTGCTATCTCTCTTTTACTTCTTTGGAATTCATAATGTTCTCCTATATTATCTAAAATGTAGATATAAGGTACTACATAACCCAAATAGCAGGACCCTGTCCAGTTGTGTGGCAACCATGGATAAGCCTTGTTCCCGCATATAAAATAGGTGTAATTATAGGCCGTCAAGTTACCCTCTCCTTCCATCCATATTCGGATAGGGTCGCCTGTCCAGTGGGACCTACTGGTTTTATTATTTACTTTAGCCCAGTCAAACTGAAAAAATCCTTGCTCAAGCAGGCCAGGAATTGGTGGTTGCCACATGACTGTTTGATTACAGGAACTCTCTCCGACTTTCTTTTCATCTTGCATCCTGCTTACTGCAGCCTGCTTTTTAAAACATAATGCCCCTTGTGGTCTACCAACTCCTGAGGTATTAGTTAATACAAGAAACGGGGGTGTTCGAGTATGATTATAATTGGGCTGATACCACCCCTGAAAGGTGGTTAGGTTATACCCTGCTGAGCTCCACTGTTCTACATCTGAGGTCTTATCCGGGTCCCTTGAACTGTTTCTTCTTATTACCCATTCTGCTGTTTCGGAAGTATTAAAGGGAATTGATCTGAGGGGGATCCCTCCCGTGGTGTGAATAGATATATGGGCACAGACCCAACAACTAGATCTACCACTAATTTTAGCATGCTCGTAAGACATGTCCAAGAAAGTGTTAACGTATAATTCTCGTTTCTTCCGGGATCCTTCCCCACCTCTTCGACACTGATCTTTTTTTCTATTATCCCCCACCCTGTGTTGTTTTGCATTTTATGATTCCCTTATCACTTCTATTTGTCTTTTGATGCTTGATATTCGACCTTGCTGGCATTTCTGCTATCTATTCCTGGCTGCATGTCGTCCGTTTCTGTTCTAAGAATTAAAACCCATCTTTGAATCTAACAGCTATTTCTTACAATTCCCTTCTTTGAGAAGGAAATAACCCTTATTGACTTCTCACAATCGGCACTTGACTAATCTAGCTAGTTCTTATTGCTCTCTCAACTTGGGCATTAGTTAGTAGGGAGTCTTGAAGATTTCTCCCTTCTAATAGTCCATTCCGGTGTTCCAATTCTGCCCCGCCTGGGGTATCCTCTATTTCTTCTATCTTCCTGATGTTACCCCGCCTGGGGTCTCCTCTACATTGCTTCGGATCTTCTCTTTCGGTGTGCTCAATTTAATTTTTTAGTGCTGGTTAGTCATGGGCATTAGTACCCAATTGGCTTGTATATATTTACTACATAGGTTACATATATCAAATACACTATCATTACAAGTTGGAGAACTACCAGAGCGTATGAAATATTACAAATCTAAGTGTGTGCTGATATATTAAGCCCAATTATTCCACCAGTGTGAGTTGTCCCCATGCTGTCAATTTCAATATCTATTCTCAAGTTGTCTTGCTTCAGAACACAAAAATGCTTTAGGGAGGAGTTCAGTCGCATCATGAGCTCTCTGACAACAGGGGAATGTCATATCCGAATTGTGCCACATAATTGTGCAGCTCATACATAAGTACCTCATTTACTGTCAGTTTCACTTGAGCATAGGTTTCGATATTATGTAAAATGTGTTGGTTGATGGGACAGGTCCTGCTAGACCCGTAAAGCATGGTAGTTGCGGTAGTAGTGACACAGGAGGCACCACCAAAACCACCTCATACTGGATTCGCACTGGTTTTTCCCACGCTCTGTTACCTACAAAACACAATTATTACAGTCATAGTTAAATTCAGTCTTACAATCATTTCAAGCAACATTACAGTTTAACATCTAATCAACAAATCATGGACTTAAAAGATTCTCCAGACCGCTCTTTTACTCGTATCCATATTGTGGATAGTTCTTACTAAACATGATTTCTCCTTAGCCCTCAATTGTCCAAATCCAGATTCCATGTAACTCTCCACTTCAACTTCAATTTCAATCCCTCTAACAGGTACCAGTGTATTTAACTCTATTCTGATTCATTAATTAGATAGTTTCTCGATGGAGTATGTGTCAATGCTTTAAAGGTTGTCTCGCTCTCCTGAACCACATCAACCACCTCATGTTTTGCTGTTGTCAAGTAACTGAGCATGTCTGAGACCCGTTCTTCAGTGCAGATTCACCATACATTTCCAGATGGTAATTGCTTCATACGTAACAAATCACATTTGTACACTCATACCGGTATCTCAATATCATGCCACATGTGCCTTTCTAGGGCTTTCAGGTATCTTATCAAAAGATTGTCTTTGTTCATCTTCCTCTGCATGGTCCCGATATCTTGGATAGTGGCCAGGCTATCAAATTCAGTTTTCTTAAAAGTTCATTATAGGCAGGGACACAAATGTCTCCAAGAGAAAGCTATCAATTTATTATTCTTAGCTACACTTTCCTGACTTTCACTAGAAAGTTTTTTAAATTCCCATTCAGCAGTGTAATTCTCCTGTTTCAATCTTACACCTTCAATCACGTCCTCTCTCCATTTTACACATCCCATTACCATTCATATCTCATTCATGAGCCCTGGAGAAACTTTACTGTCCAGTACAATATTTAAGATTGAAAACATAGATCAAACATTCTCACTTGGTCCAAGTTATTAACACTTTTTATTTATCATTATTTTAGAGGATCTTTTATTTTCCCAAAAGTAACCCAATATATATATTTTGCCTGAGTCCATTTTGTTATTACAAGAAATACTGTTGAAGTTTCGACTTCCGAGTAAGACTCTTTGAACAATATCGTCAAAGAAGGCTTTATTATTATATTTTACTTGCAAGGAGAATGCAATCATAGCCAAATAGCTACGATGACAGACTGAAGAATCACAGAAAATGGAAGATCTTATACACTGAAAACACAAGCTTCCCATATCACATGACATGTTGTTTAAGGTAAGCTAAGTTACGAGTTAAAAAAACATAAGAAATGCCTTACAATGAGACTAGCTAATCTCTACAAAATGGAGTCTATCTATCTGTTCTTCTCCTTCTACCAAGGCCAAGGCACCTGGCTGTTTACTTCACTAGCCCTTGGTTATCTCGAGTTGATTAGAAGAAGCCTGTTATGTTCTGTACAATGCAAAACAACATAGTCTGCAAGTTTAAATTCATCTTCATGAGAAACATAACAACGGATTCTTGCTTTCCAAACAAGTCAGAGTCGGCCATTTTGTCATTTTGTTTGTCTCAAGGAAGCCATTTTGTCCGAGACAAAAACTGCACTTCCACACTAACCTTTTTAATGCACTTACATTTACAGGAAATTATGTATTTGAACCCCTAGAGATCTCTGTTCATCGACATTCTTCAGCAGCTTTCCATTTAAGGGTAATGAATTTCGGGTCTCTCTCAAATATTTTCTTTGATTCAGCAGCATTGGTTACGCCCTTGAGTGGACGCCACATCCCTTAGGTGCAGAAGCTCATATTGCCAACATCTATTTTTTTTTTAATTTGTTCTCAAGATGTGGGTGATCCTGGTAAAGCCGCATTTGTTGCCCATCGCTAGTTGCCCTGAGATGGTGGTATTCAGGCTTCTGCTTGAACCCCTGGGGTACGACTGGTGATGGTACCCTATGGTAGAGGTTGCAGGGGAGGGAGGTGCTGTCAAAGTAACCTTGCTGAATTGCTGTAGTGCCTTCTGTAGATCATGCGTATTGGGAGACACCGCACTCATCCAAGTGAGTGGTGAATATTCCATCACACTCAGGACGTGAGCCTTGTAAATGGTGGATAGGCTTTCAAGAGTACACCATTTCAGACCTTCTCCAATCTGAGCAACACCCATTTGCACTAACTTTTTCTTTCCTGTCTGTTATCCAACCTTCTATCCAATGCTGCCACATTTCCTCGTTTACCATATGCCAATATTTTTCTAATATATTTCTTGTGAGTCTCTTTATTGAGCACCTTCATAAAATCCATATAGACTACATCAGCTGCATTTACTGTATCCAATCAATCACTTGTTCAAAAAAACTCTTAAATTTGTCAAACATGGATTGCTTTAAACAAATCTGTGCTGGCTGTTCTTGATTAACTTGTACATTTCTAAATTCTCATGCATTTCATCTAACTCAATTTCCTGTACATAAATATGTTCACTCTTCACCCCTTAATCTTGTTTAATCATGGACTCCCTTGTCTATTCACCAACTTGAGATATCTATCCTCTTTCCCATAACTCAATGTGAATCAAACAGATCTATTAATGTCTTAATAATCCTCAGTGCTGTTTCCTGATGTGTATTAATTTAGTTTAATTCTAGGTCAGCTCAAACTCTATAAAATGATTTATTCTTGTGCCATGCACCTGCTATCCTTGGGGGAGGGTGCAATTTCTCCAAATCTATAATCCCGCTTGAAGCTTCTGAATTTTGTGGTTGTGCTTTTGAGTTTAGTGATCAATGCTTATCTATAACTTTTTCATTCTAAATATTTGTCTCCGGCCTCCCCTGTTTTTTCCAGCTAAAATAAGTTCACATGCCTTTCTTCATAGTTTGGTTCCCTAGGGCCGAGAATCATCCTTGTCTCTGAACTCTTTCTAAGGTATCCATATTCTTTCTGAGGTAGGGTGATCAAAACTGCATTCCACACTCCAGAATTGGCCTCAGCACTGATCCATACAATGACATTATAACTGTGCAGACCTGTAATCCAATGTCCTCTGGGTTCATCTCCGTACTTGTTGGCAACTGTTTTGTGTGATCAATGATTGTGTCCAAAGCCTTTTCCTTTTCATATCTGATAATGAATAAAAACTGTTTCTTCTTCTTGTATGTATTCCCTTACATATGTCCACATTTAAATCCATTTGCCCATCTGCTTAATTGGTCTAAATCAAACTGAATATTATCAATCTCCTAACTAATTTCCTGCCCACTTATATGTGTGTCATAAATACTGTTTCATTCTTAAATAGTGAACAGTAATGGCCACACACAGACGCATATATACATTTAATATTTACTGGGGGTTATTTTGGTGAAAGGGTGAAAACAGGTTCTAAATTGGTGCTGCGCTAATAAGATACGCGTGTTTGGTTTTAGCACGCAATTTTGGTCCTAATTGCTGATTACCATAATGCAAACTTGCCTGGAGGAGCTAAATCAAACACCTGCAGGTTTAGCACTCAAGTGCTGATCAGACACAATTTGCATGGAGCAGTATATGTGAGCTCCACGCACCCACTTCCACTGAAGGTGTGGAGTGCGCTAGCTGATGCACAGTGGCACATTTCAGGATGGCTCAGGGAATGAGTGAGAGGGTGCACAGGTTCTCTGATGCGGTACTAGAGGTCTTGGTGGAGGAGGTTCAGAGGAAGAGGGATGTCCTGTACCCGCAGGGGGAAGGAGTCCACCTCACCCTCCTGTCCATCTCTCATGCAGCAGCTGGTGCTGCTCTGTCTGGCCTCATCTCCCAGGGGATCAGCCTGCAAGAGGCCCATGACCCAGGCACTCCTTTTCTCCTGGTGACTCCTATAAGGTGTCCAATAAGATAGAGTAACATAGCTCGTACTCTTTTTAGGTGAAGTCCTCTGAGAATTTCCAGAATAAATGTTGATAAGAGTGTTGGTAAAGTCTCTACAAACTATCTTAGAAAGTCTCCTGGTGTGTTTCAAAAGTCCTTTTCAAACCTCCAGCAGCAAGGGAACAGTAAAAGGTGATATACCTTTAAGTAGCACTCGGGATCCTCTGCAACAACTTGTTTACTCCCAATCAGCTGGCCTCTGTTAGGAGAGGGTGTTAGTTCAACTGCTAGCCACCAAAATGCATGCATCCTCCTTCATGAGCGCTAGCAGGCAAGTTAAGTTCCTTAACGATCCTCTGGGCGGCCAATCCTAGTGCAAGCTTCAACTCCTTTACCAAGATGGTGGCTTGCGCTAAATGCGACCTAAACCATTGTTTCCTCTTAGAAACATAGAAACATAGAAGATAGGAGCAGGAGTAGGCCATTCGGCCCCTCAAGCCTGCTCTGCCATTTAATGAGATCGTGGCTGATCATCCAAATTCAGTACCCTGTCCCTGCTTTCTCCCCATATCCCTTGATCCCTTTCGCCTTAAGAAATATATCTAACTCCTTCTTGAATATATTTAATGAATTGGCCTCAACTGCCTTCTGTGGTAGAGAATTCGACAGGTTCACCACTCTCTGGGTGAAGAAATTCCTCCTCATCTCAGTCCTAAATGGGTTACCCCTTATCCTTAGACTGTGACCCCTGGTTCTGGACTCCCCAGCCATCGGGAACATCCTTCCTGCATCTAGTCTGTCTAGTCCTGTTAGAATTTTATAAGTTTCAATGAGATCCCCTCTCATTCTTCTAAACTCCAGCGAATATAAGCCTAATCGACCCAATCTCTCATACGTTATTCCTGCCATCCCAGGTATCAGTCTGGTGAATCTTCGCTGCACTCCCTCCATGGCAAGAACAGCCTTCCTCAGATAAGGCAACCAAAACTGCACACAATACTCAAGGTGTGGTCTCACCAAGGCCCTGTACAACTGCAGCAAGACATCCTTGCTCCTGTACTCGAATCCTCTTGCTATGAAGGCCAACATACCATTTGCCTTCTTAACCGCCTGCTGCACCTGCATGCTTACCTTCCTTCAGCGACTGGTGCACAAGGACACCCAAGTCTCGTTGCACTTCCCCTTCTCCCAATCTATTGCCGTTCAGATAATAATCTGCCTTCCTGTTTTTGCCACCAAAGTGGATAACCTCGCATTTATCCACATATGGCAGATGCAGTATAATCACCCAACCTGTCCAAATCATACTGGAGTTTCTCGGCATCCTCCTCACAGCACACACGCCCACCCAGCTTTGTGTCGTCTGCAAACTTGGAGATATTATATCTAGTTCCCTCGTCTAGATCATTAATATATATTGTGAATAGCTGGGGTCCTAGTACCGATCCTTGCGGTACCCCACTAGTCACTGCCTTCCACTCGGAAAAAGACCCGTTTATTCCAACTCTTTGCTTCCTGTCTGCCAACCAGTTCTCTATCCAAGTCAATACCTTACCCCCAATCCCATGTGCTTTAACTTTGCACGCTAATCTCTTATGCGGGACCTTATCGAAAGCCTTCTGAAAGTCCAAATACACCACATCCACTGTTTCTCCCTTATCTATTCTACCAGTTACATCCTCAAAAAATTCCAGTAGTTTAGTCAAGCATGATTTACCTTTTGTAAATCCATGTTGACTTTGTCTGATCCTGTCACTGTTTTCCAAGTGCTCTGCTATTACCTCTTTTATAATGGACTCTAGCATTTTCCCCACTACCGATGTCAGGCTTACCGGTCTATAATTTCCCGTTTTCTCTTAAGACCCCATCTTGGTCAGCTAGGAGGCTCTTTAGTGCCTAAAGTATCCGTGGAAAATCGCCCCCACTGTCTCCACGACACAGCATTTTGCATTCTTCACAAATTCCTAATTTCTGATAAAACTATTTTTTAATCCATCTGGATAATCTGTGATCTTTTCTGCAAGCATTAATCTTCTTTAACAGCTCAATCAGGAAATTGTCAACTACCTTCTGGAAATCCAAGTAAATTTTATCTACTGTATAGCCACCAGGTTAGTTAGTTCTTCGACAAATTCCAATAGGTTCGTTAGATATGGTGTATTGATGTTGATTTTTCCTGACTGTTGCCCCTGGAGAATACCCATTACCAAAGGTGTAAAAGTTAGGAAAAAGGGGCAGAGACTGGCCTGTTTCCTTGTGAAGGAATATGCCATATTCAGAAAAATACACCATCCTATGAAAGAATTCTGATTAAAACATGACAAACTGGGCTTGGAAATCTGAAAGCCTCAACAAGGAAAAGCTGTAAACAGCATACAAGCTTTTGAGATAAGATAAGTTGTTGACACTGAAACAATAGCCTCATTGAAGCAGAGGGTTGGAGGTTCCTAGAACTCTGCAGTTTGGAAAGAACACAATAGCCATACCCTGTTTAGGTGTCATAAACCAACACTTCGAAATGAATCACGTAAATTAAAGAAACATATGCCTTCATAAATATGACATCAAATGAAACAGGAGACATGATTACATGTTGCAACCAGTTGAGGTAGCTAAGAAGACAATGATGCACCCGGTCGAGGTGTTTTTAATTTACATGTTGTAAAAAGATACAAACAGGAGACTTTCATAAATATGACATCAGTAGAACCACTGCCATCACATTGTTTTTGTGTTGAACTTGGAACACCTAGGAGACACGAAGTCTGTAATACAACCAGCTGAGGTGACTTAAGAATTGAATAGAAGACCTTGCTAAGAATGGCATCAGATACATCTGTTAGAACCATTTTTTATGATGAACTTGAGACACCTACACAGCAAGCACAAGTCTGCTTGCTAGCAGCTGAACTGACTGTAAGAATATAAGGGGTCAACAGAAAAATGACTAGAGATAATTAGCTTACATCAGCAGAAAACTTCAAAGGATATACCACTGAGAAAGGGTATAAAGATTGGATTTTCAAATAGGAAGACAGAATTCGCTGGAAGGGGCAAAGTGATTCTTGGACTTCAGAGGCAACCTCTGTAAGTTTTCAACTCTATGTCTCGGGGATCAAAGGTACTTGTATTTGATTTTGGTGGATATTCTGGAATAGACTAAGAAATGTAAAAATGTAACGAAGTTAAGATTTGAGAATAAGGATCTCTGATAAGAATTGTAAGCTTTTTGTTTTTGGAATTGTTAAAGTTGCGATTGAATCACCAGCTGTAAACTACATGTCGGTTCTTTAATAAATCTATATTTTTTTAGAATTGTCTCACATAGTACTTCTGTATCAAACTCGCGAACTCAATTTCTGTACACTCTTTGGTGAGGAGTTGCAGAATTCTGAAGGAGTTTTCCAGACCCTCATAATATCCGGAAGGTTACAGTCTAGCTAAACTTATTAAAAGTGCTATCTGGAGGACGGTAACATCTTCAGGTCGTTCCTTTCCTTTAGGGAGCGATAGTCTGGACCTTTAGACCCAATTAAGCATCTTTAGGATCCGGCTACCTCTAACTTTAGTTGAAGGTGAACGTCTGGGGAATTCGCCTGATCTGGGGTAGCCCGAAAAGGGCTAGGACTAGTAATAATTCCTTTCATCCTCATTTTGCTGCTGAACCACTGGCTGGGTGCCCCAGTGCAGGAGTGCCCAGAGAAACCTGGCACTATGGCCTGCCCCTGAACCCTTGTGACTAGAGGGCCCACGGGACAGGCCAAAGAATCCAGGGTAAGTACAGTTTGTAACAGTTCAAACCCCCCTCAGGATGTTTAGGTCTAATGAGGAGTTTCCGGCTGTTGACTTCCATCAGTAGCCAAAATATCTCCATGTTAAGAGGCCTGATATACAGCTGCACGTTCGAGGGGCTTGCAGTCATGTTTCAGTATTTGTCCCCTCTGTCAGTGCTAGGTCCTCCCCTGTGCCTTATCAATGTCCTCAGACAGGAAATCCCGGTGCTTCAGGGCGTGGCGCAGAACAGTACACATCAGGCACGCTGCTACTATCCAGTACCAGGGACCGCAGGAAAACCTATCCCATTACTTCTAAAACTACGTCGACTTCCTTTTGTTTTATTTTGTGTTACTTATTTGATCATTGATCTTGTATTATGCTGTTAAGCATTTTCCCTATAATGCTGTTCAGCATTTTTCCTGTTATGTTATTGTTTGGCTCAGTGGCTTATAATTATCTGGTTTGTGTTTTAGACTTTTTTGATTGGTATTGCATTTGTGGCCCTCAAGTCTACAACAAATGGTTTCCAAAGTTCATAAAAGCAAACCTAATGATTTTTGAAGTTGGTACTGAAAATATGAAAACCTATTCATTCATGATGTGAATGCAGTAACTGCTTTGTTCCTCCTTCTGCCTCGTCATGTTAAATAGGAAAAAGCAGGTTAGCAGCACCTACAAATAGACATTCAAACCAGACCATTTTGATTTTACATTGCTTTGTAAAAAGTCTATTAAATTCTACCTTGCATAAAACTGAAAAGTTGTTTATCATGTGATCATTGCACTCAAATTAGGACAATGGCTGCATCACTTATGCAAGTTTTATGACTTTATTAAAGACTTCTTGATTTTGAGTTAAAGGTCCATATCAAAAATGACTAATGAAAGTTCATGCACTGCCATTCTTGCCCCCAAAGCTCTCTCCTG
Source organism: Squalus acanthias (assembly GCA_030390025.1). Classification (NCBI taxonomy): domain Eukaryota; kingdom Metazoa; phylum Chordata; class Chondrichthyes; order Squaliformes; family Squalidae; genus Squalus; species Squalus acanthias. Next base: position 59,149,421 of record CM059431.1, on the reverse strand, counting down.
GACAGTAATGGCATGTGTAACTTCTCGCAGTAGTTTAAACAGAATTATTGAACCAGAGTGTAATTCATGACGTTGCTGCTGGTTTCCCAATACAATTGTTTCAAACCCACCTTTATTCCCAGCAACCATCAGGCTCTAATTCGAGAGAGGCCTGTTCTTGTTAGTTATTTTGGCAACATGATGCTGTTCTGCTACCCATTATAGCAAATCTGATGATTTCACCTCAAAAAATCTCTTGTCTTTTGTGGAAAATACATCACAGAGAGAAGACAAAACCAGCCTGCCAGCTACATATTAATACAGTTCATTGTTAAAATGTCTACTTTATTATAATTACATAATATGGCATAAACAGAGTAGTTGTTGAACTCAAGTGCTTTGTTGCTTGTGAGTCAGGTTAGTTCCCTGACATTAATTGTGTTCTGGGTTCCTCATTATGTATCTTTTATACTGGCTAGAAAAGTCTGATTCACACACTTTACTGATATGTAACCCCCTTATTTGACTTCTAGGACATGCATTTTGGAACAATTTATATATGTAAATAAGAGGAACTTGATTACTACTGCTGTTGTGATCTAGCACTTCAGTTTTCATGATCACCGAACTTCTTGATTGATGAGCGATATCTATTTTCCAACTTAATGTGCATATATAAATTAGAAACAGTTAACATAATTAATATGCTCTCTCTAATGACATAATTGTAGCCTTTAATTTTGATAAAGATGGGAATTTACAATGCTTGAGTTATGGAAGACTCTGTTTTCTAATTAACCTAATGTACATATGCAAATTAAGCTACATTATCATAATTTATTATCTCGAATGGCCTGATGTTTGCACTTTCCAGGTTTCATAGCAATAATCAGCACAGGTTACGAACGGATAAGTGTTTTGAAAGAAAGCAATGAAAAAGAACTTGGATTTATATAGTGTCTATCATGAATTCAGGATGTCCCAAAGCACTTCACAGCCAATTAATTACTTTTTGCTGTGGTAATGTTTATGCAAATGAGACTATTTGCTTCCTACCTTTACATGGCTGTGTTTTTGATTGTGCCAGCCATGGGATGTTGGGTCTAACTATTTCAAGTAGAGGATTAAGACCAGTGCTGAGAGTAGATTCCGTACTGAAGTTTGGGATATGCAGGTAGTGGGGCTGGGTTTCAGAAAGACAAGTTAATTTGAAAAAAAAAGAAAGTTAAGCCTGGAGAGGAACACAGCTGGGGCCAGGAGAAGAATGTGGGCTTCTTAATTTGAGTCCAAAATGTATTGAGGTGCAGGATTTTTTTCATCATTATGCTGTAAATAGAGTTGCACGTTTCTGAAGATAATCCTTTTCTTCCATTTTATTCTTTGGAGCATATGATCGACTTGTCTCAAGATTCATAATATTTAAAGCAATGCTATTATTTAAATCTTTCAATTGTGCAGCCTGATTGGGGAGCTTGTGCAGCTGTGTGGGGAATGTTTTATTCTTTCTGCAATATGACTGGGTAGAATTTGTGTGGTGGTATGTGATTGGGGAGAAAGATTTTACCTAAAATGGTGAAAAATAGTGACTTAACAAATTAGAATGGGGAAAAATAGTAACTTAAACACGTAACCAATGAAGAATAACAAAATTGACACACACACTGAAGGCCAAGATGTAAAGGACAGACACCAGACATTTTTAATTGTAAAATTTGCCTGAATTTCAAATTTTGTGCCAAATGCACCAGGAATCAAACAAACTGAAATCATACACAATCTATACAGTTAAAAAGTTCTCAAATATTGCACCAATTAGAGGAAGTTGAAAAATAGTGGATAATATATAAGATGCAAACTCACATTGCAAACCTATTCCAGTTTAAAAATGGCACCAACATGAGCAATGCAATACAGACCATTTTCAGTTATGAAAGGTCTAACAGCTGAGTTCCATTGTATTGAAACCTCCCACTCCATGCACTTCAATATCATTTGCTGTCTCATTTAATTTGGGGATGCTCCAGACCATTTGAGATCTCAGTGATGGGTGGATCACTTCTTATTTGTATTTGATCTTGAGGATTTTTTTTTTTAACCTGGCCATTACTTCATTTCATTGCTGTTTGGCAAATTCATTTGGTATTAATCTGGTTTAAATAAATAAATCCACCTGACAATTTTACTGTCCCATGACCAAAAAGCTAATATTTTATCCAACTCTAATCCTCTGTGGTAACACTCTTGCCTCTGAGTCAGAAGGTTGTGGGTTCAAGTCCCACTCCTGAGACTTGAGCACATAATCTAGGATGACACAACAGTGCAGTACTGAGGGAGTGCTGCATTGTTGGATGTGCTTCTTGTGGATGAGACATTAAACCGAGGCCCCATCTGCCCCCTCATGTGGATGTAAAAGATCCCAAGGCACTATTTGAAGAAGAGCAAGGGAATTCTCTGGCCGGTATTTTACGGAATCGTTACTTTTTTAATACTATTCTACAATTTGTTGCCTTGTTTCAGCAGACTGCTACTGTTGCTAGGGAGTCAAGGTCACTAAGCTTTTGATTTGGTGACTTGCATTTCTGAATACACTTGCCTTCTATAAAAGTGACAGGGGTCTGAATTATCTTCAATTTTATTCAGTCATTGTGGAATAGATGAATCTAATCACATATTTGCTGTAAATGTCAGACAATAATATACAATGGCAAAACTTGTGTATGATAGTGGCTGTAAGTACAAAAAAAATATTGTTAGCATAGAGTACCATATCATCCTACGCATACAGTCCTCCGCAAAGTCTGTGGGCAGAATATAGATATTGCTTACATGTATCGTAGATAATTCTGTCACTCGGTCCTTTTTAAAACCTTTCACTTTGATTTCATACAAAGTGACATAACATCAAGGAATATAAAGTTAGTAAAGGTAAAATTTCTTCTGTTCATACTAAAGAAAGCCATTTGATTTTGGAACTCATAGTTGGAAGGATAATTTAAATTGATATCATTGTCAAAGTTACTATAATGAAGATAGGCAGTCAACATGCTACAAAGCAAAAGCTTGATCTAATTCTGTTGCAAAAAATTTATACTTTGACATTGACACTACACAGAAAATAACATTCCTCTTATATTCTTGCTCTAGCTCTAAATTTCATAGATTATTGATTCAACTGAAGATCTCGGTCACCTACAACTGCTTTTATTTAGAAGCCATGGCTGGAATTTTCCAGGGTGGTAGCGGGTGCGATCGGAGGCAGGTCGGGTGGGAAAGTTGTTATTTTTGGGAACGGGTCAGGAAGCCGCTGTCACCCCGCTCCCACACACCTTTCCCCCGGTGCGTCTGTCAGTGCGGAACCGACCCAATCGGCAGAGGCGGGCGACCCAATTTAAATTATTAGTAGCTAGTTGTCAGAGCATTAAGGGTGGTTTTAACCTTACCTTTTAAACTTAACTGCATGGCCACAGGAAACATGCTGCTCGGGAACCACGTCTGTCAACCTGAGGTGGGGGTTCAGTGGCCATTGCTCCAGCTGATTAGTTGACAGCATCAAATGTACAGTAAAAGCTCCCACCTGACAGATGATCACTTTCCTCAGCAGAAGCTGTTTCTCACTGCATTCCCAGCACAGATTCTGCAGGCTGCAGTCTTTCCAGCAAAGTCTCCATCCAGTGTCACCTCATTGGAAGAACCGTTCTCACCATTGCTTCTGTCATCTCTACTTCACCTGCCAACGCTTCCATCAGCATGGATGTCGTTTATACTGTCTCACCGTGGTCCTCAGAATCTGATCACAATGAGCCCCAATACCAGCAGCAGCACCAGCAACAACACCACCAATCTTCTCCGCAATCACCTGATGCTGCACAGGACAGAGGGCATCAGCACCCGAGCACATTGCTGCCCGGGAGGTCGGGGATGGCCTCATCATGGCCAGATTTACTTCACTTGACACTGTACACCCTGGCTGCCACATGATGTGCCAGGTTGGCACCACCCCACACCAACACCATAAAGCATCCGTGCAATGCCTAAGCCATTCCTTTCACACTCACCACCATTGCGGGGGGGGGGGGGGGGTACCGTTATGTCTCACCATTCACTGCAACTCACTAAACCCACTTAAAAGGTGCACAGAAATCTGTCCAACAAAGTGTTGAAAATAAAGATTTTTATGTTTGACAGAACATTAATGGAAACTTTACATAAACATTGGATAAAACACCCAAGTGGCTGCCTTGTGTGTTATTCGTTGGTATGATTGCACTAGGATGAGGGTGAGTGTGAGGGCTGGCTGGTGAGATGCGGATGTGATAATGTCTTCTTAGGCAGTCCCTCGGAACCGAGGATGGCTAGTTTCCTCATTAAAAATGAGTTCTCAGGTGACTGATGAGTCCAATGCGGGACCTACAGTCTCTGTCACAGGTGGGGCAGACGGTGGTTGAAGGGGCGGGTCGGTGGGGTGCTTGGGTTGACGTGCGCTCCTTCCGCTGATTGCGCTTGGCTTCCGCTTGCTCCCGGCGAAGAGACTCGAGGTGTTCGGCGCCTTCCCGATGCTTCTCCTTCACTTTGTGCGGTCTTGGGCCAGGGATTCACAGATGTTGGTGGGGATGTTGCACTTTTTCAAGGAGAGCTTTGAGGGTGTCCTTGAAGCGTTTCCTCTGCCCACCTGGGGCTCTCTTGCCGTGTCAGAGCTCCGAGTAGAGCGCTTGTTTTGGGAGTCTCCTGTCTGGCATGCGGACAATGTGGCCCGTCCATCGGAGCTGATCGAGCATGGTCAAAGCTTCGATGCTGGGATGTTGGCCTGAGCGAGAACACTGATGTTGGTGCACCTATCCTGCCAATGGATTTGCAGGATCTTGCAGAGGCAGCGTTGGTGGAACCTCTCCAGTGCTTTGAAGTGCCTGCTGTTCATGGTCCATGTCTCTGAGGCAGACAGGAGGGCAGGTATTACTACTGCTCTGTAGACCATGAGCTTGGTGCCAGGTTTGAGGTCCTGGTCTTCAAACACTCTCTTCCTCAGGTGACTGAAGGCTGCACTGGCACACTGAAGGTAGTGTTGGACTTTGTCATCGACGTCTGCCCTTGTTGACAGTAGGCTCCCGAGGTATGGAAAGTGGTCCATGTTGTCCAAGGCCTTGTCGTGGATTTTGATAATTGGGGGGCAGTACTGTGTGGCGGGGGCTGGTTGGTAGAGGACCTTTGTCTTACGGATGTTTGGTGTAAGGCCTATGCTCTTGTATGCTTCAGTGAAGGTGATAACGATGGTTTGGAGTTCGACCTCCGAGTGTGCGCAGATGCAAGCGTCGTCTGCATACTGTTATTCAACGACAGAGGATGGGACGACCTTGGATCTGGACTGGAGGCAACGGAGGTTGAACAGTTTCCCGTTTGTTCTGTAAATTAGCTCCACTCTAGTGGGGAGCTTACTGAGGGTGAGATGGAGCATTGCAGCAAGGGAAATCGAGAAGAGCGTTGGTGCGATGACACAGCCTTGCTTGACCCCAGTCCATACATGAATTGGGTCTGTGGTGGAACCATTGGTCAGGATCACGGCTTGCATGTCGTCGTGAAGCAGGTGGAGGATGATGACAAACTTTTGAGGGCAGCCAAATTTGAGGAGGACACTCCATAATCCCTCACGGTTAACAGTGTTGAAGGCCTTTGTGACATCAAAGAAGGCCATGTACAGCGGTTGGTGCTGCTCCCTGCATTTCTCTTGTAATTGGCTGCGTGAAGTTCATGTCCATTGTGCCCCTTAGTGGGCGGAATCCGCATTGCGACTCTGGGAGGAGCTCTTCAGCCACTGGGATAAGGCGATTGAGCAGGATTCTTGAGATGACATTCCCTGTGGCAGACAGCAGGGAAACTCCTCTGTAATTATCGCAAACGGACCTGTCACCTTTCTTGAAAATGGTTACAATTACGGCATCTCTTAGATCCCCTGGCATGCTCTCCTCCTTCCAAATAAGTGAAATTAGTTCATGAATTCGCAGCAGTAGTGTTTCTCCGCCATGCTTTAGTGCCTCAGCAGGGATTCCATCTGCTCCTGAGGCCTTGTTGTTCTTCAGTTGTTGGACGGCCTTTTCAACCTCATGCCGGGCTGGGGTTGTGCTGAGATGGTGGTGGGTAGCATGCTGCGGGATGGAGTTGAGGACACTCGTGTCGAAGACAGAGTCTCGGTTAAGGAGATCTTCAAAGTGCTCCTTCCAGCGGGCACTGACTGCCTCCCTGTCCTTGATGAGTACCTCTCCATTCTTGGCCCGCAGTGGGGTAGGACCTTGGGTGCTTGGGCCGTAGGTGGTCTTGACTGCGCTAAAGAATCCACGCACGTCGTGGTTGTCGGCTAGCTGCTGGATCTCCTGCACTTTCTCCACCCACCATCTGTTCTTTAGGTCGCAAGTTTTTTGTTGGACCTCGGCCTTCAGGCGTCTGAAGAGATTCTTTCTTGCTCTCGAGTTCTGTTGCTGTTTCCAGATCAGGAATGCCTTGTGCTTGCGGCTTATTAGCTCCTGGATCTCCTGGTTGTTCTCGTCGAACCAGTCTTGGTGTTTCCTGGTCGAGTGACCGAGCATTTCTTTACAGGTGCTGATTATGGAGGCCTTGAGTGCAGACCAGGTGCTGTGGACACTCTGTGTCTCTGCATCACTGGGAATCATCAGGTTGTTTGTGAGGCGCAGGCTGAATAGGGCTTTCTTAGCAGGGTCTTTGAGTGCTCCAGCGTTGATTTTCCTGCGGCATTGCTTCTGTTGCCGCCGCTGTTTTTGGGCTACATTGATGACAGAGCGGATTAGGCAGTGGTCTGTCCAGCAGTCGTCAGCTCCTGTCATGGTGTGGGTGATGCGGACGTCCTTGCGGTCCCTCGCTCGGACAGTGACGTAGTCCAGCAGATGCCAGTGCTTGGAGCGAGGGTGTTGCCATGAAGCCTTGTACTTGTCTCTCTGATGGAACAAGGTGTTGGTTATGACAAGGCCATGTTCTAAGTATTTCGTCAGGAGGAGGGTATCGTTGGAGTTGGCGTTCCCTACCCACTCTCTGCCGATCACACCTCCCCAGAGGTTTGTGTCCTTTCCAACTCTGCCGTTAAATTCGCCAAGGAGGATCAGCAGTCGCCCGTTGGGACTCAGGACAGGGATTGTTCGAGGCTGGAGTAGAATTCCTCTTTGGTCTCATCTGTGGCTTCCAGTGTTGGGGCGTAGGCAATGATGATCATAGCGCACTGGTTCCGGGCTAGGGTGAGCCGCAGAGTCATGAGGCGCTCGTTTATACTGCAAGGGGAGTCTCTGAGATGCCCAACTAGTTCATTTTTTATGGCGAAGCCTACCCCATGGAGGCGGCGTTCTTCAGGTTTGCCTTTCCAGAAGAAGGTGTAACCACCGCCTTGCTCCTTGAGCTGGCCTTCCCCTGACCGCCGGGTCTCACTTAAGGCGGCGATGTCAATGTTGAAACGTCTGAGCTCCCGGGCAACGATAGCAGTACGGCGTTCCGATATGTCACTGTTGGGGTTGTCCATGAGGGTCCTGACGTTCCAGGTCCCGAACTTCATTTTAAAGGGTGGAAGATGCCTGTGCGTGAATTCTTTTAATGTGGGGTAGCTGTTGCACACCAGCTACCACATGGGCTTGGTCCAATGGCAAGGGGATCCAAGACAATTGGAGACCAGGCTCTGCTACAATGGCCTAGCGCACACACACAAACATACTCCTACTGTCCTACTGTCCTCCTCCCTCCTTCCCACAGATCCTCTCTGCCTGGGTTTCGTAGGATGCATTGTGGTCCTCCTGACCTCGCTGTTGGCCCGTGCCGCACCTTCCCTGGGCCCTAACCAGCATGTGATAATGTAGATAGAGAGAGAGTGATGGGTGGACATACAAGGTATGTTGGTGTGAGTAAGGATGTGCAGGGGTAGGGTTGGGAAGGCAGAGTAATGGGGATGTGATGAGAGGCACAGGAGGATGAAGGTGAGTGTGGCTTTATACTCACATTTCCTAATCTAATGAGATCATTGAAAGGTTTGTGGCACTACATCCAGGTCCTCCTGACCACATCCCTGCTTGTGACCCTCTCTGCAATGTACAACCAGGCTGTTTTGTTCTTCTGGGGAGGTCTTTTCCGCCTATTGAAAGGGAAGAGGAGCTCCCTGCGTGCTATGACTCCCTCCATAAGCATATGGAGGGAGTCATCGGAGAACCTGGGTGCAGCCCTCTGCCTCTGTGCAGTGATTGTCAGTGTTTGCAGCATTCCAACCCTGTAGTGCACTGACAGCACTATGTTAGATTAAACTTCAGATCTAATGGGGACATGGTCCCTTTAAAGATCCTGGCTGAAAACGCATCATCAATGACTTCACCAGACCCGCACCATGTAATTGGGCCGGGTAACATGCAGGGCGGGCTTATTAGGTCCTATTAAGGGAAAGTCATTTTCAGCAGTGGGACGGAGCCAGCAGTGGGGTTGCAACCTGCCAAGGCCACCGCCCGCACCGGACCGGCCCAGGTCGGCAAAATTCTGGCCATATGTGGAAAGTTTTGGAAAGATCTGCATGAAACATTGCATCAAATTTATGGGAAAATCTAAGTGTTCCACGGCGCACCTGTATTCCACCTTATTAATAAAGATCCCATAAACATCTAGATTGTATGTTATAATTTTATGTATTAAATTTGCTAAAAATGTCAGACACTTTGTCCCCAATATTTACCGAGCCGTGCGTTTGGAGCAGGAGGGGGTGGGAGGATTTATGGATGGCAAATCCGGAAGTACAGATTTCCCTGAATGTCCTGCAGTTTTTAACTGCAGAACATATTTTAAATTTGTTCTCCATGACAGGCGGGAAAGCCTGCAGCAGAAGGACACAGCGGATGAGAAGGTAGATCTAGTGGTGGTGGTGGTGGGTTGTGGTGGGGCGGGTAGGGGGGAGGCGGAGGCCAGGTGGAGAGGAGGGCTGGTGGTAACAGGAAGGGTAGAATGTGGTCTGGGGCAAGATGGTGGTTGCAAGGGTGTACAGCATGGTGAGGGGCAAGATGGTGGTTGTGGGGGCAGATACAGCGTGAGATCGCAGGGGATATTGGTGGTTGCGGGGAGTGATTTTTGGGTCAGAGATCGTGGAGCTGGGGTGGAGGGGTGGGTCGGACAGATTGTGGGGGGTTTACAGGCTAACACGCTTGCTCCTCCTGGCCAACAAGCTGTGCTGTAAAGGCATTTACCTTATGGATCCAGCCCTTCTCCCCTTTTACCTGCTGGGGTTCCCGAGGTCAGGGAAGTATGGACGACATTAGTTAAAAATAGAAGGCATGCAGCCTCCTTAAAGGCTTTCAATGACCGACACGCCTCCTGGGATTGGATTCGTCGCCCACCACCCCCCATCCCGCCTCCATTAAAACTGAAAGTGGGCAGGTTCGAGGCGGGTTTGACATTTTTAAAATTTTAACTTCCCACCTGACCCAAACCCACACGTTTTTGGGTGGTTAAATTAACTCCTTTATTTGAATTTATTGGTATAGAATTCTATACCACTTTCTATGCCACATAGATTTATTTTAAAAATGAAATCGGTCATAGGACACCATATTCAAATGCTAAGTCCAATTTCTTCACTTTGTGATTTTAAAGCTTGTGATGAGAGAAATTGCATGGAGATAATGCAATTGTCAATTACTATGACATCTTCAGATCAAAATCTATGTATAGATATTTAATCATTTCAAGGGTTAATTAGGAACTTGCCTTAGTCGGACCAAATAAAGGAAGGCCCCAGACTATATGAATAATTATTAAAATATTACACATTTAGAAATATTCCTTGCATTCTAATCGAGACTTTAGTACTTTAAAAAATACTAATCAATATGAATCAACCCTCTAATTAATAGTAGCTACTGACCTTACTATAACAAATTATGAAGTGATCAAATTTGGAGTTGGTTTTCGAATGCCCAGTCTCTCAGGCTGCAGGTACACTACTACTTTTGCATCAGCGCAAAGGAGCTTTGGATGGGCAATAATGAAAAAGTGGTCGTAGAACTTGGGAATCCGGTCTGTAACTTCTCAGTGCACTGAAGCAAGAGATGCAAGTCTTACACCACTTGGAATTCTCACTGTACAAAGCCAAGTTTTTGCATTGCTCAGACATTCTGTTGGAACTCCTGGGAGCCTCAAACTTATTTTTGCAATGTTCAGCATAAATCTATTGGTTAATCTGGTTAAAATGTTCACTGGGAACTGATACTCATGCACATTCTCTAATAACATTAAAAAGAATAGCTACTCAGGGAGTTTTATGTTGTATTTGTACATCCAGGCATGTGTTAATAGTTCTCTGTTGCTAAATAACAGTGTGTGTTCACCTGGCAGGATAATTCAAAATTGCCATCTGAAGATCAGATTCCACATATACTTGAAACTGCTGTTGTCAGTATCATGCAGCATAAATCTATTGGTTAATCTGGTTAAAAAGTTTCAGTATAATAAGAGTTGTTCCCTAATTTTATTAACTGGCTACTGTCGGTGTCATTCTATTCAGAGCTTCTTATCACTGTAAACTGGGTTCAGCATATTTTTATATTCACTTCAGCTGAATATAATTAATTTATACCTGTGAATCAGATTAAAAAAAAAATTAATTGAGGAGTAAGACATGTTATCTGAATCCCAAGATTGAATTACAACCTTCATTTTTTTTCATTTAGATTTTTATTGAAGAAAGTTTATCGCACAATAAAGACTCAGCAGCCTATATCGATCTCCAGCTGCAGTCAGGAAAATCAAACATAGACAGTATTGATAAACAAGGTCATGAGTCAACCTTGCAGTTGTATAGCATCAGGCAACCTTTGACTATTGGGAGAAAACAACTCAGTCATACAATAGTCTTTAAAACATGACTGTCTTTTCTGTTATTTTTCCAGAGCCTTGAACATTGTACAATAATACAAAAAAATGGTAGCAAGAATTATTCCACAACTTATGTAGAAGGTGACTCTTCACTCACCTATAATATCTCAGTTAGATCTCCTTCATTTCTTACAAGATCTCACTGGGGTGATATGGAATAAAATCCAATTATTTAGGTTTGAATTAGTTTCAGCCTTGTATTAACATCCTTATGCAAGCTCTGAAAAGGAGGAAGGCTCATTCTGTTTATTGAGATCAAAAGCTCCAAATAATCGATCCAACACTTTTACCTCATCAGTGTCCTCATGCAGCAATGAAACTAAATGAGTTCCAGATTTGTGTTTCTCGACCAACTCTTTCCCAGAATATTTCTGTGTCCTTTTAAACGAAATAAATCCAAATTACTGTCTAATGAAGAAAATTGCTGCCATTAAAAACTTAAATTAATTGGCCAACCATTAATCTGCCTAATTGCATTTAAGTCAATACACTGTCCTCCAACTTTTAATGTAGCATTATTTCAAATGAAATTACTGGGAAGATGGGATGTGTGCACACTCTTTCCTTACCACTACGAATGATCTGACATTTAAATGGCGGATTATACCTAAGGTAAGACAAACAGCTGCCACGCAGTAAAAGGGAAAATAAATGGATCCAGTCATCTCTCACTCAAATGGCAGCCTGCTAGCTCTGTATCTCATGGGGTGAGAGGGAGGTAGAATTTTCAATAAGTTAGTGGTTTTAAAAGTAAACTTTGGTGGCAATGGGAAGAGCCAGAAGACCTAGTTTTCTTCCTTCCAGATCAAAAAATATTACGTATTTAGATCCAGAATCTGTTCAATCTTGGATGGGATTTACTGATAAAAAGGATGCAATAAGATAATGGATATTGCCAATGAAAGATTTATGAGTCAACTCTTGGAGTAGGAACAATACATAATTTGTTCTTGGGAGGATGTACATTTTTATGGATTTCACAATAACATAACAAAGCGACACCATTTAATTATGCCTGACTCAGTTTTTCAGGGCACAGGCCTCAATTTTACTTCAGCTAGAATGGATTATGATTGCCAAGTAATTCATACCTTTGTCAGTCCAGTGAAAAGAGAGACATGAAGTACGGCCTTGTGGAACAATTTTGAGATTGCTAAAGCCTCAAACATGATTCAGTTAATCTTGTATCTCAAGATGTGACCACATTTAGGAACATAGGAACAGGAGTGGACCATTCAGAGCCTCGAGTCTGTTCTGCTATTCAGTTAGATTATGAATGACTTATACCTCAACTCCATTTACCCACCTAATGGCCTAGCTCTAATTTTAAGATTATGGCCCATTGTTATGGATTTCCCCACCTGAGGAAATAGTTTCTCTCTATCTACCACATCAAAATTCTTTATTGTTTTAAAGATTTCTCTTAAATTTAAAAGATATATGGGTTGATACCCTTAAAGAACTTAGAAAATTAAGTCTACTGGAATATTTTATGATCCCTCTCCTCGATGATGTTGGGGCTGGACCAAGTATCATCCGATACTCCTATCTTATACTTCTTTACAATTGATACTGCCAATCTTATTGCCTCCATCACCCACCTGCAAATAATACTAGCCTGGAGTTTCCATCAGTTGCGCTGTTTTTTTGGCGCAATTTCCCCAATATCGGCGTAACCAGCGCAAAAGATCGTGGAATTTTAAGTGCAAATTGTGTTCAGCGCAACTCGAGTTTCTGCGATCTTTTGTGCTAGTTTTTAAAATATCGCGCTCCAAATGGGGCGCCCACAAAACTGGCCACGGCCCCAGGGTGAATGAATCACCAGTGGGAATTTCTGCTAATTGCACTCGTTTGCGGGCCTTTGAGGAAGGTCCAAAAATTTTGGAACTTTTGGGCGCAAGGACACTAATAAATATGTTTTGAAAGGTTTTGAATGAATTTTTTTTCAATTTACAAGGAACACCCTACTGTCCCCAATCTAACTAGAAAATAATTTTGTTCTGACGAAAGTTCATCGACCTGAAACGTTAACTCTCTTTCTCTCTCCACGGATGCTGCCTGGCCTGCTGAGTTTTTCCAGCGTTTTCTGTTGTTATTTCAGATTTCCAGCATCCGCAGTATTTTGCTATCGAAATAATTTTGTATATTTGTTAAGTCATTTTCTGTCATTTAAAATCGAGTTACTCACAGGTGGTGGATTGACACTGATTTAAAACGCTTATTTTTTGTGATAAACCCATTTTCAGTTGTATTAATCATACTTTACCAAGGTACCACTCTTAAATATATCAGAATATTTTTTAAAGCAATTTAAAAACTTAGGTTTTAAAACGCTGTCCGATTATGCTGGTTATAGAATCATAGAATAGTACAGCACAGAAGGAGGCCATTCAGCCCATTGAGTCTGTGCCGGTTCTTTCGAAGAGCAATCCAGTTAGTCCCACTCCCGCACTCATTCCCCATATCCCTGCACTTTTTTCTTCAAGTATTTATCCAATTCCCATTCGAAGGCTACTACTGAACCTATATCCACCACCCTATCAGGCAGTGCATTAGAAATCCTAACCACTCGTTGCATAAAAAAGTTTTTCCTCATGTCACCTCTGGTTCTTTTGCCAATCACCTTAAATCTGTGCCCTCTCGTTGTTGACCCTTCAGACATTGGAAACAGTTTCTCTTTATATACTCTATCTAAACCCTTCATGATTTTAAATACCTCTATCAAATCATGGCAGATTTAGCATTTGGCGATATGCAAATGTATTTGAGTGGAAACTCGGGGGTGGGGGGGGGGGAAACACTTTTCAAAACAGGAGCAAATTTGGACGCAATTTGCACCGGAATCGCTGATTGCGCATAAAGCAGAAACTCTACCCCATTGTTTTGATCCAATTCACAAAGATGTTGCCATAATTTAAAAAAAGGCTGCATCAAATACTTTCTCAGCATCAGTGTTGACTGCCTCAAGAGAATGACTACAACGTTGTATTTGACTATTAAATCAATACAATAACTTGTATTTTATAGCACCTTTAATGTAGTAAAACGTCTCGTGGTTTTTCACACAAAATTTGACACCGAGCCACATAGGAGATATTAGGGCAGATGATCAAAAGCTTGGCCAAAGAGGTAGGTTTTAAGGAGCGTCTTAACGGAGGAGAGAGAGGTAGAGGGGCGGAGAGGTTTAGGGGGGGAATTCCAGAGCTTAGGGCTGAAGGCACGGCCACCAATGGTGGAGCAATTAAAATCGGGGATGCTCAAGAGGCCGGAATTAGAGGAATGCAGATATCTGAGGGTTGTGGGGCTGGAGGAGATTAGAGATGGGGAGGGGAGAGGCCATGGAGGGATTTGAAAACTAGCATGAGAATTTTAAAATCGAGGCGTTTATTAACCGGGAGCCAATGTAGGTCAGCGAGCGCAGGGTGAGTGGGACTTGGTGCAAGTTAGGACACGGGCAGCAGAATTTTGGATGACCTCAAGTTTACGGAGGGTAGAATCTGGAAGGCTGACCAGGAGTGCGTTGGAATAGTCAAGTCTAGAGGTAACAAAGGCATGGATGAGGGTTTCAGCAGCAGATGAGCTGAGGCAGGGGTGGAGTCGAGCGATTGTTCCGGAGATGGAAATAGGTGGTCTTAGTGATGACGTGGATATGTGGTCGGAAACTCATCTCAGGGTCAAATATTGACACCAAGGTTGCGAGACTTGAGATTACACTTTAAACTCTAAGAGCACCCCTCTTCGAATACTGTAATGATGGGCTCCTCTCACAAGAAAGGAATTTGTAAAAGTCACCAATCTGTCCAGAACCAATGGTTTCAGTTCAGACAGGGAGACAATTGCCTGTTCCACCTCCATCAGTGTAACTGGGGTATCTAAATTGAGCCTGTGGACCTGAGAGTGCTGTGTGTGGAAGGTGTCTCTCATCAGATAATTATTTATATCCTCTCGGGAGGGGTTACACTATCCCAAGCACCTATCATTGCTAAGTAGGACTCTCAAGCAGAAACTCACAGAAAAATATTAAGGGGTACCAACACACCCTGGAATTGGGAAACCCCTATCCTATTAGAATAAAGAAATATGGTACATTGTGTTTGCTGCAGTCCCTGTATACCTGAACCAGGGAAGGAAATCTTTGTCGCCAAATTTTACTTCTGGTAAATTTGAGAAGAATCTGCTTTTGTGGTATTAATCTAGCACTAAGATAACCAACACATTTAACATTTATTAAATCCATGTCTTAGTTTTGTCTACAGAACAAAGCTGTAAGAGCTTGAGGAATACAAATGTCAGTCATGGAGTACTCCATCAATTGGTTCTGGAGCCTGCTTGAAAATGACTGACACATTTTTCAGCAAAATTATTAGCTTCCAGTGCTGCAGAGAAGATACTGGTTGCTGGATGTAATAGAATAAACTTTATCTTCTCTTCCTCCACCACCACTCCAAAATAATCTTGGTGGGTTTATAGCCATAAAAAATTTGAGGGGAAAAGTTTGTGCGCGGCAACTTGAGTTAATGGCCGCCAAAAATGGCTGCAGCACTACCGTTGAGAAATTGGATGAGGTTGGCGATGTGGAGCCCAACGCTGGCTTACTGTGCAGCGCCCTCCTGGTGTTGTTAATGGAGGCCTCGTACCCAAAGTTCCCATCCACAGTCGGCGTTGCTGCTTCTTACAGCCTCACTCACCTACCAACAATCTGTATCAATCACGTGGCACATCTCCCAATCCTAGCCTCACCTCCCCCTTGGAGGAGACGATACAGGCCATTCTTGGCAGGGGCATGGCTGAGTCCTTGGCCAGCACCAGAGCTGAAAGGATACAAAATGCTGGTGTCCTCACACGTTATCCTCCTTCTCGCATGCACCTCTTGCTTTCCCGCCCTCCCCTCACCACAACTGCACCCTTGTCCCTTCCTCATTTCACACACCCAAGAAATGCAGCCTGCCCAGCCAGTGGGTGACCAAGAAGAGGGAGAGGAGAGTGAAGAAGAAGAAGATGATTGATTTGACACTCCCAGCCACCAGCTCCTCAAGATTAACCAGCAAGGACATTTGCAGTGTCCCCCACTGAAAGTCAGCAGCCTTCCACCAGCCATGCTACAGCCACTGGGGTAGCAATGCGTGACATCAGTCGGACAGGCAAAGGCACACACAAGACAGTCAATAAGTGAATGCATAAGGGTGATGAGTTGATTTCTTGATGTCATATTGCATGGACAGATATATAAAGTTGGATTGGAAAGTTTGCTTTGTGGTGGCTTTTATTTCAGCATTGTGGCCAAGAGGACGCTGTGATGGTCAGTAACAGAGGGAAGGTAAGGTGTGGGACAAATGTTGAAAGGGGAATTGGGGTTGTGGTCACTGGGACCGCAGGCGGATGATTCTATCCCGGATATCCCAGCCAGAAAGGGGCTGTCTGGGATGCATCCTTCCATGTGCTTCCTCCTCTTCAGCTTCCTCCTCTTCTGTGTCTTCCTCTTCCCTCTACGAGCAGATGCTGTAAATCTGAAATGCCAGCATAAAATGCTGGATATACTCAACAGGTCAGGCAGCATCTCGACCTGAGACGTAAACTCTGTTTCTCTCTCCACAGATGTTGCCTGACCTGTTGAGTATTTGTAGCATTTTCTGTTTTTTCAGAAGCCTTCCTTTACCATCCGAGGCCTTGAAAGCATCCAGTAACACTCCCTAAAAAACTTTTAACATCTATTGCAGTAAGCCACTACTTCAATAAAATCAAAAAGAGTCCAAAAGCTGAAATGCAAACTTACCTGAAAAGTGTGTGTGTCCCCAAGAGGTGCTTCAGTCTCTTTACACGCTGGGTTTCCCTGGTGTGGTTATGACCCAGCGCTGAACTCGGCACTAGGGCCGATGTTGGCCGTGGTGACATTAAGTCGGCATCACCAATCCGCCATTTTTTTTGAGGGCGCTAATACTTACCAGCAGTGCTACGGAGAGGACCATAATGGAGGACGCTGCGGGATCCGCCACCAGCTGCCACCATTTTCTGCCGGTAACTGGTGGCAATAAGCCCCCGAATTTTTAGCCCATTATTTTTACAAATGGAGCTCCGCTTTTTTGTGCTTTTATTTGGATAGTTGCATACTGCAGAATAATTGCTTGAGCCATGTTTTGGCCATATGTTTCTTACCTGATGACTTCTGAATACTTTCTTTACCACTTATCCTCTTCCTGGCACTTAATTTGTTTAACCTACCCTTAAAGCCAGTTAAATAAATGATTTAATATGAAAGGAGGTTAAGTTGCGAGATCAGTGCTTACACTTCTGTTCTTCTGCATGCATCATGCAAATGTAATAAATGATTCAGTGTCTTATTGCTTACGGTGACCTTCAACCTACATGTATAAACTATGATAAGGACACGATGGCATTATAAGGTTGATCTATGATGTACCAGATTAAATAGGACAGCACCACTATATGAACATACAGCACAGTGCAAAAAAAACGCTGCCACATGGGATCCCCATGTGCAACGGCATTTATACAAAGATGCGAGTGCATAGCACATATGTTAAACCCAATTTGATCCGTGAGTTGTGCAAATGAAGGCTGTCACACTGGCATACTTTGTTTTGTGTCATGGCTCGCTAGCCTGTGTAGGTTCTGCTTCTGGCACATTCGTAGGGTGTGGTAAAGTGACCTGTTTGTGTGTATGTGCCACTTGGGCACAATGCATACAGATTGCTCAAATTTGACTGACTGGCAGCCACACAAAAATTCATTAAAAAAAAAAAATCTTTTAAATATTTTCCATTTGCTAAAGATTAACCAATGAGCAATCAGCAACCACCACAACAGGAATCTTGAAATAGTTTGTTGCCACTGCATCAATCCAACCCCCGTGTTTTTTAGGTACACTCGTTCTGCTGGATGTCACTCCAACCTTCACTTTCCTACGAGGGCTTGCTGTTGCTGTTGTCTTATCAGGCTTTGATGCCATCAGCCATTCCTCTCTCTCAGAAGTATGGGCATGCATGCCTCTGTGGTCCGAGCTTTTAATCCTCAGCTCAGCTTTTCTTTAAGCCTGACAAATGCACAATTTCATTGCGCATCTAATGAACCTGAGACGTCTTCTCATTCCTTCCTCACGGGCGTGTCTCTGGGGCTAGGTCTCCACTTCCCATGCATGTGCAGGCCTGAATTGAGTCCTCCAGTTCTGCTCCTTACTGATATCAATGCTCCTGCTCCTGACTGCTGGCTCTGTCCTGTTGTTTTGTAATTTAAATTAACTGACCTGTTCCTGGTCATTATCCCCTAACATTTAATTGGGGCAGCTACTGCACATGGCTAGTTTGTAAGCATCAATTTACATACAGGGTATCCAAGAACACTAGGATTGGTATGCTATTATATTAATCAAAAGGCAGCAGACAAATCCTGAACTTCATCTTAACTGCTTGTCAAAGAACCATTTGGGGTTTGCTGTCAATCTATTATCTAGGAAAGTACTAGTTAATTAAATTTGGCTCAACCAAACAATTTTGTATCAATTGGTCCAGATTATATTCACCAGATTATATTCACATTTACAGTACCAACACCCTACTAGGATACATGAAAGCTCCTGAGTGAATGAACCCTTCTTGTCAAATATAATTAAATAGGAAGTCATGAGCTGACATTTGTTTATTAATACACTTATGATAACAGAATTAGCAGCACTTAAGTATATTAAGCATTAAAGTATACAAGCTACTTTGGTAGATATAATTGAGATTACACGGGCAGTTCAAATATTTTACAGCAGCTCAGCATGAGCTGGGTTTGCTGTATTCTAAATTGATATTAAGGTCAATGTCTGAGAGACATAAAATTAGTGAGATTAGTTTATACTTAGACTCGTTTTATAGCTGGCAAGTTAACGGCTTCAGATAGCAAACCATTGGCTATTCAATAGATTGAGGGATGGACACTGGGGTGGACACTATCATTTGCAGTCGAGATCAAGATGCTAGTGTAAGAGACATTTTGGAAAGACTGGAAAAGATTATGGAAGGGGAGGGCGAAAAGCCCATCATCCTGTTTTATGGTGGAACCAACAATACAGGAAAGGAATGGCCTGAAGTCCTGTAAGAGGAGTTTAGGTGATTAGGAAGCAAGTTTAGGATTAGGATTAGGATTTAAAGAGCGGTAATTTTTCAAAAATTAGTTCATGGGATGTGGGCATCACTGGCGAGGCCAGCATTTATTGCCCATCCCTAATTGCTCCAGAGAAGGTGTGAGCTGCCTTTATGAAACGCTGCAGTCCTTGTGGTGAAGGTACTCCCACAGTGCTGTTAGGTAGATAGTTCCAGGATTTTGACCCAGCGACTATGAAGTATCGGCGATATACTTCGAAGAAGGATGGTGTGTGACTTGGAGGGGAACTTGAAGGTGGTGGTGTTCCCATGCACCTGCTGCCCTTGTCCCTCTAGGTGGTAGAGGTCGCGGGTTTGGGAGGTGCTGCTGAAGAAGCCTTGGTGAGTTGCTGCAGTGCATCTTGTAGATGGTACACACTGCAGCCACAGTACACCGATGGTGGAGGGAGTGAATGTTTAAGGTGGTGGAAAGGGTGCCAATCAAGCGGGCTGCTTTGTCCTGGATGGTGTCGAGCTTCTTGAGTGTTGTTGCAGCTGCACTCATCCAGGCAAGTGGCGAGTATTCCATCACACTCCTTACTTGTGCCTTGTAGATGGTAGAAAGGTTTTGGGGAGTCAGGAGGTGAGACACTCGCCGCAGAATACCTAGCCTCTGACCTGCTCTTGTTGCCACAGCATTTATGTGGCTGGTCTGGTTAAGTTTCTGGTCAATGGTGACCCCCAGGATGTTGATGGTGGGGGATTCGGTGATGGTAATGCCATTGAATGTCAAGGGGCGGTGGTTAGACTCTCGCTTGTTGGAGATAGTCATTACCCGGCACTTGTGTGGCGCGAATGTTACTTGCCACTTAGCCGAAGCTTGAACGTCGTCCAGGTCTTGTTGCATGCGGGCATGGACTGCTTCATTATCTGTGGAGTTGTGAATGGCACTGAACACTGTGCAGTCATCAGCGAACATCCCCATTTCTGACCTTATGTTGGAGGGAAGGTCATTGATGAAGCAGCTGAAGATGGTTGGGACTAGGACACTGCCCTGAGGAACTCCTGCAGTGATGTCCTGGGGCTGTGATGATTGACCTTCAACCACCACAACCATCTTCCTTTGTGCTAGGTATGACTCCAGCCAGTGGAGAGTTTTCCCCCCGATTCCCATTGACTTCAATTTTACTTGGGCTCCTTGATGCTACACTCGGTCAAATGCTGCCTTGATGTCCAGGGCAGTCACTCTCAACTCACCTCTGGAATTCAGCTCCTCTGTCCATGTTTGGACCAAGGCTGTAATGAGGTTGGGAGCCAAGTGGTCTTGGCGGAACCCAAACTGGGCATCAGTGAGCAGGTTATTGATGAGTAAATGCCGCTTGATAGCACTGTCGATGAAACCTTCCATCACTTTACTGATGATTTAGAGTAGTCTGATGGGGCGGTAATTGGCTGGATTAGATTTGTCCTGCTTTTTGTGGACAGGACATACCTGGGCAGTTTTCCACTTTGTCTGGTAGATGCCAGTGTTGTAGCTGTACTGTAACAGCTTGGCTAGAGGCGCGGCTAGTTCAGGAGCACAAGTCTTCAGCACAACAGCTGGGATGTTGTCGGGGCCCATAACCTTTGCTGTATCCAGTGCGCTCAGCTGTTTCTTGATATCATGTGGAGTGAATCAAATTTGCGGAAGACTGGCTTCTGTGATGGTGGGGACCTCAGGAGGAGGCCGATATGGATCATCCACTCGGCTGGTAATCTCCGGATTACTCCCCTAGCTAAGTGCTAGCATGGAGAATGATAAGAATATGGAGATCAACACATGGCTGAAGGGGTGGTGTCAGGTTAGGGATTTCCATTTTGTGGGACATTCATGCCAGTTCTGGGGATGGTAGCAACTATTCCACCAAGATAGGTTACATCGGAACAGGAAGGGAGCTAATGAACTGGTAAAACATAAGGAAGGGGGCAGAGAAAATAAAAGCGATCAGAAAGAGTAAGTGGAGAAGCTGGAATTAGATAAGGTTCAAGGGATAGCCTGCAGAAAGAAGAAAGGGAGTGGAGGAGGAAAATTAAATCGATCAGTTATAAGCAGAGAAAAGACTGAGATAACAAGGTGTTACCTTGGGGGGACAAAGGAGTAGCATTAAATATGAACAAAAAAGATACAATTCATGAATTGAAGTGCTCAAAGTGTGGGAATTGCAACAGTTATGTCACAGGAAGACGTAGATTCAATAGCAGCAACCGAAACTTGGCTGCAAACTTTTCAGGAGTGGAAAATGACTGTTCTCAGGTTATAATGCTTTTAGGAGGGACAGAATAGATAAGATAGCAGGCGGAGCGGCAATATTGGTGAAGGAGGGAATACATGCTGTAGAGAGGATTGAGGTTCACAAAAAGAGAGGTTCGGGCAGAGTCAATATGGTTAGAGATCAAAGATGAGAAAGGAATTGTTACATTAATGGTGCTATACGTGAGACTATCTAATTGTGGGAAGGAAATGGAAGAGGAATCCCGTAAACAGATCAGGTAGATGAAGAGGAATAATAGTTATGGGCCTAGAAATTGGGTAGTTTATCGCCACCCTGTTAACGCCATAATCGGGTGAAAAAATGGCGGCCACCGCTTTTACATTAGCTGGAGGCGTGTCCCGGGGTGGCCGCCATTTTGGGGTGGCCAGCAGCGTTGCCAATGGCACCGATCGTGAAAATCATTGAAATGAAGCAGATTGGAATATCAGTAACTGTGCAACGCTCACGGACGTTTGGACTTCGCTGCTCCACTTACCGTTATGCCTTAACTACGACGAGCTGAGCAAGCGTTGACGAGCAGGAAGGAGGCTTCAGGCAGCTTTATTTAAAGGGATCATTAGCAATCACTTGCACCGGACATGTTTCTGCAGTTTGACTGGCTCTGTGCAACTTTCTGCAACTCCAGCAGCTTTATTAACTTATTTCAATGTTCTAAGGTAACAGGGAGTGTTGTTGCAAGTGGAGAACACTGTCATAATTATTTCAAGGCTTCTGCTCACAACACTTGCTCACAGTCATGTGGGCTCCACTGGCAGTCCGCCTCGTGCTCAAGTAACTTCAGGAGAGGGAGCGGAGGCACCGAAGAAGACGAGAAGATGTGCATGGAGGAGGGCCAGGAGGGCTCTCAACAGGAGGCCATACCCACCTTGGATCTTGAGAGCACTTCTCTTATATCCATTTAAGTGATGAGTTGTGTATTAGGAGGCTGCACTTCACCAAGGAGGTGTTCACAGAACGCTGCCACCTCCTGCAACCAGACCTGAAGCTTGAGAGCAGGGCAAACACGGCTCTCCCAGTAGCCCTCAAGGTCACCATGGCCTTCAATTTCTTCACCAGCAGATCCTTCCAGTCTGCAGCAGGAGACATAGCTAACATCTCACAGTTTGCCATCCATCGCTGCATCCGGGAGGTTGCGGAGGCTCTCTACACCAGGAGAAGGAAGTACATTGTCTTCTCTCTGAGCAGAGAGAAGCAGGACGAGCGCGCATGTGGCTTTGCCAGGATAGTGGGCTTCCCCATGGTGCAGGGTGCTGCATAACAATCCTGAGATCTTCCATAACCGCAAAGGCTACCACTCACTTAATGTGCAGGTGGTGTGCGACCATGCCCAGCACATCATGATGGTGAATGCCCACTATCCTGGCAGCAGCTGTGATGCCTTCATCTTGCGTCAGTCCGGTGTGCCAGCAATCTTCCAGCCACCACAGCAAACTCGAGGGCGGCTGCTCGGAGACAGGGTCTATCCGCTCTCCACCTGGCTAATGACTCCCCTCCGCAACCCCACCACTCGTGCCCAGCACTCATATAATGAGAGCAATGTTTCTACCAGGAACACCATCGAGCAGACCATCGGGCTACTGAAGCAATGATTCCGCTGCCTTGACCGCTCAGGAGGAGCCCTCCAGTGCATGCCGGAGTGGGTGTCCCATTTCCTGGTACTCTGCTGCATGCTCCACAACTTGACCATCATGAGGACGCAGCCCTTGCCACCAGGGATTGCGGGACAACCTCAGGAGGAGGACAAGGAAGAGGAGAAGGAGGAGGCAGGCAGCCAATCCCCCTTCCGGATGGGCTGCCTATGAACGGCTCATCAGACTCCGATTCCAATGAATGAAACCCCAGATCGCTGTTGCTCACCACATTCCCATCTTCCCATCCCTCTGTTACGGAATATCACAGCGTCCTCCTGGGCACAAAGCTGAAATGAGAGACATCACAAAAGATTCCAAACAAAATTAATAAATTTATCAAAAATCAACTGACACACATTTACAGCAACAATATGAACTAATCACCCTTGTCCAATCCCTTCGTGCCTGTTGCTTGTGTGCCTTTTCCTACTCTAGTGCTCCTACAAAGTGCTCCCCCAGTGGCTGCAGCATTGCAGGACGACCTCGAGCAGGTCTGGCCCTGGAAGACCCTGCTGTAGACTGCACCAC
Source organism: Squalus acanthias (assembly GCA_030390025.1). NCBI lineage: Eukaryota > Metazoa > Chordata > Chondrichthyes > Squaliformes > Squalidae > Squalus > Squalus acanthias. The sequence goes on along the minus strand of CM059431.1, from coordinate 59,125,994 downwards.
CTCGGCATGGGTGACAGCGGTCTGGGCTAGCTGGCCCACAGACAGCGGCAAGGGCAATGGCGGAGTGGCAGTGGTAGGAACAGGAATGCTGTCATCCTGAGAGAGGACAGCAGATTCCTGCTCCACTGATCCCCCTGCCAGTCCCCCAGGCTGGCACCTCAGTATTCCTAGCAATCTGTTAGAGCACAGATTGCTGGGCTGCTGCGACACCCTTCAAGCCCCGATCGACATTGGTAAACCCAGCCACGATGACAGCAGTGAGAGCTTGGGCAACATCATGCTGAGACTGTATGAGAGCAGTCTGAGTTTGGATGGCACCAAGCAAAGGCTGCATGAGAGCAGTCAGTGCTTTCGCTGCAGCACTAAGACGTTGAGTTGCTTCCGCCTGTGCTGCAATGGCAGACGAGACATCACCCATCACATGCACCATCACGTCTGGGTCGACACGGTCTCTTCAGGAGTTTTCCATCGTTTCCAGCCTGGAAGTCCTGGGTTCCAAGCTCTGTGCAGAGCCATGTGCAATGTTGGAGGCGGGCTCCTCCACACTCCTTGGCTTTGACACGAGGCTTTCTGGCACCCTTGCCATTGCACCTATCAATTTGGTGTGCATGCCCATCACCCTTCTTCTGAAGGCTGCCCCATTGAGGTCCTCATCTGAGTTCTGTGCAGCAGAACTCACGCGCGAACTCACGCTCCAGGGAGCTCGGCCCCCAAGCTACCCTTGCCCCCTGGCCTTGCTGCAGCCCACTTGTGTCCGGTGCCTCACCCTATGCAGATCCCGCTACTACACTAGTCTCTAACGCGCAGTGCCAGTTTCTGAGCTGGTGTCTGTGAGTGACAGATGCAATGTCTTCTTTTTCCTGCATCAGCTCGGGGACTGGCTGCTCCGGTGCTTGTTGTTGATTATCTGAAAGCAGAAAGGCACAAGAGTTGGGTTATGGTGAGGGGAGGTGGAGGGGGCGGGAAGCAAGATATGCATGCATACAGCATCAGTAGCTTGAAAATGAGAAGAGATTGTGGGATGAGGGGGAAGTGGGATGTAAGAAGAAGGATTAGGAATGACCATACTGTTGTCCCCAAGGGGTTCCACCTCGCTGGTTGCCACGGCCTCTACGATCTGCTGCCCAATGATCTGCAGAACTCTGTCCTCTAGCTGGCTGAGGTCCTGGATGCAGCCTGCCCCCTGCCTGTCTGCTGCTGCTCCCTCCAGTTGTGAGCCACCTTGGCCTGCAAGAGAAAGAGAAGTGTGTGAGTGAGTGTGGTGCAATGTGTTTGGCAGATGTGTCTGCCATAGTTGAATAGCTGTCAGTGTGTGAAACGTGTGAGATGTGAGTGTTGCAGCAGTGGTAAGGTTGCGAGAGTGAAGTGATGCTTTGATTGTGAGGTATGAGTGGTGATTTTTGGTAGGTGAGTGATGGGGGTGTGGTGCATTGAGCAGTGTGTGAGACTTGTGGTGCAGATGATGGGATATGGCATTTGCTGAAACCTTCACTCACCTTGACCACACGTGTGAGGTCATTAAACTTCTTTCAGCACTGGACGGCTGACCTTGGCACCACAGTGCTAGCCGTCACATGTGCAGCTATCTCCTGCCACATCCTTCGGGAGGTGTGTGGCGAGGGCTTCCTTCCAGTCTATAGGAAGAGGACAGCCTGCCTCCTCTCCACGGCCACAACAAGTGCCTCCAGAGCTGTGTCTAAAAATCTCTGGGCTCACTCCCTTTGAGGACGCTCTGCCATGGCTCCTTACTCTTTCTCCTTTTTCTTTTTCTTTTTCTTTCTTCTTCTTCTGCAACTGCAGTTGGAACTGGCTTGACAATGAGGTGCTATAGCATCAATGCACCTCCCCTTTAAGTAGTGGAAAAAGCCTGTGCCACACATGACTGGGAATTAGACTGGCCCCAATATTGGTCCACCTGTTGAGCATTAAGCCAATGAGTAGCAGTTTTTGCACTGAAGTCATGACTATAATCATGTTGATGAGGAGTGAGCATGAATTTTGCATGCTACCGAGAGCATTTTGAGGTGGCGCAGCTTAACATCGTTTGGCCTTAACACTGCCCGCTTCATGGCTATATCCAATTTCTAGGCCATTGTTTGTGGAGATTTTAATGACCACTTATTGATTTGGGACAGGGAGAGAGTAAACAGAAAAGGGAATAAAATTCCTAAAATGTGTGCAGGACACTTTCCTCAAGTAATACGTTCATATGCCTGCAAGAGGAGAGGAGTCTAGCATGAAAGCCTAGAGCAGAGGAAGACCAACGTTTCCTTGTAGGGTCAGGAGGAGCATTCCTGATCCTTAAGAAAATGAAAAAGAAGAAACTTACCTGGGCCTCTTCCGGGCCTAAGCCTGCTTTCTGTCAGTTTTTACACGGGAATTAAAATACCTGGGGACATGAATGCAGTGGGTAGCGTCTGCTCGCTATTTTAACCCCCTCGCATGCATTGTCTGCCATTCAGACAGTGTTAAATTCGGGGCTGAAGATTCAGCTGACAAACCAGATAGAGTTCTTTAAGGGTATGGTGGTTGGAAAAAATGCACTGGATGTAGTGTACATAGACTTTCAGAAAACCTTCGACAAAGTACCACACAGGAAATTATTGGACAATATTAAATGGTATAGAATTAGGGGTAAGGTAGTAAATTGGATTAATACTGCTTAGTAGGGAAGAAACAATCGTAGTTAACAGCAGTTTCTCAATAGTTGGAAGTGTATTGCGGTGTCCCACAGGATTCTGTTCTGGAGCTGCTTCCTTTCATTATGTACATCAGTGACTTGCATGTAGGGCTAGATGGAGTGGTGTCCAAATTTGCAAACAATACTAAAATAGTCAATAATTCTGAGGACAAAGGAAGCTGCAATGGGATATTGATAAGATGGTGGAATGGGCAAAAAAGTGGCAGATGGAATTCAATGTTAGTAAATGTGAAGTAGCACATTTTGGTTTAAAAAAGTAATAATTATACTTTGTATGGGGAAAGGTTGAGTTATTTAGAGGTTCAGGTTCACAAGACATTAAAAGCAGCACCACTAGTGGATAAGCCTATACAAAAGCTAATGGAATACTGGATTTTATGGCAAAAGTTTTAAAATATGGTGAATCTGTATAAATTCTTTAAGAGCACACATGGAGTAGTGAGTCCAATTTTGGGTTCCACACAATTGGAAGGATGTTGAGATAATAGCAAAGGTACAACTGCAGCTTCACTCAAATGCTGCCTGGCGTGAGGAAATCCAAATATGAAGAAAGACTTGGGCTGGAATAGAGGTGTGATTTGAAAGAGGTGCTTGGTATTATGAAGGGATGGGATAGAGTAGATAGAAATAGACAGTTTGCAGTGGCTGAGGGGTCTAGAATGAGGGGACATAGATATAAGATTAAATGTAAGAGATTTAGGACTGAACAGGAAAAAAACATTTTTACACAGAGGGTTGGGAGGCTCTGGAATGCATTGCTAGGGGTTAATAATTAGACTAGAGACCACGTCAACTTTTATGAATAAGTGAATAGATAGATAGTTGAAGAGAAGAGGGATAAAGGAATATGGAAATGGAGACGGGGGCGGGGTGGAGAATTAGGACTAGCGATCGTGTGGAGGACAAACGGCAACACAAATGGGTTGGGCCAAACAGCCTGTTTTTATGTTGTAAATTCTATGTGTTAAAAGTCAAATTAGTTCAGCTTATTATTGATATGCTAACAGCTTTAGCCATGATTCCAGGAGCTTATACAAACCCATCCTTCTGAGTTGACATAGTAGAGTTGGTTTTGTTGCTGCTTTCTGGGATGCTCATGTCAGCCTCCTGGGATGTCTGGGGTGAACCTCTGTCCATAGATGCTATATGCATTCCCTCTCCTCTCAAATTACCTGTTGCCTGTGTAGATCCAAATTGTACGTCGGAAACTCTAGTTGTACTGGAGATAGTTCAAATCTTGTTCCCCTTGAACTCATGGAAACTTCTCATGCATTTAAATGTCATAATTAAACATTTGTCTGTATCTGACTTGAATAGCCCATAAATTGTTACATTTCTGTTCTCTCTCCCTATCTCTCTTTCAAAACTCACTCTCTCTATCTCAAGACCGATGTCTCTCTCTCTCTCTCTCTCTCAAAGCCTAATTCTTTTCTCTGCATGCAATTTTGCCAGGACTGCTCTTCTCTGTGCTTTTGCCCTCTCTTTGTGTCAAAAACACCTGCTTTGATTCTCAAATAAACCTCCTTACTTTAATCATTAACCAATCTAAGTATTGCGGGAGGTCATCCCTTAGGAGTCAATCACTTTAAACAGACGCCTGCCGAGGAATTGTAATGACTCGATATTAACTATGGAGCAAAGACCCAGACACGGCAGGTGGCTCGTTACTGCTATAACTCCAAAGGAACTGAACAACTCCAAATAAAAGTGGCATTTCTTTAGTCTCCCAACATACTGATCTTTAAGTTAGACCCTGATAACTTAGGCCTACCAATTCTTGGAAAATTCTTTGTTTCATTTAAGCATGCATCATTTTTATCATTAATTCTTCTGTTGCTTAGAGTTCAGTCAAATTGAAGAAAACTCCATGTTGACGACACCTTTAAGGCAACTTCTTAGGCCAATTTCATCATAGCCGTCACCTTTTGATGTTTTTGAAGTTTCTTTTGAAAATTCCTTAAATGACATTTTTCAAAAGAAATTTCAACTATTTTAAAGGCTACATTCTGTGATTGAAATTTATTCTGTCTTATACATTTTTAAATGCTGGTACTGACCATAATTTTACAAGGACAGCAATTTTAACCCATGTAAAATCATATTGACAGATCGAACAGAGATTCAACCTGCAACGCTTTTTATCTAAAAGTGATAGTTTTGAAGCATGGCAAGAATACAGACTGTATCGTTCGGAGTTCATTAGACCTGGAACTGTAGTTGTAAGTCAAGAACAGGCACTAATATACCAGATACATAAGCAGAAATTTCACTAAATCTCTTTATAAAAAGTTTGTTAAAAAAAATCCCACAATGCATAACCATGTTCTAAACACACAAAATGAACAAATTCAAAACCCCCCCCCACCACCGACAAATATAAAGGCCTGGGTTTTCACTGGGTTGTGCTGGTATTTTCAGTGCAATTCAGCCAAACCAGCGCAAAAGATTGACAATATCCCAAGTGCAAATTATGTCCAGCGCAAATAGAGTTTCCGCAATCTTTTCGCTGGGTTAAAAAACATCGCGCTGTAAGCCGGCCCCGCCCACAAGACTGGCCACGCCCCCAGATCGAATTAATCACCATGGCAAGTTTCCGCTAATTGTGCCCGTTTGCAGGCCTTCAAAGAGGCTCTTAATGTTAAACTTTCTTTTTAGGTGCAAGGACACTAATGGGCACCTTTTAAAAGCTTTTATTTTCATTTACTAAGAAACTGACTACTGTACACCAATGTAACTAGTAAATGGTTCTGTATAGTTTTTAAAATCATTTTCAGTTATTTAAACTCCACTCCCACTCAGACCTCACCGTCCTCGGCCTCTTGCATTGTTCCACGGAAGCTCAGCGTAAGCTCGAGGAACAGCACCTCATCTTTCGATTAGGCACTTTACAGCCTTCTGGACTCAACATAGAGTTCAACAATTTCAGATCATAACCTCGGCCCCGATCATATATATATTTTTTATCCACACTTTTTGTTTATGCCTTCTGTTCTTCTCTCCCACATGGCAGCTGTCTTTCATTCTGCCAGCGCAATTCACACTTCATCTAGAGCCATCCTTTGTTCCTTAACCTGTCCCATTACCATCTCCTTTTGCCTTGAATATCTCTTAATGTCTCTTAACTTCTCCTGCCTTCTATCCTATCACAGACCTTCCCTTTTGTTCTTTCATCCCCTCCCCCATTTCCCAGCCCCTACCCTTGCTTAAAAATCTGTTCCATTTCCTGCTGTTTTCCAGTTCTGGCGAAAGGTCATCGACCTGAAACGTTAACTCTGTTTCTCTCTCCACAGATGCTGCCTGACCTGCTGAGTCTCTCCAGCATTTTCTGTTTTTATTTCAGTTAGTTAAAATTGGGTTACTCACAGGTGGTGGACGAGACACTCTTAGGAACAACTTCTCTTCTGACCATTACTGCTGTACCTCCACCTCTTTCCATTCATTCTTGCCTTCTCTTCAACAGACCAGGCTCTGTGACTGATCAATAATTACCCTTTCTTCGAAAATTATTGTTTGTATGTCTGTCTGTGTCAGAGCTCCTCCTACTTAACTCTGGCTTTCTTTTTCTGAACTGATGCATGTGCAGCCTAACTGTGTATGCGTGCTGTTGGGCATGAGTGCTTGGGCAATTTACTTCATCCCTCCCTCCCAGCAGGGCCTAGCCTCCCATGCTCCCTTCCCAGAAAGGCACACCTCATGTGTTTTGGCTTCCCCAGACCTTGGTCTGTACCTCTCTTCCTACGCTGGCCCTGTGACGCAACTCCTTTCATGCTCCCGAGCTTGCCATTTGAATGCCCCACCCCTTTATGACCAGGTACAGTTTGTCCCTCTATTCCAAAGAGCTTACGTACCTCAGTAGTCCTGCTGAGTATGCCCAGGGCTTGACCCATTCTGTCTGCATCCTCCCACCCCTCACCCACACCCCCACTCACAATTTTTCTCTTATCCACACATGTTGTTCTTCCATGCCAATTCTGGTGCCTGAATCTCATATTTTTGTGTATCTTGTAAAATGTATCTTGTAAAATGTAAAACTGAGCACGTCAGTAAAGGAATGTGTGTGAGATGCACACACAAACTGGAAGGCCTACTGGGAGACATAAAAAGAAACATAAGATAGAGGAAAGACAACACTTGCAGAAAGAGTGAGAGAGTAAGTGAGAAAAAGATTTGAAAACAGAAATATAGAGAAAAGAGTGTGAGAAATGTGCAAAGAGAGAAAAGAATGGAAGTCAAATAGAAAAACAAAGGGAGGTAATTAATTAGAACTTCAATTAGAATTTATTGCAATGCCAACATAGTCGCTGGGCTGGCTGTTGCCATTGCATTGACCTCATAGGTGGAAAATAAAGCTATCGAATACTTTATTTGTCCCCCATTATTGCAGAAACAAGACATCTGCTATGACAAGGTAAGTATGTCTTCTTTCGATGCTCCATTTAAATCTCCTTTTAACACTCCATGACTCTACCACAGGTGTTAGATATTGCCTATCTTGCACCTGCTCACCTTCATTCGCTAGATTTATTAATGTGTATAGTTTTAATTTTAATCTGCTGATCTCATGCAAAATTGATCATTTGTCCAAAACTATATGCACAAAAGTGTACTTGTTTAAACATATCTGACTGGATTCTTAAACACTCGCTGTAGACAGAACTCAACAATTCCTGCAGCTTTCTTTTAACTTTGAGAACAAGTATCATTCCATGCTCTTCTGTGCATTGCATTTTATAAGTATGTAGCTAGGGAAATAAAAATAAATTTGTGCTTTCATATTCTACCTTTGCCATGACACTGATTTAAGAGAGAACATAAAAAGGACTGAAAAAATTGCTGCAGTGAAGATTTGAAAATGATTGATGCCGTTGCTGTGTTGTTTCCTTTCCTTTATATATCTTTGAATGCTGCCTGTCTCTGTTTTCATGCTGTGGTTTAATCAGTTCCAGTGGACCTATATTCCCCTGTGGTAATCATTGCACAGAAACATTAAGTGGTTTATTGTCATCAGGCTCAAAGCATCTGAAACAAAGCAAAAAAATACTGATGCACTGCTGTTTGAGTTCCACAATTATTAGCCATATGTTCAGTAATTTTTAAAAATGTGCCTGTCATCCCCTTGTTAATTTCAGGCTCATTTTTCATCACAAAGATCATGCGACATTTACAAGGCTTGATGAATTTATTGTTGATTGATGCCGAGTGCTGTTTTTTTCAGTAGGATTGTAAAGTTGAACTGTAAATGTGTTCTGAGATTATATAAATATGAGGACTGATACTTTTCTGATGTAGGGTTGAATGTGAAAGTGACTTCAATGTCTGCAGGATCAATTGGTGTCTTGTATATGTGTGTGAATTAACATAGTTTGCACATATGAATTGATGTGCATTGGTGAGTAGCAGCTCTTGTTTTCCACCATTCATTTCTAGAGGAGCTAGGTACCATAAGTTAAGTAGGCTATTTCAGCATGACAGGGAGTTCCAGGTGTTCTTTCAGGTGTGCAAAAGACTTAGACTCATGGCCACAACTCTTTGATTTATGGGTCTGTCCTGCTTGTGAAGGAACTGTTGTAACTCACTGTCGCCAGAATGCTATCTCCCATTTACTGGGCCTAACATTTCCTCCTAAGGTAAATGTCACATATGACTCTCCATCTTTATTTCATGTGCAAATTTTTTGGCCCACGAATATGCATGTTTAATTGAGTTACTCAAAACAATGCATTTTGTAACTCACCAAAGGTAATATATTATTCCATCAGTTTAGTTGAGATTAAGTTAACATTAAAAAAAACTCTGTAAATATGTCTTTGAAGGTTGTAAGGTAGAATGTAAATGATCCAGTACTGTACAGAACACCGAGGTTAATGTCTGTGTTATTATGTGAGATTGGATTGATGTGCTGGAGTTTTGTTTGATTGCCCTGAGCTGTTGGGAAAGGCTTCACAGAGCTTTGTTGTATTGAAAGCTTATGTGGTTCATTCTTCCTTTCGGAATACTAAGTAGCTTGAACAGAGTTCATAATTGAATCTTTTCTGGTGTAATGAAATGTACTAGAACACGTTTTCAAAAAAATGTGCTTGTTGTGTAAAACAAAATACTTGTTTCAAGTCAGTTTTATCTGCATTCAGTTTCTGAACCATTCACTTGCCATTGATTTTACCCCTCCTTGGCCACCGTCTCTGACTGAACCAACTTGTTCAACCCTGAGCTAAATTTCAGACCTCTTGTGTTCTTCATCACAATGATTGCTTACTTCCACCTCCACAAATTTTGGCCTCTGCCCCTACCTCAGTCCATCTACCACTGAACATCTTGTGCATGCCTTTGTCATGTACGGAATCAACTACTCCAGTACTTTCCTTGTTGTCTTCCCATCCATCACAAATTTTCACTTGTCCAAAAATATGCTTGTTATAAAAATTCAGCTATATGATGTGATAATAAATGTAGCAGCATGGCTAGAAAGTTGATTAACAGGAAACAAAAAGTTAGTGTTAATGGGTGTATAGAGAGAGAGAGAGAGAGAGATATATATATATATATACTGTAGCTTGATTTGGACTTGGGCATAGGGAGATCTGGGGTTCCATTCACTGGAACTGGAGTCTGATGAGGCTCTCACGGACAGCCCATCCTGAACGAGGATCTGCTGCTTGTCCCTTCTCTTCCACCTAACAAGTCTATTATGTGGTGCTTTATCAAATGGCCTTTTAAAAGTCCATATAAACAACATCAACTACACTACCCTCATTAACCCTTTCCGTTATTTCATCAAAGAACTTGATTAAGTTAGTTAAACATGATTTGCCTTTAACAAATCTGTGCTGTCTTTCATTTATTAACCCATATTTTTGCAAATTGCCAATTAGTTTTGTCCCAGATTCATCTCTCTAAAAGTTGTTCGCCACCAGCGTTAGACTAACTGACCTGTAGGTTCCGGGTTTATCCATCTCCTCTTTTTTGAAGAGGGGTGTAACATTTTGTTGTGATTCACGTATCTCTGGTAAACAGGATCGAGTGCAAACCAATATGGTGGGTATATTGTGTTTAATCGGAGTTTAGGACGGAATATAACACACTAGTAAACAGCAATAACATACGACCGTGACAAGCAGCTGGTATCGGTCCCGATCGGACAGACGGCTGGCATGCATGAACAGTTCTCTGGCTTCTGGCCTCTCTCTCTCTCTCTCTCTCTCTCTAGAACCTCCGATGGTGAGCGTGGGATCACTCTCAAAAGAGTGTTCGATCAGCCCAACTTCTCTTTGCAACTTCTGTTCGGTTCTCCCCTCCACCGTCTGTGTGGGCAAGCCCTTGGGGTGTCACTTTTATTCTCTTTTTAGGGTTGGGCCTGAGGCCAAGTTATTGACGAGACCATTTAACCTATAGAGGTTCCTCTAAAACCTCATCAACCAATGGGGCGTAGATTTCTTTGTCTTGGCTCTTGGATGAAAGCCCTCCCCAAAAGGGGGTCTCATTACTTCATCCAATTTATCTTCTTTTTACATTTTGAAGGTTCCTCCATTGGAATCCATCTTATCTCTCTTGACTCTATCCTCCTTAACCCAGCAAGTACAAGGCCCGGCCCTGTCCCTCTTAATCATGGCCCCAGCCAGAACTATCGCACGTTAGCCAATCGCTATCTCACCTTCATCTAGCAAATGGCCCATTCTAAGATGGATACCTTAGCCTCCTCAAATTCCTTTCATTCTATGTCTTTTCCTAATTAACTTTTAATTATCTTCGCAAGCAGTTCTGCTAAACAAACTCCAAATTCTCTCTGTAGAGATTACAATATGGTTATTAGTAATAATGGAAGAAACATAAGTTGGGCCTTCACTGGCCAAATTAAAGATACATTAACAAAGTCAAAACCCTAACTTACAAACAACAGATAACTAGCCTGGCAGGGCCATCCTATCGGCACCCGTGTGGAATGTTTATGTTTCACCTAATCTAACTGATCAAAAAGACTGTCTCAAATTCTAATGCAAGTTTTCCAGGAAAACAAAACTTATCATTAAAACACAATATTATTCGTGTAGCCATATACATTTTTAGGCACCCCTAGTTTCTAACAATTTGCAATCCTATAGTCCTCTGGCACGACTTTTGTATCTAAGATTGGAAGATTGTGGCCAGAGCCTCTGTAATTTTCTCCCTTACTTCCCTCAGTAACCTGTGATGCAGCCCATCCGGACCGGGTGACTTTTGAGTGCTGCCAAAATTCTTAGTACCTCCTCTTTATTTTTATCCTCTCCAATTTCTCTGCTGCCTCCCCCTTTACTGTGACATTGGCAGCATTCTCTTCTCTAGTGAAGACAGATACAAAGTACTCATTTAGTACCTCAGCCATGCCCACTGCCTCCATAAGAAGGTTTCCTTTTTGGCCCCTAATCGGCACCACCCTTCCTTTGACGACACTTTTATAAAAGACTGTTGGGTTCCCTTCTATGTTACCTGCTAATTTATTCTCATATACTCTCTTTGCCCCTCCTATTTCCTTTATCAGTTATCCTGTTATTTTTGTGTTCAGCATGGTTCTCTGCTGAATTAGGAACCCAATATGAATTATGAAGCCTCCTTTTCTGTTTCATTTTAATCTCTGGGGCAGGTTGCGTAGGCAGTAGGGGGCGGGCTTTTGGATGGCAAACCCGGAATCCAGTTTTCCCCGCATGCTGTGGAGTTTTAACTGCCAATGGAGAGGGGTCCCATCGCCGACCCCGCGGGGGTGGGGGGTCCGAACCCTGACATTGGAAGTCTTTGTATGGGGGTAGTGGGGTCTGATGGGCAGGACCTTGTGGGGCCGGGGGGAAGCACTCATGCTCCTCCTGGCCCACAAGCAGTACTGTAAAGGCACTTGCCTTCTCCCCGAAGCTGTCCTCGCCTCTCTTGAGCGGTCGGGTTTCTTGAGGCCTGGGAAACTCGGTAGGCCACAGTAAAACCTGTAATGAGGCTGCCAACCTCATTAAAATATTAAATTGCCAACCCGCCTCCTGGGAGCTGGGTTGGCTGCCTGTCCCTTGTCCCGCCTCTGTTAAATCCAGAAGTGGCCAGGTTGGAGGCGGGTTGGGCTCGGGTTTGAGATTTAAAACATTTTAGGGGGAAAAATTCGGTTACTTTGCGCCTCCCGTTAGTGCCTTAAGAGGGCGCTAATGGGGCGCAAAGCAACTAGCACCCGGGCGCGGTGATGTTTGCGCCACTCGCGAAATTGACCACACATTTTGCGGCAGCACTAAACACTACCGTCACGATCTCCTGCGCCTGCAGACCTGTGACGTCAATCGAGCGTGCAATGCCCACGTAGCGCGCCGGACCGGATATTGAGTGGCGCCCCCTGCCTTACCGCCTGCCGCTAGCAACGACAGGTTGAGCGGAGCGTTTTGCAGTTGTGAAGGGACTGGGGGAGTGCTATTTAAAGCGACCGCTTCCTGCCTTTTATTGTCGGCGACATTTTTGCACCACGCATTCTGAGAGAGAGAGAGAGAGAGAGAGAGAGACTTCTGGAGAGATTCAACGCTGTGTGAAGGAGTTTTGGGTACTGAGCAGCACTTTGCAGGTTCATTTTGATTTGACCTTCCTTGCATCGATTTAGAAGAGACTGTGGGGGACTGCACTCTGAGCTCTTTCCCTGGGCCTCTCCATTCCAGCAGATTTGATGTACAGGTGTCTCCAGGCCGAGATTCAAGGCTGCAATGAGCAGGGTGTGGATGGAGAGCAAGATCGACCCTCCCCTTTAAGAACTGGCCGGCGCCATTGTGTCTGTGTTCCATTGCTGACTGACATTACATAAGCTTCACCAGTGCTCTGAGGTAGCGCCTAGCTCCTCGACGTTAGCGCCTTAAGAGAGGTGTGTAGCACCTGATTTAGCGCTCCAATCACCTCCAGGGGCGATAGAAGCCAAGTTTGCAGTTGGAGGCAATAATTAGCGCCAGGCGCTAAACTTTGCGCCCGGCCGATAATTGCGCCCCAAACGGGGCGATACCGAATTTCTCCCCCTTAATCTCTGACCTGACCCTAACTCACCTGTTTTTGGCTGTTAAAATCCAGCCCTATACATTTAGTCATCCAGGGACCTCTAGCTTTGTATGCCCTTCCTTTCCCCCCTTGTGGGAATGTGTCTAGTCTGTCTCCGAACTATCCCCTCTTTGAAGGCCTCTCATTGCTCATTTACTGTTTTACCTGCCAATCTTTGATTCCATCCACCTGGGCCAGATCCCTTTTCAACTCACTGAAATGAACCTTCCTCCAGTGAGTATTTTCACATTTGATTTTTCCTTGTCCTGTACTCTAACTCTAATATTGTTTCCACTGTTTCCCAAATGCTCTCCCACTGAAATATGCTCCACTTGCCCCACTTCTTTCCCCAGAACTAGTTTTAGCACTGCTTCCTTCCTTGTTGAGTTGCAAAACATACTAATCAAGTTATTTCTCTTCTACACAATTCAGGAATTCCTCCCCCTCTTTGCCCATTGCACTGTTATTTTCCCAGACTATCTTAGGATAATTGAAGTCTCCATTATCACTACTTTAAATTTCTTGCAACTTTCTGCAATTTGCCTCTAAATTTGCTCCTTTATCCCCTTCCCACTATTTGGTAGCCTATAGTATACACCCAGTGGCATAATAGCTCCTCTATTGTTCCTTAATTTTAATCAAATAGATTCTGTCTTTGAACCCTCAAATGCATCATCCCTTTCTAGTGCTGGAACAGTATATTTCATCAATACTGCCACCCCCTCCTATTTTTCCTTTCCTATCTTTTCTGAATACATTGTAACCAGAAATATTAAGTGCCTATTCCTCCCCTTGTTTAAGTCAGGTCTCCATTATTGCCACTATATCATAATCCCATGCGGCTACTTGTGCCTGCAGTTCACCAACCTTATTTACCACACTCCATGCAGTCTCCTGCAGCCGTATATCCCTCCCCAAACACACTATTCCTCTGGCTCTGTTCTCTGACGTATCCCCCTTTCTCTTCCCACCGATGCACATTCTTCCGCCTCCTAGCTCCAACTCTGCTGAATTCCCTCACAAACCTCTCCATTTCTCACTCCTTTTTTTAAAAAAAAGGCTCCTCAAAACCCATCTCTTTGCCCAAGCTTTTGACTCTCTTAATCTATATTTCCAGGCTTGGTGTTTGTTTTGTATACTCCCATCTGTGGAAGTGCATTGAGATATGTTTTACATTGTAGGTCCTGTATAAATGCGAGTTATTGAACCAATCTGTTATTTGTACAAGGAAAATTGCATGTCAGAACAAAAAATGTGTCCGTTTGTCTCAACTTTCAATGGCTCACGATTCATTGTGACCTTTGTGATTGCCAATGTTAACGGGAGTCAAAATTTTAAGCGGTGTATAAATCTTAAGCACTTGCACCAAATACAAATTCAATATTCTCTGTGTCTGCTGCAAGAGGAGAATATTTGACCCAATGGGACATAAACTGTAAATATCATAAATTTGCAGCAGAGGCATCTCTGACTGACGAGGTAAAATTTCTGTGTCTGAGCCATAGATTCCCTGGTTTGTGCAGAGTTAGCTAAATTTAGTGGAGGCAGCAGTAGCACCGATTCAATTAGTTGCAGTGCCCCTGAGTTAGAGAAAGTATAATTAGCCTGGGTTCATGCTCCTGATCACTAGAATATGACCCTTACTGAAAATGCAGGTGAGGAAAGGATCAGGCTCAGCTGTGATGTCCTCCACAGTCAAATAGCCTGGCATTGAGCCTCACACATCAGTAATGGTCACTCGGGTGATGTATGGGCATTGGTACTCTGGTACTTGTCCAAGTGCTCAGACATTCTATCTCTGATGGTATATTCCAGTAATTTTCACGCAACTGATGTTAAATTGACGGACCTGTAGTTCCCTGGTATCTCCCTCCCTACCTTAAATGGAGTGACATTTGCAACTTTCCAATCCAAAAGCACAATTCCATAAACTAGAAAGCTTTGGAAAATTATGACTAAGACGTCTGCAATTCCTCACCTATCTCTTTTCATACTTTTAGTCCCATTATTTTTTCCCTGTGACTTATTTTCAGGTTCCCTTTTACTGCTGGTATTTTGTCCTCTTCCTCTACTGTGAAAATGGTTGCTAGATAGAAAACGACATTGAAGCTTGAAGGAAAATTTGAAGCTACAAATTAAAAAACAAAATCCAGGACTTAGAAATTCAAAATTAGTTACCAAATTCCATGTGTTCATTTGTATCAGTAATGCAAGAAAATATTAAACATTCAAACTATACTCAAAATGTCCACACTGACAGCACATGGTAACCGCTTCCCATTTCTTCTACTGGCAGGGAAATGATTGGTCATCTTAACCCTCAAACTGCTGGAAATTTCAGTTCCCTTGGCATGGCTGTTTGAGTTTATACCCTCTACACAATCATCTTTAAAGAAGCACTTTTGCCACTTATTTTAACTTTACTTTATTTCTTAGCAATGAATTGGGCTATTTAAATATACCGTCTATCTGAATCCTGAGAAATAAGGAACTTGTTGAGACCCAATAGCAAAAAGACTTGCAAGTTTTCTTGCAATTCTTTTTGCTATTGGGTCTCAATTTTGTTGCCATTTTGTTTTGTAAATTTGCTGGGATGGCCATCACTTTAATGTTTAGAAATCACACCAGTAATAATATGACTTTGCATTTATTTCTATTTATCATTCCCTGTTCTATCTAATCTAGCCCTTTTTATTAAAAGCTGCTTTCAACACATCACCAAAGAATTGAGTATATTGGCTTAAAACTATTTTAACATTCATTAGTCTATTATAATAAATAAGAGAGAACTTTTATGAACATTATATTTCAGTGTTGTAATAAAAATATTTTATAATTGCTTTTTTAAATTACAAAGTAATGAGCACATGAGTGCCATGCATTCTTCAGGGGAGTCTTGGTCTATATTAATTTATACAGTTCCTGGAATGTGCAGCTGTTCTGCATACATACAAAGTGTTGATCATTGTTTCCCAGTCTGTTTGGAGTTGTTTTGATATGTTGCGGTCATGTTCCAATGTGACCATAAGCAATGAGTATTAGGCAACTTGAAAGCCAAGATTTACAGCAGCAAAGCTGGGCAAACCTGAAGGTAACTTTCCATTTATATAGAGCATGACATATACAGACCGAGATAGTTTTGCTCAACATACAGTATTACATATGGTCATACATTTACTGAGTGCCTCTGACATGGGGATTTTTCATAATTTAATCTGCTGCAAAAATAATTCAATTTCTAGATCTTTAAGTGTTTTTGGCAGGTCCATGGCGAGCGATGTCGGTGGCAAGTCCCAACCCCGCTGCTGGCTCCAGACCGCTCTGTAGAATGATTTTACGTTGATTGCGCTTGTTAAGCCTGCCCAGCGCATTTGCCGGCCAATTGAAGGAAGCGGGTCTGATGACGTCATTTGATGACGCGCCATCAGCCGGTTTCTTTAAAAGGGCCATGGCCAAATTGATTTTGATAGTTGTTCTGTCAGTGTTCTACAGCATTGATGTGCTGCAAACACTGACAAGCACTGCACAGAGCTGCGCGGCTGCAGCCAGGCTCTCCCATGACTCCCTCCATATACTTATGGAGGGAGTCACAGCACGCAGGGAGGTTCTCTTCCCTTCCAATGGGCGGAAGAGACCTCCCCAGGAGACCATTACAACCTGGTTGCACATTGCACAGGAGGGCACAAGCAGGGATGTCATCAAGAAGACCAGGCTGCAGTGGCACAAACCTTTCAATGATCTCAGTAGATCACAAGACGTTACTGCAAAGCCACACTCAACCTGCTGTGCCACTCATCACATCCCCAACACTGTGCCTTCCTTACCCTACTCCTGCACATCCTTACTCACACCAACTTACCTTGCACCTCCACCCATCCCTCTCTATCTACATTATCACTTCCCCATCTCACTAGCCACCTCTCACACTTACCCTCATCCTAGTGCAATCATACCAAGTAACAACACACAAGGGCAGGCCCTTGGGTGTTTTAGCTAATGCTCATGTAAAGTTTCTGTTAATGTGGTGTTAAACATTGAAACCTTTATTTTGAAAACTTTGCGTTATTGGACAGATTCGTGTGCACCTTTGGAAGTAGTCAGAAGGTTGTGGGTTCAAGTCCGGGGACTTGAGAACATAAATCTAGGTTGACACTCCAGTGCAGTGCTGAGGGAGTGCTGCACTGTTGGAGCTGCCGTCTTTCGGATGAGACGTTAAACCGAGGTCCTGTCTGTTATCTCAGGTGGATGTAAAAGATCCCATGGCACTATTTCGAAGAAGAGCAGGGGTGTTATCCCCGGTGTTTTGGCCAATATTAATCCCTCAATCAACATAACAAAAACAGATTATCTGGTCATTATCACATTGCTGTTTGTGGGAGCTTGCTGTGCGCAAATTGGCTGCCGCGTTGCCCACATTCCAACAGTGACTACACTCCAAAAGTACTTAATTGGCTCTAAAGTGCTTTGAGACATCCGGTGGTTGTGAAAGGCGCTATATAAATGCAAGTCTTTCTTTCTTTAGCTTAGTGAGTTACAGTGAATGGTGAGACATAACGGTACCCCCCACAATGGTGATGAGTGTGAAATGAATGCTTGGGCATTGTAGGGATGCTTTATGGTGTTGGTGTGGACTGGTGCCAACCTGGCACATTATGTGGCAGCCAGTCAAGTGAAGTAGATCTGGCCATGGTGAGGCCATCCCTGGCCTCCCGGGCAGCAATGTGGTCGGGTGCAGCATCAGTTGATTGCGGAGAAGGTTGGTGGTGTTGTTGGTGCTGCTGGTGTTGGGGCTGATCGTGGTGGGATTCTGAGGACCAAGGTGAGATAGTTTCAAGGGCACCAATGCTGATGGAATAGATGGCAGGTGAGGTTGAGATGACAGAAGCGATCTGTCAATGGTGAGAGAGGTTATTCCAATGAGGTGACACTGGATAGAGAGTTTGCTCCAAACACTTGCAAGCTGCATAAAGCTCAATCTGTCTTCCAAATGCAGTAAGCAACAGCTTCTAACCTTGGAAAGTGAACAGCTGTGAGATGGGAGCTTTTATAGCAAATTTTCAGCTGTCAAGTAATGAGATGATCCCATGCTGATTCAACTCCTGACCTCCTTACCTGACATGATCCACGAGCAGTGTGGACCCCGTGGGCAACTTCATAAATGGTAAGGTGAGCTCAAGATACTTTTTAATGGGTTGTTAACAAGGTCATAATGACCTGAATTGCCTCCCCCCGCCGCTGCGTGTCGGGTCTGTTTAGCCCTGACAGACCCAAAATCTGGGAAAGTTGCATGGCGGCGGGTTGACAGTGGCTTCCCGACCCACTGTCAAAAAAAAATTCCCACCTGATCATCCACCGAATGTGCCTGCTGAGCCCCCCCGAAAAGTTTCCCCCTCTATTTCCAACTTTCTCAAAGATTTTCAGTCATGGTTCCTGTCAGTCATTGAGCTCACCCTATATACAGGTTTGATCAAAATGCCTCTAAGGTAGCACAAGTCTAGTTAGATTTCAAGTGTATTTTTCATTTCACTTCAGTGCAGTCATGAGGCAGTACTGCATTGTTGGAGGTGGCGTCTTTTGGATAAGACCCATATGCCCTCTCGGGTGGATATAAAAGATCCCATGGCACTATTCGAACATACGAACAATGACGGATAGGTAAAGACCCTCTGGTCCATCCAGCCTGTCCCACACAATTGTGATACCTTGTGTATCACTATATATACACTCCACCCCACCCAAAACCATGTGATGTCCTGGGAGAGGCAAAAAAAACAGATAAAAACCCAGGGCAATTTGGGGAAAAAATTCTGGGAAATTCCTCTCTCACCCATCTAGGTGATCAAAACTAGTCCAGGAGATCACTCTGGCCCTGAATACTCTGCAGTACCTACGTTCTGTAAGAGGTGATCTCCACCCCAGCCAGAAATGGTCCAGCTCTCACTTAAAGGAATTTAGCAAATCAGCATCCACCGCATGATACGGAAGCCTGTTCCAGAGGGCCATTATTCACAGGGAAAAGAGCTACCTCCTGATATCTAACCTAGATCTAACCTTATACAACTTACATTTGTGACCCATGGTCCTCCCTAACCTATTTAATTGAAACAAACTGTCAACTGGAACACAATCTATTCCCTCAATCAGATCACCTCTAAGTCTACACTTCTCTAAAGTGTAGAGTCAGAACTCATTTAGCCTATCTTGATAACTAAAATGCTTTAGACTGGGAATTAGTCTAATGGCCCTCCTCTGCACCCTCACCAAAGCCTCAATATCACCCACCATGTAAGGAGACCAAAACTGGACACAGTATTTCAAGTGTGGCCTGACTAAGGTCTTGTACAAGGACAAAATAGTATCCTTGCCTCCCCTTATACTCAATTGTCCTATGGATACACCCCAGCACCCTATTTGTTCTAGCTATTGCTTCACGGCATTGCTCATGTACCTCTAAGGATGTATGCATAGAATGCCCAAATATCTTTCTATCTCCACCTTCTTTAATGCTTTTGCCTGAAGGGTGTATGAATGTTGAGCATTTGTCCTGCCCACATGCATAATACTACACTTATCCAAGTTATACATCATTTTCTAGTCATGAGCCCAATCTCCCAACACATTAAGATCTGCCTGAAGCAGACGAGCATCATCTACAGTCCGAATACTCGCACAGATCTTAGTATCATCTGGAAATTTGCAGATCCTTTACCTAACACCTTCATCCAGATCATCAATAAAAATAGTAAAGAGCAACGGTCCCAACACCAATCCCTGCGGGACACCACTCCCCACCACCACCAGTCTCCAAACAGATCCAAATCCATCTATAACTACTTTTTGCATACGTCAGACCAGCCAGTTCTCAATCCAGCTCAATATATATTACCACTAAAAGCTTTTTGGAAGTATAATTTGAAGAAGAGCAGGGGAGTTCTTCCTGGTGTTCTAGCCAATATTTCAAAAAGACAGACAAAATGGAAAAGTAGGGGAGGGGATAGCAATGATAATAAAGGATGACATAAGGACAGTAATAAGGAAGGATCTTGGCTCAGAAGATCAGGACATCGAATCAGTATGGGTGGAGCTAAGAAATAACCAGGGGCAAAAAACACTGGTGTGAGTAGGTTATAGGCCTCCTAACAGTAGCTATACTGTTGGACAGATTATTAATCAAGAAATAAGAGGAACTTGTAACAAAGGTAATGCAATAATCGTGGGGGACTTTAATCTTCATAATGACTGGACAATTCAAATTGGGAAAAGTAGTTTGGAGGATGAATGCATTCGAGACAGATTTCTGGAACAATACATCATAGGACCAACCAGGAAAAAGGCTATTTTAGATCCTGTCTTGTGTCATGAGACAAGGTTAATTAGTAATCTCATAGTAAGGGATCTTCTGAGGAAGAGTGATCATAATATGATAGAATTTCAAGCGTGACATAATTAAGTCCAAAACTAAACTTAAATAAAGCCAATTACATAGGTATGAGGGTTCAAATTGGCTAAGGTAGATTGGGAAATGAGATTAAAATGTATGATGGTAGATAAGCAATGGTGAACATTTAAAGAAATATTTCATAATTCTCAACAAATATACATTCCATTGAGAAATAAAAACTCCGTGGGAAAGTGATCCATCCATGGCTTACTAAAGAAGTTAAGGATAGTATATTAAAAGACGAGGCTTATAATGTTGTCAAGAAGAATAGGAAGCCTAAGGATTGGGAGAGTTTCAGAAACCAGTAAAGTTTGACCAAGAAATTGATTAAGAGGGAGAAAATAGAATATGAGAATAAACTAGCAAGAAATATAAAAACAGATTGCAAGAGCCTTTGGCCCTCCATTCACCATCACATTTTTGCAGCTACCGATTTGTTCAACCATACCCTCACCACCACCTTTGATGCACTAGTCCCTACTTAAACCATTACTCTCTCTCACCCTGGCCATTCCCCCTGGTACGGCCTTTATTTTTGCTCCTTTATGTCCAAGAGACGCAGACTTGAACGGATATGGTGGACAACTGATTTAGCCATTCACCACCAGACCTGGCTGGACATAAAGTATTATCAGACCCTGCTCTCATCTGCCAAACCGGCTCACTATTCCAGGATCATTCTGGAATGCAAAAATAACCCCCGGCTTCTTTTCTCTACTGAAAACTGTCTTCTTAAACCCCTTTCCACTGTCTCCTCTACCCTCACCTCCAACAATATGTGCGAGGAGCTCATGGAGTTCTTTGTCTCTAAGATTGAAACCATCTGATCAGCTGCCTCTGCCACTTCCCTTCCTTCCCTTAGCCCACTGGGCCAAACTTCCTCTAAGGTTCCCCCCTGCCCTAGCCCTGAACTTGCATCTTTCTCCATTTTCTTTCCGATCTCCCCTCATGACCTCTCTGCGCTCATCTTGTCCATGAGACCCACTTCCTGCTCCCTCGACTCTATTCCCATTAAACTGCTGACCACTCAACTCCCTTTTCTGGCTCCCATGTTAGCTGATATTGTTAATGGTTCTCTCTCCTCAGGTACTAGCCCCCACTCTTTCAAATGTGCTGTCATCACCCCTCTCCTCAAAAAAACAACCCTTGACCCCTCCGTCCTTGCAAACTATAGCCCCATCCCCAGCCTCCTTTTCTTCTCCAAAGTCCTTGAACGTGTTGTCGCCTCCCAAATCCATGCCCATATTTCCAGGAACTCCATGTTTGAATCCCTCCAATCAGGTTTCCGCCCCTGCCACAGTACCAAAACGACTCTTATCAAAGTCACAAATGACATCCTATGTGACTGTGACAAAGTTAAACTATCCGTCCTCACCCTTCTCGATCTGTGTGCAGCCTTTGACATGGTTGACCACTCCATCCTCCACCGTCATCCAGCTGGGTGGGACTGCACTCGCCTGGTTCCATTCTTATCTATCTAATTGTATCCAGAGAATCACCTGCAACGGCTTCTCTTCCTGCTCCCGCATTGTTACCTCTGGTGTCCCCCAAGGATCTATCCTTGGCCCCTCCTATTTCTCATCTACGTGCTGCCCCTCAGCGACATCATCCGAAAACACAGCGTCAGTTTCCACATGATGACACCCAGCCATACCTCACTATCATTTTTCTCAACCCCTCCACTGTCTCTAAATTGTCAGACTGTCCAGTACTGGATGAGCAGAAATTTCCTCCAAT
Organism: Squalus acanthias; assembly: GCA_030390025.1. Taxonomy (NCBI): domain Eukaryota; kingdom Metazoa; phylum Chordata; class Chondrichthyes; order Squaliformes; family Squalidae; genus Squalus; species Squalus acanthias. The sequence goes on along the minus strand of CM059431.1, from coordinate 59,104,098 downwards.
TAAATATTGGGAAGACCAAAGCCATTGTCTTCGGTCCCCACCACAAACTCTGTTCCCTAGCCACCGACTCCATCCCTCTCCCTAGCATCTGACTGAGGCTGAACCAGACTGTTCTCAACCTTGGAGTCATATTTGACCTTGAAATGAGCTTCTGACCACATATCTGCAACATAACTAAGACCGCTTATTTCCACCTGCGTAACATTGCCCATCTCCGCCCCGCCTCAGCTCATCTGCTGCTGAAACCCTCATCCGTGCCTTTGTTACCTCCAGACTTGACTATTCCAATGCTCTCCTGGCTGTCCTCCTACGTAAACTTGAGGTTATCCAAAACTCGGCTGTCCGTGTCTAAACTCGCAGCAAGTCCCATTCACCCATCAGCCCAGTCCTCGCTAACCTACATTGATTCCCGGTTAAGCAACGCCTCGACTTTAAAATTCTCGTGCTTGTTTTCAAATCCCTCCATGGCCTCGCCCCTCCCTATCTCTGTAATCTCCTCCAGCCCCACAACCCCATGAGATATCTGCACTCCTCTAATTCTGGCCTCTTGAGCACCCTTGATTTTAATTGCCCAACCATTGACGGCCATGCCTTCAGCTGCAAAGGCCCTAAGCTCTGGAATTCCCTTTCTAAGCCTCTCCACCTCTCTACCTCTCTTTCCTCCTTTAAGACGCTCCTTAAAATCTACCTCTTTCTGCCCTAATTTCTCCTTATGTGGCTCAGTGTCAAATTTCATTTTTATAACACTCCTGTGAAGCACCTTGGGAAGTTTTACTATGCTATATAAATACAAGTTGTTGTTGTTGAGATTCTACAAGCAAGTAAGAAGAAAGAGAGTAGCAGAAGTAAACGTGGGTCCTTTACAAGCCGGGACAGGAGAAATTATAATGGGGAATAAGGAAATGTTAGACACGTTGAACAAATATGTTGTATCTGGTCTTCATAGTAGAAGACACAAAAAACATACCAGAAATAAAAGGGAACCAAGCGTCTAATGAGTGTAAGGAACTTAAAGTCAGAAATAATAGTAAAGGAAAAGTACTGGAGAGATTAATGGGACTAAAAGCCGACAAATCCCCTGCATCTGATGATCTACATCATAGGGTTCTAAAAGAGGTGGCTGCAGAGATAGTGGATTACTGGATGCATTGGCTGTGATCTTCCAAAATTCCCTGCATTGTGGAATGGTCCCAGTGGATTGCAACACCGCTATTCAATAAAGGAGGGAGAAACGGGGAACTACAGGCCAGTTAGCCTGAATCAGTCATAGGGAAAATGCTGGAATACATTATTAAGGAAGTGGTGACAGGGCACTTAGAAAATGGTAATATGATTAGGCAAAGTCAACATGGTTTTGTGAAAGGGAAATCATGTTTGACAAATCTATTAGAGTTCTTTGAGGATGTAACTGGCAGGTTTGATAAAAGGAAACCAGTGGATGTACTATATTTGGATTTTCAAAAGGCAATCGATAAGATGCCACATGAAAGGTTGTTGCACAAGAAAAGGGCTCATGGGGTTGGGGATAGCACGGATAGAGGATTGGCTGAAGGACAGAAAACAGAGATTAGGAATACACGGGTCATTTTCAGGTTGGCAGGCTTTTACTTGTCGGGTGTTGCAAAGATCAGAGGTGATCTCATTGAAACATATAAAATTCTGAGAGGGCTTGACAGGATAGATGCTGAGAGGTTGTTTCCCTTGGCTGGAGAGCCTAGAACTAGGAGGCATCGTCCGCTATTTTCCCAGCCCCAAGGAGGCGGTTTTGGAGGTGGGACAGTTGGGAAAATCGCAAAAAGTGAGCACGGGTTCGGAACCCGCCTCCACACAATTTTGCCAGAGGCGGGTTTGATGGTTGCGATTCGGTCCCACCTCCATCAGTCGGGAGAGGTAGTTAAGGGCCTCTATAATCCTATTTTGACAGGCCTTCGTTATTTTACCACATTTTGTGCGTGTTGCACAACCCTCCTAAACCATGCCAGCTGATCCTGGCGGGTTGACAAGTGGGTGGCCTCCTCACAGCTGCAGCTCCACCATTAAAACGGAGCTTTCATCAGGGAGCAGTTGCAGGTGGCAGAACTTTTGTTCCACAGGTCTTTCAGCACTTTTAGCAGGCCTACCGAAGTCGGAGGTGCTGCAGCTTCTATCTCTCAACTGTGGGACCTCCTTGGAAAACCCTCTCCCCGCTTGGACTGAGCACTTCCACAATCGAGGTATTTGCCAGCAGCATGGGAACCATTTATTTCCTTTCCCCATGGACCTCAGATTCGGATGAGGAGCAGCCACGGCAGCAGCAGAACCAGGCAGCTCAGCAGCAACAGCAGCAGGAGCGCCAATGTCCTGCTCACCCACCTGATGCTGCACAGGGCAGAATGCGCCAGCACATGGCAGCACGTCGCCGCAGGAGATACCCCCAACACAGGGTTTACAGACAGAGGATGAGCTACCTCAACAGGAGTGAGCAGCAGTGCCAAAGGAGGCTGAGACTTTCGCGAGAGGTTGTCTGAGACATCTGCTCACTGCTGCACCAACATCTGGAGCCCAGAGGAGTGGGTGGACACCCCTTACCAGTGGCTGTCAAAGTCACCACCGCACTCAACTTTTTTGTCTCAGGCTCCTTCCATGGATCATCAGCAGACATCAGCGGCATCTCCCAGTCGACCGCCCACAGTTGCATCATGCAGGTTACCGATGCCCTTTCGCAAAGGCCCACAATTACATCCACTTCTCAAGGGATCAACCAAGTGTAACTGCGCGTTCAGTTGGCTTTGTAAATATGGCAGGCTTGCTAATGGTGCAGGGCGTCATAGACTGCATACATGTGGCCCTTAGGGCACCCCATCACAACCCAGCTATCTTTGTCAACCGTAAGGGCTTCCACTCCCTCAACGTACAGCTGGTGTGTAACCACAAGAAGGAGATTTTGCATGTTTGCGCTAAATTCTGTGGTAGTTGCCATGACTCGTTCATCCTGCGGAACTCTAGTGTTCCTCCGCTCTTCAATCCGCCAAACCAACTTAATGGATGGCTCCTTCGTGACAAGGGCTACCTCCTGAAGAAGTGGCTAATGACGCGATCAGGAGGCCAGCTAACGAGGCTGAGGAGCGCTACAACGCCAGCCACATTTCGACCAGGTCCATCATCGATCAAACCATTGGCTTGCTGAAGATGTGATTCCGATGCCTCGACAGATCAGGAGGAGCCCTGCAGTACTCAGCAGCCAGGGTCTCCAGAATGGTCGTGATCTGCTGTGCACTGCACAACATGGCACAGCATCGTGGCTTGCAGCTTCCTGATGAGCAAGTGGCTCAGTTCATAGCCTCCTCAGATGAGGAGGAGGAGGATGAGGAGGAGGAGGAGGAGGAGGAGGACTGAGCGGCGCGCATCTACTAGCAGCAGCGGCAGCACGCGATCACATGGCTGCCCGTGGTGCAAGGGATGCACTCATCCTGGCCAGATTTGCATAGGTTGCCCATTGTGGCGCATGTGCTTGGCTCCTTCTTAACACATGACAGACAATGGACATGACTCTGTGGCCTCCTTTCACTCTGACACCAACCTGACCACGCAAGTATCGCGTAGCCTGCAATGTGGAGCTGCCTAAGCCGAAATAACAGACGCCATCACGCCAACTGTTTGCCATCACCTCATTTTAATACATTCACACAGGGATGGCATTTCATCAATAAACAGAAACAATCACCCAAGGGCCTACCCCTGTGACTAATGGTGCTTTATTTTTCTCTTATGCATGCTCCTACGTGGTGCTCCCCCTGTGGCTTCAGCAGAAGTGGAGGCCACTTGCTCACTTTCATGCTGCTCCTGCTTCGACACCTTTGGCGGGTGTCCTCTGGGTTTCCGAGCCTGTGAGGGCTCGCCAAACGTCTGCTCATCCTACGGCAGTGCAGGAGCTGAGACGCCCATCTCAGTTGAGTGCAGACTCTGGTGGGGCTCTGACTGAGGGCTATGCAGTGGCATGGAAGTGTGAGCGCTTGGAGAGGAGCCCCCACTTCCTTGTTCTCTGCCACCAACTTCCCTCTCATGGGTCAGCTCCACCTCAGCGCTTACAAGTGGCTTGAGAGCACCTTGCTGCACATGAGGGGGGCCATGGGGACCCGTTTCTGCGCTGGCAGTCCCACTCAAAAGGACTTCCATAAAGCTCTGGTTTCTCTGCTCAATAGCAGCCCATTGCTCCTCCAGAGATGTCAGTCTATTCTGAACATTCACCATGTTTTCCAGACTCTGGCGACTTAAGTCCTCCATGGGCATAGCCATCCTCTCCTCTATTGTAGACACCCTTTCCAGAGAGGTAGACACCCTTTCCAGAGAGGTAGCCATCCTTTCCATGGAGGTTGCCATCCTTTTCGTGGTGGTGCGTTCATGCGCCATTGCCTCCACAAAGGCACTGCTCATGTTAGAGTTGGACTCCTCCATCCTCTCCACACTCGCAGTGACCCTGGAGACAAAACCTGTCAGAGACTCCTGCACCTGCTCCTGGAGTTCCAGCACCGCTCTCCTTCTGAATGGACCCAGAGGCACAGGGTCCACATGCAGCGGAGCAAAGCTAGGAGTGTCCTGCGCCCTCCGACAAGGATTCTCCACTGCTGTCTCTGTCTCCACCACCTGTTGATGCTCACCTGTGAGATGTGATACACACGGTGACAACACTACTCTATGTCCCGAAGGTCCCACCGAGGTGTGCGTATCTGCGCTGGTGCTGGGTGCGCTTACATCTGCTGACGCTGCATCCTCAGAGGTTGCAGGTTCCCCTGAGGAGTCTTGCTGCTCAGCCTCTTCCTTGTCGACAGTGGGGGATGGGGGCGGGGGGGTGCTCTGTGGATGGTCCTGTGGGGGAGTAAAGGCATGGGTTAAACATTTCACGGAAGTGTGGCATGCACATGCAATAGTGATGATGCTCAAGTGGCATTCTGATAATGTACACCAGCAGCCATTTCAGTCACTCAAGCAGTGTGACTGAGAGAGACGCAAAACTATTCTGTCACCAGCTTGGTCTGCATCGCCTGTCTGTCCCCCACTTCCACCTCCACCTCTGTGCTGGTGATGTCCAGGGCTGCCTCTTCAGCCTGGGTGAGAAGGGCTATGGAAGGTGGCCCTCCTCCTGTCTTCGCCCTTTCCCTTCTATTGTGGGCTCTCTTTTCGTGCAGTGAGGGAGACAAGTGGAGTTTGAGTGAGAATGATGGAGTGAGTGTAGAGAGTCCAGAGCATAGATGCTTAGAAGGAGACAAAGATGGAGTGAGGTTCCATGTCCAAGGGCCCTCCCTGTGCATTGTTAGTCGTTGTCATTGCATAACATTGAAAAGGAGTGCGAGGGCAGCATAGTCGAATAGTGAAGTGATTGGGTTCATAGAGTGAGAGGGATGGTGAAGGGTGCAAGGGTTGTAAGGGTAAAGTGGGATGTGGAGGAGGAGGTTGACAATGCAGAGTGCTGGTGATGAGAGGAGAAGGGGAGCAGAAGGATGATCAAGCTGAAGGTATACTCACTTTGCCTGATCTTACAAGGTCATTGAACCTTTTACGGCACTGCAGCCATGTTCTGCTGCACACTGATCTGGAGGTTATATCCCTTGCCAGCTGGACCCACACAACCTTGGTTTCTTTAGGAGGCCTCTTCCTCCCAGATGAGGGGAAGAGCACCTCCCTGCTAGCTCTAGCCCCCTCAACCAGCATACCCAGCGCCTCATCCGAGAACCTCGGGGAGGCCCTCTGCCTTGGAGCTGGCCATCCTTTAATGAGATAAAATGTTGGAGGTGGTGCAGTATCGACCAAAAACCAGTGGAATGAGCCAAGGCAGCAAACAGCCCTTAAATGAAGCTGGATAAGTGACATCAGCAGAGGCGAGTTTCGGTCCCAAAAGACTAATTGGCCCGGGGGAACCCACACCTCTGAAATCAACTGGCCAATTAGGGGAAAATCGCAAATTTTTCCCGCCTCCAATGGAAAAATCGCCCCCATAGTTTCAGGATGAGGGGTCGGCCATTTAAGACTGAGTTGAGGAAAAATTTCTTCACTCAGAGGGTTGTGAATCTTTGGAATTCTCTACCGCAGAGGGCTGTGGATGCTGAATCGTCGCGTATATTCAAGGCTGCGATAGATAGATTTTTGGGCTCTAAGGGAATTAAAGGTTTTGGGGATCGGGCGGAAAAATGAAGCTGAGGTCAAAGATCAGCCATGATCTTATTGAATGGCAGAGCAAGCTCGAGGGACCGTATGGCTTGTTCCTACTCCTACCTCTTACGTTCTTATGTTCTTATTTATCCCTTAGCCAACATCATTAAAACAGATTATCTGGTCATTATCTTGTTGCTAGTTGTGGGAGCTTGCTGTGCACAAATTGGGTTCCGTGTTTCCTACATTACAATAGTGACTACACTTCAAAAGTACTTCATTGGCTGTAAAGTGCTTTGGGACTTCCGAAAGGTGCTGTATAAATGCAAGTCCTTTCTTTTATGCAATTGATAAGGTATTTCGATAATGGTCATGGAATGCACATTAAAAGGATGTTGTTCAATATTTTTTATAACAAACTTATTGGTAATTTTCTTGCGTGATTCTACCTCTGACATTATTAAGGGGCTCTGAGGGGAAGGGTATGCACCACTTTTGTCTGCTCTTCGCTTCCATTTTACTTTTGTCGTCATAATTTTGATCTGTCAGTGTGAGATTCAGAACAAGAAGAACATCAGGAAGTTGAAATTTGAACAAAAATGATGGTATTCCATTTAGTCGCATTTATGCATTTATAAAACCAGTCAAATTTATACTATATATCTTCAGGTAAAGTACATGCAGTTTTAAACAAACACTTTGAATTGTGCAGTAACATTTGGAGGGGTATAAATAAGGAAATTGATGCTTAAAGGCAACTTTTTTTGTTGTTTGATTAGGTTTATTTAATAACCAGTTGGTCCAAGCGTAGTGAAGGTATTCTGAGTGACAATAGATGTGACATTTTTTTCCACTGCAAAAAGTAAGTTTGCTACCTAGACCAGAGAGCAGAGTACAAAGGTACAGTATATACTGAGATAATAATGAGGTGAGGTTAGCTTAGTATCTATTAATGATTCTTTCTGAAGTCTCTGTGGATTGAGTTAAGGAATAAAAAGGGCTTCCTGCCTGGATGTGAGCGGTCCTCTGCCAGTTCCTGCCTGCTCCTTGGCATTGTGTGCCAACTTGTCCACTTATCTTGCTGAAATAAGGGGAGCTTATTAGTGAATGGCTCTGTGTAATGCTTTTCGAGGTCATTTGTGCTGGAAAATGGAACACTTGCCTATTCTCTGCACTCAGAATCAAATATTTTCAGGTCAGGTTGCACAGGTTAGATACAAATATGAGCTTCCTCTGCTCAGCCCCGGAATATTCTTTATTCCCAACCAAGAAAAATACCGGCATCTCCGCATCAAGAAAAATACCAGTATGGCATTTTGCCTTTTACGCCAATGATATTTGGGGCGTTTGTCAGTGAGATTGTCAGATTGGAGCAGTTTTGAGTTGTAGGCTAGCACCCACTAGGAACAGGGCTGAGACTATTTGTACCATGAATTCTTTATTCATGTGACACAAAAGGTTAGTAATGCTATAGTAATTAGAAACAACAGCAGAAAACGCTGGAAAAACTCAGCAGGCCAGGCTGCATCCGTGGAGAGAGAAACAGAGTTAACGTTTCAGGTCGAAACCCTTCGTCAGAACTGGAAAAAAGCAGGAAATGAAATAGATTTAAAGCAAGTTTAATGCTGGGAAAAGGGGGAGGGGATGAAAGAACAAAAGGGAAGGTCAGTGTAGTATAGAAGGCAGGAGAGATTAAGAGACATTGAGAGACATTAAGAGATATTCAAGGCAAGAGGAGGTGGTAATGTGACAGGTTGAGGCTAGATGAAGTGTGAAATGCGCTGGCGGAATGAAGGACAGCTGCCAGCTTCAGGGAGGGAAGAAAAAAGGGGCCAAACAAAAGGGTGGATGAAAAAATAAAATATATATATATATGTGATAGGGGCCGTGGTTATGATCTGAAATTGTTGAACTCTATGTTGAGTCCAGAGGGCTATATTAATTAGACTTTATTATCAACATAACCAGATTCAAACATTAATGCCCGAGTTATATTGATCATCTGTGCACTGTCACAGTATGTTTTTTGTATATTGCATTAATAGAAAGCATGCAGTATAACCCTGACAAATTGTCATTGGCTTAGCATTTTGAACAGTGTACAAAGGGATGATTCCACATATGCCTAAAAAGTACACCAGCTACAACTACAGTCAATGCAGTATTGGTAGAAAACTGACCCACAATGCATGCTGATGTCAAGAGATCAAAGCAACCACACACCACAGTATGCTTGCAGGCACCAATGTTAACATGTCTTGGCAAATGCATTTGGGTTGTACATTTGAGTTTGCAATTGTGCGATTCTGAAGCAGTTTGAGCAACAATATAACTCCATGCCATCTTTTTACAGTCTTTCATGTCATTACCAACGGCACAAATGAGGTATCAAACACTATGCTATGTGGCCAAAGGTAATGTACAGTATGTGTTTGGGTAATATGTTTTAGAATAGACAGATCTTATAATTGGATTTTTCACTGAAATCTCCAGCAATTAAATGGCATTTTGAATTCTTAGAATAACCATTAGTTATCTATGAATCTGTTTGTATTGAGCACTTTTAATGCTTTTAAATTTTATTAAAATTCTTACAGAATTACATCAATTTTCTTAATGTTTCAATTGGACAATGTCACACAAGTATCACATTGTACTAATTGGATATAAAAAAGCTGCAGTGGGAACAGAACACAGGTTAGTAGCACACAGGGTATGTTTTGTTCAAATCTAAATGTAGGTTTGTGGCTATAACAGAGCTGAACCCTGACACTACTAGGGGTGGCTTCAGAGAGCAGAGCATGTTCATCATGTCGGGGGAGGGGGAGGAGAATCAGTGATACACAGCATCAGCAAATAGATATAAAATTAGGGAAATATATTTGTACTATGACTGTGTTATATCAATTTTCACTCTTAAGATACGCAGTCAATGGACTCAACACTGCAGAAAGAAAGCTGGCCGAAGTTGTAGTCAAATCCTGATGCCTTTACCTTTTAGCATTGATAAGGGTTAAGAACAAGCTCATACTTTACTTCTAATTTTTTATTTTATTTCTCCTTCCAAGTTATTCATGTCTTCTCCTGAGGCAATCATTTCATTCATGACAACTGAGTAGGGCACTGATCTCAGTTATACATTCTATCCTGAAAGGGAAAGGAAATATTTAAAAGCCTTTGCAGAATAACAAATTGCACCCTATACCTTTTTAATGTTTGTGTTGCTCATGTGCCTGAGTGTCAAGAAGACCTTAGCAACAGCACATGAGAGAGAAAGAAACAACAAATAGGGGAAGGGTTGGAGGGTTGTTTTTTAAAGAAGGACAACATGATTAATATTCCTTTTAGGTTTGGGACAATACCAGATGTTAATATATAATTCATCATTTTCAGACCAGTTAATTCATTTGTGCAGTTTTTAGTTGGCCTCTGGTTTAACATTAGACAGCGCCTGCTCATTTATTTTATTTGAAAGAAGCTAATGCAGTTGGAACAGACTCTTATCAATAGTGCGCACTACCCATATGGCAATAAAGAGTATTAATTAACTAAGAAGCAAGTAGCTCCCAACTCATCTCTACAACTTGAACCAAACAGAATGCACTGTGATGTGAAAGGGAAAAATATACTTTAAAATGGATACTGAAATGGTATGTGATGCAATTCACATAATAACACATTGCAAATAACCAAAAGTAGATAATACATCAGATGCCTTAAAAACTTAATTCAGTATTAATTCACTCAAAACTCTTGAATACTGGGTTACATCTCCAATTATCCAAAGTAGTTTGCAAAAGTTAACACTGAGTACAGTTACGTAATGGACTATTTGCTGGTACTCCTGAGCTGTGAGGACATTAACTTCTTCCAACACCACCATCAGTGCTAGCACCAATGCATACTAATTTCTTCATATTTTTGCATTGAAATAAAAATAAAAATCAAGAATTTGTAGATTGTATAGAAGTCCTGATTCAAACAAACTGTGTCCCAATTATTTGGATATAGCTAGAAATAACAGTGCATATATAGAAATCAAATCACTTTTTCTGTAAAATCAAGCTTAATTTAGATTGAATTCCTGGATGAATAATTAAATGGGCTGTGGTACAAATATTTAGTAAATAGGCTATTTTTATCCTCAGTTCATAGAAATCCTGATCCAAGCATAATCTTGATTTGAAGGTAACATTTATGCGTGCAGTAGTTCAGTCATCAGGATTTAGCTGTACTGGGATTGCAGGTGCATTGTATCCTTCCAGACGTCCTCTAATTGGACTGGGTACCATTTAGCATTGCTTGCAGAATCCATTTTACCTTCAATCACGTGACATAAAACCACTGCATTTTTTTTCAAATGCGAAATGTTAAAACTCTTTTTAACCTAAATATAAAATTGAAATTTAAATCTGCATATGCATAGATCTCCTGGCATACGTGGGTTTTTTTCCCCGCTAGTACATACACCAGTGTACATGGCTTTCTCAGCGAGTCAGAAGATGTATGCTTCCTACTGTGGAATATTTTGTAGGTTTCAGTGATCTTAAAACTGCGAAAGTCCCGTTTGAAATAATTTTGTAGTTCTAAGTTTTAAATAGTACATGCTGTACACATAAATCGAATTCAGAATTTATTACTTCTGAATCTGTTTTTTCTCCTCCAAATCACTGATACACAGTACCAGCATGAAATACAATTATGTCCTATTGTGCAGGAGTGTTTTTGTTGAGATGTTGATGAATACCAGCACATTTCCAAGGTCCTGGAGCAGCCAGAGCAGTCAAGTCCAATTTCAGTTTCATCAGGTTTGATTAAAAGCACCAATTATTGTACCTTAGCCAACTTTTCACTTCAAAATATAGGTAATCAGATTTGATTCTTTTCCAGTCTTCTTGAAAAATTGCCCATGCCATTTTGGACTGACAGAATATATTAGATACAATTACTGTTCAGTTGCTGATTGCACTTGAAACGGCTGGAGCACTTTTGTTTATTGAACATGCTGCAATTTCATAGCTCAAAGTGCAGAAGTTTATTGTCTTCATTAGTATTCTGCAAGGCGTAAGTTGCATATTTAGTGTTTGGTATTTGATTTATACAATTGTGCTTTGAGGCATATAAATCCTAAATAACTAAGGCAACAGTCAGTCGGTGCATTAAAAGCAATATAAGAACTCCATCCTTTTGTGTTGTCTGCTGATATGGAATAAAAACTGAAAAGAAGGATGTTATAAAGCTCTCTTGTCTACAGTAATGACAGAAATTCATTGATGTAAAGTGTTTTATATTACATTTGGTTGCGGATTGAGATGACATTCCTGATGACATTGCTGTCTTTGGGAAAAAAAGGGAAAAAATGTAAGATTCAACAGCTATGCTAAGAATAGAATCAGTTAGTGTAGAACTAAGAGCCAAAAGAAATGGATAATGGCTGTGGGAAAAGGACTCCGATGTGGCTTCAATTACAAATTGGAAAATATGTCTTTGGAAGTTGGATCATTTTACACAATAAGTTTAAGCTTGTACGATGGAATCCATTAGATATGTCTACGGATGAATTTTTAACAGAAGTTAACAATAGGGCATCAAAACTTGACAAGATTAGCTGATCTGAGAGACCAGGCAAGAATCTTCTAAGCATCCCCGAATCTCTCATTAACCATGAGTGTCTGCTGCATTTCATCCTTTAAGTAAGATCATGGGGGAAGATTAGGTTGCTATTTCTAATAAATCTGCAAACATGTTCTTTTAGAATGCTTTTACGATTTTTCAACAAACATAATGGCCCAGAAATTCCGTTCGCAGCCCTCCCGCGGGCAGAGGGCTGCGATCCGGAAAGATCTGCGCCTGGACCGGAGGGCTCCCGGGAGGCGCAGAATTCCAATGCTGTGCCTATTCAAACTGCCGGTGTGCAGGACACGCGTATCCCAGGGGCGCAGGTAGTTCGCAGCGTCCCTGGGATCATATGGGCCATGGGGAGCCAATCAGAGCAGGGAATCTCCATTCATAGATTTGACAGGAAGACCTGTCAAATCTATGAATAGAGATCAGCCCCAAAACATAAGTAAAACTTCAAATACATTTTTAAAAAATCACATTTTTAAAATGACTATAAATTACATAAATTAACTATTTTAAACAAAAATTTAAATTTTTGAAAAAAATAAACTTACCTTTCTTTAAAGTATTTTAAAATGATAAATCAGTGGAAATTTCTTTTTTTAACTTTATTAAACTTAGCCTGCTAAAAGCAGGCCTTGCGCCTGCTTTTCTAGGCGCAGCTGTTCCCAACTTACCTGGACTCAAGCCAATGTGGAAAAAAACGGAAGTTTCTAACATTCGCGCTGCCTATCCGGCGCAGGCGTTTGTCAGTCAAGCCCTTTCTGCAGAGAACGGAAGTGCCGGTTTCCAGCGCATGCGCAGTGCATGCGCAAAACCGGCACTTCCGTTGGCCCTACGGGTGAGTACACAGCGTGTACACACCCATAGGGAACAGAATTTCTAGGCCGATATTTTCCTACTATATTCCTAATCTTGCTGACATAAAGCAACCAGAAATTATCTTTCCTCCCCCTCCCCCTAGTGCCCCATATATCTCCTCTTGATGTCTATTGTTCTCAACTTGTCTTCCTTTCTTTCTCCTTAACTTAAACTAACAATTGTTGTCAATAATCCATTAGCTACTCCTGTGCAGCTAATACCTTGACAACATCTGAAAAGAACATGACAATCTGCCTGCAAACATGAATAACATTACATTTATCCTTGTATGGTGCAGAGAAACCTTGGCCAAAATTTTCCTTACCTTGACGGATCCGGTGCGGCCAGTGTCCATGGCGGTCCCGACCCCGCTGCTGGCTCCATCCCGCTGTTGAATGGGGCCTATTAAGTCCACCCAGCGCGTTACCCAGTCCAATTAGATGGAGCGGGTCTGGTGACGTCACTCATGACATGTTTTAAGCCGGGATCCTTAAAGGGACCCTGGCCACATTAAATTTTAAGTTTAATCTGACATAGTGGGTGTTGAATCTTTACTGTACAATAATATAATAAAAATTATGTATGAGTGACAAATAAATATTTAAATAAAATTATCATTAATATGACTCCATCTACAAATACGATCAAGAACATAATTTAAAAAGTACATTAATTGGGAAGTTATTGGTGCTTTAGTCACAAATCTGTAGACTTTTGGATCAATAACTGGTACAAATAAAAGATGTGTGTTTATAGGTAATACATAAAATTAAGCAGATTTTAAATGTAATTATCTTATGCAAGTTCAGCGGAAGAGCTGCGGAAACCCTGACAAACAGTATAAGTGGTGCTTACAATGTGATTCTGGGATTTCTGCAGCTTTTCCGTTGAAGTTAACAATGGACAAGTGAGAGAACCTCTGCAGAAATACACCCTAAAGTCTCAGACTGAAAAATTAAATTAGTCATATTCAGGGACTGAAAGCAAATTGAACCAGTGGAATGAGTGATGAGAATGAAATTGTTACGGTTGATGACTTGATTTAATCTGTAACTGGACAATCAAAGTATACTGTGAGAAAAACCTGACCAGAAACAACACAAAAATTTATTGAAATGGTATATGTCATTTTTTATAGTGCAGATCAATTCACTGCAATTACTGTTCAGTTGGAAGGCAACAGCCGAGAATGGCCAGTGAAAAGTTAACATTTACCAGTAGCTTTTCAAGTAGAATAGAATCTCCATCAATCAGTCCAAAAATGTGCGGGTTAGGTTGATTTGGCTATGATAAATTGACCCTTAGTGTTAGGGGGGGATTAAATATGTGGGGTTATGGGGATAGAATAGGATATGTTAGGGGGAATTAAATACGTGGGGTTACGGGGGTAGGGTGGGATATGTGTACTGTGGGGATTAAAGCAGGGACAGGGTATTGGACTTGGATGATCAGCCATGATCGTATTGAATGGTGGAGCAGGCTCGACGGGCCGAATGGCCTACTCCTGCTCCTAGATTCTATGTTTCTATGTTTCTATGTTAGCTGATGTAATCAACATGTTTTTATTTTGGTTTGTTTTCCATGCTGTCAAGTCATCAGCTGGAGTAATGGCCGCAGAACTCATGCCTCAGGTGGACAGACATGCTTCCCGAGCTGCGTGAATCCCGTGGCCATGCAGGGAAATTAAAAAAGTAGAGGGAGAAACGCTCTTAAGTACCTGTAAAGTACCTTATAATGATTTCAATTGAATCCCCTGCTGCTGCAGGTCGGGTTGGCTCCACGCTGACAGATGTGCCTGTGGGAAAGGCGCGTGGGAGCAAGTTGACAGCAGGTTCTTAACTCTCCCACCCGACCCGCCACCAATCGCGCCCGCTACCACCACAGGAAATTCAGCCCATATTCACTTGCCATCAGCAACAAACACATGTGGGGCCGATTTTCGTCTCACTACCACCTCATTTACATCTAAAAATGAGATGGTAGTGGAATTAAAATGAGAACAAAAGTCCTGCCAGCTACCTTTTCCAATATTCGAGTGGTCCTTGATTTAGGCGGCGAACACTGCTTCTGGAAATGTGTGGGGTGGGCGGGGGCTTTAATGTTTGCAGATAGGGATCAGATGACGGCCGGGCCCCAGCACCACTATTTGTCTCAACCCACTGCTCCCACAACTTCCTCAGCATACCCACAAACCATGCGTGGTCCAGGTCGGGAGGTGGTCATTTCCAATAGCATTTAAAGGGATCCTTAGCTGCAGTTAGGTAAAGCTGGAAGCAGCTCTGGCACTCACATTTTTCTGCAATCTCTTGTGTGTTTTGAGCCTAAAGGCATCCATTATTTCATTTCCTTGCTGCTGTGGGTGCTACAAATCCTCCTTGCTGCTCTAAACTGCTGTTCTGTGTCACTCCTGGTGCTTCCACTCCTTGCCTTTTGAGGTGCTGCTACAGGCCCATGATGATCAGTTGCTCCACTGGATTTCCTGTCCTCCCAAATGACAAGCTACCTATAAACAGCATGAATCGAGCTGGCCCCTCACCTAGTCAATGCAAATGAGGCCTGATCACAAAACCTGATCGAGCCTCCTGCTCACATCATCAGGCAGAGCAGACACATTATCCACTCGATATACACTATATTTGAAAATCGCCCCCATAGACTCCAGTAAAATTACTGGATGGCTCGCAGGGAAAGTAAAAGCTGTGAAGGAACAATGAAGCATACATGGATATACAATCATCCCCTTGTTAATAAAATTCTTTCGAACTCCAAAGAGCAGTTTGCAATTTTACCACACCCATGTACCTGCTATGTTTTCTTCTGGTCAACAAATTCAGTGCGAGTATAAAATTAGGAAACTGGTTTTATTCTTGCACTGATTCTTTTGCCAGTATTAGTGACCGGGGAAAAAATACAAATGGAGACAAAAATGTCATCTTCATCAAAAGGAATCAACAGACCACTGCAGATATGAAAGAAAGACTTGCATTTATATAGTGCTTTACAGCCAATGAAGTTGAGTTACTGTTGTAATCATAGAATCATACAGCATAGAAGGAGGCCATTCAGCCCATCATGCCATGTAGAACTATCTATTTAATCCCACTCCCCTGCTCTTTCCCCATAGCTCTGCAATGTCTTTCTCTTCAAGTATTTATCCAATTCTCTTTTGAATGTTGAATCTGCTTCCACCACCCTTTCAGGCAGTACATTCCAGATCATAACAACTCGCTGTGTAAAAAAAAAGTTTCCTCCTGTCACCTCTGGTTCTTTTGCCAATCACTTTAAATCTGTGTCCTTTGGTTACTGACCCTTCTGCCGCTGGAAACAGTTTCTCCTTATTTACACTATCGAAACCATTCAAGTTTTTGAACACCTCTATCAGATCTCCTCTTAACCTTCTCTGCTCTAAGAAGAACAACCCCCGCTTCTCCAGTCTCTCCACATATCTGAAGTCACTCATCCCTGGTACCATTCCAGTAAATCTCCTCTGCATCGTCTCCAAGGCCTTGACATCATTCCTAATGCCCAGAATTGAACACAATACTCCAGCTGAGGCCTAACCAGTGTTTTATAAAGGTTTAGCATGGCTTTCTTGCTTTTGTACTCTATTCCTCTATTTCTTAACCACATGGACTGCAGCGGCTCAAGAAGACGGCTCACCACCATCTTCTCGAGGGCAATTAGGGATGGGCAATAAATACTGGCCTTGCCAGAGAAGTCCACATTCCGTGAATGAATAAATAAAAAATTGACAATAAAGCTAAGGATCTCATATGCATTTTTAACAGCCTTCTCAACTTGTCCTACCACCTTCAAAGATTTGTGTTGATACACCCCAAGTCCCTCTGTTCCTGCACCCCCTTTAAAATTGTACCATTTAGTTCAGATTGCCTCTCCTCCTTCTTCCCACCAAAATGTATCACGTCTCTGCATTAAATTTCATCTATCATGTGTCTGCCCATTTCACCAGACTGTCTATATCCTCCTGAAGTCTGTTACTATCCTCCTCACTGTTTGCTACATTTCCGAGTTTCATATCATCTGCCAACTTTGAAATTATGCCCAGTATACCCAAGTCCAGGTCATTAATATATATCAAAAAGTGCAGTAGTCCTAATACCAACTCTTGGGGAACACCACTGTATACTTCTCTCTCGCATGACAAATAACCATTCACCACTACTCTTGGCTTTCTGTCCCTTAATAAATTTTGTAACCATGCTGTTACTGTCCCTTTAATCCCAGGGACTTTAATTTTGCTAATAAG
The DNA here is from genome assembly GCA_030390025.1 of Squalus acanthias. Classification (NCBI taxonomy): domain Eukaryota; kingdom Metazoa; phylum Chordata; class Chondrichthyes; order Squaliformes; family Squalidae; genus Squalus; species Squalus acanthias. Next base: position 59,087,222 of record CM059431.1, on the reverse strand, counting down.
TCTATTATGTGCTAACACATGTGGTAACACGGCAACTAATTTACGTACAGCAATGTCCCATAAACAGCAACGTGATAATGAAATTAATGAAAATTATAACTCAAATGTTTTCAGGTAGTGCATTCCAGATCTTAACAACCCTCTATGTGAAAAAAAATTCTCCTCATTTTCCCGCTAGATCTTTTGCCAATTATTTTAAATCTGTGACCTTTGGTTACTGACCCACTTGCGAAAGGACATAGTTTCTCCCTACTTGCTCTATCAAAACCCCTAATAATTTTGAATACCTCTATTAAGTCTCCCCTTAACCTTCTCTGGTCTAAGGAGATCAATCCCAGCTTCTCCAATCTCTCCACATAACTGAACTCCCTCATCCCTGGTATCATCCTGGTAAACCCCCTCTGTACCTTCTCCAGGGCCTTGGCATCTTTCCTAAAGTGTGGTGCCCAGAATTGTACACAATACTCCAGCTGAGGCCTAACCAGAGAGTTGTAAAGGTTTAGCATGACTTCCTTGTTTTTGTATTCAATGCTCCTATTTAAAAGCCAAGTAACCCATACACTTTCTTAACTGCCTTCTCAACTTGCCCTGCCACCTTCAAGGATTTGTGAGTATGCACCCTCAGGTCCCATTGCTCTTGCACCTCCCTCAAAATTTAGATTTAAATTATAATGCCTCTGCCTGTTGTTTCTCCCAAAGTGCATCACTTCACACTTATCCGCATTAAATTGCATCTGCCATGTGTCTGCCCATTTCACCAGTCTATCTATGTCCTCCTGAAGTCTGCTACTCTCTTGTTCACTATTTACTACGTTGGCAAGTTTTGTATCATCCGCAAACTCCCTATACCCAAGTCCCGATCATTTATATATAAAAAGAAAAGCAATAGACCTAATACTGACTTCTGAGGGACCCCACTGCATACTTACTTCCAGTCAGAAAAAACACCCATTCACCACTACATTCTGCTTCCTATCCCGAAGCCAATTTCATACCCAAGTTACCACCATCCCTTTTATACCATGTGCTTCTATTTTCTGAATAAGTTTATTATGTGATACTATATCAAATGCGTTTTGAAAGTCCATATATACAACATGCGCTACCTTCATCAAGGAACTCATTCAGGTTAGGGACTCAATCAGGGAAACATAGAACATAGAAACATAGAACAGTACAGCACAGTACAGGCCCTTCGGCCCTCGATGTTGTGCCGAGCATTGTCCGAGACCAAGATCAAGCTATCACACTCCCTATCACTCTGGTGTGCTCCATGTACTTATCCAATAACCGCTTGAAAGTTCCTAAAGTGTCCGACTCCACTATCACAGCAGGCAGTCCATTCCACACCCCAACCACTCTCTGAGTAAAGAATCTACCTCGGACATCCCTTCTATATCTCCCCCCATGCACCTTATAGTTATGCCCCCTTGTAACAGCTGCCTCTACCCGAGGAAATAGTCTCTGAACATCCACTCTATCTATCCCCCTCATCATCTTATAAACCTCTATTAAGTCGCCTCTCATCCTCCTCCGCTCTAAAGAGAAAAGCCCCAACTCCCTCAATCTTTCCTCATAAGACCTCCCCCCCAAACCAGGCAGCATCCTGGTAAATCTCCTTTGCACTCTTTCCAATGCTTCCACGTCCTTCCTATAGTGAGGTGACCAGAACTGCACACAATATTCCATATGTGGTCTCACCAAGGTCCTGTACAGTTGCAGCATAACCTCACGGTTCTTAAACTCAAACCCTCTGTTAATAAACGCCAACACACCATAGGCCTTCTTTACTGCTCTGTCCACTTGAGTGGCAACCTTCAGAGATCTGTGGATATGAACCCCCAGATCCCTCTGCTCCTCCACGTTCCTCAGAACCCTGCCGTTGACCCTGTAATCCTTATTCAAATTTGCCCTACCAAAATGAATCACCTCGCACTTATCAGGGTTAAATTCCATCTGCCATTTTTCGGCCCAGCTCTGCATCCTATCAATGTCTCTTTGCAGCCTACAACAGCCCTCCACCTCATCCACTGCTCCACCAATCTTGGTGTCATCAGCAAATTTACTGATCCATCCTTCAGTCCCCTCCTCCAAGTCATTGATAAAAATCACAAACAGCAGAGGACCCAGCACCGACCCCTGTGGCACACCGCTGGTAACTGGTCTCCAGTCCGAAAATGTTCCATCCACCACCACCCTCTGCCTTCTATGAGATATGATGCGGAGATGCCGGTGTTGGACTGGGGGTGGACAAAATTGAGAGGTCGCACAACACCAGGTTATAGTCCAACAGTTTTATTTGAAATCACAAGCTTTCGGAGCTATCGATTTGCTCCTTCCTCAAGGAGCAAATCGATAGCTCCGAAAGCTTGTGATTTCAAATAAAACTGTTGGACTATAACCTGGTGTTGTGTGACCTCTCAATTCTATGAGATAGCCAGTTACTTATCCAATCGGCCAAATTTCCCTCTATCCCACAACTCCTTACTTTCTTCATGAGCCGACCATGGGGAACCTTATCAAACGCCTTACTAAAATCCATGTATACGACATCAACTGCTCTACCTTCATCTACACACTTAGTTACCTCCTCAAAGAATTCAATCAAATTTGTTAGGCAAGACTTACCCTTCACGAATCCGTGTTGACTATCCCTGATTAAGTTGCCCCTTTCCAAATGGTCATAAACCCTATCCCTCAGGACCTTTTCCATTATCTTACCAACCACTGAAGTAAGACTAACCGGCCTATAATTATCAGGGTCATTCCTATTTCCTTTCTTGAAGAGAGGAACAACATTCGCCACTCTCCAGTCCTCTGGCACCATTCCCGTGGACAGTGAGGACCCAAAGATCAAAGCCAGAGGCTCTGCAATCTCCTCCCTTGCCTCCCAAAGAATCCTAGGATATATCCCATCTGGCCCAGGGGACTTATCAACCCTCAGGTTCTTCAAAATTGCTAAAACATCTTCCCTCAGAACATCTACCACCTCCAGCCTATCCACCTTTATCACACTCTCATCCTCAAGAACATGGCCCCTCTCCTCGGTGAACACTGACGAAAAGTATTCATTCATCACCTCTCCTATTTCTTCTGACTCCATGCACAAGTTCCCACTACTGTCCTTGACCGGCCCTACCCTCACCCTGGTCATTCTTTTATTTCTCACATAAGAGTAAAAGGCCTTGGGGTTTTTCTTGATCCGACCCGCCAAGGACTTCTCATGCCCCCTCCTAGCTCTCCTAAGCTCTTTTTTTAGCTCATTCCTTGCTACCTTGTACCCCTCAATCGACCCAACTGAACCTTGTTTTCTCATCCTTACATACGCTTCCTTTTTCCTCTTGACTAGACATTCAACCTCTTTTGTGAACCATGGTTCTCTCACTCGGCCATTTCCTCCCTGCCTGACAGGGACATACCTATCAAGGACACGCAGTAATTGCTCCATGAAAAAGCTCCACTTTTCGTTTGTGCCTTTCCCTGATAGTTTCTGTTCCCATCTTATACTCCCTAATTCTTGCCTAATCGCATCATAATTACCCCTCCCCCAATTATAAACCCTGCCCTGCCGTATGGCCCTATCCCTCTCCATTGCAATAGTGAAAGTTACCGAATTGTGGTCACTATCTCCAAAGTGCTCTCCCACATACAAATCAAACACTTGGCCCGGTTCATTACCCAGTACCAAATCCAACGTGGGCCCCACCTCTTGTCGGCCTATCCACATATTGTGTCAGGAAACCCTCCTGCACACACTGTGCAAAAACTATCCCATCCGAACTGTTTGACCTATAAAGGTTCCAATCAATATTTGGAAAGTTGAAGTCACCCATGACAACTACTCTGTGACCTCCACACCTATTCATAATCTGCTTTGCAATTTCTTCCTCCACATCTCTATTACTATTTGGGGGCCTGTAGAAAACTCCTAACAACGTGACCGCTCCTTTCCTATTTCTAACTTCAGCCCATATTACCTCAGACGGCAGATCCCCCTCGAACTGCCTTTCTGCCGCTGTTAAACTATCCTTGATTAACAATGCTACTCCTCTACCTTTCTTACCAACTTCCCTACTCTTACTGAAACATCTATACCCCGGAACTTCCAACAACCATTCCTGTCCCTGTTCTAACCATGTCTCCGTAATGGCCACCACATCGTAGTCCCAAGTACCAATCCACGCTCCAAGTTCTCCTACCTTATTCCGGATGCTCCTTGCATTGAAGTAGACACACTTCAAGCCATCTTCCTGTCTGCCGGTACATTCCTGCGACCTTGATACCCTCCTCAGTACCTCCCTACACTCACCACTGGCTCCTGGACTACAGCCCTTTTTCCCATCCCCCTGACAAATTAGTTTAAACCCCCCCGAAGAGCCGTAGCAAATTTCCCTCCCAGGATATTGGTGCCCCTCTGGTTCAGGTGCAAACCGTCCTGTTTGTACAGGTCCCACCTTCCCCAGAATGTGCTCCAATTATCCACATAACTGAAACCCTCCCCGCTACACCATCCCTGCACTCGATGTGTTTCTCATTCTCCTCATCCATGATGATTGCAGTCCTTTGATCTTCTGAGCATATTGAGAAGGGTGTGGGTTCTGAAAATATTTATTGCCTTCAGACACTCGCAGGACTCTGGATGGCAGAACTGGCAAAATGGAAGATCCCAGTAACAGAAGCAGAGAAAAAAAATCTGAGCGATCAATTGCCGAGTGCGGAGATGATACTCCAAAGCTTTAATAGTTCTCCCAGGCTCAGAATCCTGTGAGAGTCATAAATTACGTTGCTACCAGGCGATCAAGGGCCCACCTGCACCCTTGATTTTCAGTCTAAGTGGCTGCGGCGCAAAAGCTAGTGTAAATGCAGGAAATTTGCTATTACCATTACCTTGAATGGTGGGGGTGGGGAGGTAGAGCTATGATAATGAACTTTTCGTTGAGTGGCACAAAATTTCCAGGAAATTGTGGCAAAGTGTGAATGGTGACGTAACTCACTTATGCCATAATTTCCTGGGACTTTTGCGCTGGAAAACAGACCCATCAACATAGATCTGCCCTTCGAATGGTGTAAGTTTCCAGGAAATTCCCACCCATTACTAAGGAGAACAGATCCTAATTGTAACGTTCTCTGACATATCACAGCCTCTAATACAATACACACTTCACGTGACTCTCAGCAATAGAAAACTCATAAAATATTACATCAAAATGCACTCCTTATTAAAATACCCTCACAGAATTATGAAGGTCTGTTTTAGTAGTACAGTATTTACTTAACCAGCAAACATAAAGGAAATGCAGTGTTCCATTGTAATAGATTAATGCTGCACTTTTATAGAGAAGAACATAGTACTAAAACATTATAACAAATGTTGAGCTGTGCAGAGTTTTTTCAAAATTATTTCGATATCACTCTATGTATTCCAGCATCTAAAAGGTTTACAGTAGGAAACAATTGGTTTAATGCAAAAAGTATATAACCATAATCCATTCAATTCTGGAAAAAAATTAGATCGGAAATGAAAGCTGTCTAAGGGCTGTGTTAGTGCATCTATAAGATAGAATGCTTTCCTGGTAATGCAGTATTTTTAAGTCATCCAAAGAAACGGATTTATTTCATTGTATTCTTGCCATTTAAAAAAAAAAATGGAATGGGGAACAGAATTCATTAGGAACATAGCTGAAGGACTTTGGGTACCATGTTTCCTGGATTTTTCCCCTGTGGATATATGGTCTTAAGGTTATTCCAAATGTTGTGAAATTACACTGCCACAGGCAATGAACTTTTGTGCAGATGTTGAATTAGGTCAATACATTTTGCACTAAATAGTTGATGCAGCTGCAGTTCTTCAAACATTTGTGTGGTAGGCAGACAAGGAGAGAAAAACTGAGAGTGTAACCTTTAGAGCCCTTAGGACTGAAATGAATATTGATCTTTAAAATCAATAAATCCTGCTCATTGGACAAATAATTGGTTGTTGCTTGATGGCATTTTCATATGTTGTGAGCAGCACGATGGCAGTATATATCTGAGTCTAGTTTAGTTAGTCATCTGGGAAAAATTTACATTTAAAATAAATGTGCAGTATAAATGTGCAGCATAGAAATTCAATGAAGTCCAGATGATAAAAAAATGAGAGAGTGCAGCTTGAGGAGTTTATAAACCTTGGGGTCCAGTAACTCCATCCCATCCATTTCAGAGATAGTTAATACAGGAAGGATTTTTTTTTAAACTGAACAGTATGGGCTGGATTTTGTCTTGGGGTTGGGTTGGGGTCGTGTAATCCGCATTTTGTGTTTCCCCCCTGACTCCAGATTAATGTGGATGAATGATGCAATTTTCACTTAATTGGGCAATTGAGTTCCAGCATGTGGGAACCCATGAACCAATTAGTGGTTTCAGTCTGAAAGTCGCCTTTGATGATGTCATCATTGCTGACTGCCGAGTCTCAGAGACTGTTGGTGAGAGAGGACCTGCCTGGCTTGCTTTTGATGTGAGTGGACCTGGATGCAAAATATGGGGGGGGAGAGAAGGAAAGAGAGAGAGAGAGAGAATTTTTTTTGCATCCAAGTCCTCTCACAGCAAAGGCCAGGCAGTCTCTGAGCACATTCAATGCAGCAGCGGCGACTTTCAGACCTAATACTACTACTACCTTCATCACATCTCCGTTGTAATAGTGGACCTGCAGCTGATAGTCAGCTGTCCACTTGTGCTCCCGCCAGGTTTCACTGGAGTGTTTCACACCAGGCGTACTTCACGTCCGAAAAGGGTTAAACTAGCTAAAACGTTTCAAAATGGCATTACAGAGCCAATTTAGAGCTTGTTAAGGGCTTTAATGGCCTCTCCCACCTCTTGGAGGTGGGACGGAGTCGGGAACCCCGCGACTGATTTTGTCAAAATTGCGTGGAGGCGGGATGGAGTCAGGATGGGGTCGGAAACCCCGACCCCGCAAATTTAACCCCCCACATGCCTCCAAACCTGACTCCATGGGTCATTCAAAATCCAGCCCTATGTGTACATGTTGCATGTAGTTAGGAAAGTTGTATTAATGAGATAATTTACTGGCCACAAAATTCCTTGCCATTTTTGGTGTTTCTAAAGTGCAAAATTGGCACAACTCAACTTACTGGTCTGCACATTGGGGCAAAAGCTATTTCTGCGGATTTTCCTGCTCAAAATGTCTGCATTTAAGGTTCCGATCATTCCAGGGCCAGCAACAGTGGTGCATTAAAATCCCAGAAGTTATGTTTAAAATGCACCAGGGGAAACTTTGAAGAGCACAGAAACTTTGACTATTAGAACTTAAGAAGGAGCTTTTGGCATGTGTTTTTTTGCTTTTTACCTAGACAGTTGAACTTGCCTTGGATTGCTTGAGAGATTGTGAGACCATTGGGATATTTTTGCCCCAATCTACAGTGAGAGGTATTGAGGACCAAGTATAGGAATCTGAATGGACATTCTTTTTTTTGCCATTATAATGAAGGTGTAGTAGCAGGAGAGGATGGAGGAAAGAAGAATGAGGCAGCATTTAAAGAAGGTGCGTCCTTCAAGAATTAGCCATTTCCCCAAAGAATTTACAGGCCACACAAGTTCTATGCAGCCTGAATGAGGAATCTGTGTTAGAGGAGTGCGCTTCACCAAAGGTTTGATAGGGGAGCTTGTGCCAGCTATTACATGAAGACCTGTGGTCATTTGCCCAGATAGTTTTACCTGTGACTATGAAGGACACAACTGCACTCACCATTGGACCATTTCAAGTAGCCATGGGAGTTCTGTGCAATATCAACCAGGGCATTATTCAGGCATATATTCAGCAGGTAACTTTGCAATCCAAAGAAGGGTCTTGTCATAGTGCCCACCCCCCCCCCCCCCCCCCCACCCCGCTTAATCACAATGCAGTGTGAAAGCTGGATTGTGCAGATAATAATTTCCGCGAATGAACAAGGCATTTTTTTAAATTCGTTCCTGGGATGTGGGTGTCGTTGGCAAGGCCAGCATTTATTGCCCATCCCTAATTGCCCCTGTGTTAATACCAAAAGAAGAAAAGGGAGAGTGGCCGATTTGTTACCTTGCCTGTTTTTTTTATGTCATTAAATTTCTTCTGGCACTGGTCTGTAGTCCTAGGGGTAAGATCGATACCACTCCCAGCTCCATCCTCTTGGTAACTGAAAAATGTTTTTTGAGGTTTCCTCCCATGGGCTCCCAGCATTCTGTTTCTCCTTGGCTGCATCTCATCCAGAAGGATTTGTATGTTGCACTGTAAGATACCCTAGTTGTATACATGTATACGTAGGGTTAGGACTTGGTTTAATCTCATATGATTGGGATTTTTCTTTTCTTTTTACTTATAAATGGCTTGTGGATTTCTACTGTAGCTAGAAATAATAAAACGGTTAAAGTTGTTCATTCTCAGGATGCTTTAGGGTTTAATGTATCAGGGTACAATTTGGCTGACTGTGCTGCTTAGCTTCTGCTGAAAGTACAAGATGTGTGATTCATGCCTGTTGTCGTCGTCTTGTCAATAAAATGAGCACAAGATAACGATAGGAAGTGAGACAATAGGGCCAAGATGATTAGTTTCATGCCTAGATGGGAAACAAGTTGGCATCTGATGTTTTGTAGGAACTATCTGATTTCTGGGGGACTTGTTTACAACAAACTCTTATCAGGACATAATGGATTTAGGACAGTATGCATGACTAGAGGCTTATAAAGATCTTGAGCTTTCCTTCACAATTTGTAGAGAGAGTCAGGACCGAAAAGATCGATGAAGGTTATGTCCCTACCCAGGGGAGAAACAGGGTAATTGCATTTATTTCTCTGTATGTCTACTGCTTAAAGATATTGTACATGTCAAAGACTTGGCCAAACACAATAAAAGGATTAAGTTGCAAATTATATTTAGTTGTCAGATTCAAATGTTCTTACAGTACTCTTTAAAAAAAAAAATTGAGCCTTTCTTCTCTGCTTGCTTGTAATGACCTACTCCCTTCTTAGTGTGCCCATGCAAGGTCCTCCATTTGAAGACATGCTTCAAAAGTAGCACAAAATCACACAGGAGTCCTCTATGACATGTACCTGACAGAGAACTCAGTCTGTAAAACAGGTAACTGTTGCTCGCCCAGGCTGCACCTACAATCTTCAGACATTCTTGGCTTTTTAAATTCTGCATTGCTAATTTCCAAGTTCCCTCAGTGCAATACTGTTATGTTACATAGAATTTGCGTGAATGAACATGCAAAATAGTTGACTCTGCAAATGTGGAGGGGTGCAACACTGATGTAAATGGCCCTGTGCAATTTTGGCCACTATTTATATGAGAAAAAACTTCGAGATGCTTCTACATATGTAAATAGCTTATTCTGAAGAAACTGAAACAATGATGTACAAAAGTAGAGGAGTTATGTTGAACCTTCATAAAGCGCTGGTTAGGCCACAACTGGAGTATTGTGTCCAGTTCTGGTCACCACACTTTAGGAAGGATGTGAAGGCCCTTGAGAGGGTGCAGAGGAAATTTACCAGAATGGTTCCAGGGATGGGGGATCTTAGCTACAAGGACAGGTTGGAGAAGCTGGATTTGTTTTCATTAGAGCAAAGGAAGTTGAGGGGTGATTTGATAGAGGTGTACAAGATTATGACAGGTTTGGATAGGCTAGATGGGGAAAGGCTGTTCCCACTAGTTGATGGTAAAAGGACTAGGGGATACAGATTTAAGATTTTGGGCAAGAGATACAGGGGGGATGTGAGGAAAAACCTTTTTATGCAGCGAGTGGTGAGGACCTGGAACTCGCTGCCGATGGAAGCAGAGACACTCAATGTTTTCAAGGAGAGATTGGATAGGCACTTGAGGGAAATAACCTTGCAGGGCTACAAGGATAGAGCTGGGGAATGAGACTGACTGGATTGCCCTACAGAGAGCCGGCACAGACTCGATGGGCCGAATGGCCTCCTTCTGTGCCATTATGATGCTATGAACCTGACTCTCTGATGCACCCAAGCATCTTCATTTATATTTAAATATTTTCAGTTACACTGACAGCAGTCTTAGAAAATTCATGTTCCATATATAGATTTGCTGTGTGAAATGTAATGAGTGCAGGTAGTACCTTGCAAGTTTCAAGGAGATTTTTTTTGAGCAGAATAAAAGTAATATTCAGTCACTTCTGATGGCACATAAAATTTGGATCTGTCTGCATCAAAAATTCAAATAATTGAGCAACCCAGGTTGTTCAAAACATTGTTGGATTACATTCACCGACAATACAAGTCTTCATGGGTTCCTGGTCCCTATATCCCTTTCAAGTATTGAGAACATTCTCCCACCTTTATGTTCATGTAACTGTCTTGGTTCTTGAATTTCTAACCCTAACTCTTAAAGGAGAACAAAGAATGCATGGAACCAGAAGCCCTTTAACCCATCACGCCTACTAGTTCTACACAAAGAAGAGACCGTGTCCTGAAGGTGATTTCTGCATAATTACACAAAGGTATCCAAACAAATGCCAGAATATTTGTCCATCTCCATTCGTTAGATTGGCCACCTGTTCTTTACAATTCATCTACAGTAGAAGTAGGAATCCTCGTCCCATTGGGTAAAAAAGAACTTTAATTTATATAGGGCTAAAAATTCCGGGGGGGGGGGGCGGAAATTCGGTTGCTTTGCACCTCCCGTTAGCGCCCTAAGAGGGCGCTAATGGGGCGCAAAGCAACTAGTGCACGGGCGCGGCGATTTTTGCGCTGCTCGCGAAATTGACCAGACATTTTGCGGCAGCGCTGAACACTACCGCCACGATCTCCTGCGCCGGCAGACCGTGACGTCAGTCGAGCGTGCAATGCCCCGGCAGCGCCCCGGAGCGGATATTGAGTGGCGCCCCCTGCCTTACCGCCTGCCGCTGGCAACGACAGGTTGAGGGGAGCGTTTTGCAGTCGGGAAGGGACTGGGGGAGCGCTATTTAAAGGCGATCGCTTCCTGGCTTTTTTTGTCGGTGACATTTTTGCACCATGCATTCTGAGAGACTCTTCTGGAGAGATTCAATGCTGTGTGAAGGAGTTTTGGGTACTGAGCAGCACTTTGCAGAATCATTTTGATTTGACCTTCCTTGCATCGATTTAGAAGAGACTTGGGGCTCCACTCTGAGCTCTTTCCCTGGGCCTCTCCATTGTTCTTTCCAGCAGATTTGATGTACAGGTCTCTCCAGGCCGAGATTCAAGGCTGCAATGAGCAGGGTGTGGATAGAGAGCAAGATCGACCCTCCCCTTTAAGAACTGGCCAGCGCCAGTGTGTCTGAGTTCCATTGCTGACTGACATCACATGAGCTTCGCCAGCGTTCTGAGGTAGCGCCTCGCTCCTCGGTGTTAGCGCCTTAAGAGAGGTGTGTGGTGCCTGATTTAGTGCTCCAATCACCTCCAGGGGCGATAGAAGCCAAGTTTGCAGTCGGAGGCGATAATTAGCGGCAGGCGCTAAACTTTGCGCCCGGCCGATAATTGCGCCCCAAACGGGGCGAGACCGAATTTCTCCCCCCGGGTCTTTATGCCACCTGTATTGGCAAAAAGAAGCGAAAATAGGCCGGCCGCCGCTCTTTTGCCAGCTGGTGACGGGCCCCGCGGTGTCCGCCATTTTCCGAGGCCTGGCAGCGCTGCTGGTAAGATCGATGGCCCTGCAGATTTAAATGAGGGAGAGGTGACGTTAAGTCGATGTTGCACGCCATTCAGTGCTGGGGCCTGAGCTTGGCATGAAAACACAGTGTTCAGCAGACTCACAGAGGCACTGTCAGAGCCTCTTAAAGGGACACACACATCTTTCAGGTAACTTTGCATTTAAGCTTTTGGACTGGATTTCTTTTGATTTTATTGAAGTAGTGACTTGCTGCAATAGATGTTAAAAGTTTTTTAAGTGTGTGGGGTGTGCTGCTGGATGCTTCCAAGGCCTCGGATGGTAAAGGAAGGCAGAAAATGCTGCAAAAAATTAGCAGGTCAGGCAACATCCGTGGAGAGAGAAACAGAGTTCACGTCTCAGGTCGAGATGCTGTCTGACCTACTGAGTATTTCCAGCATTTTATGCTGTCATTTCAGATTTACAGCATCCGCTTGCAGAGGGAAGAGGAAGAGGAGAAAGCCGAAGAGGAAGAAGCCAAAGTGGAGGGAACAGAAGAGGAGGAAGCAGAAGGAAGGAGGCAACCCAGACAGCCCCTTTCTGGCCAGGATACCCGGGATGGAATCATCCGCCTGTGGTGCCAGTGACACCAACCCCAACCCCAATTCCCCTTTTAACATTTGTCCAACACCTTACCTTCCCTCTGTTACTGACCATCACAGTGTCCTCTTGGCTACAATGCTGAAATAAAAGCCACCACAAAGCAAACTTTCCAATCCAACTTTATCTATATATGCATCCAATATGACATCAAGAAATCAACTCATCACCCTTATGTCTTCCCTTAGTGATTGTCTTGTGTGTGCTTTTACCTATCCTTCTGATATCACACAGTGCTACCCCAGTGGCTGCAGCATGGCTGGTGGAAGGCTGCTGAATTTCAGTGGGGGACACTGCAGATAGCCTTGCTGGTCGACCATGAGGAGCTGGTGGCTGAGAGTGTGAAATCGAGTGATGGTGTTGCTTCTTCTTCTTCACTCTCCTCTTGATCAACCACTGGCTGGGCAGGCTGCATTTCTTGGATGTGTGAAATGAGGAAGGCACAAGGATGGAGTTGTGGTGAGGGGAGGGCCATAAAGCAGGAGGTGCATGTGAGAAGGAGGATAAAGTATGAGGATACCAGCATCTTGTATCCTTTCTGCCCCGCTGCTGGCCAAGGGCTCAGCCATGCCCCTGCCAAGAATAGCCTGCACCGTCTCCTCCTTGACCAATGGCCTGAGGTCATGAAGCTTCTTTGGGCACTGGAGCCAGGTGGTGATGTGGTACCATAGCGTTCTTTCTGGAGGGCCTCCTGGCCCCTGTGGGTAGAGGACCTCTCTTGCAGTGTTGACCACCTGCACAAAGCTGGAGTGCTGCGTGCGAGACCCTGGTTGCCCCTTCCCTGGCTTGCTGAGCCATTTGTGTTAGTGCTGAAGCATATTTCCCATTTTTTGAGGTGCGGAAGGGAATTCAGCTTTAAGAGCTGAAGACTACCATTTGGGACTTCTTTTTAATGTTAATTTTTTTTAAAAGGCATTAAGGGCTGAAAACTGCATATTTTCACTTTAATTTAATTTGTATTAGTTCTGAGTGCATTGCCATTTTAATGCATTGCCCTTTTAGTGTCCCACAATTCCTAGCAAACTCATTGCCTCACTTCCAGAGGCTGCTGGAAGATGGAACGCCACTTCTTGCCTTCAACTTCGCTACCGATGCCTGCACTATCGCCACCAGGAGGGCGTTACATGGTGAGTTAGCGCTAACCCAAGGCCGTGATGACACCGACAACTCTCATGGCAGCCACAAATTTCTAGGCTATGGTGTCTTTTACATCTTCAAGAGAACTAAAAGTGTTTCACAGCCAATTAATTACTTTAAAGTTTAGTCACTGCTGTTATATAGTCGAAAATGGCAGCCAGTTTGCACACAGTAAGGTCCAACAGAAAGGAAAGAGCTGAATAACCAATAAATCTGTTTTGGTTCAGTTGGTTCAGGGATAAGTGTTAACCAGCACACCAGGTAAACTTTCTTGCTCTTCAAATAGTGCACCTGATCAGGCAGATGGAGCCTTGGTTTATTCTCTCATCAGAAAGGTGGCACATACAACGATACAGCACTCTCAGTACAGATTATGTGCTCAAGTCCTTGGCATGGGGCTTGAACTCATGAACTTCTGACTCAAGTCAAGAGTGTACCAACTCACCCAAGGTAGCAATAATCAACTCAGTCTACTCTTAAGAAAGACTTGCATTTATATAGCGCCTTTCATGACCACCGGACGTCCCAAAGCACTTTACAGCCAATGAAGTACTTTTTGAAGTGTAGTCACTATTATAATGTAGGAAACGTGGCAGCCATTTTGCACACAGCAAGCTCCTACAAACAGCAATGTGATAATGATCAAATAATCTGCTTTTAGTGATGTTGATTGAGGGATAAATATTGGCCAGGATAACTCCCCTGCTCTTCTTTGAAATAGTGCCATGGGATCTTTTACGTCCACCTGAGAGAGCAGATGGGGCCTTGGATTAACGTCTCATCCGAAAGACAGCATCTCCGAGTGAGAGGAGTGCTGCACTGGAGCGTCAGCCTAGACTTTTGTGCTCAAGTCTCTGGAGTGGGACTTGAACCCACAACCTTCTGACTCAGAGGTGACGTTGCTACCAACTGATCCACAGCTGACACTTACCCCCACAAACCTTTCCCAGTAAGAAATGTATCCATTTCCTATGTGGGGAAGTTAATCAATACAGCTTTTGCTGGGATTGTGGTCCATATATATTGGTGGATCATGTTCCCCTCTCTTTCTTTTCTCCAGTGTAAACAAGTACAGGTCTGTGCGTGCTTCTTCATAGCTTACAGCCCAAGTCCCAGAGCTATCCTTGTTCTCCTCTAAACCATCACAGTCCTTATGAAAACAAAGTGCCTAAAAATGTGATCCAAACAAAGCTAAATTATAAAAAGAAAATACTGCAGATTCTGGAAATCTGAAATAAAAACAGAAAATGTTGGAGATACTCAGCAGGTCAGGCAGCATCTGTGAAGAGAGAAACAGAGTTAACGTTTCAGGTCGAGACCTTTCGTCAGAACTGGGAAAAAAGCAGGAAATGGAACAGATTTTTAAGCAAGTGTAGGGGCTGGGAAAGGGGGGAGGGGATGAAAGAACAAAAGGGAAGGTCTGTGATAGGATAGAAGGCAGGAGAGGTTAAGAGACGTTAAGAGATATTCAAGGCAAAAGGAGATGGTAGTGGGACATGTTAAGAAACAAAGGATGGCTCTAGATGAAGTGTAAATTGCACTGGCAGAATGAAATGGCAGCTGTCTTTTCCCTGGCTGGGGGGTCTAGAATGAGGGGTCACAGTCTCAGGATACGGGGTAGGACATTTAGGACTGAGATGAGGAGAAACTTCTTCACTCAGAGGGTGGTGAACCTGTGGAATTCTCTACCACAGAAGGCTGTGGCGGCTAAGTCACTGAATATATTTAAGAAGGAGATAGATAGATTTCTGGACACAAAAGGCGGCAAGGGGTATGGGGAGAGAGCGGGAATATGGTATAGAGATGGAGGATCAGCCATGATCATATTGAATGGCGGAGCAGGCTCGAAGGGCCAAATGGCCTACTCCTGCTCCTATTTGTCTATATTTCTATGTTTCTATCTGAGTGCCACGGACCCGAATACAGAAGAATTATTTAACACTAATGCAATCAAGTAGCCAGTTTTATGGTGCCTGCTCATATCTCAGTTGAATGGAGGAAGGACTGTGCTGGCACAGCATGCTGATTCTGTACCTCTGACTGCTTAACTGATGGGATAACCGACTCTTTTACATTATTAGAAATATAATCATTTTAACCAACAATGCTAGCAAATATAAACCTACTCTTTCTGGGTGACCTTGATACCAGCACCAGAACTTTGATTTTGTAAGATGAGCAGCTACAAGACTATGCTGCATTAATATCAAATGAGCAGTGTTGTTAAACTATACCCTAGAATAGTTTGGCAACGTCTTGTGTTCTAGTAAGGATGGAGTGTTCTCATACTAAATGGACAGACTCTTGTTTCTCTTGCCATAAACATTTGTAGTCTTTGCCTTAGGAGTGTTTCTGTAATCATTGACTGAGGTTTCTGGACAAATTCTCCCCGTACAGAGGGAGTGACAGTGTATTAATGCCTGATTAATGAATCACTGGACAGGCAAGTAGCTCCATGGTCGATACTCAATTATTAAATTACCAGCTTTACCAGATGAGACGAAAAGGGCTGCAAAAGGAGTCCGACTTGTGCTTTTCATTGTTCATACCTCAGGAGTTTCTCTCAAATAGGTTGTCTCTTCTTACACTGACAACTGTCCCAACATCCTTCACAGATTTGAAAGCTGCATTGTGGTTTCTCCATTGTTTTTATTGCTGTGCTTGAGGTTCTGTGCTGGGTTTGTACATCTAAGTCCGCAGGACATTCTCCATAATGTAAATCGGTCACATTTGGCAGTGTTTAAAGTAAGTGGGGATACCTCAAGGCAGTTAATGAAATGTTAAACTACAAATTACAGCTGGTACTTTATTCCGATCAAACTTTCACTTTGCTGCCAAGTGTGTGTTGTATTTTATTCTGATTGTCTCCTGGGTCTTTACTTAGTATCATCAAGCGATCTACCTTAATAAAGCTCCAGCGAAGCTTAAGGCAGATTGCCCAGGGATGTTAAGTGCTTGAAGCTCCCTTCAGTTCTATTGCAGTCTAATGCTTTTAAGCATTTTGTTTTGTTATAGAAGTGATGGCTTTGTTAAACAGTAGTCCACATGAGTTTTAAAATCACAAGGGTCCGTGCTTCAACATTGTGTTAAGTAATTGTCGTGTGACTAAATCTGTAATTAGGCAATGATCAAAGGCAATTTGTTCCACCTTCATTTGTGTTTATGATCATTATGATGCTAGGTACATAGCAATTAATTGACTCATGATTCGATTGATTTTAACTCCCCATGTACAAAAATGCATTGCTCTTACAATAGTTTGACACACCCGAGTTGTTTCATCTAGTTTCTCTGGCTAGATGTATGTTGACCAGAGAGATGTTTGAGATGATCTGATGTTTTGGTGATGGAGGATCTAGCATCAATTTGTCTAGCTTCTTGCTTACATCTACTATGTAAATTTTGCAGATTCCCCTATTCAATTTAGTGCGCTCTGTGTACAAATGATGTACACGACTGCTGGTAAAACTGACCAGATGACTCTCACACTCAGGATCACGATGCAATCTTTGTGTGATGCAAAGATGCCATGTCAGTTTTAAGATTATCAATATTTTCTTATGGAAGCATTTCTTTGTCCCATGGCAAATAGCCTACAGTTTAGATATTAGATAGAATTTAGAGCCCCTAGGATATTTTAAGTGTTTGTCATGTGGCTAAGTTTCATGCTAGATGCAACTCTAGAAACAACTTAAACAGGTGATTAAAGACTATAGTAAGAACACACACTAGCTAGTTTCTCTTGCTATATTTTAATCCAGTGAATGCTTCTCTTTAAAGGTACATGGGTGGTCCTTGTGTTGCTTGAAAGAGTCAGTAGATTCTGTCCTAGTTCTGGCTCTTTTGACCATTTTCCACAGAAAGGATTTGATAAGAGGTTAATTTAAATGTTGTGCTGTGAAGTTTAGTATATTCCTGCAAGCAAAAAAGTGTGTCTGAGATAGTGGTCAGTGAAGATGTTAATGACCTGGTTTTGATGCTGTTTGCTCATAGACTAAAATAATAAGCAATTAGTTCTGTGCAACAACCACACCCATTGTTTTTGATATCTTTCTGGATGTAAATATCCGAAAAACAAAGCAGAATCACTGACACCGATACAAACAGCTTGGCTTTTGGAAGCGGTCGGCTTCCAGGCAGCACAAAGCCACCAGAAGGATAGGATGCTGGAGAGCTGAGTTACAAAATCAGCTTCAAGTCAAGCAAGATGACCTACTGAAGTGGATAGCTTAATTTGTTCATTATTTTCATGTTATTTGAAGACAAATTGTATTTATGGAAATAAATGAATCTGCTCATAACAGTTCTTCTGCATGCTTACCTGATGGGAATTAAAGCAACTTAAAGATTCATATCAAGTTTTATCTCTCCAAGTGTGTGCTTGGTCTGCCTTCAAACTGCTTAAGGGAGTGACTGATGCCACTGAACCCAAGAAGCTATCTATGGCGGACCTGAATTCATAGCAAACTCCCTCCATTAATGTCATTCAATGGACTTCCTGAACCCATCACCAGTGTTTGACTTAAATTAATGTAAAATCGCGTTTTTTTCATTATGAAGTACCCACAGCACAGTTCTCTGTAATAGCCTTTTCAAGCTGTTCAAAGTGCTTAATGTTCAAGTTGTGCTGTTCATTAAACAGTACAAAGTTTGCTTTTGTTCATTACCAATTTAACTTGGTGTTATAGATCAACAGACAGTTTGTGTGATCTACCACCAGCTGCAGGAATGCTTGCTGCAAATGTCTTAATTCTGCTGACTTGCACATTTTTATACCTTCTATTCCCTGCTACATGACAAGATATCAACAACAAGAATTTTGAATTATATTTAAAAAGAAAACTGACATGCAAACTTTTTTCCCCCTAAAGTAACAAGTATAAAATGATAATTTGTATTCCAGATTTAACAGTGCGTCAAAATATTGAAGAAACTTTTTCTTTAGATGTCCAGTCCTGTCACACAACAGTATAAAGTAGTCGAACAACAGAATGACTTGTAAAATGAGAGAGTACTTCTATAATATGCGACCCACACTTTGCACGGTGCACCTAAGTATGCTGCACGACTTCCATGCAACACTTCCATTTACTCTCTGTGGTATGAGACACTGAATATATCTAGACACATCAATCCTGTTCTGAGAGCAACGAGGTTCTTTCATGCAGAATACCAGCTATGTTGTGGCTATGATCAGGTTATTTCATATGTGCAGAGACAGCACGTATTAAAATAACTTAAAAGACAGCAAGATCCATGTGGGCTGTAACCTCTTTGCTAATTTGATGCAATATTTACCCTTATCCATTAAACCCTTGCACCTCTATTATTGGCCTTTTATCTATATGTTACAGTATTTCTATACTGTGATACCATCCCAAAAATATATTAAATCAAGCAACATATTCCTATAACAGCAGAGATGAACATTTTCAAGTTTGACCTTTTTGGGGGCGGGGAAGTAAAATAAGGAAATACAATGTAAAATAACCAAAATTTCACATTTACTTTGGTTCAATTTTCTGGAAGCTTCCCTAATCTCCTGTGATCCAATGGCCCGGAATTTGCGGTCAGCAACGAAATGAAAGCGTTCGCTATTGGCCCTGAAGTACAGTCCGCACAAGGATCTCGCAATCCCTGTGTCGAGAACTTCGGGTTTTCTGACCTTCAATTCAATTCAACAGACTGTAGTGGGGATTCCCTTGTTTGAACTACTGTGATGTCAACAGGCTGTCTAAGCAGCCAATCAAAAGGCAGAATTCTCACAGACAGCGAACAAGGAAGTGAGTAAACCCTTAAAATTCTAACTTTTTAAAATAGTTAGAGAGAGCAAAAGAAAAATTGGGGCTCTCACATGGGGAAAAGGCAAACCTGAAATAAAGATGGACAAACTTTAAAAAAACACAAAACTTTTTTTTGAAAGTTTCTTAAAAGTTTAGGGCTAGAAATTCATCTACTTACCGCCACTCCGTAGCACCATGAAATGGCGATAAAATGGCGGCCGCCGCTCTTTCGGCAGCTGGTGGTGGGTCCCGTGGCAGCTGCCATATTCCTCTCCCTCTTTGCGCTGCCGGTAACTGGCAGCGCCCTGGAAAATAAAATTGCGGTGTGGTGACGTCAATCGGCGTGCAACACGGACTTAACATCACCAATGTGAACTTCGACCCTAGCACTGAATTCAGCGCTGGGGCCTAAGCACGCCAGATTAACCTGCTGTGCAAGCAGGCTGACAGTGGCGATGTCTGCAGCTCTTAAAGGGACACACACATCATTCAGGTAAGTTTGAATTTAAGGGTTTGGACTTTTTTTTAAATTTTATTGAAGTGGTGGCTTGCTGCAATAGATGAGAAAAGTTTTTTAAGTGTGTAGGGAGTGCTGCTGGATTCTTGCAAGGGCTCGGATGGTAAATTAAGGCCTTTGAGAAGACAGAACATGCTGCGAATACTCAGCAGTTCACGCAACATCCGTGGAGAGTAAAACAGAGTTCACATCTCAGGTCGACATGCTGCCTGACCAGCTGAGTATTTCCAGCATATTATGCTGTCATTTCACATTTATAGCATCCGCTTGAAGAGGGAAGAGAAAGACTGCAGAAGAGGAGGAAGCCGAAGAGGAGGAAGCAGACGGAAGGATGCATCCCAGACAGCCCCTTTCTGGCCGGGATATCCAGGATGGAATCATCTGTCTGCGGTCCCACTGGCTGAACAGGCTGCCTCTTCTTGTTGACCCACTGGCTGGGCAGGCTGCATTTCTTGGGTGTGTGAAATGAGGAAGGCACAAGAGTGGAGTTGTGCTGACGGGAGGGCAGGAAAGTAAGTGGTGCATGCCAGAAGGAGGATAACGTACGAGGATACCCGCATCTTGTATCCTTTTAGCCCCGCCGCTAGCCAAGGGCTCAACCATGCCCCTGCCAAGAATGGCCTGCACCGTCTCCTCCAAGTGGGTGAGGTGAGGCTAGGAAATGAAAGATGTGCCTCATCATTGGTGCAGATTGTTGGTAGGTGAATGATTCGGGGTTGTGCATTGAGCAGTGTGTGAGGCTAATGGTGCAGTTGGTAGGAGACGGCGTTTGAAGATGCATTCACTGACCTTGACCACTGGTCTGAGGTATTGAAGCTTCTTTGGGCACTGGAGCCAGGTGGTGGGGGCGACATGGCTGGCAGTGACAGCCTTAGTGATATACTCCCACATTGTTCTTTCTGGAGGACCTCCTGGCCCCTGTGGGTAGAGGGCCTGTCTTGCAGTGTTGACCCCCTGCACAAAGCTGGAGTGCTGCATGTGAGACACTCGGTGCCCCTTCCCTGGCTTGCTGAGCCATTTGTGTCCGTGCTAAGGCAGTTTTCCCATTTGTTGAGGTTAGGAAGGTAATTCAGCTTTAACAGCTGAATATTCACATTTGGAACTTCTTTTAAATATTGAATATATCTTAAAAGGCAGAAAGGGCTGAAAAATGTATTGATTCACTGCATTTTATTTTTATATTGCTGCAGTGTGCATGGCCCCTTTAAATCATAGACCTCTTCATTCCCTGTGAGCTCCACAGCTTCGCTCACAGAGGCTGTGGAAACTGTAACGCCGGACCTGGACAGGAACTTCCTGTCCCGGATCCCTTCAGCAATGCCACCAGGACGGCATTACACAGAAAGTGAGCGCTGCGCCACCTATCTCCATGCCCCCAGACCAATTTCACTCGGTTAGCGTTGCGGCCATTTCCAGCAGCCGTTAACCAGCGTTGCCGGTACCTTTGCTGGCGAATACGACTCTTTCCCACTTAACTTTTTATTAAAATGGACAAATTTCACACTGCACACAATTAAAATTAGTTTTCCAGGCCCTTAACATTTGCTTAGCAGTAATGACACTGTCAAAACCCCAGTTACACCTAGTTCCTTTGGGTCTAACTTCTAGTGGGAAATGTAACAGCATAATTACTGCGGAAGAGCTGGAGTTTTCATCAGTTTCAATGATTTGGCTGATTACACAGATTGCCGGCTCTGTGTGGGGTGGGCATGGGGGCGGGGAGGCGGTGGGCACAGCGCAGCCTTTTTCGGAGCGGTCAATGACGGACCGCAACTTCGGGATTTCCGCGTGTGCATGCGCCAAATCCCAAAGTTGCGGTCAGTTTCAAAGATGGCATGATGGCAAACGCTGCCAGTTTGCCGTCACCCCGACCGCAAATTCTGGGGCCATTATCTTGCCCAAATAACCTTTCTTGATGTGTGAACACAGACGGTGTTCCAACTCCCCAGAAATGTTCTTTTCGAGCATGGGTTGTTAGATTACAACTAGGAGTAGGAACCATAGGCAATTATCCTCTCTCTACTGCCACATGTTTTCTAATTTTATTCTTGTGTTGTAAAAGTGGACAGTTTTCACGACTAGATTAAAAGGCCCCACGCTCACAATTAAAATGATTTCTCAAGCATCATTTAGCAGGACCGTTTAATGTTGCAGCTGCTGCATTATAATGAAATATAATCAAAAATAATAGAGTTCAGTCCTTTGCTTAATAATACCATGTTTGCCATTGTGAGTAGAGAAGGATGGGTCTGTGGTAGTAGGTGTATTCACCTGAGGATTGTGTCTCATCCACAGTCTTGCTTCCAGTTCCATTGTGGCTGGAAAAAAGACTAATAAAAAAAGCAGATTCATGAGATATTCATGAATTACGGCTGCACGCCATTAAATATTTATTTATTTTAAATGAAGTGCAGATCTTCATTTAGGATCCTTCATACAGCTTGGCCAATATCATGCAGTATTTATTTGTATTTTTCATGTTTTCATTGATCCAGGAAAAAATGGTCCTTTATTTGACAGTCCTGAAAATTGAATGGAAATATCCAGTCTTCACACTTTTCATGTCACAATCATCACTGGAACATTGTTCAGATGAAGAAAATTGCAAATGAACTTTAGCCAACAGTAGCTATTACAGACGAGTATTTGAATGAATTCACATTTGGATTTGACCATAAACTTAAATGAGGACAGTGCCCGAATGGGGTAGGTAGTTTCACTAGCCTGACAATAATAGCACATACTTGGAAGTATACATGAATCCTTCCTGTATTTATTGAGCCATATTTGACTTCAAGAAGCCTATGCTGATTTTTGTAAGGAAAGAGGAAAGGGTTTGTAGGACCTCCCATTTGAACAAAATATTTCAAAGATTGTATTTTTCTACAGCTTTATCTGATTAATTTTACTTTACTAAAGAGTTGACAAGATAATTCTATCTGCTAGTATTCCATATGTGTGATTTAGAATAATTCTACACTATCAATTCACTAACAAATAGATTGTTTATGTAATATTCTCATTCAGATTTGGCATATGTGCTCTCATGTAATTCAACACATTTTCCTTTTTTATTCTCGATTGTAGAAAATGTTACAGATGTGGTTTTTTTTAAATGTCAAAAAGCACCGTGCATAAATCCATAGAAAATAACATCAATCATAATGGGGGAATAAACAACAACCATATCCTATAATAAGACATGGGGCTCAACCAATGTACTGCAGCAATAAACCATCAGGATTAAGCATTGGGGAGCTCAAGAATCCAGGAAAAGCCAGCAGTCTAACAGACTTCCACAAAAAAGTTCAGGTTTGCTTTTATAGATGTACACAATGTTAGTCGTACATAAGCTTCTCTGTAGTCTGAAGACATTTTGATTTGAGCCCATTCATTATGGTGACTCTAAGCTTAGCGATCAACTGTAATTGTTTCTGCAATTTTGTTGTTCAAGTGGTCCTCAGCAATTTGATTTTAGCATTCTATACTTTGCAAAAGGTTCCAGCATAACCTGGTAATAAACTGTGCAGTATCATTTAGCATATTATAGTACAAGAACAAAAAAGGCTGGAAACACTCCAGTTCTGAGGGGGGGGTCAATATGTGAAAAGTCGTTCAGATTTCTGCAGCATTTGTTTTTTGTTCAAATTTTATAGTGTTTCTGCTTGAATTCTTCTTTAGTCATCATCACCCAGCACAACTTTAGTACCACTGTGATTTATTAAAATATTTGTACTGATAAAGCTGTTGAGTGACATTGTCAATATCAGTGAATCATGGGGATCTTTTGAACTCTATTAGCTTTCTGACTCTCCAGATCTCTTATATAACTTTCTTATCATATTGGCAAAGGGAAAAAGTATGAGACATGTAAAATGTAACTGTACCTAAATAAAATGTTATAACTGTTTATAAAATTTCTGCAGCAAAAATTTTAAAAATGTAGATTTTAATCAAACCCTAAATGCCTATGATCATATTCTGTTGGATTGTAATACAATATTTTTGAAGCGTGACTGGTTCAAATCAGATTTTCTGAAGAAAAAGTTGATCTTGCAGAAGTATGGATCTTGAATATTTTTTTGTGTGAATTATTTTCATAGTTTCTCCCTACCTACTCCCACAGTACAGTCAGAAATCTATGCAGAAAATGCATTAAATTTTTCATAGGTGACTCAATAATCCAAGGTTGTTGTTGGACCTCTTCCGCGCTGCTCATTATTTCATGTGTAATGTAAGCTGATTTCAGTCTTTGCATGCACATTGACACATGATTGATGGTGAATAAGGGTTTGAGCCTTTGTGAAGTCATCTGTAGACCCAGGGAAGGAAATAAACATCTTATGACCCCCACGGGTGCGTACGAGGTGCGCACGTGGCGTAGGGGCCACGCAAGTTCCGGGTTTAGGCATGCGAAGCGCATGCGCTGAAACCCGGCACTTGCGATCTGTCAAGAATTCTCTTGACAGATCCTCCACATCCCCAGGAGAAGTGCCTCTGCGGGTGGAGAGTTGTGCTATTTGCACAACTTCTGCCCGCTGAATGCCTGTCAAATTCTTACGCCTGGTAAAAGCAGGCATAAGGCCTGCTTTTACCAGCATAAGAGTTTTAAAAAATAGAAAAGTAAAATATTATCACTCAAATACTCTTCAAAAAGGTAAGTTTATTTTTAGCCCCGTAAAAACATTTAATTTTTTTTCAAAAAATTTAATTTTTGTTTAAAATATTTAATTAAATGGCATTTTAATTAATTTTAAATATGTAATGTTTTAAATTTATTTTCATGTGTTGGTGTATTTTTAAGAGATCCCCATTCATACTTATGACAGTTCCATACGTACAGAACTGTCAAAAGTATGAATAGGGAATCTCTTCTTTTATTGGTTGGGCCAGCCCATGTGATCCCAGAGCGCCTACGAACCGCAAGCTGCCATTCCACCCAGCCCACCAGGTACTTTGGTAGACATTTTGCAGGTCGGAGGTGTCCACCCACAGGAAGCTTCTGATCGCAAATGTTGACCCAAGCATCTAAGTGCCAATCTATGTGGGATTGTTAAATATACACACCTTGGGGACGATTTTGTGACTGGTGGTGCGTTGGAGGCGGGACTGCTGCTTGTCGGGTCGATGTCCCGCCTCCATCGATTTGTGGCCAATCCACACTATTTTCCCTTGATTGACCTTGTTGAGCCTGCCCAGCGGGCTTAGCAGGCCAATTAAGGGAAGCCGGTTGCAGACAGATGAATTTTTGACAGATGAATTGTCATCGTTTGACAGCTCTGTGAAGCAGCCAAACAGTGACATTCTCTGCAGTTTGATGAGGTCTTGCATACAAGACCTCATCAACCTTCTTTCTTTTACAGAAATGAGATGTTTGTTGCATCTGAGAATGCAACGGACATCTCTCATCTGCAACACGGAGGTCCGAGACTCTCCGCATACAAACCGACTGAAGCCTGCAGGAAGAAACAAAGGTAAGTACACTTTTAAAAACAGTTTGCACTTACCTCAGATACTCACCTCTACACTCTTGCTCCCATCACTTACCTTCACACCACACTTTTGCACCCCCCGACCCCCGCAGACCCAGTACTCGCCTTGCTGAGCTGACGGGTTTTGGAGCCTTTGGGAAGCCCGCATTTGTGAGGGCAAAAAGGGGATAATCCTATTTTCTGCCTGTTAACTACCTCCTGGGAAGATGGCATGGAGGCGGGTTGGGAAGTTAATCAAAATTGAGTAGTGGCGATGGATAGATATTACAAGAATTATCTTTGGGGAATCAATGAGTTGTAATGCAGAAACTTTTTTGAGATAATGTAAGTAGAATAGAGTTCCTTATAGAGTAGATTGTATATGGTCTGTGGAACGAGATGGCTTGGCAGGGAAAATTGGCATTATTAAAATAAATACTAATTAATTTATCTTCAAGAACCAATGATCAGAGGAGCTGAATATTGAAACATTTACAGTTGGCTTTAAAAAGAAGTCTTTGTTTGAAATCACTGGGTAGTCATTGCATGCATCTATATCTTGGAATAGATATAGTATATAATTGTACCTATTTGTATTTTGTTGTACATATAGAACAGCCTGTACCATCTGTCACTGTGGAAATGCACTTCAGAGACTACTGTTGTTTTTCACAGTTAATTTTTTGATTGGTTGAGTTTTTCACAAAAGCTCACCAGCATCTCTGTCACATCTGTCCTATTTCTTGAACCTTTTTCAAGTTAACTGAAGAAAAAATTGCTGAACTTTTCTTAACTTGAATGGAATACTGCAGGATCAGAGTGAGCACTTGCACTTAGGTAAGCTGTTGAGGAAAACCTTAGTTTTGTCTCACAAAACTAGAAGGGAATAAGTGCAAAAAATTATTGGAAATTACAATGCATTTCAGAAATGTAGAGTAGCAGGGAGGTGGCCCGTGATCGGGAAGACTGGGGGAGGAGGAGGCCTGCTATTGGGAGAGCTGGGGTGCAGGGTGGGGGGAAAGCTAGAGAATGGGAATTTAGGAGGAGGGGCCTGGAGGGAGCAGTAAAAGAGCCACTTATCTTGGGGAGCCAGCAGCTCCCACCTTCTTTTCATTGGCGAGTTTCCCGACTCCCGAGAAACCCGCGAAGTTCCAGTTAATTTCAAATTTGGCTCCCAATTACACTGTAGGAGACCAATTTAAATATGTTAATAAGCATCCCACCTCTCCATGGTGGGACACATGGAAGTCCCGATATCCGCCGCCGTAAAAATGGTGGCAGGCATGTGCATGGTGTGTTGGGGTCGGGTTACATGGAATATCCCATTTTAACCCCACCCCCACGACCCTCTCCCACCCGTCATGGGGGCCTTAATATCGAGGCCATGGAGTCCACCGCCCCACCATGCATTGCCTCATGCATGCTCTTGATATCACTCTCTCCGGCCGCACAGGCTCATTTTATTTCGTAACTGTCCTAGTCCCAGTTCCATATCATCCGTCATCTCATCTGATGCTTTAACAAAGAACTATTTTGTTAGTTTCAGTTAACAAGGGCCAGAAACTCAAACACCATTTGCCTGCCAACCTACGTCACGATCTCTCTTCTCCTTCATCTCCTTCTGATCCCATCTCTCCTCCTAACTTCATCCCTTGTTGGATTTTCATTATTCTCTCTGACTTTCCCTCTCTGATCCCAAACGATCAGTCCTCAGCAAGGGTTTCAGTTTCATGACATAATGCTCCCATCTCAATGAATTCTGAGCTTGACATGATACCCGAGCTCTTCTTTTGCCGTCTTTATCTCCGTGCTTTCCCTTTTTTTGGCCTTTTGCCTTCTCTTGATCTTTTCATTGAGAGCTGCTCCTATATTAGCCGTCTCAGTTTCTCCACTCCTTTCCCTCAGTAATTTATCTTCCTCTACAGAAGTTACAATATGGAAACAAGCCATTGGGCCTAACTATTACGTGCTGGCATTTACCCACCACACGAGAAAATACTAATTGCATTTACTTACCCTGTTCCCATATACCTTCAAATTCTTTTCCTTCATCCATCTATTCAATCTTGTCTTAAATGTTGTCATAGTTTTGACCTCAACCACTAACTATGGAAATGAATTCCACAGCCTCACAACTCTCGGTGTAAAAAAGATCATCCTCTTCTCTGTTCTAAATCTCTTACATTTAATCTTGTATTTATAGCCCTTCAGTCTAGACCTTCAATTACTGGAAACAGGCTGTTTCTATCTACCATGTCCCAGCCTTTCAGAGTTTTAAACACTTCTTGTATAATGCCGCATAATCTGCATTGTTCTAATGAGAACAAGTCCTCATTTTTAAAGCCTTTCTTCATGTGTGCTATCCTCCCCTTAATTCCACACGGACTGCAGCGGTTCAAGAAGGCGGCTCACCACCACCTTCTCAAGGGCAACTAGGGATGGGCAATAAATGCTGGCATTGCCAGCGACGCCCTGATCCCATAAACAAATTTAAAAAAAAATACTCTTTAATCTTCTTTCTTACCTTGGTGGTACTTTGACAAAAATTTTCCTGAAGTCCATGTACAGTACATCCATTGAATTTCCTCCCATCTACTATGTCTGGTACCCTCTCAACAAACGCTAAGGTTTTTCGAGCAAGATTGTCACTTTTGAAATCCAGCTGGCCAGTTCTAAATACTTTCTCTTGATCTCGATACGTGTTGAATTCATCCTCTATTAAAGACTCGAAAGGAAGAATTTTAACTCCTGGGCAGCCTGTCCAATACACAGGCTGCCCACCAAGGAGGTGCAGGAGGAAGCAATTTCAGCAGCTGGCCCCTATTTAAATAGAGCTGATGAGCTGCCCACCCCAAATAGGCCCGGGTTCGGGAGATGCAATGTGGCTGCCCATCCAGCAGCAAGATAAGTTGTCGGGGAGGGTTCAGGAGAGTTTCAGGAAGGTGTCAGGGTGGGGGGGTTAGGTGTCAGGTTGGGGGATTGGGTGTCAGGGTGGGAAGGGAGTTGGGTGTCAGGGTGGGAAGGGAGTTGGGTGTCAGGGTGGGGAGGGAGTTGGGTGTCAGGGTGGGGAGGGGGTTGGGTGTCAGGGTGGGGAGGGGGTTGGGTGTCAGGGTGGGGAGGGGGTTGGGTGTCAGGGTGGGAAGGGAGTTGGGTGTCAGGGTGGGGAGGGGGTTGGGTGTCAGGGTGGGAAGGGGGTTGGGTGTTAGGGTGGGGAGGGGCTTGGGTGTCAGGGTGGGGAGGGGTTTGGGTGTCAGTGTGGGAAGGGGGTTGGGTGTCAGGGTGGGAAGGGGGTTGGGTGTCAGGGTGGGGGTGTTGGGTCTCAGGTTGGGTGCCCGGGTGGGGGGTTGGGTGTCAGGGTGGGTGTCAGGGTGGGTGTTGGGTGTCAGGGTGGGAAGGGGGTTGGGTGTCAGGGTGGGGGTGTTTGGGTGTTGGGGGGGTTGGGTGTCAGGGTGGGGGGTTGGGTGTCAGGGTGGGGCGGGGGTTGGGTGTCAGGGTGGGGGGGTTTGGGTGTCGGGGGGGGGTTGGGTGTCAGGTTGGGTGCCCGGGTGGGTGGTTGTGTGTCAGGGTGGGGGGTTGGGTGTCAGGTTGGGTGCCAGGGTGGGTGGTTGGGTGTCAGGTTG
Source organism: Squalus acanthias (assembly GCA_030390025.1). Classification (NCBI taxonomy): domain Eukaryota; kingdom Metazoa; phylum Chordata; class Chondrichthyes; order Squaliformes; family Squalidae; genus Squalus; species Squalus acanthias. Next base: position 59,058,441 of record CM059431.1, on the reverse strand, counting down.
GGTGCCCGGGTGGGGGGTTGGGTGTCAGGGTGGGGGAGTTGGGTGTCAGGTTGTGGGGGGTTGGGTGTCAGTTTGGGTGCCCGGGTGGGGGGTTGGATGTCAGGGTGGGGGTGGTTGGGTTGGGTGTCAGGTTGGGGGCCTGGGTGGGGGGGGTTGTGTGTCCGGGTGGGGGGGGGGGGGGTTGGGTATCAGGGTGGGTGCCCGGGTGGGGGATTGGGTGCCCGGGTGGGGTGTCAGGGTGGGGCGTTGGGTGTCAGGGTGGCTGCCCGGGTGGGGGGTTGGGTGTCAGGTTGGGAGGGGTAGGGTGGGGCTGGGGGTTGGGTGTCAGGGTGCGTGCCCAGGTGGGGGGTTTGGTAACAGGTTGGTGGGGTCGGGGGGGGGGGTTGGGTTCCCGGGTGGGGGCGTTGGGTGTCAGGGTGGGGGGTTGGGTGTCAGGGTGGGTGCCCGGGTGGGGGGTTGGGTGTCAGGTTGGTGGGGTCGGGGGGGGGGGGTTGGGTGCCTGGGTGGGGGCGTTGGGTGCCTGGGTGGGGGGTTGGGTGTCCGGGTGGGTGCCCGGGTGGGGGTTTGGGTGTCAGGGTGGGTGCCCGGGTGGGGGGTTGGGTGTCAGGGTGGGTGCCCGGGTGGGGGGTTGGGTGTCAGGGTGGGGGGTTGGGTGTCAGGGTGGGTGCCCGGGTGGGGGGTTGAGTGTCAGGGTGGGGGGTTGGGTGTCAGGGTGGGTGCCCGGGTGGGGGGTTGGGTGTCAGGGTGGGTGCCCGGGTGGGGTGTTGGGTGTCAGGGTGGGGGGTTGGGTGTCAGGGTGGGTGCCCGGGTGGGGGGTTGGGTGTCAGGGTGGGGGGTTGGGTGTCAGGGTGGGTGCCCGGGTGGGGGGTTGGGTGTCAGGGTGGGGGGTTGGGTGTCAGGGTGGGTGCCCGGGTGGGGTGTTGGGTGTCAGGGTGGGGGGCGTTGGGTGCCTGGGCAGCAGCAGCCCAAATTATTTTTGTGGGGTCTGGAGGAGCATTCCTTCTCCTCGCACTGCAAAATTATATTTTTAGACTTCCCTTGAATCACTTGCCTGACATCTTCAGAGTGCAGCATCCATCGTGCACAGTGGACTGGAAAATGGCTTTGGGATCTCGTCTATGCAATAAGACCCCAATTATCATGAATTCTTGAGGCCTCCGCCTGAGTCAGGCAGGCACCTCAGCTGCCCGGCTGTAACATAGCTGTGGGGTGGAAAAAGAACAGTAAATGCACAGCTTTGATTTTCACTGCCATACCGGCCAGTTTCCGGCAGGCAAAGGGAGTTAAAATCCCCCTCTTAATTTTTTTTCTTTTCCACAGATGTTAAGATAACTGGCCTATAATTATTTGTATTAGCTCAGTCTCCTTTTTAAAAAAAATGAATACCACATTTGCCACTTTCTCATTCTTTGACACATATCAACACTCAATAGAGCACTAAAATGTAACTGCTAGGGCCTCAGCAATTTCCTCCCTCATCTCCTTCAATATCCTAGGCTGTGTTTTGTTGAGCTCTGGTGCTTTGCCTTCCTTTAACTAACTAACTTAGCGAAAATTTTCATTTTATCCATCATAATATTGCTAATCTCACTCTCGACCACCTCTCTTCTCTTGTGGAGATATTCCCTTCCTCCCCTGACTGCCTACAACCTCAGAGTTCACCAACTCCATACAGCACGTTTTCCCCAAGATATACTAACAGGACTGCCTTGGTAAATCATTTGGTTCCACTTGCTCCTATTTTGCTGAAATAATTTCCTCTTCTCATGATGTTCTTCTCTCCCCCTCCTTTCTCCAGTTCCTACCCATCTACATTCATGACTCATAAGAACATAAGAATTAGGAGCAGGAGTAGGCCATACGGCCCTTCGAGCCTGCTCTGCCATTCAATAAGATCATGGCTGATCTTTGACTTCAACTCCAATCAAATCCCCATATCCCTTGGTTCCCCGAGAGTTCAAAAATCTATCAATCTCAGCCTTGAATATACTCAGTGACTCAGCATCCACAGCCCTTTCGGGTAGAGAATTCTAAAGATTCACAACCATCTGAGTGATGAAATTCCTCCTCATCTCAGTCTTAAATGGCCGAGCCTTTATCCTGAGACAATGCCCCCTAGTTCTAGACTCTCTAGCCAGGGGAAACAACCTCTCAGCATCTACCCTGTCAATCCCCCTCAGAATCTTCTGTTTCAATGAGATCACCTCTCATTCTTCTAAACTCCAGAGAGTATAGGCCCAATCTATTCAATCTCTCCTCATAGAACAACCCTCTCATCCCAGGGATCAATCTAGTGAACCTTCATTGCACAGCCACTAAGTCACTTGCATTGTCTGGCTGGTGGCCTGAGTGAAAGGAGGCCAGAGAGTCATTTCCATTGTCAATGATGTCCTAGGATGGAGCCAAGGACATGTGCCAACTTGGGCAACCTATGCAAATCTGGCCATGATAAGTTCATCCCTTGCATCCCTGGCAGCCATGTGCTCGCGTGCTGCCACTGGTCGATACACCGGCGCTCTGACCTCCTCCTGCTCCTCCTCAGCCTCCTCCTCCTCATCCTCATCTGAGGAGGGCTGGAACTGAGCCGCTTGCTCATCAGGAAGCTGCAAGCCACGACGCTGTGCGATGTTGTGCAGTGTACAGCAGACCACGACCATTCTGGAGACATTGAATGGTGTATACTGCAGTGCTCCACCTGATCGTCAAGGCAACGGAAGCGCATCTTCAGCAACCCAATGGTCTGCTCTATGATGGACCTGGTCAAAGTGTGGCTGGCGTTGTAGCGCTCTTCAGCCTCGTTAGCTGGCCTCCTGATCGGCGTCATTAGCCACCTCTTCAGGGGATAGCTTTTGTCACCAAGGAGCCATCCATTAAGTTGGTTTGGTGGATTGAAAAGAGGAGGAACACTAGAGTGCCGCAGGATGAAAGAATCATGGCAACTTCCACAGAACTTGGCGCAAACATGCAAGAACTCCTTCTTGTGGTTACACACCAGCTAAACGTTGAGGGAGTGGAAGCCCTTTCGGTTGACAAAGATAGCTGGGTTGTGATGGGGCGCCCTAAGGGCCACATGTGTGCAGTCTATGACGCCCTGCACCATTGACAAGCCTGCCATATTTGCGAATCCAACCGAACGGGCGGTTATACTTGCTTGATCCCTTGAGAACTGGATGTAATTGTGGGCCTGAGCAAAAAGGGCATCGGTAACCTGGGTGATGCAACTGTGGGCAGCCGAGTGGGAGATGCCGCTGATGTCTGCTGATGATCCCTGGAAGGAGCCTGAGGCAAAGAAGTTGAGTGCGGTGGTGACTTTGACAGCCACTGGTAAGGGGTGACCACCCGCTCCTCTAAGCACCAGGTCTTGCTGCAGCAGTCCGCAGATGTCTCGGACAACCTCTCACGAAAGTCTCAACCTCCTTTGGCACTGCTGCTCACTCATGTTGAGGTAGCTCATCCTCTGTCTGTAAACCCTCTGTCGGGGGTATCTCCTGCGGCGAGGTGCCTCGATGCACTGGCGCCTTCTGCCCTGTGCAACATCAGGTGGCTGAGCAGGAGGTTGGGGCTCCTGCTGATGTTGCTGCTGAGCCGCCTGGTTCCACTGCTGCCCTTGATGGTCCTCATCCTCATCTGAGGTCCATGCAGAAAGAAAACGAATGGTTCCCATGCTGCTTGCAGATGCCTCCTTTGGGGAAGCGCTCATTGCAAGCGGGGAGAGGGTCTTCCAAGGAGGTCTCACAGTTGATGGAATCAAGCTGCAGCACCTCCGACTTCGAAAGGCCTTCTAAAAGTGCTCAGAGACCTTTTAAAGCCAAGGTCTGGCACCTGCAAGTAATCCTTGCTGCAATAAACGATGTCTTGTTAGACCTGCAGCAGTGAGGAGGCCACCCACGAGTCAACCCACCAGGTTCACCTGGCATGGTTCAGGAGTTGCGTGGAGCACGCCGAAATGCTGGGAAATTCACGAGGGCCTCTCCAAATAGGCTTAGAGAGGCCCTTAACAAGCATTTAAGGAAGTTAAATAGCGCAATGGCCAGCTGGAGGTGGGAGCGTTTCCCGACCTCCAAAACCTTGCACCGGCAAAATCCCATGGAAGCGGGTTGGAGGCGGGTTCCAAACCTGACCTCTTTGAATCTGATTTTCCCGCCTTTCCCGCCTCCAAACCCGCCTCCTCTGACGTCAGAAAATCGCCCCCTATGTTTCCAATTTCTGTGCATCCCTCACCTGCACATAGTCCAGCTGATTCATCCCTTCCCTTTCTATACTTTCTATCTCCAACAGTGGGGTTTGTTTAACATGTATTACAAGCCCCCTGATACCCACAATTACCTGGAGTGTGCTTCTTCCTACCTGTTCTCTATCTCTGTCCACTCTGCTCTGACAGCTCGACTTTCTGCACCAAAGCTTCTAAAATCTCCTTTTTCCTCAGCTGCTGATTCATTCTGCTGTGGTCAACAAGGCCCTTGAACGGGTCTGTACCATTTCCTGTGTTTCTGCCTGATCCTCTGCCCCTTCCTCTCACAACATGGTCCTCACTTTTCACTCTAACTGCATTATTGTGAGAACATTTCATACTTTTCAATCATTAAAACCCTTTTATCAGAATCCAACCATTCTCACTTTGATTTTTGTGGAAATCAATTCTGTTATGTTTATCAGAAGGGCACATTTTGGTAAAATGTATAGTTCTGTAGTCTAACCATACAATGAAGAAGATTAATAGCTTCAATTTTCACTTTTGTAAATGCTCATCTGTTAATTGTAAATGTGAAAAGATCCATCGATCATCTTGTAATATATACAGATTGTAAAACAGAGTACATTATTTCTCAGCAAAATGCTGTCTTCCTGTCAGCTAATACCATTACAGTAATGGCTTAGTATCATCATGTTGTAAAACAGCCTTTTCCTCTCGCAGAGCAGTATGGAAAAAATTGACATCCATAAAGGCAGTAATAATTGGTGACACAAAATGCAGTGGGATGGTTCTGAAAGTTAAAACCAAACAACCGCAATCACTTGATATTCTAGTAAAAAGCTGGTACAGGCACAATGGGCTGAATTGCCTCCGTCTGTGCTGCAGATTTTTAAACTTGTAAACTTCTCTGGTCAATATATAATTTAAAATACGTCCATACTTGTTTGTCTTCTATAATTTATTAATAAATTACTCTGTAAATTCAGGAATCATTTTATTATTTGAAATCAGAAGAGGCAAGTTTCCTTTACCTCCATATGTATAAACTATTTAACGATCTGTATGGTTGAATGAAAGTTAAATGTGTTCTGCAATCTAATATTGAATTGACAGAGCTAAGTAGACTTGATGAGGAAGCAAGTGCATAAATGAATAGGGCAGGACATTCAAAGTCATGTCTGTTTTGAGAACAGATGAGAACTATTCTTTGTGCTGTGAAACAAACTAAAGCCAAATGTAGGCAAATGTTGTGATCGTGCATGAATTTTAAGCTCTTTATATGAATACTATAATAAAGAGAGGATCTCCTTTCCTTGAATTGTGTGCCCTTGTAAAAGATGTGTCCTTTCTTTCCCTTATTTCTATATATTGTATTTTTGTTTAAATGTAAATATAATTGTAAATTTCTTTTGGATTCCGAATGTGTTACCTTGCAAAATTATTTTCATATCAAGTACTATGGTGCATTTATTCTTATTTATACAACATTGGACCAGATTTTGCTGTGAGCAGTGAACAAATGGCACCCGCCATTTGTTAGACTTGCACTTGTCCATTGGATTTCTATGGGATTTTGCATGGCAAGTTGCTGTCAGCGGGACATCCAAACAACGCAGCACCCTCTACAGGGCATCTGGGAGCTGTGTGAACAGGGAAAGCCACTGTGTATCTCCTAAACCAATCAGATTGATGAATCGTTAATGAGCAGCGCAGAGTCTGAAACAGGAAGTGCAAGTTAGAATAGTGAATTCAATGTCAAATCAGGTACAGAAAGCAAAATAAAGAGAGGAAAAGAACAATTGTATTATGAGATAATGATAAAAGAGGAAGAAAATGTAAAGAATTTTTTTAAATAAAAATTTTATCTACAGCAATAATTAAAATCTGAAGGAACGAGACTTCACCCTTATAAAAGTAAATTTTCAGTGCCTGTGAGGTTGTTTGACAGTAATTAAGACCTGCCACGCCATTAAAAAGGTATGTAGACTGGAATGGACAAGTCCGAACTTTGTGTGGTGAGTTTAGTCCATTTCTACAACGTCAGTACAGGAACTTCATATTGTTCAATACATTTAAAATGGGAGCGAGATAGCAAGTAGTTTACGGAGGAGGGCCACATCACGGACAGCAACCTCCGGATTTTTGCGTTTAACTGCGCATCTCTGCTCGGCAGAAGTTGCTCTCCGATTCGTGCATAAATAATTTGCAATTAGCCTCACCTTTCTTTTTATGGCAAAATATTGTAGGTTAACGTTATACGTTTGGTTCAAATATGTAATAAGTTAACGGTTTATGCACAGCAATCGCTACAGTATTTAGCTTCAATTCATAGTTAATTCATAATCAGCTTTTTTAACACCTCAATTAAAAGTAATTGTTCAGAAAGAAAACAATGATTTTATATGGAATTTGATCACAGACATTTAATATATTGCAAGTAGTTCACAGCAAACACTGCAGTGTTGTCCAGAGCAGTTTAAAGAAGCACTAAAGACTACTGGTACTGAATCAACATGTTGATCAGATCACTGAAACATTTATATCTTTGCAGGAATGATGATTAAGTGAGTTCAACAAGAGTGTACCATTCACACAGTAGCAAGGGGGCTTGGAAGCTACAACTCATTAGCATGACTGGGTCCAGGCCACATAAGCACCAGGATAGAATTTCTATAATGTCCCACACTAGAATTTTAAAACTATGAAAAAAGGAGTTAAATTACTTTTCTTTGACTGTGCCACTAGTGAAGAAAGATTGCAGCTAAAATCTAGACTATTCAGAACCTCCCAGGGGGATATTATTTGTTTCATGCACACATTGATTCATTTTGTAAATGGGACCTACATAGTTCATTCACATTTATGGTGCTTGTGAATTCTTGCTCACTGGGGATAAATTTTGTATTCCAGTGCTGGTCATTGAATATTTCTGTGTATGTTCCTCTTAAATATTGTAAATAAGGCAGATATGTATCTGAAAAAAGTTGCAGTTGGTCACAATCACTGTGCTTGGTGTCTGGTGTCATCTGTCGCTCAGCAGGTAGCACTCTTGCCTGAGTCAGAAGGTTGTGGGTTCAAGACCCACTCCAGAGACTTGAGCGCAAAAATCTAGGCTGACACTCCAGTGCAGTACTGAGGGAGTGCTGGACTGTCGGAGGTGCCGTCTTTCAGCTGAGACGTTAAACCGTGGCACCTTTTGTTCTCTCAGATAGACGTAAAAGATCCCATGGCAATATTTTGAAGAAGAGTGGGGGAGTTATCCTTAGTGTTCTGGCCAATATATATCTCTCAATCAACATCCCTAAAACAGATTATCTGGTCATTATCACATTGCTGTTTGTGGGAGCTTGCTGTGTGCGAATTGGCTGCTACATTACAACAGTGACTACACTTCAGAAAGTACTTCATTGGCTGTAAAGCACTTTGTGACGCCCTGAGGTCGTGACAGGTGCTATATAAATGCAGATCTTTCTTTTTTTGGGGGGGTGAAAAACCTGTTGAGACTTCCCATTGCTGTCTAACAACCCAACTGGAAAGTGTGTATGGACTTCTTCTGAAGATCGAAATCTCGCTCAGCTGTGATGTCTATTACAGTTCAATAAGCTGGTGGCACTCAGTCCAGACTCAGACATGAAAAATGACTATTTGAGCAAAGTTACAGAAGGCTTCTGACACTCATGAAACTTTACCCCAGCATCAGGTGTGCCTTCAGCAGAGATGGAGAGAGAATTGAAAGGAGAGGGGAGTCACAACAAATTAGTTATGTGTTTAACTGAAATGCATTATAGCATTAGAAGCAACGGCCGGTTGCCTCATATAAACTTTCTATTCCAAGTCCTTTGAGAATGCCATGGCTCTACTCTAAGGTTTCACTCAAAACTAGCAAGAGATACTTGCAAGTGACCAACCTCAGCTACTGACGTGACGGTTTTTACTTCAGTTCTAAATAGAGTTGCCAACTGTGGTTGGATGTTTCCCGGGAGATTTTGCCACATGACCTCCCACCTCCAACCACCCCACGCCCACTCTCACACATTTGGTGGCCCAACACATCCATCCTCATGATGCACCGCCTTACCCAGCCAATTGGAAAGCGAGCTGACTCATCGTTACCCAATTGGCTGATTCTTGACTGCCAATCAAACAGTCTTTTCTCTCCCATCTCTGATATTTTTATAACAAATAAATAAAATTGTTCAAAGAATTTAAAAACACACAATCATTTTTATTATCGCAATGATTTTTCGCTGAGTTTTTGTGCCCAGCAGTGTCCAGATCATCAATTTTCTCTTTGTGAGTTGCTAACACAAAAAAAAGAATGCAACCAGATAAAAGCAGAGAGTAGTTGCTCTGCACTGCACTGCAGATAAAAGCAGAGAGTAGTTGCTCTGCACTGCACTGTCACTGCAGATAAAAGCAGAGAGTACTTGCTCTGCACTGCACTGTCACTGCAGATAAAAGCAGAGAGTACTTGCTCTGCACTGCACTGTCACTGCAGATAAAAGCAGAGAGTAGTTGCTCTGCACTGCACTGTCACTGCAGATAAAAGCAGAGAGTAGTTGCTCTGCACTGCACTGTCACTGCAGGGAGAGGTTTTTCTTTACCTTCAAGAAGTTGCAGACACACCTGGCTCAGGACCTTGCAAAAATCCTGTCTCAACATGGATTCTTCTGCCACACACCAGTCCCGACTCCCGCTCCATCCTTCAACATGTTGGAACTGCTCCAGGCATGCGCATTCGACAAATCCAGGCATTCGCACTCCACACACCCGGGTATTCACACTCCACACACCCAGACATTAACACTCCACACACCCGGGTATTCACACTCCACAAACCCGGGTATTCACACTCCACACACCCGGGTATTCACACTCCACACACCCGGGTATTCACACTCCGCACACCCGGGTATTCACACTCCACACACCCAGGTATTCACACTCCACACACCCAGACATTCACACTCCACACACCCAGACATTCACACTCCACACACCCAGGTATTCACATTCCGCTCACCCAGACATTCACACTCCGCACACCCAGACATTCACACTCCGCACACACAGACATTCACACTCCGCCCATCCAGACATTCATATTCCGCACACACAGACATTCACACTCCACACACCCAGGTATTCACACTCCACACACCCAGACATTCACACTCCGCACACCCGGGTATTCACACTCCACACACACAGACATTCACACTCCACACACCCGGGTATTCACACTCCACACACCCAGACATTCACACTCCGCACATCCGGGTATTCACACTCCACACACACAGACATTCACACTCCACACACCCGGGTATTCACACTCCACACACCCGGGTATTCACACTCCACACACCCGGGTATTCACACTCCACACACCCGGGTATTCACACTCCACACACCCGGGTATTCACACTCCGCACACCCAGACATTCACACTCCGCACACGCGGGTATTCACACTCCGCACACCCGGGTATTCACACTCTACACGCACAGACATTCACACTGAACACAGCCAGACATTCACACTCCGCACACCCAGACATTCACACTCCGCACACCCGGGTATTCACATTCCGCACACCCGGGTAATCACACTCCGCACACCCGGGTATTCATACTCCGCACACCTGGGAATTCACACTCCGCACACCCAGACATTCAAACTCCACACACCCGTGTATTCACACTCCGCACACCCAGACATTCACACTCCGCACAACCGGGTATTCACACTCCACACACCCAGACATTCGCACTCCACACACCCGGTTATTCATACTCCGCACACCGAGACATTCACACTCGGCACACCCGGGTATTCATACTCCGCACACCAAGACATTCACACTCCACACATCCGGGTATTCACACTCCGCACACCCGGTTATTCACACTCCGCACACACGAGTATTCACACTCCGCACACCCGGGTATTCACACTCCGCACACCCAGGTATTCACACTTCGCACACCAGGACATTCACACTCCGCACACCCAGACATTCACACTACCCACACCCAGATAATCACACTTCGCACACCCGGTTATTCACACTCCGCACACCCAGACATTCACACTCGGCACACCCGGTTATTTATACTCCGCACAGCCAGATATTCACACTCCGCACATCCGGTTATTCATACTCCGCACACACGGGTATTCACTCTTCGCACACCAGGACATTCACACTCCGCACACCCAGACATTCACACTACCCACACCCAGATAATCACACTTTGCACACCCGGTTATTCATACTCCGCACACCCAGACATTCACACTCGGCACACCTGGGATTTCACACTCCGCACACCCAGACATTCACACTCCACACACCCGGGTATTCATACTCCGCACACCCAGACATTCACACTCCGCTCACCCGGGTATTCACACTCCACACACCCTGGTATTCACACTCCGCACACCCGGGTATTCACACTCCGCACACCCGGGTATTCACACTCCGCACACCCGGGTAATAATAATCTGCACACCCTGACATTCACATTCCGCACAGCCAGACATTCACACTCAGCACACCCGGGTATGCACACTCCGCACACCCAGACATTCACACTCCGCACACCCAGACATTCACACTCCGCACACCCAGACATTCACACTCCGCACACACAGACATTCACACTCCGCACACCCAGACATTCACACTCCACAAAACCGTGTATTCACACTCCGCACACCCAGACATTCACACTCCACACACCCGGGTATTCACACTCCGCACACCCAGACTTTCACACTCCACAAACCAGGGTATTCACACTCCGCACACCCGGATATTCACACTCCACACACCCGGGTATTCACACTCCGCACACCCGGGTATTCACACTCCGCACACCCGGGTATTCACACTCCACACACCCGGGTATTCACACTCCGCACACCCGGGTATTCACACTCCACACACCCAGACATTCACACTCTACACACCCAGACATTCACACTCCACACACCCCCGGGAATTCTCACTCCACGCACCCTGGTATTCACACTCCGCACACCCAGACATTCACACTCTACACACCCAGACATTCACACTCCACACACCCCCGGGAATTCTCACTCCACGCACCCTGGTATTCACACTCCGCACACCCAGACATTTACACTCCACAAACCCAGACATGCACACCCGGGTATTCACACTCCGCACACCCGGGTATTCACACTCCACACACCTGGGTATTCACACTCCGTACACTCGGGTATTCACACTCCACACACCCAGACATTCACACTCTACACACCCAGACATTCACACTACACACACCCCCGGGAATTCTCACTCCACGCACCCTGGTATTCACACTCTGCACACCCAGACATTCACACTCCACACACCCGGGTATTCACACTGCACACACCCGGGTATTCACACTCTGCACACCCAGACATTCACATTCCGCACACCCGGGTATTCACACACCGCACACCCAGACATTCACCCTCCTCACACCCTGGTATTCACACTCCTCATGAAGGGATAATTACTAGTCCTAGCCCCTTTTGGGCTACCCCGGATCAAGCGTATTCCCCAGATGTTCACCTTCAACTATAGTTAGAGGTAGCCAAATCCTAAAGACGCTTAAATGGGTATAAAGGTCCAGACTATCTTACCTAAAGGAAAGGAACAGCCTGAAGATGTTACCGTCCTCCAGATAGCACTTTTAATAAGTTTAGCTAGACTGTAACGTTCCGGATATTATGAGGGTCAGAAAACTCCCCCAGAATTCTGCAACTCCTCAGCAAAGAGTGTACAGAGATTGAGTTTGCGAGTTTGATACAGAAGTACTATGTGAGACAATTCTAAAAATATATAGATTTATTAAAGAACCGACATGTAATTTACAGTTGGTGTTTCAATCGCAACATCAACAATTCCAAATACAAAAAGCTTTTACAATCTTATTATCAGAGATCCTTATTCTCAAATCTTAACTTCGTTACATCTTTACATTTCTTAGTCTATTCCAGGATATCAACCAAATTCAAATACAAGTACATTGATCCCCGAGACTCAGAGTTGAAGACTTACAGAGCTTGCCTCTGAAGCCTGAGAATCGCTTTGCCCCTTTACAATGAATCTGTCTTCCCATTTGAATGTCCAATTTTTATACCCTTTCTCAGTGGTATATCCTTTGAAGTTTTCTGCTGATGTAAGCTAATTATCTCTAGTCATTTTTCTGCTGATGCCTTCTATTCTTACAGTTAGTTCAGCTGGTAGCATTGCAGAATTGTGTCTCCACCCTAGGTGTTCGAATGTAACAGCACAAAAACAATGTGATGGGTGGTGCCTCCCCCACTTGATGCCATTCTTACCAAGGTCTTCTGTTTGTATCTTTTGCATTTAGAACACCTCAGCTGGTTGCACCATTGTCTTCTCAGTTACGTCAACTGGTTGTATTACAGACTCGTGTCTCCATGTTTCATTTGATGTTATATTTACGAAGGCATATGTTTCTTGTATTTTCTTTGATTCTTTCCGAAGTGTTGGTCTAAGACACTTTAACTGGGTATTCCATTGTGTTCTTTCCAAGGCTGCAGACTTTCAGGAACCTTTAACCTTTTGTTCCAACAAGGCTATTGTTTCAGTGTCAACAAATAATCTTATCTCAAAAGCCTGTATGCTGTTCACAGCTTTAGATGGTTGAGGCTTGCAGATTTTCAAGCCCAGTTTGTCATTTTTAATAAAGCCAAAATTCTTTCATAGGATGGTGTATTTTTCTGAATATGGCGTATTCCTTCACACTCACACCCGGGTATTCACACTCCACACACTCAGACATTCACACTCCACACACCCAGACATTCACACTCCACACACTCAGACAGTCACACTCCACACACCCAAACATTCACACTCCGCACACCCGGACATTCACTCTCCGCACACCCGGACATTCACTCTCCGCACACCCGGACATTCACTCTCCGCACACCCGGACATTCACTCTCCGCACACCCGGACATTCACTCTCCGCACACCCGGACATTCACTCTCCGCACACCCGGACATTCACACTCCACACACCCAGACATTCACACTCCGCACACAAGGGTATTCAAACTCCGCACACCCGGGTATTCAAACTCCGCACACCCGGGTATTCAAACTCCGCACACCCGGGTATTCACACTCCGCACACCAGGACATTCACACTACCCACACCCAGATATTCACACTACCCACACCCAGACATTCACACTCCGCACACCCGGACATTCACTCTCCACACACCCAGACATTCACACTCCACACACCCATTTATTGACACTCCACACACCCAGACATTCACACTCCACACACCCAGACATTCACACTCCACACACCCAGACATTCGCACTCCACACACCCAGACATTCGCACTCCACACACCCGGGTATTCCCACTCCGCACACCCGGGTATTCACACTCCGCAGACCCGGGTATTCCCACTCCGCACACACGGGTATTCACACTCCGCACACCCGGGTATTCACACTCCGCACACCCGGGTATTCACACTCCGCACACCCGGGTATTCACACTCCGCACACCAGGACTTTCACACTCCGCACACCCGGGTATTCACATTCCGCACACCCGGGTAATCACACTCCGCACACCTGGGAATTCACGCTCCGCACACCCAGACATTCAAACTCCACACACCCGTGTATTCACACTCCACACACCCAGACATTCACACTCGGCACACCCGGGTATTCATAATCCGCACACCCAGACATTCACACTCCACACACCCAGACATTCACACACCGCACACCCGGGTATTCACACTCCGCACACCCGGTTTTTCATACTCCGCACACCCAGATATTCACACTCCGCACACCCGGTTATTCATACTCCGCACACCTAGACATTCATACTTCGCACACCCGGGTATTCACACTCCGCACACCCGGGTATTCACACTCCGCACACCCGGGTATTCACACTCCGCACACCCGGGTATTCACACTGCGCACGTCAGGACATTCACACTCCGCACACCCAGACATTCACACTACCCACACCCAGATATTCACACTCCGCACACCCGGTTATTCATACTCCGCACACCCAGACATTCACAATCGATACACACCTGGGAATTCACACTCCACACTCCCTGTTATTCAAACTCCACACACCCGGGTATTCACACTCCGCACACCCAGGTATTCACTCTCCGCACACCCGGGTATTCACACTCCGCACCCCCGGGTATTCACACTCCACACACCCGGGTATTCACACTCCGCACACTCGGGTATTCACACTCCACACACCCAGACATTCACACTCCACACACCCCCGGGAATTCTCACTCCACGCACCCTGGTATTCACACTTCGCACACCCAGACATTCATACTCCACACACCCAGACATGCACACCCGGGTATTCACACTCCCCACACCCGGGTATTCACACTCAGCACACCCAGACATTCACACTCCACACACCCGGGTATTCACACTGCAGACACCCGGGTATTCACACTCCACACACCCGGGTATTCACACTCAACTCACCCAGATATTGACACTTCGCACACCCAGACATTCACACTCCACACACCCGGGTATTCACACTCCGCACACCCAGACATTCACACTCCGCACACCCGGGTATTCAAACTCCACACACCCAGACATTCACACTCCGCACACCCGGGTATTCAAACTCCACACACCCAGACATTCACACTCCACACACCCGGGTATTCAAACTCCGCACATCCTGACATTCACGCTCCACACACACTGACATTCACACTCCACAGACCCGTGTATTCACACTCCGCAAACCCGGGTATTCACTCTCCACACACCCAGGTATTCACTCTCCACACACCCAGGTATTCACATTCCGCACACCCGGACATTCACACTCCACACACCCATTTATTGACACTCCACACACCCAGACATTCACACTCCACAAACCCAGACATTCACACTCCACACACACAGACATTCACATTCCACACACCCAGACATTCACACTCCACACACCCAGACATTCACACTCCACACACCCAGACATTCACACTCCACACACCCAGACATTCACACTCCACACACCCAGACATTCACACTCCACACACCCAGACATTCGCACTCCACACACCCGGGTATTCCCACTCCGCACACCCGGGTATTCACACTCCGCACACCCGGGTATTCCCACTCCGCACACCCGGGTATTCACACTCCGCACACCCGGGTATTCACACTCCGCACACCCGGGTATTCACACTCCGCACACCCAGGTATTCAAACTCCGCACTCCCGGGTATTCACACTCCACACACCCGGGTATTCACACTCCACACACCCAGACATTCGCACTCCACACACCCGGGTATTCACACTCCACACACCCAGACATTCACACTCCGCACACCCGGGTATTCACACTCCGCACACCCTGGTATTCACACTCCGCACACCCGGGTATTCACACTTCGCACACCAGGACTTTCACACTCCGCACACCCAGACATTCACACTACCCACACCCAGATATTCACACTCCGCACACCCGGACATTCACACTCCGCACACCCGGACATTCACACTCCGCACACCCGGGTATTCACACTCCACACACCCGGGTATTCACATTCCGCACACCCGGGTAATCACACTCCGCACACCTGGGAATTCACGCTCCGCACACCCAGACATTCAAACTCCACATACCCGTGTATTCACACTCCACACACCCAGACATTCGCACTCCACACACCCGGTTATTCATACTCCGCACACCGAGACATTCACACTCCACACACCCGGGTATTCACACTCCACACACCCAGACATTCACACTCCGCACACCCGGGTATTCACACTCCGCACACCCTGGTATTCACACTCCGCACACCCGGGTATTCACACTTCGCACACCAGGACTTTCACACTCCGCACACCCAGACATTCACACTACCCACACCCAGATATTCACACTCCGCACACCCGGACATTCACACTCCGCACACCCGGACATTCACACTCCGCACACCCGGGTATTCACACTCCACACACCCGGGTAATCACACTCCGCACACCTGGGAATTCACGCTCCGCACACCCAGACATTCAAACTCCACATACCCGTGTATTCACACTCCACACACCCAGACATTCGCACTCCACACACCCGGTTATTCATACTCCGCACACCGAGACATTCACACTCGGCACACCCGGGTATTCATAATCCGCACACCCAGACATTCACACTCCACACACCCAGACATTCACACACCGCACACCCAGGTATTCACACTCCGCACACCCGGTTATTCACACTCCGCACACCCAGACATTCAAACTTGGCACACCCGGCTTTTCATACTCCGCACACCCAGATATTCACACTCCGCACACCCGGTTATTCATACTCCGCACACCCAGACATTCATACTTCGCACACCCGGGTATTCACACTCCGCACACCCGGGTAATCACACTCCGCACATCTGGGAATTCACGCTCCGCACACCCAGACATTCAAACTCCACACACCCGTGTATTCACACTCCACACACCCAGACATTCGCACTCCACACACCCGGTTATTCATACTCCGCACACCGAGACATTCACACTCGGCACACCCGGGTATTCATAATCCGCACACCCAGACATTCACACTCCACACACCCAGACATTCACACACCGCACACCCGGGTATTCACACTCCGCACACCCGGTTATTCATACTCCGCACACCCAGACATTCAAACTTGGCACACCCGGTTTTTCATACTCCGCACACCCAGATATTCACACTCCGCACACCCGGTTATTCATACTCCGCACACCCAGACATTCATACTTCGCACACCCGGGTATTCACACTCCGCACACCCGGGTATTCACACTCCGCACACCCGGGTATTCACACTCCGCACACCCGGGTATTCACACTGCGCACGTCAGGACATTCACACTCCGCACACCCAGACATTCACACTACCCACACCCAGATATTCACACTCCGCACACCCGGTTATTCATACTCCGCACACCCAGACATTCACAATCGATACACACCTGGGAATTCACACTCCACACTCCCTGTTATTCAAACTCCACACACCCGGGTATTCACACTCCGCACACCCAGGTATTCACTCTCCGCACACCCGGGTATTCACACTCCGCACCCCCGGGTATTCACACTCCACACACCCGGGTATTCACACTCCGCACACTCGGGTATTCACACTCCACACACCCAGACATTCACACTCCACACACCCCCGGGAATTCTCACTCCACGCACCCTGGTATTCACACTTCGCACACCCAGACATTCATACTCCACACACCCAGACATGCACACCCGGGTATTCACACTCCCCACACCCGGGTATTCACACTCAGCACACCCAGACATTCACACTCCACACACCCGGGTATTCACACTGCAGACACCCGGGTATTCACACTCCACACACCCGGGTATTCACACTCAACTCACCCAGATATTGACACTTCGCACACCCAGACATTCACACTCCACACACCCGGGTATTCACACTCCGCACACCCAGACATTCACACTCCGCACACCCGGGTATTCAAACTCCACACACCCAGACATTCACACTCCGCACACCCGGGTATTCAAACTCCACACACCCAGACATTCACACTCCACACACCCGGGTATTCAAACTCCGCACATCCTGACATTCACGCTCCACACACACTGACATTCACACTCCACAGACCCGTGTATTCACACTCCGCAAACCCGGGTATTCACTCTCCACACACCCAGGTATTCACTCTCCACACACCCAGGTATTCACATTCCGCACACCCGGACATTCACACTCCACACACCCATTTATTGACACTCCACACACCCAGACATTCACACTCCACAAACCCAGACATTCACACTCCACACACACAGACATTCACATTCCACACACCCAGACATTCACACTCCACACACCCAGACATTCACACTCCACACACCCAGACATTCACACTCCACACACCCAGACATTCACACTCCACACACCCAGACATTCACACTCCACACACCCAGACATTCGCACTCCACACACCCGGGTATTCCCACTCCGCACACCCGGGTATTCACACTCCGCACACCCGGGTATTCCCACTCCGCACACCCGGGTATTCACACTCCGCACACCCGGGTATTCACACTCCGCACACCCGGGTATTCACACTCCGCACACCCAGGTATTCAAACTCCGCACTCCCGGGTATTCACACTCCACACACCCGGGTATTCACACTCCACACACCCAGACATTCGCACTCCACACACCCGGGTATTCACACTCCACACACCCAGACATTCACACTCCGCACACCCGGGTATTCACACTCCGCACACCCTGGTATTCACACTCCGCACACCCGGGTATTCACACTTCGCACACCAGGACTTTCACACTCCGCACACCCAGACATTCACACTACCCACACCCAGATATTCACACTCCGCACACCCGGACATTCACACTCCGCACACCCGGACATTCACACTCCGCACACCCGGGTATTCACACTCCACACACCCGGGTATTCACATTCCGCACACCCGGGTAATCACACTCCGCACACCTGGGAATTCACGCTCCGCACACCCAGACATTCAAACTCCACATACCCGTGTATTCACACTCCACACACCCAGACATTCGCACTCCACACACCCGGTTATTCATACTCCGCACACCGAGACATTCACACTCGGCACACCCGGGTATTCATAATCCGCACACCCAGACATTCACACTCCACACACCCAGACATTCACACACCGCACACCCAGGTATTCACACTCCGCACACCCGGTTATTCACACTCCGCACACCCAGACATTCAAACTTGGCACACCCGGCTTTTCATACTCCGCACACCCAGATATTCACACTCCGCACACCCGGTTATTCATACTCCGCACACCCAGACATTCATACTTCGCACACCCGGGTATTCACACTCCGCACACCCGGGTATTCACACTCCGCACACCAGGACATTCACACTCCGCACACCCAGACATTCACACTACCCACACCCAGATATTCACACTCCGCACACCCGGTTATTCATACTCCACACACCCAGACATTCACAATCGATACACACCTGGGAATTCACACTCCACACTCCCTGTTATTCAAACTCCACACACCCGGGTATTCACACTCCGCACACCCAGGTATTCACTCTCCGCACACCCGGGTATTCACACTCCGCACACCCGGGTATTCACACTCCGCACACCCGGGTATTCACACTCCACACACCCGGGTATTCACACTCCACACACCCGGGTATTCACACTCCGCACACTCGGGTATTCACACTCCACACACCCAGACATTCACACTCTACACACCCAGACATTCACACTCCACACACCCCCGGGAATTCTCACTCCACGCACCCTGGTATTCACACTTCGCACACCCAGACATTCACACTCCACACACCCAGACATGCACACCCGGGTATTCACACTCCCCACACCCGGGTATTCACACTCAGCACACCCAGACATTCACACTCCACACACCCGGGTATTCACACTGCAGACACCCGGGTATTCACACTCCACACACCCGGGTATTCACACTCAACTCACCCAGATATTGACACTTCGCACACCCAGACATTCACACTCCACACACCCGGGTATTCACACTCCGCACACCCAGACATTCACACTCCGCACACCCGGGTATTCAAACTCCACACACCCAGACATTCACACTCCGCACACCTGGGTATTCAAACTCCACACACCCAGACATTCACACTCCACACACCCGGGTATTCAAACTCCGCACATCCTGACATTCACACTCCACACACACTGACATTCACACTCCACAAACCCGTGTATTCACACTCCGCAAACCCGGGTATTCACTCTCCACACACCCAGGTATTCACTCTCCACACACCCAGGTATTCACATTCCGCACACCCGGACATTCACACTCCGCACACCCGGACATTCACACTCCGCACACCCGTACATTCATACTCCGCACACCCAGACATTCACACTCCACACACCCGGGTATTCACACTCCGCACACCCAAACATTCACACTCCGCACACCCAGACATTCACACTCCGCACACCCGGGCATTCACACTCCGCACACCCGGTTATTCATACTCCGCACACCCAGACATTCAAACTCGGCACACCCGGTTATTCATACTCTGCACACCCAGATATTCACACTCCGCACACCCGGTTATTCATACTCCGCACACCCAGACATTCACACTCGACACACCTGGCTATTCACACTCCGCACACCAGGACATTCACACTCCGCACACCCAGACATTCACACTACCCACACCCAGATATTCACACTCCGCACACCCGGTTATTCATACTCCGCACACCCAGACATTCACACTCGGCACACCTGGGAATTCACAGTCCGCACACCCAGACATTCACACTCCACACACCCGGGTATTCACACTCCACACACCCGGGTAATCATACTCCACACACCCAGGTATTCACACTCCACACACCCGGGTATTCATACTCCGCACACCCAGACATTCACACTCCGCTCACCCGGGTATTCACACTCCACACACCCGGGTATTCACACTCCGCACACCCGGGTATTCACTCTCCGCACACCCGGGTATTCACTCTCCGCACACCCGGGTATTCACTCTCCACACACCCGGACATTCACACTCCACACACCCGGACATTCACACTCCACACACCCAGACATTCACACTCCGCACACCCGGGTATTCACACTCCACACACCCGGGTATTCACACTCCGCACACCCGGGTATTCACACTCCGCACACCCGGGTATTCACACTCCACACTCCCTGGTAATCACACTCTGCACACCCGGGTATTGATACTCCGTGTCGTAAGAATGAGCCTTACGCGTGGTGAACTTAAAGTAAGCTTTAATCAACTAAAAAGGTGCTACATACAAAAGAGGTCTTACTCTATGCCTCTCCAGGATCCAACTGCTCAGTCCAGTATTTATCCTGGACTAATCACAGGAAGTGATGCAATAAAGTTTGAGTCACAGGAAGCTGTATTGTGTTACCACATTCTCCCCCCCCAAAAGTTTAGGAGGCCGGGGTGCTCCCTCCATTTCGTAGCCGCCGGACGAGGGAGAGCCGCACCCGTTTGGGTTCTCGTAGCGGTAGAGGGCCCCTAGCCCGTTTACCCGCCGCGGGCCGTGGACCAGAGTCCGAGTGATCCAGCCCGCTCTGTGAGGGGTCAGGACGATCCTGACTGTGTACTGGTGCCCGAATGGGTGTCGGACAGGGCTGTGGCAGATCCGTTTCCGAGCGTATGGTACGGGGTGGATCGTGGCTGCGCGTGCGAGCCCCGACGGGCTCATAGTCAGTCTGCCCCAGGTCGGCACGCTGGAGTGAGGTGCCAGCCGGCGTCAGATCCAGATCGTGATGAGAGGCACCTGGCGAGCCCAGAGATGTGCCTGGTACAATATCATCCCCTGGTGTCCCTCTATGTTTCGGCGGGCAGGGAGCCAGATCCCGCAATGACACGGTAGATTCCCGACCGTCGGGATACCGAATATAGGCGTAGGTAGGGTTGACGTCAGTGAGCTCAACCTCATCTACCAGGGGGTCATTCTTAGACGCCCGGACATATCTTCGGAGTAGCACTGGTCCCGGTGCAGTCAGCCACGACGGGAGAGATATCCCATAGGATGAGCGACGCTGAAATCGGAAGAACCGTTCATGAGGCGTCGTATTTGTGGCGGTCGAAAGGAGGGACCGTGTGGAGTGTAATGCGTCTGGAAGTACTGCTTCCCATTGCTGGTTGGGTAGGCCCCGAGATCTCAAAGCCAGACGTACCGCATTCCAGATGATAGCGTTAAAACGCTCGACTTGCCCATTCCCGACCGGATGATAAGGCGTCGTTCTGCTGGCAGCAATACCCCGTTCCGAGAGATAGGCCTTGAGTTCTCCTGACATAAAAGAAGGGCCCCGATCCGAATGAACATAGGATGCCATGCCACAGAAAGCAAATACCTGCTCAAGGCAGCTGATAACCGTGGTCGTCAGCATATTGGGGCAGGGAAAGGCAAACGGAAAACGGGAATACTCATCGACCATGGTCAATAGATAAGTGTTGCGAGTTGAAGAGGGCAACGGCCCCTTAAAATCGATGCTAAGCCGTTGCATTGGCTGGGTCGCATGTATGAGTATACCACCCGAGGGGCGGAAAAACTGAGGTTTCAATTCCGCACAGACTCTGCAGTCCGAGCACATCTTCTTTACATCCCCGGTAGAGAATGGGAGATTTCGGGACCGCACGAAGTGTAGCATGCGAGTAACGCCCGGATGACACAACCCATCATGGATGTCTACGAGCGTAGAGGGTGCCATGGCGGAGCAGAATGCTCGTGTGAGGGTATCCGGAGCCACATTCTCCTTGCCAGGTCGATAGTGGATGGTGTAACCAAAAGAGGCCAATTCCAGCCGCCAAAGCTGGATTTTATTATTTTTAATTTTGGTCCGTTTTCGATTATCGAGCATGAAGGCGACCGATCGCTGGTCCGTGATTAAGGTAAAGTGCTGGCGAGCTAGGAGATGAGTCCACTTCCGTACTGCCTCTATGATGGCTGTAGCTTCTTTCTCGACTGGAGGATAATGTAGCTCAGCCCCTTGAAAAGTCCTGGACAAAAATGCCACCGGACGACCTTCCTGATTCAGAGTGGCCGAGATCGCCACCTCCGAGGCATCACACTCAACAACAAAAGGAAGACTCTCATCGATGGAGTGAAGAGCCGCTTTCTCCAACTGTTTTTTCAGGAGGTTAAAGGCTGCAACAGCCGCTGTGTCTAGTGGGAATGTGCTGGCCTTCAGTAGAGGTTGGATTTGGTCCGAGAAGTTAGGAATCCATTTAGCATAGTATGCAAACAGGCCGAGGGCCCGGCGCAAGGAGGCCGGATTCTTAGGTGGCGGGAGCTCTTGGAGTGGGCGAAGCCTTTCAGGGTCAGGTTTAATGATGCCATTGCCCACACAATAGCCAAGGATGTTGATGGTTGGTTGTGACTCAATGGATTTAGCCGCATTTAATGTCAAATTACGGTGCTGGAGTGCATCCCAAAATCGTTGGAGATTGGCGTCATGTTCCCGCTGATTGCGACCTGCGACAGTAATATTGTCCAGATAAGGAAACGTATCCTTCAAGTCTTCCTGTTTGACCAGGTCATCCATTGCTCGCTGGAAGACAGCCACTCCATTAGTGACCCCAAAGGGGAGGCGACAAAATTGATACAGCCGTCCATTGGCTTCAAAGGCCGTATACTGCTTGTCTGAGACCTTCAAGGGTACCTGATGATAGGCACTTTTCAGATCATATGTTGAGAACACCGTGTACTCAGCCAGTTTATTAACCATATCATCGATGCGCGGCAATGGGTATGCGTCCAAGTCCGTATATTGATTGATGGTCTGTGAATAGTCAATGCACAGCCGTTTCTTGTGAGGTTGTAGAGGGTTCTTAACAATAACGACCTGGGCGCGCCATGGCGACGAACAAGGCTCGATGATATCCTCTGCTAAAAGCCGAGAAATCTCAGCCGCAATAAAAGACTGGTCTTCCTGACTGAAACGTCGTGACTTTGTTATAATCGGTTTGCATCGAGGAGGGATACTGGTAAACAGTGAGGGTTCATCCAGTGAAGCTGCTGACAATGCACAGAACGGTAATCGAGGTCGTATATTAGAAATAGTGAGTTCAGGTTTAGATCCGCCGAACTCAATGGTGAGCTTCTTATGCTGCTTTTGAAAATCCAGCCCTAAGATA
This sequence comes from Squalus acanthias, assembly GCA_030390025.1. Lineage (NCBI taxonomy): Eukaryota > Metazoa > Chordata > Chondrichthyes > Squaliformes > Squalidae > Squalus > Squalus acanthias. Next base: position 59,034,347 of record CM059431.1, on the reverse strand, counting down.
AGATCACTACATAAGTCCTTGAGCACCGAAAGCCGGGTGGAGGGATACCTGTGACCATTAAGTGTTATTTCAACCATACAAAAGCCAGAAATTCTGGTATTAAGTGATGACTGAGCCATCGCAATTGCCTGGTCCGATGGGAAAACATGTAGCTTTAACTCTGCAACAATCTGTTCCCTAATGAAACTATCAGTGCTACCTGAGTCAATTAAGGCATCTAAAGTATGTCCATTAATTGATGCTTTTGTAGCTGCATGGAATAGGTTCTGAGGACAAGCAGCTGTAATTGGTGTCGTTGCACAAAGAGTGGCTGAAACTCTAGGTGTGTTTCTTCGAGAGAAAACCCGAGAGGAAGCACGATAGATTTTAGCCGGAACATCTTGATAGGCCCTTACCGGGGCAGTTTGGTAGGACTTAGCTTGATAAGCCCTCGTAGAGGCTCTTGATAGGCAAACCTTTGCAAAATGACCCTTTTTGTTGCAATGACTGCAAAACGCATTGCGAGCAGGGCAGAATTTCCGAGGGTGAAACTCATCACCACAAAAGAAGCATTTCTTAGATTGCCAAGAGGCTGCCACAGTGGGGTCATCATCCTCTTCATCAGTGAAGTCATCAGATTGATCGTCAGGGATAAAGACCTCCCTAATAGAGTTCACCTGTGGCCTCTTAAATTGCCTGACTGTAGTTAAGGCAGTAGACCGAGGTCTGGGCACTGTATAAAGGTCTGCGTTTCTTTTTGCCAGATCTAGAGAGCAAGCCATGTCATAAGCTCTCTGAAGCTCAAGTGTCTTACTTTCCAGTAGACGCTGGCGTATAAATGGGGAGGCAAGCCCGCAGATGAAAGCATCACGGATCATTTCTTCACGGTACAGCTCAGCTGAGGCCGCCTGAAAGTTACAGTCCATACTAAGTCTGCGAAGCTCTTGGAGGAATTTATCAATGGATTCCTCCGGCCCTTGTTGGGCTGTAGCTAGTAGATGTCTGGCATGGACCTCATTCGGTGTCTTAGTATATAATCTTTTAAGCGTCCGAATTGCCTCCTCGTAACTGCCCCATTCCTCAACATACTGAAATACATTCGGAGTGACACAGTTGATGAGTATCCGCAACTTTGTGTCATCATCAGCCTTGCAATATTCGAGAAAATTGTCAAACGTGCGATACCAGTGTTTCCACACCTTACCGGCTGCTGGGGTGTTTGGGTCCAAGTCAAGACGCGATGGTTTAAGAATGTTTTCCATGATGGGTGATTCCCTGGATCCTTAGTTCCGAGTTCGTCCAAAAAGTTTGAGTGCGAAGTTTTTCAAAGTTGATTAAATTGTCGTAAGAATGAGCCTTACGCGTGGTGAACTTAAAGTAAGCTTTAATCAACTAAAAAGGTGCTACATACAAAAGAGGTCTTACTCTATGCCTCTCCAGGATCTAACTGCTCAGTCCAGTATTTATCCTGGACTAATCACAGGAAGTGATGCAATAAAGTTTGAGTCACAGGAAGCTGTATTGTGTTACCACACTCCGCACACCTTGACATTCACACTCCGCACAGCCAGACATTCACACTCAGCACACCCGGGTATTCACACTACGCACACCCAGACATTCACACTCCACACACCCAGACATTCACACTCCACACACCCAGACATTCACACTCCGCACACCCAGACATTCACACTCTACAAACCAGTGTATTCACACTCCGCACACCCAGACATTCACACTCCACAAACCCGGGTATTCACACTCCGCACACCCGGGAATTCACACTCCGTACACCCAGGTATTCACACTCCACACACCCGGGTATTCACACTCCGCACACCCAGACATTCAAACTCGGCACACCCGGTTATTCATACTCTGCACACCCAGATATTCACACTCCGCACACCCGGTTATTCATACTCCGCACACCCAGACATTCACACTCGACACACCTGGGTATTCACACTCCGCACACCAGGACATTCACACTCCGCACACCCAGACATTCACACTACCCACACCCAGATATTCACACTCCGCACACCCGGTTATTCATACTCCGCACACCCAGACATTCACACTCGGCACACCTGGGAATTCACAGTCCGCACACCCAGACATTCACACTCCACACACCCGGGTATTCACACTCCACACACCCGGGTATTCATACTCCACACATCAAGGTATTCACACTCCACACACCCGGGTATTCATACTCCGCACACCCAGACATTCACACTCCGCTCACCCGGGTATTCACACTCCACACACACTCAGACATTCAAACTCCACACTCCCTGGTATTCACACTCCGCACACCCGTGTATTCACACTCCACACACCCGGGTATTCACACTCCGCACACCCGGGTATTCACTCTCCACACACCCGGACATTCACACTCCACACACCCGGACATTCACACTCCACACACCCAGACATTCACACTCCGCACACCCGGGTATTCACACTCCACACACCCGGGTATTCACACTCCGCACACCCGGGTATTCACACTCCGCACACTCAGACATTCACACTCCACACTCCCTGGTAATCACACTCTGCACACCCGGGTATTCACACTCCGCACACCCGGGTATTCACACTCCACACACCCGGGTATTCACACTCCACACACCCGGGTATTCACACTCCACACACCCAGGTATTCACACTCCTCACACCCGGGTATTCACACTCCGCACACTCGGGTATTCATACTCCACACACCCAGACATTCACACTCCACACACCCCCGGGAATTCTCACTCCACGCACCCTGGTATTCACACTCCGCACACCCAGACATTCACACTCCACACACCCAGACATGCACACCCGTGTATTCACAATCCACACACCCGGGTATTCACACTCTGCACACCCAGACATTCACACTCCACACACCCGGGTATTCACACTCCGCACACCCGGGTATTCACACACCGCACACCCAGACATTCACCCTCCTCACACCCTCGTATTCACACTCCTCATGAAGGGATAATTACTTGTCCTAGCCCCTTTTGGGCTACCCCGGATCAAGCGTATTCCCCAGATGTTCACCTTCAACTATAGTTAGAGTAAGCCGAATCCTAAAGACGCTTAAATGGGTATAAAGGTCCAGACTATCTTTCCTAAAGGAAAGGAACAGCCTGAAGATGTTACCGTCCTCCAGATAGCACTTTTAATAAGTTTAGCTAGACTGTAACGTTCCGGATATTATGAGGGTCAGAAAACTCCCCCAGAATTCTGCAACTCCTCAGCAAAGAGTGTACAGAGATTGAGTTTGCGAGTTTGATACAGAAGTACTATGTGAGACAATTCTAAAAATATATAGATTTATTAAAGAACCGACATGTAATTTACAGTTGGTGTTTCAATCGCAACATCAACAATTCCAATTACAAAAAGCTTTTACAATCTTATTATCAGAGATCCTTATTCTCAAATCTTAACTTCGTTACATCTTTACATTTCTTAGTCTATTCCAGGATATCCACCAAATTCAAATACAAGTACATTGATCCCCGAGACTCAGAGTTGAAGACTTACAGAGCTTGCCTCTGAAGCCTGAGAATCGCTTTGCCCCTTTACAGTGAATCTGTCTTCCCATTTGAATGTCCAATTTTTATACCCTTTCTCAGTGGTATATCCTTTGAAGTTTTCTGCTGATGTAAGCTAATTATCTCTAGTCATTTTTCTGCTGATGCCTTCTATTCTTACAGTTAGTTCAGCTGGTAGCATTGCAGAATTGTGTCTCCACCCTAGGTGTTCGAATGTAACAGCACAAAAACAATGTGATGGGTGGTGCCTCCCCCACTTGATGCCATTCTTACCAAGGTCTTCTGTTTGTATCTTTTGCATTTAGAACACCTCAGCTGGTTGCACCATTGTCTTCTCAGTTACGTCAACTGGTTGTATTACAGACTCGTGTCTCCATGTTTCATTTGATGTTATATTTACGAAGGCATATGTTTCTTGTATTTTCTTTGATTCTTTCCGAAGTGTTGGTCTAAGACACTTTAACTGGGTATTCCATTGTGTTCTTTCCAAGGCTGCAGACTTTCAGGAACCTTTAACCTTTTGTTCCAACAAGGCTATTGTTTCAGTATTAACAAATAATCTTATCTCAAAAGCCTGAATGCTGTTCACAGCTTTAGATGGTTGAGGCTTGCAGATTTTCAAGCCCAGTTTGTCATTTTTAATAAAGCCAAAATTCTTTCATAGGATGGTGTATTTTTCTGAATATGGCATATTCCTTCACACTCACACCCGGGTATTCACACTCCGCACACCCGGGTATTCACACTCCGCACACCCAGACATTCACACTCCACACACTCAGACATTCACACTCCACATACCTGGACATTCACACTCCGCACACCCGGACATTCACTCTCCACACACCCGGACATTCACTCTCCGCACACCCGGACATTCACTCTCCGCACACCCGGACATTCACTCTCCGCACACCCGGACATTCACTCTCCGCACACCCGGACATTCACACTCCACACACCCGGACATTCACTCTCCGCACACCCGGACATTCACACTCCGCACACCTGGACATTCACTCTCCGCACACCCGGACATTCACTCTCCACACACCCGGACATTCACTCTCCGCACACCCGGACATTCACTCTCCGCACACCCGGACATTCACTCTCCGCACACCCGGACATTCACTCTCCGCACACCCGGACATTCACACTCCGCACACCCGGACATTCACACTCCGCACACCCGGACATTCACACTCCGCACACCCGGACATTCACACTCCGCACACCCGTACATTCAGACTCCACACACCCAGACATTCACACTCCACACACCCGGGTATTCACACTCCGCACACCCGGACATTCACACTCCGCACACCCAGACATTCACACTCCGCACACCCGGGCATTCACACTCCGCACACCCGGTTATTCATACTCCGCACACCCAGACATTCAAACTCGGCACACCCGGTTATTCATACTCTGCACACCCAGATATTCACACTCCGCACACCCGGTTATTCATACTCCGCACACCCAGACATTCACACTCGGCACACCTGGGAATTCACACTCCACACTCCCTGTTATTCACACTCCGCACACCCGGGTATTCACACTCCACACACCTGGGTATTCACACTCCGCACACCCAGGTATTCACTCTCCGCACACCCGGGTATTCACACTCCGCACCCCCGGGTATTCACACTCCACACACCCGGGTATTCACACTCCGCACACTCGGGTATTCACACTCCACACACCCAGACATTCACACTCTACACACCCAGACATTCACACTCCACACACCCCCGGGAATTCTCACTCCACGCACCCTGGTATTCACACTTCGCACACCCAGACATTCACACTCCACACACCCAGACATGCACACCCGGGTATTCACACTCCCCACACCCGGGTATTCACACTCTGCACACCCAGACATTCACACTCCACACACCCGGGTATTCACACTGCACACACCCGGGTATTCACACTCCACACACCCGGGTATTCAAACTCCACATACCCAGACATTCACACTCCGCACACCGAGACATTCACACTCCGCACACCCGGGTATTCAAACTCCACACACCCAGACATTCACACTCCGCACACCCGGGTATTCACACTCCGCACACCCGGGTATTCAGACTCTGCACACCCAGACATTCACACTCCGCACACCCGGGTATTCAAACTCCACACACCCAGACATTCACACTCCACACACCCGGGTATTCAAACTCCACACACACGGACATTCACACTCCACAAACCCGTGTATTCACACTCCGCAAACCCGGGTATTCACTCTCCACACACCCAGGTATTCACTCTCCACACACCCAGGTATTCACACTCCGCACACCCGGACATTCACACTCCGCACACGTACATTCACACTCCGCACACCCGTACATTCATACTCCGCACACCCAGACATTCACACTCCACACACCCGGGTATTCACACTCCGCACACCCAGACATTCACACTCCGCACACCCAGACATTCACACTCCGCACACCCGGGCATTCACACTCCGCACACCCGGTTATTCATACTCCGCACACCCAGACATTCAATCTCGGCACACCCGGTTATTCATGCACCGCACACCCAGATATTCACACTCCGCACACCCGGTTATTCATACTCCGCACACCCAGACATTCACACTCGACACACCTGGGTATTCACACTTCGCACACCCGGGGAGTCACACTCCGCACACCCGGGTATTCACACTCCGCACACCCGGGTATTCACACTCCGCATACCAGGACATTCACACTCGGCACACCTGGGAATTCACACTCCGCACACCCAGACATTCACACTCCGCACACCTGGTTATTCATACTCCGCACAGCCAGACATTCACACTCGGCACACCTGGGAATTCACACTCCGCACACCCAGACATTCACACTCCACACACCCGGGTATTCACACTCCACACACCCGGGTATTCATACTCCACACACCCAGGTATTCACACTCCACACACCCGGGTATTCATACTCCGCACACCCAGACATTCACACTCTGCTCACCCGGGTATTCACACTCCACACACACTCAGACATTCACACTCCACAATCCCTGGTATTCACACTCCGCACACCCGTGTATTCACACTCCACACACCCGGGTATTCACACTCCACACACCCGGGTATTCACTCTCCGCACACCCGGGCATTCAGTCTCCACACACCCGGACATTCACACTCCACACACCCGGACATTCACACTCCACACACCAGGTCATTCACACTCCGCACACCCGGGTATTCACACTCCGCACACCCGGGTATTCACACTCCGCACACCCGGGTATTCACACTCCGCACACCCGGGTATTCACACTCCACACTCCCTGGTAATCACACTCCGCACACTCAGACATTCACACTCCACACTCCCTGGAAATCACACTCCGCACACCCGGGTATTGATAATCCGCACACCTTGACATTCACACTCCGCACAGCCAGACATTCACACTCAGCACACCCGGGTATTCACACTACGCACACCCAGACATTCACACTCCACACACCCAGACATTCACACTCCACACACCCAGACATTCACACTCCGCACACCCAGACATTCACACTCTACAAACCCGTGTATTCACACTCCGCACACCCCGACATTCACACTCCACAAACCCGGGTATTCACACTCCGCACACCCGGGTATTCACACTCCGTACACCCAGGTATTCACACTCCACACACCCGGGTATTCACACTCCGCACACCCGGGTATTCACACTCCACACACCCGGGTATTCACACTCCGCACACCCGAGTATTCACACTCCACACACCCAGACATTCACACTCTACACACCCACCCAGACATTCACACTCCAGACACCCCTGGGAATTCTCACTCCACGCACCCTGGTATTCGCACTCCGCACACCCAGACATTCACACTCCACAAACCCAGACATGCACAACCGGGTATTCACACTCCGCACACCCGGGTATTCACACTCCGCTCACCCGGGTATTCACACTCCGCACACCCGGGCATTCACACTCCGCACACTCAGACATTCACACTCCACACACCCTAATATTAACACTCCACACACCCAGACATTCACTCTCCGCACACCCGGACATTCACTCTCCGTACACCCAGACATTCACTCTCCGCACACCCGGACATTCACTCTCCGCACACCCGGACATTCACACTCCGCACACCCGAACATTCACTCTCCGCACACCCGGACATTCACTCTCCGCACACCCGGACATTCACTCTCCGCACACCCGGACATTCACTCTCCGTACACCCGGACATTCACTCTCCGCACCCCCGGACATTCACTCTCCGCACACCCGGACATTCACACTCTGCACACCCGGACATTCACACTCCGCAGACCCGGACATTCACACTTCGCACACCCGGGTATTCACACTCCACACACCCGGGTATTCATACTCCACACACCCGGGTATTCACACTCCGCTCACCCGGGTATTCACACTCCACACACACTCAGACATTCACACTCCACACTCCCTGGTATTCACACTCCGGACACCCGTGTATTCACACTCCACACACCCGGGTATTCACACTCCGCACACCCGGGTATTCACTCTCCGCACACCCGGATATTCACACTCCGCACACCCGGGTATTCACTCTCCGCACACCCGGGTATTCACTCTCCACACACCCGGACATTCACACTCCACACACCCAGAGATTCACACTCCACACACCAGGTCATTCACACGCCGCACACCCGGGTATTCACACTCCGCACACCCGGGTATTCACACTCCGCACACCCGGGTATTCACACTCCGCACACCCGGGTATTGATAATCGGCACACCTTGACATTCACACTCCGCACAGCCAGACATTCACACTCAGCACACCCAGACATTCACACTCCGCACACCTAGACATTCACACTCTACAAACCCGTGTATTCACACTCCGCACACCCAGACATTCACACTCTACAAACCCGGGTATTCACACTCCGCACACCCGGGTATTCACACTCCGTACACCCAGGTATTCACACTCCACACACCCGGGTATTCACACTCAGCACACCCGAGTATTCACACTCCACACACCCAGACATTCACACTCTACACACCCAGACATTCACACTCCAGACACCCCTGGGAATTCTCACTCCACGCACCCTGGTATTCACACTCCGCACACCCAGACATTCACACTCCACACACCCAGACATGCACACCCGGGTATTCACACTCCACACACCCGGGTATTCACACTCTGCACACCCAGACATTCACACTCCACACGCCCGGGTATTCACACTGCACACACCCGGGTATTCACACTCTGCACACCCAGACATTCACACTCCGCACACCCGGATATTCACACACCGCACACCCAGACATTCACCCTCCTCTCACCCTGGTATTCACACTCCTCATGAAGGGGTAATTACTAGTCCTAGCCCCTTTTGGGCTACCCCGGATCAAGCGTATTCCCCAGATGTTCACCTTCAACTATAGTTAGAGGTAGCCGAATCCTAAAGACGCTTAAATGGGTATAAAGGTCCAGACCATCTTTCCTAAAGGAAAGGAACAGCCTGAAGATGTTACCGTCCTCCAGATAGCACTTTTAATAAGTTTAGCTAGACTGTAACGTTCCGGTTATTATGAGAGTCAGAAAACTCCCCCAGAATTCTGCAACTCCTCAGCAAAGAGTGTACAGAGATTGAGTTTGCGAGTTTGATACAGAAGTACTGTGTGAGACAATTCTAAAAATATATAGATTTATTAAAGAACCGACATGTAATTTACAGTTGGTGTTTCAATCGCAACATCAACAATTCCAAATACAAAAAGCTTTTACAATCTTATTATCAGAGATCCTTATTCTCAAATCTTAACTTCGTTACATCTTTACATTTCTTAGTCTATTCCAGGATATCCACCAAATTCAAATACAAGTACATTGATCCCCGAGACTCAGAGTTGAAGACTTACAGAGCTTGCCTCTGAAGCCTGAGAATCGCTTTGCCCCTTTACAGTGAATCTGTCTTCCCATTTGAATGTCCAATTTTTATACCCTTTCTCAGTGGTATATCCTTTGAAGTTTTCTGCTGATGTAAGCTAATTATCTCTAGTCATTTTTCTGCTGATGCCTTCTATTCTTACAGTTAGTTCAGCTGGTAGCATTGCAGAATTGTGTCTCCACCCTAGGTGTTCGAATGTAACAGCACAAAAACAATGTGATGGGTGGTGCCTCCCCCACTTGATGCCATTCTTACCAAGGTCTTCTGTTTGTATCTTTTGCATTTAGAACACCTCAGCTGGTTGCACCATTGTCTTCTCAGTTACGTCAACTGGTTGTATTACAGACTCGTGTCTCCATGTTTCATTTGATGTTATATTTACGACGGCATATGTTTCTTGAATTTTCTTTGATTCTTTCCGAAGTGTTGGTCTAAGACACTTTAACTGGGTATTCCATTGTGTTCTTTCCAAGGCTGCAGACTTTCAGGAACCTTTAACCCTTTGTTCCAACAAGGCTATTGTTTCAGTATTAACAAATAATCTTATCTCAAAAGCCTGTATGCTGTTCACAGCTTTAGATGGTTGAGGCTTGCAGATTTTCAAGCCCAGTTTGTCATTTTTAATAAAGCCAAAATTCTTTCATAGGATGGTGTATTTTTCTGAATATGGCGTATTCCTTCACACTCACACCCGGGTATTCACACTCCACACACTCAGACATTCACACTCCACACACCCAGACATTCACACTCCACACACCCAGACATTCACACTCCACACACCCAGATATTCACACTCCACACACCCGGACATTCACTCTCCGCACACCCGGACATTCACTCTCCGCACACCCGGACATTCACTCTCCGCACACCCGGACATTCACACTCCGCACACCCGGACATTCACACTCCGCACACCCGGACATTCACACTCCGCACACCCGGACATTCACACTCCGCACACCCGGACATTCACGCTCCGCACACCCGGACATTCACTCTCCGCACACCCGGACATTCACTCACCGCACTCCCGGACATTCACTCTCCGCACACCCGGACATTCACTCTCCGCACACCCGGACATTCACACTCCGCACACCCGGACATTCACACTCCGCACACCCGGACATTCACACTCCGCACACCCGGACATTCTCACTCCGCACACCCAGACATTCACACTCCCCACACCCGGGTATTCACACTCCGCACACCCGGGTATTCACATTCCACACACCCGGGTATTCACACTCCACACACCTGGCTATTCACACTCCGCAAACCCGGGTATTCACACTCCGCACACCCGGGTATTCACACTCCGCACAGCCGGGTATTCACACTCCTCACACCCAGACATTCACACTCCACACACCCAAACATTCACACTCCGTACACCCAGACATTCACACTCCGCACACCCGGGTATTCACACTCCACACACCCAGACATTCTCACTCCACACACCCAGACATTCACACTCCACACAACCAGACATTCACACTCCACACACCCAGACATTCACACTCCACACAACCGGGTGTTCATACTCCGCACACCCAGACATTCACACTCCACACACCCGGGTATTCACACTCCGCACACCCGGGTATTCACACTCCACACACCCAGACATTCACACTTCACACACCCAGACATTCACACTCCACACACCCAGACATTCTCACTCCAGACACCCAGACATTCACACTCCACACAACCGGGTATTCACACTCCGCACACACAGACATTCACACTCCACACACCCAGACATTCACACTCCACACACCCGGGTATTCAAACTCCGCACATCCTGACATTCACACTCCACACACACGGACATTCACACTCCACAAACCCGTGTATTCACACTCCGCAAACCCGGGTATTCACTCTCCACACACCCAGGTATTCACTCTCCACACACCCAGGTATTCACACTCCGCACACCCGGACATTCACACTCCGCACACCCGTACATTCACACTCCGCACACCCGTACATTCATACTCCGCACACCCAGACATTCACACTCCACACACCCGGGTATTCACACTCCGCACACCCAGACATTCACACTCCGCACACCCAGACATTCGCACTCCGCACACCCGGGCATTCACACTCCGCACACCCGGTTATTCATACTCCGCACACCCAGACATTCAATCTCGGCACACCCGGTTATTCATGCTCCGCACACCCAGATATTCACACTCCGCACACCCGGTTATTCATACTCTGCACACCCAGACATTCACACTCGACACACCTGGGTATTCACACTTCGCACACCCGGGTAGTCACACTCCGCACACCCGGGTATTCACACTCCGCACACCCGGGTATTCACACTCCGCATACCAGGACATTCACACTCCGCACACCAAGACATTCACACTACCCACACCCAGATATTCACACTCCGCACACCTGGTTATTCATACTCCGCACAGCCAGACATTCACACTCGGCACACCTGGGAATTCACACTCCGCACACCCAGACATTCACTCTCCACACACCCGGACATTCACACTCCACACACCCGGACATTCACACTCCACACACCCAGACATTCACACTCCGCACACCCGGGTATTCACACTCCGCACACCCGGGTATTCACACTCCGCACACCCGGGTATTCACACTCCGCACACTCAGACATTCACACTCCACACTCCCTGGTAATCACACTCCGCACACCCGGGTATTGATAATCCGCACACCTTGACATTCACACTCCGAACAGCCAGACATTCACACTCAGCACACCCGGGTATTCACACTACGCACACCCAGACATTCACACTCCACACACCCAGACATTCACACTCCACACACCCAGACATTCACACTCCGCACACCCAGACATTCACACTCTACAAACACGTGTATTCACACTCCGCACACCCAGACATTCACACTCCACAAACCCGGGTATTCACACTCCGTACACCCAGGTATTCACACTCCACACACCCGGGTATTCACACTCCGCACACCCGGGTATTCACACTCCACACACCCGGGTATTCACACTCCGCACACCCGAGTATTCACACTCCACACACCCAGACATTCACACTCTACACACCCACCCAGACATTCACACTCCAGACACCCCTGGGAATTCTCACTCCACGCACCCTGGTATTCGCACTCCGCACACCCAGACATTCACACTCCACAAACCCAGACATGCACAACCGGGTATTCACACTCCGCTCACCCGGGTATTCACACTCCGCACACCCGGGTATTCACACTCCACACACCCTAATATTAACACTCCACACACCCAGACATTCACTCTCCGCACACCCGGACATTCACTCTCCGTACACCCAGACATTCACTCTCCGCACACCCGGACATTCACTCTCCGCACACCCGGACATTCACACTCCGCACACCCGAACATTCACTCTCCGCACACCCGGACATTCACTCTCCGCACACCCGGACATTCACTCTCCGCACACCCGGACATTCACTCTCCGTACACCCGGACATTCACTCTCCGCACCCCCGAACATTCACTCTCCGCACACCCGGACATTCACACTCTGCACACCCGGACATTCACACTCCGCAGACCCGGACATTCACACTTCGCACACCCGGGCATTCACACTCCACACACCCGTGTATTCATACTCCACACACCCGGGTATTCACACTCCGCTCACCCGGGTATTCACACTCCACACACACTCAGACATTCACACTCCACACTCCCTGGTATTCACACTCCGCACACCCGTGTATTCACACTCCACACACCCGGGTATTCACACTCCGCACACCCGGGTATTCACTCTCCGCACACCCGGATATTCACACTCCGCACACCCGGGTATTCACTCTCCGCACACCCGGGTATTCACTCTCCACACACCCGGACATTCACACTCCACACACCCAGAGATTCACACTCCACACACCCATTCATTCACACTCCGCACACCCGGGTATTCACATTCCGCACACCCGGGTATTCACACTCCGCACACCCGGGTATTCACACTCCGCACACTCAGACATTCACACTCCACACTCCCTGGTAATCACACTCCGCACACCCGGGTATTGATAATCTGCACACCTTGACATTCACACTCCGCACAGCCAGACATTCACACTCAGCACACCCGGGTATTCACACTACGCACACCCAGACATTCACACTCCACACACCCAGACATTCACACTCCGCACACCTAGACATTCACACTCTACAAACCCGTGTATTCACACTCCGCACACCCAGACATTCACACTCTACAAACCCGGGTATTCACACTCCGCACACCCGGGTATTCACACTCCGTACACCCAGGTATTCACACTCCACACACCCGGGTATTCACACTCAGCACACCCGAGTATTCACACTCCACACACCCAGACATTCACACTCTACACACCCAGACATTCACACTCCAGACACCCCTGGGAATTCTCACTCCACGCACCCTGGTATTCACACTCCGCACACCCAGACATTCACACTCCACACACCCAGACATGCACACCCGGGTATTCACACTCCACACACCCGGGTATTCACACTCTGCACACCCAGACATTCACACTCCACACGCCCGGGTATTCACACTGCACACACCCGGGTATTCACACTCTGCACACCCAGACATTCACACTCCGCACACCCGGATATTCACACACCGCACACCCAGACATTCACCCTCCTCTCACCCTGGTATTCACACTCCTCATGAAGGGATAATTACTAGTCCTAGCCCCTTTTGGGCTACCCCGGATCATGCGTATTCCCCAGATGTTCACCTTCAACTATAGTTAGAGGTAGCCGAATCCTAAAGACGCTTAAATGGGTATAAAGGTCCAGACCATCTTTCCTAAAGGAAAGGAACAGCCTGAAGATGTTACCGTCCTCCAGATAGCACTTTTAATAAGTTTAGCTAGACTGTAACGTTCCGGTTATTATGAGAGTCAGAAAACTCCCCCAGAATTCTGCAACTCCTCAGCAAAGAGTGTACAGAGATTGAGTTTGCGAGTTTGATACAGAAGTACTATGTGAGACAATTCTAAAAATATATAGATTTATTAAAGAACCGACATGTAATTTACAGTTGGTGTTTCAATCGCAACATCAACAATTCCAAATACAAAAAGCTTTTACAATCTTATTATCAGAGATCCTTATTCTCAAATCTTAACTTCGTTACATCTTTACATTTCTTAGTCTATTCCAGGATATCCACCAAATTCAAATACAAGTACATTGATCCCCGAGACTCAGAGTTGAAGACTTACAGAGCTTGCCTCTGAAGCCTGAGAATCGCTTTGCCCCTTTACAGTGAATCTGTCTTCCCATTTGAATGTCCAATTTTTATACCCTTTCTCAGTGGTATATCCTTTGAAGTTTTCTGCTGATGTAAGCTAATTATCTCTAGTCATTTTTCTGCTGATGCCTTCTATTCTTACAGTTAGTTCAGCTGGTAGCATTGCAGAATTGTGTCTCCACCCTAGGTGTTCGAATGTAACAGCACAAAAACAATGTGATGGGTGGTGCCTCCCCCACTTGATGCCATTCTTACCAAGGTCTTCTGTTTGTATCTTTTGCATTTAGAACACCTCAGCTGGTTGCACCATTGTCTTCTCAGTTACGTCAACTGGTTGTATTACAGACTCGTGTCTCCATGTTTCATTTGATGTTATATTTACGACGGCATATGTTTCTTGAATTTTCTTTGATTCTTTCCGAAGTGTTGGTCTAAGACACTTTAACTGGGTATTCCATTGTGTTCTTTCCAAGGCTGCAGACTTTCAGGAACCTTTAACCTTTTGTTCCAACAAGGCTATTGTTTCAGTATTAACAAATAATCTTATCTCAAAAGCCTGTATGCTGTTCACAGCTTTAGATGGTTGAGGCTTGCAGATTTTCAAGCCCAGTTTGTCATTTTTAATAAAGCCAAAATTCTTTCATAGGATGGTGTATTTTTCTGAATATGGCGTATTCCTTCACACTCACACCCGGGTATTCACACTCCACACACTCAGACATTCACACTCCACACACCCAGACATTCACACTCCACACACCCAGACATTCACACTCCACACACCCAGATATTCACACTCCACACACCCGGACATTCACTCTCCGCACACCCGGACATTCACTCTCCGCACACCCGGACATTCACTCTCCGCACACCCGGACATTCACTCTCCGCACACCCGGACATTCACTCTCCGCACACCCGGACATTCACTCTCCGCACACCCGGACATTCACACTCCGCACACCCGGACATTCACACTCCGCACACCCGGACATTCACACTCCGCATACCCGGACATTCACACTCCGCACACCCGGACATTCACTCTCCGCACACCCGGACATTCACTCTCCGCACACCCGGACATTCACTCACCGCACTCCCGGACATTCACTCTCCGCACACCCGGACATTCACTCTCCGCACACCCGGACATTCACACTCCGCACACCCGGACATTCACACTCCGCACACCCGGACATTCACACTCCGCACACCCGGACATTCTCACTCCGCACACCCAGACATTCACACTCCGCACACCCGGGTATTCACACTCCGCACACCCGGGTATTCACATTCCACACACCTGGCTATTCACACTCCGCAAACCCGGGTATTCACACTCCGCACACCCGGGTATTCACACTCCACACAACTGGGTATTCACACTCCGCACAGCCGGGTATTCACACTCCTCACACCCAGACATTCACACTCCACACACCCAAACATTCACACTCCGTACACCCAGACATTCACACTCCGCACACCCGGGTATTCACACTCCACACACCCAGACATTCTCACTCCACACACCCAGACATTCACACTCCACACAACCAGACATTCACACTCCACACACCCAGACATTCACACTCCACACAACCGGGTATTCATACTCCGCACACCCAGACATTCACACTCCACACACCCGGGTATTCACACTCCGCACACCCGGGTATTCACACTCCACACACCCAGACATTCACACTTCACACACCCAGACATTCACACTCCACACACCCAGACATTCTCACTCCAGACACCCAGACATTCACACTCCACACAACCGGGTATTCACACTCCGCACACACAGACATTCACACTCCACACACCCAGACATTCACACTCCGCACACCCAGACATTCACACTCTCCAAACACGTGTATTCACACTCCGCACACCCAGACATTCAGACTCCACAAACCCGGGTATTCACACTCCGCACACCCGGGTATTCACACTCCACACACCCGGGTATTCACACTCCGTACACCCGGGTATTCACACTCCTTACACCCGGGTATTCACACTCCGCACACCCGGGTATTCACACTCCACACACCCGGGTATTCACACTCCGCACACCCGGGTATTCACACTCCACACACCCAGACATTCACACTCTACACACCCAGACATTCACACTCCACACCCCCCCGGGAATTCTCACTCCACGCACCCTGGTATTCACACTCCGCACAACCAGACATTCACACTCCACACACCCAGACATGCACACCCGGGTATTCACACTCCACACACCCGGGTATTCACACTCTGCACACCCAGACATTCACACTCCACACACCCGGGTATTCACACTCCACACACCCGGGTATTCACACTCCACACACCCGGGTATTCACATTCCGCACACCCAGACATTCACACTCCGCACACCCGGGTATTCACACTCCGCACACCCAGACATTCACCCTCCTCACACCCGGGTATTCACACTCCGCACACCCAGACATTCACACTCCACACACCCGGGTATTCACACGCCGCACACCCGGGTATTCACATTCCACACACCCGGGTATTCACACTCCGCACAGCCGGCTATTCAAACTCCGCAAACCCGGGTATTCACACTCCGCACAGCCGGGTATTCACACTCCTCACACCCAGACATTCACACTCCGTACACCCAGACATTCACACTCCGCACACCCAGACATTCACACTCCACACAACCAGACATTCACACTCCACACACCCGGGTATTCACACTCCGCACACCAGGGTATTCACACTCCGCACACCAGGGTATTCACACTCCACACACCCAGACATTCACACTTCACACACCCGTGTATTCACACTCCACACATCCAGGCATTCTCACTCCACACACCCAAACATTCACACTCCACACAACCGGGTATTCAAACTCCGCACACACAGACATTCACACTCCACACACCCAGACATTCACACTCCGTACACCCAGACATTCACACTCCGCACACCCGGGTATTCACACTCCGCACATCCAGACATTCACACTCCTGACACACAGACATTCACACTTCGCACACCTGTGTATTCACACTCCGCACACCCAGACATTCACACTCCACACACCCAGACATTCACACTCCACACACCCAGACATTCACACTCCACACACCCGGGTATTCACACTCCGCACACCCGGGTATTCACAGTCCGCACACCCGGGTATTCACACTCCGCACACCCAGACATTCACACTCCGCACACCCAGACATTCACACTCCACACAACCAGCCATTCACACTCCACACAACCAGACATTCACACTCGACACACCCAGACATTCACAATCCACACACCCAGGTATTCACACTCCACACACCCAGACATTCACACTCCACACACCCAGACATTCACTCTCCACACACCCAGACATTCACTCTCCACAAACCCGGGTATTTACACCCCGCACACCCGTGTATTCACACTCCGCACACCCGGGTATTCACACTCCGCACACCCGGGTATTCACACTCCACACACCCGGGTATTCACACTTCGCACACCCAGACATTCACACTCCACACACCCTGACATTCACACCCCACACACCCAGACATTCACACTCCACACACCCAGACATTCACACTCCTCACACCCAGGTATTCACACTCCGCACACCCGGGTATTCAAACTCCGCACACACAGACATTCACACTCCACACACCCAGACATTCACACTCCGTACACCCAGACATTCACACTCCGCACACCCGGGTATTCACACTCCGCACATCCAGACATTCACACTCCTGACACACAGACATTCACACTTCGCACACCTGTGTATTCACACTCCGCACACCCAGACATTCACACTCCACACACCCAGACATTCACACTCCACACACCCAGACATTCACACTCCACACACCCGGGTATTCACACTCCGCACACCCGGGTATTCACAGTCCGCACACCCGGGTATTCACACTCCGCACACCCAGACATTCACACTCCGCACACCCAGACATTCACACTCCACACAACCAGCCATTCACACTCCACACAACCAGACATTCACACTCGACACACCCAGACATTCACAATCCACACACCCAGGTATTCACACTCCACACACCCAGACATTCACACTCCACACACCCAGACATTCACTCTCCACACACCCAGACATTCACTCTCCACAAACCCGGGTATTTACACCCCGCACACCCGTGTATTCACACTCCGCACACCCGGGTATTCACACTCCGCACACCCGGGTATTCACACTCCACACACCCGGGTATTCACACTTCGCACACCCAGACATTCACACTCCACACACCCTGACATTCACACCCCACACACCCAGACATTCACACTCCACACACCCAGACATTCACACTCCTCACACCCAGGTATTCACACTCCGCACACCCGGGTATTCACACTCCGCACATCCGTGTATTCACACTCCACACACCCGTGTATTCACACTCCACACACCCAGACATTCACACTCTGCACACCCAGACATTCACATTCCACACAGCCGGGTAGTCACACTCCGCACACCCGGGTATTCACACTCCGCACACCCGGGTTTTCACACTCCGCACACCCGGGTATTCACACTCCACACACCCAGACATTCACACTCCGCACACCCAGACATTCACATTCCACACAGCCGGGTATTCACACTCCACACACTCGGGTAGTCACACTCCCCACACCCAGGTATTCACACTCCACACACCCAGACATTCACACTCCGCACACCCAGAAATTCACAATCCACACAGCCGGGTATTCACTCACCGCACACCCAGACATTCACACTCCGCACACCCAGACATTCACACTCCACACACCCAGACATTCACACTCCACACACCCAGACATTCACACTCCACACACCCGGACATTCACACTCCACACACCTGGGTATTCACACTCCGCACACCCGGGTATTCACACTCCACACACCCGCTTATTCACACTCCGCACAACCAGACATTCACACTTCACACACCTGGGTATTCACACTCCGCACACCCGAGTATTCACACTCCACACACCCGGGTAGTCACACTCCACACACCCAGACATTCACACTCTGCACACCCGGGTATTCACACTCTGCACACCCGGGTATTCACACTCCACACACCCGGGTATTCACACTCCCCACACCCAGACATTCACAATCTACACACCCAGACATTCACACTCCACACACCCAGACATTCACATTCCGCACACCCAGACATTCACACTCCGCACACCCAGACATTCACAATCCACACACCCAGACATTCACACTCCGCACACCCGGGTATTCACACTCCACACACCCGCTTATTCACACTCCGCACAACCAGACATTCACACCCTACACACCCGGGTATTCACACTCCACACACCCAGACATTCACACTTCACACACCTGGGTATTCACACTCCGCACACCCGGGTATTCACACTCCACACACCCGGGTAGTCACACTCCACACACCCAGACATTCACACTCTGCACACCCGGTTATTCACACTCTGCACACCCGGGTATTCACACTCCACACACCCGGGTATTCACACTCCCCACACCCAGACATTCACACTCTACACACCCAGACATTCACACTCCGCACACCCAGACATTCACAATCCACACACCCAGACATTCACACTCCACACACCCGGACATTCACACTCCACACACCCAGACATTCACACTCCACACACCCAGACATTCACACTCCGCAGACCCAGATATTCACATTCCGCACACCCAGACATTCACACTCCGCACACCCAGACATTCACACTCCGCACACCCGGATATTCACACTCCGCACACCCGGGTATTCACCCTCCGCACACCGGGGTATTCACACTCCGCACACCCGGGTATTAACACTCCGCACACCCGGCTATTCACTCTCCGCACACCCGGGTATTCCAACTCCGCACACCCGGGTATTCACACTCCGCACAGCCGGGTATTCACACTCCGCACACCTAGACATTCACACTCCGCACACCCAGACATTCACACTCCACACACCCGGGTATTCACATTCCACACACCCAGACATTCACACTCCGCACACCCAGACATTCACACTGCACACACCCAGGTATTCACACTCCACACACCCAGACATTCACACTTCGTATACCCGGGTATTCACACTCCGCACTCCCGTGTATCACATTCCGCACTCGCGGGTATTCACAGTCCGCACACCCAGACAATCACACTCCGCACTCCCAGGTATTCACATTCCGCACACCCGGGTATTCACATTCCGCACACCCGGGTATTCACATTCCGCACACCCGGGTATTCACACTCCGCACACCCGGGTATTCACACTCCACACACCCAGACATTCACACTCCGCACACCCAGACATTCACACTCCACACACCCAGACATTCACAATCCACATACCCAGACATTCACACCCCACACACCCAGACATTCACACTCCACCCACCCGGGTATTCACACTCCACACACCCAGACATTCTCACTCCACACACCCAGACATTCACACTCCACACACCCAGACATTCACACTCCACACAACCGGGTATTCAAAATCCACACTCCCGGGTATTCACATTCCGCACTTCCGGGTATCACATTCCGCACTCCCGGGTATTCACAGTCCGCACACCCAGACATTCACTCTCCGAGCACCCGGGTATTCACACTCCGCTCTCCCGGGTATTCACAGTCCGCACACCCAGACATTCACACTCCGAGCACCCGGGTATTCACACTCCGCACTCCCGGGTATTCACATTCCGCACACCTGGGTATTCACACTCCGCACACCCGGGTATTCACACTCCACACACCCAAACATTCAGACTCCGCACACCCAGACATTCAGACTCCGCACACCCAGACATTCACACTCCACACACCCAGACATTCACACTCCACACACCCAGACATTCACACTCCACACACCCAGACATTCACACTCCACACACCCAGGTATTCACACTCCACACACCCAGACATTCACACTCCACACACCCGGGTATTCACACACCACACACCCAGACATTCTCACTCCACACACCCAGACATTCACATTCCACACACCCAGACATTCACACTCCACACAACCGGGTATTCACAATCCACACACCCAGACATTCACACTCCACACAACCGGGTATTCACACTCCGCACACCCAGACATTCACACTCCACACACCCAGGTATTCACACTCCACACACCCGGGTATTCACACTGCGCACACCCGGGTAATCACACTCCTTAAACCCGAGTATTCACACTCCGCACACCCGGGTATTCACACTCCACACACCCGGACATTCACACTCCGCACACCCAGACATTCACACTCCACACAGCCGGACATTCACACTCCGCACACCCGGGTATTCACACTCCGCACTCCCGGGTATTCACAGTCCGCACACCCAGACATTCACACTCCGAGCACCCGGGTATTCACACACCGCACTCCCGGGTATTCACATTCCGCACACCCGGGTATTCACACTCCGCACACCCAGACATTCACACTCCACACACCCTGACATTCACACTCCACACACCCTGACATTCACACTCCACACACCCAGACATTCACAATCCACACACCCAGACATTCACAATCCACACACCCAGACATTCACACTCCGAGCACCCGGGTATTCACACACCGCACTCCCGGGTATTCACATTCCGCACACCCAGGTATTCACACTCCACACACCCGGGTATTCACACTCCGCACATCCGTGTATTCACACTCCACACACGCGGGTATTCACACTCCGAACACCCGGGTATTCAAACTCCACACACCCAGACATTCACACTCCGCACACCAGGGTATTCACATTCCACACACCCAGACATTCACACTCCACACACCCAGACATTCACACTCCACACACCCAGACATTCACATTCCACACACCCAGACATTCACACTCCACACACCCGGACATTCACACTCCACACACCCAGACATTCACACTCCACACACCCAGACTTTCACACTCCACACAACCGGGTATTCAAACTCCACACTCCCGGGTATTCACATTCCGCACTTCCGGGTATCACATTCCGCACTCCCGGGTATTCACAGTCCGCACACCCAGACATTCACTCTCCGAGCACCCGGGTATTCACACTCTGCTCTCCCGGGTATTCACAGTCCGCACACCCAGACATTCACACTCCGAGCACCCGGGTATTCACACTCCGCACTCCCGGGTATTCACATTCCGCACACCTGGGTATTCACACTCCGCACACCCGGGTATTCACACTCCACACACCCAAACATTCAGACTCCGCACACCCAGACATTCAGACTCCGCACACCCAGACAATCACACTCCACACACCCAGACATTCACACTCCACACACCCAGACATTCACACTCCACACACCCAGACATTCACACTCCACACACCCAGGTATTCACACTCCACACACCCAGACATTCACACTCCACACACCCGGGTATTCACACACCACACACCCAGACATTCTCACTCCACACACCCAGACATTCACATTCCACACACCCAGACATTCACACTCCACACAACCGGGTATTCACAATCCACACACCCAGACATTCACACTCCACACAACCGGGTATTCACACTCCGCACACCCAGACATTCACACTCCACACACCCAGGTATTCACACTCCACACACCCGGGTATTCACACTGCGCACACCCGGGTAATCACACTCCGCAAACCCGAGTATTCACACTCCGCACACCCGGGTATTCACACTCCACACACCCGGACATTCACACTCCGCACACCCAGACATTCACACTCCACACAGCCAGACATTCACACTCCACACACCCGGGAATTCACACTCCACACACCCAGACATTCACACTCCGCACACCCGGGTATTCACACTCCGCACTCCCGGGTATTCACAGTCCGCACACCCAGACATTCACACTCCACACACCCAGACATTCACACTCCGAGCACCCGCGTATTCACACACCGCACTCCCGGGTATTCACATTCCGCACACCCGGGTATTCACACTCCGCACACCCGGGTATTCACACTCCGCACACCCAGACATTCACACTCCACACACCCTGACATTCACACTCCACACACCCAGGTATTCACACTCCACACACCCAGACATTCACACTCCACACACCCGGGTATTCACACACCAGACACCCAGACATTCTCACTCCACACACCCAGACATTCACATTCCACACACCCAGACATTCACACTCCACACAACCGGGTATTCACAATCCACACACCCAGACATTCACACTCCACACAACCGGGTATTCACACTCCGCACACCCAGACATTCACACTCCACACACCCAGGTATTCACACTCCACACACCCGGGTATTCACACTGCGCACACCCGGGTAATCACACTCCGCAAACCCGAGTATTCACACTCCGCACACCCGGGTATTCACACTCCACACACCCGGACATTCACACTCCGCACACCCAGACATTCACACTCCACACAGCCAGACATTCACACTCCACACACCCGGGAATTCACACTCCACACACCCAGACATTCACACTCCGCACACCCGGGTATTCACACTCCGCACTCCCGGGTATTCACAGTCCGCACACCCAGACATTCACACTCCACACACCCAGACATTCACACTCCGAGCACCCGCGTATTCACACACCGCACTCCCGGGTATTCACATTCCGCACACCCGGGTATTCACACTCCGCACACCCGGGTATTCACACTCCGCACACCCAGACATTCACACTCCACACACCCTGACATTCACACTCCACACACCCTGACATTCACACTCCACACACCCAGACATTCACAATCCACACACCCAGACATTCACACTCCAAGCACCCGGGTATTCACAATCCGCACTCCCGGGTATTCACATTCCGCACACCCGGGTATTCACATTCCGCACACCCAGGTATTCACACTCCACACACCCGGGTATTCACACTCCGCACATCCGGGTATTCACACTCCACACACCCGGGTATTCACACTCCACACACCCAGACATTCACACTCTGCACACCCACGTATTCACACTCCACACACCCAGACATTCACACTCTACACACCCGGGTATTCACACTCTGCACACCTGGGTATTCACACTCCGCACACCCGGGTATTCACACTCCACACACCCAGACATTCACACTCCACACACCCAGACTTTCACACTCTGCACACCCGGGTATTCACACTCCACACACCCAGACATTCACACTCTGCACACCCGGGTATTCACACTCTGCACACCTGGATATTCACACTCCGCACACCCGGGTATTCACACTCCACACACCCAAACATTCACACTCTGCACACCCGGTTATTCACACTCTGCGCACCCGGGTATTCACACTCCACACACCCGGGTATTCACACTCCACACACCCGGGTATTCACACTCCACACACCCGGGTATTCACACTCCACACACCCAGACATTCACACTCCGCACACCCAGACATTCACATTCCACACAGCCGGGTATTCACACTCCGAACACCCGGGTATTCACACTCCACGCACTCGGGTAGTCACACTCCCCACACCCAGACATTCACACTCCACACACCCAGACATTCACACTCCGCACACCCAGAAATTCACAATCCTCACAGCCGGCTATTCACTCACCGCACACCCAGACATTCACACTCCGCACACCCAGACATTCACACTCCACACACCCGGACATTGACACTCCACACACCTGGGTATACACACTCCGCACACCCGGGTATTCACACTCCACACACCCGCTTATTCACACTCCGCACAACCAGACATTCACACTTCACACACCTGGGTATTCACACTCCGCACACCCGGGTATTCACACTCCACACACCCGGGTAGTCACACTCCACACACCCAGACATTCACACTCTGCACACCCGGGTTTTCACACTCTGCACACCCGGGTATTCACACTCCACACACCCGGGTATTCACACTCCCCACACCCAGACATTCACACTCTACACACCCAGACATTCACACTCCGCACACCCAGACATTGACAATCCACACACCCAGACATTCACACTCCACACACCCAGACATTCACACTCCACACACCCAGACATTCACACTCCGCAGACCCAGACATTCACATTCCGCACACCCAGACATTCACACTCCGCACACCCGGGTATTCACTCTCCACACACCCGGGTATTCCAACTCCGCACACCCGGGTATTCACACTCCGCACAGCCGGGTATTCACACTCCACACACCCAGACATTCACACTCCGCACACCCAGACATTCACACTGCACACACCCGGGTATTCAAACTCCACACACCCAGACATTCACACTCCACACACCCAGACATTCACACTTCGCACACCCGGGTATTCACACTCCGCACTCCCGGGTATCACATTCCGCACTCGCGGGTATTCACAGTCCGCACACCCGGGTATTCACACTCTGCACTCCCGGGTATTCACATTTCGCTCTTCCGGGTATCACATTCCGCACTCCCGGGTATTCACAGTCCGCACACCCAGACAATCACACTCCGCACTCCCGGGTATTCACATTCCGCACACCCGGTTATTCACATTCCGCACACCCGGGTATTCACACTCCGCACACCCGGGTATTCACACTCCACACACCCAGACATTCACACTCCGCACACCCGGGTATTCACACTCCGCACTCCCGGGTATTCACAATCCGCACACCCAGACATTCACACTCCACACACCCAGACAGTCACACTCCGAGCACCCGGGTATTCACACACCGCACTCCCGGGTATTCACATTCCGCACACCCGGGTATTCACACTCCGCACACCCAGGTATTCACACTCCACACACCCGGGTATTCACACTCCGCACATCCGTGTATTCACACTCCACACACGCGGGTATTCACACTCCGAACACCCGGGTATTCAAACTCCACACACCCAGACATTCACACTCCACACACCCAGACATTCACATTCCACACACCCAGACATTCACACTCCACACAACCGGGTATTCACAATCCACACACCCAGACATTCACACTCCACACAACCGGGTATTCACACTCCGCACACCCAGACATTCACACTCCACACACCCAGGTATTCACACTCCACACACCCGGGTATTCACACTGCGCACACCCGGGTAATCACACTCCGCAAACCCGAGTATTCACACTCCGCACACCCGGGTATTCA
This sequence comes from Squalus acanthias, assembly GCA_030390025.1. Lineage (NCBI taxonomy): Eukaryota > Metazoa > Chordata > Chondrichthyes > Squaliformes > Squalidae > Squalus > Squalus acanthias. Next base: position 59,007,175 of record CM059431.1, on the reverse strand, counting down.
CACTCCACACACCCGGACATTCACACTCCGCACACCCAGACATTCACACTCCACACAGCCAGACATTCACACTCCACACACCCGGGAATTCACACTCCACACACCCAGACATTCACACTCCGCACACCCGGGTATTCACACTCCGCACTCCCGGGTATTCACAGTCCGCACACCCAGACATTCACACTCCACACACCCAGACATTCACACTCCGAGCACCCGCGTATTCACACACCGCACTCCCGGGTATTCACATTCCGCACACCCGGGTATTCACACTCCGCACACCCGGGTATTCACACTCCGCACACCCAGACATTCACACTCCACACACCCTGACATTCACACTCCACACACCCTGACATTCACACTCCACACACCCAGACATTCACAATCCACACACCCAGACATTCACACTCCAAGCACCCGGGTATTCACAATCCGCACTCCCGGGTATTCACATTCCGCACACCCAGGTATTCACACTCCACACACCCGGGTATTCACACTCCGCACATCCGGGTATTCACACTCCACACACCCGGGTATTCACACTCCACACACCCAGACATTCACACTCTGCACACCCACGTATTCACACTCCACACACCCAGACATTCACACTCTACACACCCGGGTATTCACACTCTGCACACCTGGGTATTCACACTCCGCACACCCGGGTATTCACACTCCACACACCCAGACATTCACACTCCACACACCCAGACTTTCACACTCTGCACACCCGGGTATTCACACTCCACACACCCAGACATTCACACTCTGCACACCCGGGTATTCACACTCTGCACACCTGGGTATTCACACTCCGCACACCCGGGTATTCACACTCCACACACCCAAACATTCACACTCTGCACACCCGGTTATTCACACTCTGCGCACCCGGGTATTCACACTCCACACACCCGGGTATTCACACTCCACACACCCGGGTATTCACACTCCACACACCCGGGTATTCACACTCCACACACCCAGACATTCACACTCCGCACACCCAGACATTCACATTCCACACAGCCGGGTATTCACACTCCGAACACCCGGGTATTCACACTCCACGCACTCGGGTAGTCACACTCCCCACACCCAGACATTCACACTCCACACACCCAGACATTCACACTCCGCACACCCAGAAATTCACAATCCACACAGCCGGCTATTCACTCACCGCACACCCAGACATTCACACTCCGCACACCCAGACATTCACACTCCACACACCCGGACATTGACACTCCACACACCTGGGTATACACACTCCGCACACCCGGGTATTCACACTCCACACACCCGCTTATTCACACTCCGCACAACCAGACATTCACACTTCACACACCTGGGTATTCACACTCCGCACACCCGGGTATTCACACTCCACACACCCGGGTAGTCACACTCCACACACCCAGACATTCACACTCTGCACACCCGGGTTTTCACACTCTGCACACCCGGGTATTCACACTCCACACACCCGGGTATTCACACTCCCCACACCCAGACATTCACACTCTACACACCCAGACATTCACACTCCGCACAACCAGACATTGACAATCCACACACCCAGACATTCACACTCCACACACCCAGACATTCACACTCCACTCACCCAGACATTCACACTCCGCAGACCCAGACATTCACATTCCGCACACCCAGACATTCACACTCCGCACACCCGGGTATTCACTCTCCACACACCCGGGTATTCCAACTCCGCACACCCGGGTATTCACACTCCGCACAGCCGGGTATTCACACTCCACACACCCAGACATTCACACTCCGCACACCCAGACATTCACACTGCACACACCCGGGTATTCAAACTCCACACACCCAGACATTCACACTCCACACACCCAGACATTCACACTTCGCACACCCGGGTATTCACACTCCGCACTCCCGGGTATCACATTCCGCACTCGCGGGTATTCACAGTCCGCACACCCGGGTATTCACACTCTGCACTCCCGGGTATTCACATTTCGCTCTTCCGGGTATCACATTCCGCACTCCCGGGTATTCACAGTCCGCACACCCAGACAATCACACTCCGCACTCCCGGGTATTCACATTCCGCACACCCGGTTATTCACATTCCGCACACCCGGGTATTCACACTCCGCACACCCGGGTATTCACACTCCACACACCCAGACATTCACACTCCGCACACCCGGGTATTCACACTCCGCACTCCCGGGTATTCACAATCCGCACACCCAGACATTCACACTCCACACACCCAGACAGTCACACTCCGAGCACCCGGGTATTCACACACCGCACTCCCGGGTATTCACATTCCGCACACCCGGGTATTCACACTCCGCACACCCAGGTATTCACACTCCACACACCCGGGTATTCACACTCCGCACACCCAGACATTCACACTCTACAAACCCGGGTATTCACACTCCGCACACCCGGGTATTCACACTCCGTACACCCAGGTATTCACACTCCGAACACCCGGGTATTCAAACTCCACACACCCAGACATTCACACTCCGCACACCTGGGTATTCACATTCCACACACCCAGACATTCACACTCCACACACCCAGACATTCACACTCCACACACCCAGACATTCACACTCCACACACCCAGACATTCACACTCCACACACCCGGACATTCACACTCCACACACCCAGACATTCACACTCCACACACCCAGACATTCAAACTCCACACACCCGGACATTCACACTCCACACACCTGGGTATTCACACTCCGCACATCCGGGTATTCACACTCCACACACCCGGTTATTCACACTCCGCACAACCAGACATTCACACCCTACACACCCGGGTATTCACACTCCACACACCCAGACATTCACACTCTGCACACCCGCGTATTCACACTCCACACACCCAGACATTCACACTCTGCACACCCGGGTATTCACACTCTGCACACCTGGGTATTCACACTCCGCACACCCGGGTATTCACACTCCACACACCCAGACATTCACACTCCACACACCCAGACTTTCACACTCTGCACACCCGGGTATTCACACTCCACACACCCAGACATTCACACTCTGCACACCCGGGTATTCACACTCTGCACACCTGGGTATTCACACTCCGCACACCCGGGTATTCACACTCCACACACCCAGACATTCACACTCTGCACACCCGGTTATTCACACTCTGCGCACCCGGGTATTCATACTCCACACACCCGGGTATTCACACTCCACACACCCGGGTGTTCACACTCCACACACCCAGACATTCACACTCCACACACCCAGACTTTCACACTCTGCACACCCGGGTATTCACACTCCACACACTCAGACATTCACACTCTGCACACCCGGGTATTCACACTCTGCACACCTGGGTATTCACACTCCGCACACCCGGGTATTCACACTCCACACACCCAGACATTCACACTCTGCACACCCGGTTATTCACACTCTGCGCACCCGGGTATTCACACTCCACACACCCGGGTATTCACACTCCACACACCGGGTATTCACACTCCACATACCCGGGTATTCACACTCCACACACCCAGACATTCACACTCCGCACACCCAGACATTCACATTCCACACAGCCGGGTATTCACACTCCGAACACCCGGGAATTCACACTCCACACACTCGGGTAGTCACACTCCCCACACCCAGACATTCACACTCCACACACCCAGACATTCACACTCCGCACACCCAGAAATTCACAATCCACACAGCCGGGTATTCACTCACCGCACACCCAGACATTCACACTCCGCACACCCAGACATTCACACTCCACACACCCGGACATTGACACTCCACACACCTGGGTATACACACTCCGCACACCCGGGTATTCACACTCCACACACCCGCTTATTCACACTCCGCACAACCAGACATTCACACTTCACACACCTGGGTATTCACACTCCGCACACCCGGGTATTCACACTCCACACACCCTGGTAGTCACAGTCCACAAACCCAGACATTCACACTCTGCACACCCGGGTTTTCACACTCTGCACACCCGGGTATTCACACTCCACACACCCGGGTATTCACACTCCCCACACCCAGACATTCACACTCTACACACCCAGACATTCACACTCCGCACACCCAGATATTCACAATCCACACACCCAGACATTCACACTCCACACACCCAGACATTCACACTCTACACACCCAGACATTCACACTCCACACACCCAGACATTCACACTCCGCAGACCCAGACATTCACATTCCGCACACCCAGACATTCACACTCCGCACACCCGGGTATTCACTCTCCACACACCCGGGTATTCCAACTCCGCACACCTGGGTATTCACACTCCGCACAGCCAGGTATTCACACTCCGCACACCCAGACATTCACACTCCGCACACCCAGACATTCACACTGCACACACCCGGGTATTCACACTCCACACACCCAGACATTCACACTCCACACACCCAGACATTCACAGTTCGCACACCCGGGTATTCACACTCCGCACTCCCGGGTATCACATTCCGCACTCGCGGGTATTCACAGTCCGCACACCCGGGTATTCACACTCTGCACTCCCGGGTATTCACATTTCGCTCTTCCGGGTATCACATTCCGCACTCCCGGGTATTCACAGTCCGCACATCCAGACAATCACACTCCGCACTCCCGGGTATTCACATTCCGCACACCCGGTTATTCACATTCCGCACACCCGGGTATTCACACTCCGCACACCCGGGTATTCACACTCCACACACCCAGACATTCACACTCCGCACACCCGGGTATTCACACTCCGCACTCCCGGGTATTCACAATCCGCACACCCAGACATTCACACTCCACACACCCAGACATTCACACTCCGAGCACCCGGGTATTCACACACCGCACTCCCGGGTATTCACATTCCGCACACCCGGGTATTCACACTCCGCACACCCGGGTATTCACACTCCGCACACCCAGACATTCACACTCCACACACCCAGACATTCACAATCCACACACCCAGACATTCACACTCCGAGCACCCGGGTATTCACACACCGCACTCCCGGGTATTCACATTCCGCACACCCAGGTATTCACACTCCACACACCCGGGTATTCACACTCCGCACATCCGTGTATTCACACTCCACACACGCGGGTATTCACACTCCGAACACCCGGGTATTCAAACTCCACACACCCAGACATTCACACTCCGCACACCTGGGTATTCACATTCCACACACCCAGACATTCACACTCCACACACCCAGACATTCACACTCCACACACCCAGACATTCACACTCCACACACCCAGACATTCACACTCCACACACCCGGACATTCACACTCCACACACCCAGACATTCACACTCCACACACCCAGACATTCAAACTCCACACACCCGGACATTCACATTCCACACACCTGGGTATTCACACTCCGCACATCCGGGTATTCACACTCCACACACCCGGTTATTCACACTCCGCACAACCAGACATTCACACCCTACACACCCGGGTATTCACACTCCACACACCCAGACATTCACACTCTGCACACCCGCGTATTCACACTCCACACACCCAGACATTCACACTCTGCACACCCGGGTATTCACACTCTGCACACCTGGGTATTCACACTCCGCACACCCGGGTATTCACACTCCACACACCCAGACATTCACACTCTGCACACCCGGTTATTCACACTCTGCGCACCCGGGTATTCATACTCCACACACCCGGGTATTCACACTCCACACACCCGGGTGTTCACACTCCACACACCCAGACATTCACACTCCACACACCCAGACTTTCACACTCTGCACACCCGGGTATTCACACTCCACACACCCAGACATTCACACTCTGCACACCCGGGTATTCACACTCTGCACACCTGGGTATTCACACTCCGCACACCCGGGTATTCACACTCCACACACCCAGACATTCACACTCTGCACACCCGGTTATTCACACTCTGCGCACCCGGGTATTCACACTCCACACACCCGGGTATTCACACTCCACACACCGGGTATTCACACTCCACATACCCGGGTATTCACACTCCACACACCCAGACATTCACACTCCGCACACCAAGACATTCACATTCCACACAGCCGGGTATTCACACTCCGAACACCCGGGTATTCACACTCCACACACTCGCGTAGTCACACTCCCCACACCCAGACATTCACACTCCACACACCCAGACATTCACACTCCGCACACCCAGAAATTCACAATCCACACAGCCGGGTATTCACTCACCGCACACCCAGACATTCACACTCCGCACACCCAGACATTCACACTCCACACACCCGGACATTGACACTCCACACACCTGGGTATACACACTCCGCACACCCGGGTATTCACACTCCACACACCCGCTTATTCACACTCCGCACAACCAGACATTCACACTTCACACACCCGGGTATTCACACTCCACACACCCTGGTAGTCACAGTCCACACACCCAGACATTCACACTCTGCACACCCGGGTTTTCACACTCTGCACACCCGGGTATTCACACTCCACACAGCCGGGTATTCACACTCCCCACACCCAGACATTCACACTCTACACACCCAGACATTCACACTCCGCACACCCAGACATTCACAATCCACACACCCAGACATTCACACTCCACACACCCAGACATTCACACTCTACACACCCAGACATTCACACTCCACACACCCAGACATTCACACTCCGCAGACCCAGACATTCACATTCCGCACACCCAGACATTCACACTCCGCACACCCGGGTATTCACTCTCCACACACCCGGGTATTCCAACTCCGCACACCTGGGTATTCACACTCCGCACAGCCAGGTATTCACACTCCGCACACCCAGACATTCACACTCCGCACACCCAGACATTCACACTGCACACACCCGGGTATTCACACTCCACACACCCAGACATTCACACTCCACACACCCAGACATTCACACTTCGCACACCCGGGTATTCACACTCCGCACTCCCGGGTATCACATTCCGCACTCGCGGGTATTCACAGTCCGCACACCCGGGTATTCACACTCTGCACTCCCGGGTATTCACATTTCGCTCTTCCGGGTATCACATTCCGCACTCCCGGGTATTCACAGTCCGCACACCCAGACAATCACACTCCGCACTCCCGGGTATTCACATTCCGCACACCCGGTTATTCACATTCCGCACACCCGGGTATTCACACTCCGCACACCCGGGTATTCACACTCCACACACCCAGACATTCACACTCCGCACACCCGGGTATTCACACTCCGCACTCCCGGGTATTCACAATCCGCACACCCAGACATTCACACTCCACACACCCAGACATTCACACTCCGAGCACCCGGGTATTCACACACCGCACTCCCGGGTATTCACATTCCGCACACCCGGGTATTCACACTCCGCACACCCGGGTATTCACACTCCGCACACCCAGACATTCACACTCCACACACCCAGACATTCACAATCCACACACCCAGACATTCACACTCCGAGCACCCGGGTATTCACACACCGCACTCCCGGGTATTCACATTCCGCACACCCAGGTATTCACACTCCACACACCCGGGTATTCACACTCCGCACATCCGTGTATTCACACTCCACACACGCGGGTATTCACACTCCGAACACCCGGGTATTCAAACTCCACACACCCAGACATTCACACTCCACACACCCAGACATTCACACTCCACACACCCAGACATTCACACTCCACACACCCAGACATTCACACTCCACACACCCGGACATTCACACTCCACACACCCAGACATTCACACTCCACACACCCAGACATTCAAACTCCACACACCCGGACATTCACACTCCACACACCTGGGTATTCACACTCCGCACATCCGGGTATTCACACTCCACACACCCGGTTATTCACACTCCGCACAACCAGACATTCACACCCTGCACACCCGGGTATTCACACTCCACACACCCAGACATTCACACTCTGCACACCCGCGTATTCACACTCCACACACCCAGACATTCACACTCTGCACACCCGGGTATTCACACTCTGCACACCTGGGTATTCACACTCCGCACACCCGGGTATTCACACTCCACACACCCAGACATTCACACTCTGCACACCCGGGTATTCACACTCTGCACACCTGGGTATTCACACTCCGCACACCCGGGTATTCACACTCCACACACCCAGACATTCACACTCTGCACACCCGGTTATTCACACTCTGCGCACCCGGGTATTCACACTCCACACACCCGGGTATTCACACTCCACACACCGGGTATTCACACTCCACATACCCGGGTATTCACACTCCACACACCCAGACATTCACACTCCGCACACCAAGACATTCACATTCCACACAGCCGGGTATTCACACTCCGAACACCCGGGTATTCACACTCCACACACTCGCGTAGTCACACTCCCCACACCCAGACATTCACACTCCACACACCCAGACATTCACACTCCGCACACCCAGAAATTCACAATCCACACAGCCGGGTATTCACTCACCGCACACCCAGACATTCACACTCCGCACACCCAGACATTCACACTCCACACACCCGGACATTGACACTCCACACACCTGGGTATACACACTCCGCACACCCGGGTATTCACACTCCACACACCCGCTTATTCACACTCCGCACAACCAGACATTCACACTTCACACACCTGGGTATTCACACTCCGCACACCCGGGTATTCACACTCCACACACCCTGGTAGTCACAGTCCACACACCCAGACATTCACACTCTGCACACCCGGGTTTTCACACTCTGCACACCCGGGTATTCACACTCCACACACCCGGGTATTCACACTCCCCACACCCAGACATTCACACTCTACACACCCAGACATTCACACTCCGCACACCCAGACATTCACAATCCACACACCCAGACATTCACACTCCACACACCCAGACATTCACACTCTACACACCCAGACATTCACACTCCACACACCCAGACATTCACACTCCGCAGACCCAGACATTCACATTCCGCACACCCAGACATTCACACTCCGCACACCCGGGTATTCACTCTCCGCAGACCCAGACATTCACATTCCGCACACCCAGACATTCACACTCCGCACACCCGGGTATTCACTCTCCACACACCCGGGTATTCCAACTCCGCACACCTGGGTATTCACACTCCGCACAGCCAGGTATTCACACTCCGCACACCCAGACATTCACACTCCGCACACCCAGACATTCACACTGCACACACCCGGGTATTCACACTCCACACACCCAGACATTCACACTCCACACACCCAGACATTCACACTTCGCACACCCGGGTATTCACACTCCGCACTCCCGGGTATCACATTCCGCACTCGCGGGTATTCACAGTCCGCACACCCGGGTATTCACACTCTGCACTCCCGGGTATTCACATTTCGCTCTTCCGGGTATCACATTCCGCACTCCCGGGTATTCACAGTCCGCACACCCAGACAATCACACTCCGCACTCCCGGGTATTCACATTCCGCACACCCGGTTATTCACATTCCGCACACCCGGGTATTCACACTCCGCACACCCGGGTATTCACACTCCACACACCCAGACATTCACACTCCGCACACCCGGGTATTCACACTCCGCACTCCCGGGTATTCACAATCCGCACACCCAGACATTCACACTCCACACACCCAGACATTCACACTCCGAGCACCCGGGTATTCACACACCGCACTCCCGGGTATTCACATTCCGCACACCCGGGTATTCACACTCCGCACACCCGGGTATTCACACTCCGCACACCCAGACATTCACACTCCACACACCCAGACATTCACAATCCACACACCCAGACATTCACACTCCGAGCACCCGGGTATTCACACACCGCACTCCCGGGTATTCACATTCCGCACACCCAGGTATTCACACTCCACACACCCGGGTATTCACACTCCGCACATCCGTGTATTCACACTCCACACACGCGGGTATTCACACTCCGAACACCCGGGTATTCAAACTCCACACACCCAGACATTCACACTCCACACACCCAGACATTCACACTCCACACACCCAGACATTCACACTCCACACACCCAGACATTCACACTCCACACACCCGGACATTCACACTCCACACACCCAGACATTCACACTCCACACACCCAGACATTCAAACTCCACACACCCGGACATTCACACTCCACACACCTGGGTATTCACACTCCGCACATCCGGGTATTCACACTCCACACACCCGGTTATTCACACTCCGCACAACCAGACATTCACACCCTGCACACCCGGGTATTCACACTCCACACACCCAGACATTCACACTCTGCACACCCGCGTATTCACACTCCACACACCCAGACATTCACACTCTGCACACCCGGGTATTCACACTCTGCACACCTGGGTATTCACACTCCGCACACCCGGGTATTCACACTCCACACACCCAGACATTCACACTCCACACACCCAGACTTTCACACTCCGCACATCCGGGTATTCACACTCCACACACCCGGTTATTCACACTCCGCACAACCAGACATTCACACCCTACACACCCGGGTATTCACACTCCACACACCCAGACATTCACACTCTGCACACCCGCGTATTCACAGTCCACACACCCAGACATTCACACTCTGCACACCCGGGTATTCACACTCTGCACACCTGGGTATTCACACTCCGCACACCCGGGTATTCACACTCCACACACCCAGACATTCACACTCCACACACCCAGACTTTCACACTCTGCACACCCGGGTATTCACACTCCACACACCCAGACATTCACACTCTGCACACCCGGGTATTCACACTCTGCACACCTGGGTATTCACACTCCGCACACCCGGGTATTCACACTCCACACACCCAGACATTCACACTCTGCACACCCGGTTATTCACACTCTGCGCACCCGGGTATTCATACTCCACACACCCGGGTATTCACACTCCACACACCCGGGTGTTCACACTCCACACACCCAGACATTCACACTCCACACACCCAGACTTTCACACTCTGCACACCCGGGTATTCACACTCCACACACTCAGACATTCACACTCTGCACACCCGGGTATTCACACTCTGCACACCTGGGTATTCACACTCCGCACACCCGGGTATTCACACTCCACACACCCAGACATTCACACTCTGCACACCCGGTTATTCACACTCTGCGCACCCGGGTATTCACACTCCACACACCCGGGTATTCACACTCCACACACCGGGTATTCACACTCCACATACCCGGGTATTCACACTCCACACACCCAGACATTCACACTCCGCACACCCAGACATTCACATTCCACACAGCCGGGTATTCACACTCCGAACACCCGGGAATTCACACTCCACACACTCGGGTAGTCACACTCCCCACACCCAGACATTCACACTCCACACACCCAGACATTCACACTCCGCACACCCAGAAATTCACAATCCACACAGCCGGGTATTCACTCACCGCACACCCAGACATTCACACTCCGCACACCCAGACATTCACACTCCACACACCTGGGTATACACACTCCGCACACCCGGGTATTCACACTCCGCACACCCGGGTATTCACACTCCACACACCCGCTTATTCACACTCCGCACAACCAGACATTCACACTTCACACACCTGGGTATTCACACTCCGCACACCCGGGTATTCACACTCCACACACCCTGGTAGTCACAGTCCACAAACCCAGACATTCACACTCTGCACACCCGGGTTTTCACACTCTGCACACCCGGGTATTCACACTCCACACACCCGGGTATTCACACTCCCCACACCCAGACATTCACACTCTACACACCCAGACATTCACACTCCGCACACCCAGATATTCACAATCCACACACCCAGACATTCACACTCCACACACCCAGACATTCACACTCTACACACCCAGACATTCACACTCCACACACCCAGACATTCACACTCCGCAGACCCAGACATTCACATTCCGCACACCCAGACATTCACACTCCGCACACCCGGGTATTCACTCTCCACACACCCGGGTATTCCAACTCCGCACACCTGGGTATTCACACTCCGCACAGCCAGGTATTCACACTCCGCACACCCAGACATTCACACTCCGCACACCCAGACATTCACACTGCACACACCCGGGTATTCACACTCCACACACCCAGACATTCACACTCCACACACCCAGACATTCACACTTCGCACACCCGGGTATTCACACTCCGCTCTCCCGGGTATCACATTCCGCACTCGCGGGTATTCACAGTCCGCACACCCGGGTATTCACACTCTGCACTCCCGGGTATTCACATTTCGCTCTTCCGGGTATCACATTCCGCACTCCCGGGTATTCACAGTCCGCACACCCAGACAATCACACTCCGCACTCCCGGGTATTCACATTCCGCACACCCGGTTATTCACATTCCGCACACCCGGGTATTCACACTCCGCACACCCGGGTATTCACACTCCACACACCCAGACATTCACACTCCGCACACCCGGGTATTCACACTCCGCACTCCCGGGTATTCACAATCCGCACACCCAGACATTCACACTCCACACACCCAGACATTCACACTCCGAGCACCCGGGTATTCACACACCGCACTCCCGGGTATTCACATTCCGCACACCCGGGTATTCACACTCCACACACCCGGGTATTCACACTCCGCACACCCAGACATTCACACTCCACACACCCAGACATTCACAATCCACACACCCAGACAATCACACTCCGAGCACCCGGGTATTCACACACCGCACTCCCGGGTATTCACATTCCGCACACCCAGGTATTCACACTCCACACACCCGGGTATTCACACTCCGCACATCCGTGTATTCACACTCCACACACGCGGGTATTCACACTCCGAACACCCGGGTATTCAAACTCCACACACCCAGACATTCACACTCCGCACACCTGGGTATTCACATTCCACACACCCAGACATTCACACTCCACACACCCAGACATTCACACTCCACACACCCAGACATTCACACTCCACACACCCAGACATTCACACTCCACACACCCGGACATTGACACTCCACACACCCAGACATTCACACTCCACACACCCAGACATTCAAACTCCACACACCCGGACATTCACACTCCACACACCTGGGTATTCACACTCCGCACATCCGGGTATTCACACTCCACACACCCGGTTATTCACACTCCGCACAACCAGACATTCACACCCTACACACCCGGGTATTCACACTCCACACACCCAGACATTCACACTCTGCACACCCGCGTATTCACACTCCACACACCCAGACATTCACACTCTGCACACCCGGGTATTCACACTCTGCACACCTGGGTATTCACACTCCGCACACCCGGGTATTCACACTCCACACACCCAGACATTCACACTCTGCACACCCGGGTATTCACACTCCACACACTCAGACATTCACACTCTGCACACCCGGGTATTCACACTCTGCACACCTGGGTATTCACACTCCGCACACCCGGGTATTCACACTCCACACACCCAGACATTCACACTCTGCACACCCGGTTATTCACACTCTGCGCACCCGGGTATTCACACTCCACACACCCGGGTATTCACACTCCACACACCGGGTATTCACACTCCACATACCCGGGTATTCACACTCCACACACCCAGACATTCAAACTCCGCACACCCAGACATTCACATTCCACACAGCCGGGTATTCACACTCCGAACACCCGGGAATTCACACTCCACACACTCGGGTAGTCACACTCCCCACACCCAGACATTCACACTCCACACACCCAGACATTCACACTCCGCACACCCAGAAATTCACAATCCACACAGCCGGGTATTCACTCACCGCACACCCAGACATTCACACTCCGCACACCCAGACATTCACACTCCACACACCCGGACATTGACACTCCACACACCTGGGTATACACACTCCGCACACCCGGGTATTCACACTCCACACACCCGCTTATTCACACTCCGCACAACCAGACATTCACACTTCACACACCTGGGTATTCACACTCCGCACACCCGGGTATTCACACTCCACACACCCTGGTAGTCACAGTCCACAAACCCAGACATTCACACTCTGCACACCCGGGTTTTCACACTCTGCACACCCGGGTATTCACACTCCACACACCCGGGTATTCACACTCCCCACACCCAGACATTCACACTCTACACACCCAGACATTCACACTCCGCACACCCAGATATTCACAATCCACACACCCAGACATTCACTCTCCACACACCCAGACATTCACACTCTACACACCCAGACATTCACACTCCACACACCCAGACATTCACACTCTGCAGACCCAGACATTCACATTCCGCACACCCAGACATTCACACTCCGCACACCCGGGTATTCACTCTCCACACACCCGGGTATTCCAACTCCGCACACCTGGGTATTCACACTCCGCACAGCCAGGTATTCACACTCCGCACACCCAGACATTCACACTCCGCACACCCAGACATTCACACTGCACACACCCGGGTATTCACACTCCACACACCCAGACATTCACACTCCACACACCCAGACATTCACACTTCGCACACCCGGGTATTCACACTCCGCACTCCCGGGTATCACATTCCGCACTCGCGGGTATTCACAGTCCGCACACCCGGGTATTCACACTCTGCACTCCCGGGTATTCACATTTCGCTCTTCCGGGTATCACATTCCGCACTCCCGGGTATTCACAGTCCGCACACCCAGACAATCACACTCCGCACTCCCGGGTATTCACATTCCGCACACCCGGTTATTCACATTCCGCACACCCGGGTATTCACACTCCGCACACCCGGGTATTCACACTCCACACACCCAGACATTCACACTCCGCACACCCGGGTATTCACACTCCGCACTCCCGGGTATTCACAATCCGCACACCCAGACATTCACACTCCACACACCCAGACATTCACACTCCGAGCACCCGGGTATTCACACACCGCACTCCCGGGTATTCACATTCCGCACACCCGGGTATTCACACTCCGCACACCCGGGTATTCACACTCCGCACACCCAGACATTCACACTCCACACACCCAGACATTCACAATCCACACACCCAGACATTCACACTCCGAGCACCCGGGTATTCACACACCGCACTCCCGGGTATTCACATTCCGCACACCCAGGTATTCACACTCCACACACCCGGGTATTCACACTCCGCACATCCGTGTATTCACACTCCACACACGCGGGTATTCACACTCCGAACACCCGGGTATTCAAACTCCACACACCCAGACATTCACACTCCGCACACCTGGGTATTCACATTCCACACACCCAGACATTCACACTCCACACACCCAGACATTCACACTCCACACACCCAGACATTCACACTCCACACACCCAGACATTCACACTCCACACACCCGGACATTGACACTCCACACACCCAGACATTCACACTCCACACACCCAGACATTCAAACTCCACACACCCGGACATTCGCACTCCACACACCTGGGTATTCACACTCCGCACATCCGGGTATTCACACTCCACACACCCGGTTATTCACACTCCGCACAACCAGACATTCACACCCTACACACCCGGGTATTCACACTCCACACACCCAGACATTCACACTCTGCACACCCGCGTATTCACACTCCACACACCCAGACATTCACACTCTGCACACCCAGTCATTCACACTCTGCACACCCGGGTATTCACACTCTGCACACCCGGGTATTCACACTCCACACACCCAGACATTCACACTCTGCACACCCGGTTATTCACACTCTGCGCACCCGGGTATTCATACTCCACACACCCGGGTATTCACACTCCACACACCCGGGTGTTCACACTCCACACACCCAGACATTCACACTCCACACACCCAGACTTTCACACTCTGCACACCCGGGTATTCACACTCCACACACCCAGACATTCACACTCTGCACACCCGGGTATTCACACTCTGCACACCTGGGTATTCACACTCCGCACACCCGGGTATTCACACTCCACACACCCAGACATTCACACTCTGCACACCCGGTTATTCACACTCTGCGCACCCGGGTATTCACACTCCACACACCCGGGTATTCACACTCCACACACCGGGTATTCACACTCCACATACCCGGGTATTCACACTCCACACACCCAGACATTCACACTCCGCACACCAAGACATTCACATTCCACACAGCCGGGTATTCACACTCCGAACACCCGGGTATTCACACTCCACACACTCGCGTAGTCACACTCCCCACACCCAGACATTCACACTCCACACACCCAGACATTCACACTCCGCACACCCAGAAATTCACAATCCACACAGCCGGGTATTCACTCACCGCACACCCAGACATTCACACTCCGCACACCCAGACATTCACACTCCACACACCCGGACATTGACACTCCACACACCTGGGTATACACACTCCGCACACCCGGGTATTCACACTCCACACACCCGCTTATTCACACTCCGCACAACCAGACATTCACACTTCACACACCTGGGTATTCACACTCCGCACACCCGGGTATTCACACTCCACACACCCTGGTAGTCACAGTCCACACACCCAGACATTCACACTCTGCACACCCGGGTTTTCACACTCTGCACACCCGGGTATTCACACTCCACACACCCGGGTATTCACACTCCCCACACCCAGACATTCACACTCTACACACCCAGACATTCACACTCCGCACACCCAGACATTCACAATCCACACACCCAGACATTCACACTCCACACACCCAGACATTCACACTCTACACACCCAGACATTCACACTCCACACACCCAGACATTCACACTCCGCAGACCCAGACATTCACACTCCGCAGACCCAGACATTCACATTCCGCACACCCAGACATTCACACTCCGCACACCCGGGTATTCACTCTCCACACACCCGGGTATTCCAACTCCGCACACCTGGGTATTCACACTCCGCACAGCCAGGTATTCACACTCCGCACACCCAGACATTCACACTCCGCACACCCAGACATTCACACTGCACACACCCGGGTATTCACACTCCACACACCCAGACATTCACACTCCACACACCCAGACATTCACACTTCGCACACCCGGGTATTCACACTCCGCACTCCCGGGTATCACATTCCGCACTCGCGGGTATTCACAGTCCGCACACCCGGGTATTCACACTCTGCACTCCCGGGTATTCACATTTCGCTCTTCCGGGTATCACATTCCGCACTCCCGGGTATTCACAGTCCGCACACCCAGACAATCACACTCCGCACTCCCGGGTATTCACATTCCGCACACCCGGTTATTCACATTCCGCACACCCGGGTATTCACACTCCGCACACCCGGGTATTCACACTCCACACACCCAGACATTCACACTCCGCACACCCGGGTATTCACACTCCGCACTCCCGGGTATTCACAATCCGCACACCCAGACATTCACACTCCACACACCCAGACATTCACACTCCGAGCACCCGGGTATTCACACACCGCACTCCCGGGTATTCACATTCCGCACACCCGGGTATTCACACTCCGCACACCCGGGTATTCACACTCCGCACACCCAGACATTCACTCTCCACACACCCAGACATTCACAATCCACACACCCAGACATTCACACTCCGAGCACCCGGGTATTCACACACCGCACTCCCGGGTATTCACATTCCGCACACCCAGGTATTCACACTCCACACACCCGGGTATTCACACTCCGCACATCCGTGTATTCACACTCCACACACGCGGGTATTCACACTCCGAACACCCGGGTATTCAAACTCCACACACCCAGACATTCACACTCCACACACCCAGACATTCACACTCCACACACCCAGACATTCACACTCCACACACCCAGACATTCACACTCCACACACCCAGACATTCAAACTCCACACACCCGGACATTCACACTCCACACACCTGGGTATTCACACTCCGCACATCCGGGTATTCACACTCCACACACCCGGTTATTCACACTCCGCACAACCAGACATTCACACCCTGCACACCCGGGTATTCACACTCCACACACCCAGACATTCACACTCTGCACACCCGCGTATTCACACTCCACACACCCAGACATTCACACTCTGCACACCCGGGTATTCACACTCTGCACACCTGGGTATTCACACTCCGCACACCCGGGTATTCACACTCCACACACCCAGACATTCACACTCCACACACCCAGACTTTCACACTCTGCACACCCGGGTATTCACACTCCACACACCCAGACATTCACACTCTGCACACCCGGGTATTCACACTCTGCACACCTGGGTATTCACACTCCGCACACCCGGGTATTCACACTCCACACACCCAGACATTCACACTCTGCACACCCGGTTATTCACACTCTGCGCACCCGGGTATTCACACTCCACACACCCGGGTATTCACACTCCACACACCCGGGTATTCACACTCCACACACCCGAGTATTCACACTCCACACACCCAGACATTCACACTTCACACACCTGGGTATTCACACTCCGCACACCCGGGTATTCACACTCCACACACCCTGGTAGTCACAGTCCACACACCCAGACATTCACACTCTGCACACCCGGGTTTTCACACTCTGCACACCCGGGTATTCACACTCCACACACCCGGGTATTCACACTCCCCACACCCAGACATTCACACTCTACACACCCAGACATTCACACTCCGCACACCCAGACATTCACAATCCACACACCCAGACATTCACACTCCACACACCCAGACATTCACACTCTACACACCCAGACATTCACACTCCACACACCCAGACATTCACACTCCGCAGACCCAGACATTCACATTCCGCACACCCAGACATTCACACTCCGCACACCCGGGTATTCACTCTCCACACACCCGGGTATTCCAACTCCGCACACCTGGGTATTCACACTCCGCACAGCCAGGTATTCACACTCCGCACACCCAGACATTCACACTCCGCACACCCAGACATTCACACTGCACACACCCGGGTATTCACACTCCACACACCCAGACATTCACACTCCACACACCCAGACATTCACACTTCGCACACCCGGGTATTCACACTCCGCACTCCCGGGTATCACATTCCGCACTCGCGGGTATTCACAGTCCGCACACCCGGGTATTCACACTCTGCACTCCCGGGTATTCACATTTCGCTCTTCCGGGTATCACATTCCGCACTCCCGGGTATTCACAGTCCGCACACCCAGACAATCACACTCCGCACTCCCGGGTATTCACATTCCGCACACCCGGTTATTCACATTCCGCACACCCGGGTATTCACACTCCGCACACCCGGGTATTCACACTCCACACACCCAGACATTCACACTCCGCACACCCGGGTATTCACACTCCGCACTCCCGGGTATTCACAATCCGCACACCCAGACATTCACACTCCACACACCCAGACATTCACACTCCGAGCACCCGGGTATTCACACACCGCACTCCCGGGTATTCACATTCCGCACACCCGGGTATTCACACTCCGCACACCCGGGTATTCACACTCCGCACACCCAGACATTCACACTCCACACACCCAGACATTCACAATCCACACACCCAGACATTCACACTCCGAGCACCCGGGTATTCACACACCGCACTCCCGGGTATTCACATTCCGCACACCCAGGTATTCACACTCCACACACCCGGGTATTCACACTCCGCACATCCGTGTATTCACACTCCACACACGCGGGTATTCACACTCCGAACACCCAGGTATTCAAACTCCACACACCCAGACATTCACACTCCGCACACCCGGGTATTCACATTCCACACACCCAGACATTCACACTCCACACACCCAGACATTCACACTCCACACACCCAGACATTCACACTCCACACACCCAGACATTCACACTCCACACACCCGGACATTGACACTCCACACACCCAGACATTCACACTCCACACACCCAGACATTCAAACTCCACACACCCGGACATTCACACTCCACACACCTGGGTATTCACACTCCGCACATCCGGGTATTCACACTCCACACACCCGGTTATTCACACTCCGCACAACCAGACATTCACACCCTGCACACCCGGGTATTCACACTCCACACACCCAGACATTCACACTCTGCACACCCGCGTATTCACACTCCACACACCCAGACATTCACACTCTGCACACCCGGGTATTCACACTCTGCACACCTGGGTATTCACACTCCGCACACCCGGGTATTCACACTCCACACACCCAGACATTCACACTCCACACACCCAGACTTTCACACTCTGCACACCCGGGTATTCACACTCCACACACCCAGACATTCACACTCTGCACACCCGGGTATTCACACTCTGCACACCTGGGTATTCACACTCCGCACAGCCAGGTATTCACACTCCGCACACCCAGACATTCACACTCCGCACACCCAGACATTCACACTGCACACACCCGGGTATTCACACTCCACACACCCAGACATTCACACTCCACACACCCAGACATTCACACTTCGCACACCCGGGTATTCACACTCCGCACTCCCGGGTATCACATTCCGCACTCGCGGGTATTCACAGTCCGCACACCCAGGTATTCACACTCCACACACCCGGGTATTCACACTCCGCACATCCGTGTATTCACACTCCACACACGCGGGTATTCACACTCCGAACACCCGGGTATTCAAACTCCACACACCCAGACATTCACACTCCGCACACCTGGGTATTCACATTCCACACACCCAGACATTCACACTCCACACACCCAGACATTCACACTCCACACACCCAGACATTCACACTCCACACACCCAGACATTCACACTCCACACACCCGGACATTCACACTCCACACACCCAGACATTCACACTCCACACACCCAGACATTCAAACTCCACACACCCGGACATTCACACTCCACACACCTGGGTATTCACACTCCGCACATCCGGCTATTCACACTCCACACACCCGGTTATTCACACTCCGCACAACCAGACATTCACACCCTGCACACCCGGGTATTCACACTCCACACACCCAGACATTCACACTCTGCACACCCGCGTATTCACACTCCACACACCCAGACATTCACACTCTGCACACCCGGGTATTCACACTCTGCACACCTGGGTATTCACACTCCGCACACCCGGGTATTCACACTCCACACGCCCAGACATTCACACTCCACACACCCAGACTTTCACACTCTGCACACCCGGGTATTCACACTCCACACACCCAGACATTCACACTCTGCACACCCGGGTATTCACACTCTGCACACCTGGGTATTCACACTCCGCACACCCGGGTATTCACACTCCACACACCCAGACATTCACACTCTGCACACCCGGTTATTCACACTCTGCGCACCCGGGTATTCACACTCCACACACCCGGGTATTCACACTCCACACACCCGGGTATTCACACTCCACACACCCGAGTATTCACACTCCACACACCCAGACATTCACACTTCACACACCTGGGTATTCACACTCCGCACACCCGGGTATTCACACACCACACACCCTGGTAGTCACAGTCCACACACCCAGACATTCACACTCTACACACCCGGGTTTTCACACTCTGCACACCCGGGTATTCACACTCCACACACCCGGGTATTCACACTCCCCACACCCAGACATTCACACTCTACACACCCAGACATTCACACTCCGCACACCCAGACATTCACAATCCACACACCCAGACATTCACACTCCACACACCCAGCCATTCACACTCTACACACCCAGACATTCACACTCCACACACCCAGACATTCACACTCCGCAGACCCAGACATTCACATTCCGCACACCCAGACATTCACACTCCGCACACCCGGGTATTCACTCTCCACACACCCGGGTATTCCAACTCCGCACACCTGGGTATTCACACTCCGCACAGCCAGGTATTCACACTCCGCACACCCAGACATTCACACTCCGCGCACCCAGACATTCACACTGCACACACCCGGGTATTCACACTCCACACACCCAGACATTCACACTCCACACACCCAGACATTCACACTTCGCACAGCCGGGTATTCACACTCCGCACTCCCGGGTATCACATTCCGCACTCGCGGGTATTCACAGTCCGCACACCCGGGTATTCACACTCTGCACTCCCGGGTATTCACATTTCGCTCTTCCGGGTATCACATTCCGCACTCCCGGGTATTCACAGTCCGCACACCCAGACAATCACACTCCGCACTCCCGGGTATTCACATTCCGCACACCCGGTTATTCACATTCCGCACACCCGGGTATTCACACTCCGCACACCCGGGTATTCACACTCCACACACCCAGACATTCACACTCCGCACACCCGGGTATTCACACTCCGCACTCCCGGGTATTCACAATCCGCACACCCAGACATTCACACTCCACACACCCAGACATTCACACTCCGAGCACCCGGGTATTCACACACCGCACTCCCGGGTATTCACATTCCGCACACCCGGGTATTCACACTCCGCACACCCGGGTATTCACACTCCGCACACCCAGACATTCACACTCCACACACCCAGACATTCACAATCCACACACCCAGACATTCACACTCCGAGCACCCGGGTATTCACACACCGCACTCCCGGGTATTCACATTCCGCACACCCAGGTATTCACACTCCACACACCCGGGTATTCACACTCCGCACATCCGTGTATTCACACTCCACACACGCGGGTATTCACACTCCGAACACCCGGGTATTCAAACTCCACACACCCAGACATTCACACTCCGCACACCTGGGTATTCACATTCCACACACCCAGACATTCACACTCCACACACCCAGACATTCACACTCCACACACCCAGACATTCACACTCCACACACCCAGACATTCACACTCCACACACCCGGACATTGACACTCCACACACCCAGACATTCACACTCCACACACCCAGACATTCAAACTCCACACACCCGGACATTCACACTCCACACACCTGGGTATTCACACTCCGCACATCCGGGTATTCACACTCCACACACCCGGTTATTCACACTCCGCACAACCAGACATTCACACCCTGCACACCCGGGTATTCACACTCCACACACCCAGACATTCACACTCTGCACACCCGCGTATTCACACTCCACACACCCAGACATTCACACTCTGCACACCCGGGTATTCACACTCTGCACACCTGGGTATTCACACTCCGCACACCCGGGTATTCACACTCCACACACCCAGACATTCACACTCCACACACCCAGACTTTCACACTCTGCACACCCGGGTATTCACACTCCACACACCCAGACATTCACACTCTGCACACCCGGGTATTCACACTCTGCACACCTGGGTATTCACACTCCGCACACCCGGGTATTCACACTCCACACACCCAGACATTCACAGTCTGCACACCCGGTTATTCACACTCTGCGCACCCGGGTATTCACACTCCACACACCCGGGTATTCACACTCCACACACCCGGGTATTCACACTCCACACACCCGAGTATTCACACTCCACACACCCAGACATTCACACTCCGCACACCCAGACATTCACATTCCACACAGCCGGGTATTCACACTCCGAACACCCGGGTATTCACACTCCACACACTCGGGTAGTCACACTCCCCACACCCAGACATTCACACTCCACACACCCAGACATTCACACTCCGCACACCCAGAAATTCACAATCCACACAGCCGGGTATTCACTCACCGCACACCCAGACATTCACACTCCGCACACCCAGACATTGACACTCCACACACCCAGACATTCACACTCCACACACCCAGACATTCACACTCCACACACCTGTGTATACACACTCCGCACACCCGGGTATTCACACTCCGCACACCCGGGTATTCACACTCCGCACACCCACACATTCACCCTCCACACACCCGGGTATTCACTCTCCGCACACCCGGGTATTCACACTCCATACACCCAGACATTCACACTCCACACACACAGACATTCACACTCCACACTCCCAGACATTCACACTCCACAAACCCACACATTCACTCTCCACACACCCGGGTATTCACACTCCGCACACCCGGGTATTCACACTCCGCACACCCGGGTATTCACACGCCGCTCACCCGGGTATTCACACCCCGCACACCCGGGTATTCAGACTCCGCACACCCGGGTATTCAAACTCCGCACACCCAGACATTCACACTCCACACACCCAGGCATTCACACTCCGCACACCCAGACATTCACACTCGTCACACCCAGACATTCACTCTCCACACTCCCAGACATTCACACTCCACAAACCCAGACATTCACACTCCACACTCCCAGACATTCACACTCCACACACCCAGGTATTCACACTCCACACACCCAGGTATTCACATTCCGCACACCCAGATATTCACACTGCACACACCCAGACATTCACACTCCACACACCCAGGTATTCACACTCCACACACCCGGGTATTCACACTACACATACCGAGGTATTCACACTCCACACACCCAGGCATTCACACTCCACACACCCAGACATTCACACTCCGAGCACCTGGGTATTCACACTTCGCACACCCAGACATTCACACTCCACACACCCAGGTATTCACACTTCACACACCCAAGTATTCACACTCCACACACCCAGACATTCACACTCCGAGCACCCGGGTATTCACACTCCACACACCCAGACATTCAAACTCCGCACAACCAGACATTCACACTCCACACACCCAGACATTCAAACTCCACACACCCAGGTATTCACACTCCACACGCCCAGGTATTCACACTCCACACACCCAGACATTCAAACTCCGCACACCCAGACATTCACACTCCGCACAACCAGACATTCAAACTCCGCACAACCAGACATTCACACTCCTCACACCCAGACATTCACACTCCACACACCCAGACATTCACACTCCACACACCCAGGTATTCACACTCCACACTACCAGGTATTCACACTCCACACACCCAGGTATTCACACTCCACACACCCAGACATTCACACTCCACACACCCAGACATTCACACTCCACACACCCGGGTATTCACACTCCACACACCTGGGTATTCACACTCCACACACCCAGACATTCACACTCCCCACACCCAGACATTCACACTCCGCACTCCCAGACTTTCACACTCCACACACCCGCGTATTCACACTCCACACACCCGGGTATTCTCACTCTGCACACCCAGACATTCACACTCCTCACACCCAGACATTCACACTCCGCACTCCCAGACTTTCACACTCCACACACCCGCGTATTCACACTCCACACACCCGCGTATTCACACTCCACACACCCGGGTATTCAAACTCCGCACTCCCAGACATTCACACTCCGAGCACCCGCGTATTTACACTCCGCACACCCGGGTATTCACACCCCGCACACCCGGGTATTCACACCCCGCACACCCGGGTATTCACACTGCGCACACCCGTGTAATCACACTCCACACACCCGGGTATTCACACTCCGCACACCCGGGTATTCACACTCCACACACCCAGACATTCACAATCCGCACACCCAGACATTCACACTCCACACAGCCAGACATTCACACTCCGCACACCCGGGTATTCACACTCCGCACTCCCGGGTATTCACATTCCGCACTCCCGGGTATTCACAGTCCGCACACCCTGACATTCATACTCCGAGCACCCGGGTATTCACACACCGCACTCCCGGGTATTCACATTCCGCTCACTCGGGTATTCACACTCCGAGCACCCGGGTATTCACACTCCGCACACCCAGACATTCACACTCCACACACCCAGACATTCACACTCTACGCAACCAGACATTCACACTCCACACACCCGGGTATTCACACTCCACACACCCGGGTATTCACACTCCGCACACCCAGACATTCACACTCCACACACCCAGACATTCACACTCTACACACCCAGACATTCACACTCCACACACCCAGACATTCACACTCCACACACCCCGACATTCACACTCCACACACCCAGACATTCACACTCCACACACCCAGGCATTCACACTACACACACCCAGGCATTCACGCTACACACACCCAGACATTCACACTCCACACACCCAGACATTCACACTCCACACACCCGGGTATTCACACTCCGCACACCCAGACATTCACACTCCGCACACCCAGACATTCACACTCCGCACACCCAGACATTCACAATCTTCACACGCGTGTATTCACACTTCGCACAACTGGATATTCACACTCCACACACCCAGACATTCACACTCCACACAGCCAGACATTGACACTCCACACACCCAGACATTCACACTCCACACACCCGGGTATTCACACTCCACACACCCAGACATTCACAATCTTCACACGCGTGTATTCACACTTCGCACAACTGGATATTCACACTCCGCACACCCAGACATTCACAATCTTCACACGCGTGTATTCACACTTCGCACAACTGGATAATCACACTCCACACACCCAGACATTCACACTCCACACAGCCAGGCATTCACACTACACACACCCAGGCATTCACACTACACACACCCAGACATTCACACTCCACACACCCAGACATTCACACTCCACACACCCGGGTATTCACACTCCGCACACCCAGACATTCACACTCCGCACACCCAGACATTCACACTCCGCACACCCAGACATTCACAATCTTCACACGCGTGTATTCACACTTTGCACAACTGGATATTCACACTCCGCACATCCTGACATTCACACTCCACATACCCGGGCATTCACACTCCACACACCCAGACATTCACACTCCGCACACCCGGGTATTCACATTCCGCACACCCGGTTAATCACACTCCGCACACCCGGTTAATCACACTCCACACACCCGGGTATTCATACTCCGCACACCCAGACATTCACACTCCGCACACCCGGGTATTCACACTCCGCACACCCGGTTATTCATACTCCGCACACCCAGACATTCAAACTCGGCACAATCGGTTATTCATACTCCACACACCCAGACATTCGCACTCCACACACCCGGGTATTCCCACTCCGCACACCCGGGCATTCACACTCCGCACACCCGGGTATTCACACTCCACACAACCAGACATTCGCAGTCCACACACCCAGACATTCGCACTCCACACACCCAGGTATTCACACTCCACACACCCGGGTATTCACACTCCGCACACCCGGATATTCACACTCCGCACACCCGGATATTCACACTCCGCACACCCGGATATTCACACTCCGCACACCCGGATATTCACACTTCGCACACCCGGGTTTTCACACTCCACACAACCAGACATTCGCACTCCACACACCCAGACATTCGCACTCCACACACCCGGGTAGTCACACTCCACACACCCAGGTATTCACATTCCACACACCCGGGTATTCACACTCCGCACACCCGGATATTCACACTCCGCACACCCGGATATTCACACTCCGCACACCCGGATATTCACACTCCGCACACCCGGATATTCACACTTCGCACACCCGGGTTTTCACACTTTGCACACCCGGATATTTACACTCCGCACACCTGGGTATTCAAACTCTGCACATCCTGACATTCACACTCTGCTCATGCGGGTATTCACACTTCGCACAACTGGATATTCACACTCCGAACATCCTGACATTCACACTCCGCACACACGGGCATTCACACTCCACACAACCAGACATTCACACTCCGCACACCCGGGTATTCACATTCCGCACACCCGGGTATTCACATTCCGCACACCAGGGTAATCACACTCCACACACCCAGACATTCGCACTCCACACACCCGGGCATTCACACTCCACACACCCAGACATTCACACTCCGCACACCCAGACATTCACACTCCGCACACCCGGGTATTCACATTCCGCACATCCGGGTAATCACACTCCACACACCCGGGTATTCACACTCCGCACGCCTGGGAATTCACACTCCGCACATCCAGACATTCAAGCTCAAAACACCCGTGTATTCACACTCCACACACCCAGGTATTCACACTCCGCACACCCGGGTATTCACACTCTGCACACCCAGACATTCACACTCCACACACCCGGGTTTTCACACTCCGCACACCCAGACATTCACACTCCGCACACCCAGACATTCACACTCCGCACACCCGGGTATTCACACTCCGCACACCCGGTTATTCATACTCCGCACACCCAGACATTCAAACTCGGCACACCCGGTTATTCATACTCCGCACACCCAGATATTCACACTCCGCACACCCGGTTATTCATACTCCGCACACCCAGACATTCACACTCGACACACCTGGGTACTCACACTTCGCACACCCGAGTATTCACACTCCGCACACCCGGTTATTCACATTCCGCACACCCGGGTATTCACACTCCGCACACCCGGGTATTCACACTCCACACACCCAGACATTCACACTCCGCACACCCGGGTATTCACACTCCGCTCTCCCGGGTATTCACAATCCGCACACCCAGACATTCACACTCCACACACCCAGACATTCACACTCCGAGCACCCGGGTATTCACACACCGCACTCCCGGGTATTCACATTCCGCACACCCGGGTATTCACACTCCGCACACCCGGGTATTCACACTCCGCACACCCAGACATTCACACTCCACACACCCAGACATTCACAATCCACACACCCAGACATTCACACTCCGAGCACCCGGGTATTCACACACCGCACTCCCGGGTATTCACATTCCGCACACCCAGGTATTCACACTCCACACACCCGGGTATTCACACTCCGCACATCCGTGTATTCACACTCCACACACGCGGGTATTCACACTCCGAACACCCGGGTATTCAAACTCCACACACCCAGACATTCACACTCCGCACACCTGGGTATTCACATTCCACACACCCAGACATTCACACTCCACACACCCAGACATTCACACTCCACACACCCAGACATTCACACTCCACACACCCAGACATTCACACTCCACACACCCGGACATTCACACACCACACACCCAGACATTCACACTCCACACACCCAGACATTCAAACTCCACACACCCGGACATTCACACTCCACACACCTGGGTATTCACACTCCGCACATCCGGGTATTCACACTCCACACACCCGGTTATTCACACTCCGCACAACCAGACATTCACACCCTGCACACCCGGGTATTCACACTCCACACACCCAGACATTCACACTCTGCACACCCGCGTATTCACACTCCACACACCCAGACATTCACACTCTGCACACCCGGGTATTCACACTCTGCACACCTGGGTATTCACACTCCGCACACCCGGGTATTCACACTCCACACACCCAGACATTCACACTCCACACACCCAGACTTTCACACTCTGCACACCCGGGTATTCACACTCCACACACCCAGACATTCACACTCTGCACACCCGGGTATTCACACTCTGCACACCTGGGTATTCACACTCCGCACACCCGGGTATTCACACTCCACACACCCAGACATTCACAGTCTGCACACCCGGTTATTCACACTCTGCGCACCCGGGTATTCACACTCCACACACCCGGGTATTCACACTCCACACACCCGGGTATTCACACTCCACACACCCGAGTATTCACACTCCACACACCCAGACATTCACACTCCGCACACCCAGACATTCACATTCCACACAGCCGGGTATTCACACTCCGAACACCCGGGTATTCACACTCCACACACTCGGGTAGTCACACTCCCCACACCCAGACATTCACACTCCACACACCCAGACATTCACACTCCGCACACCCAGAAATTCACAATCCACACAGCCGGGTATTCACTCACCGCACACCCAGACATTCACACTCCGCACACCCAGACATTCACACTCCACACACCCAGACATTCACACTCCACACACCCAGACATTCACACTCCACACACCTGTGTATACACACTCCGCACACCCGGGTATTCACACTCCGCACACCCGGGTATTCACACTCCGCACACCCACACATTCACCCTCCACACACCCAGACATTCACACTCCGCACACCCGGGTATTCACACTCCATACACCCAGACATTCACACTCCACACACACAGACATTCACACTCCACACTCCCAGACATTCACACTCCACAAACCCACACATTCACTCTCCACACACCCGGGTATTCACACTCCGCACACCCGGGTATTCACACTCCGCACACCCGGGTATTCACACGCCGCACACCCGGGTATTCACACCCCGCACACCCGGGTATTCAGACTCCGCACACCCGGGTATTCAAACTCCGCACACCCAGACATTCACACTCCACACACCCAGGCATTCACACTCCGCACACCCAGACATTCACACTCGTCACACCCAGACATTCACACTCCACACTCCCAGACATTCACACTCCACAAACCCAGACATTCACACTCCACACTCCCAGACATTCACACTCCACACACCCAGGTATTCACACTCCACACACCCAGGTATTCACATTCCGCACACCCAGACATTCACACTGCACACACCCAGACATTCACACTCCACACACCCAGGTATTCACACTCCACACACCCGGGTATTCACACTACACATACCGAGGTATTCACACTCCACACACCCAGGCATTCACACTCCACACACCCAGACATTCACACTCCGAGCACCTGCGTATTCACACTTCGCACACCCAGATATTCACACTCCACACACCCAGGTATTCACACTTCACACACCCAAGTATTCACACTCCACACACCCAGACATTCACACTCCACACACCCAGACATTCACACTCCGAGCACCCGGGTATTCACACTCCACACACCCAGACATTCAAACTCCGCACAACCAGACATTCACACTCCACACACCCAGACATTCAAACTCCACACACCCAGGTATTCACACTCCACACGCCCAGGTATTCACACTCCACACGCCCAGGTATTCACACTCCACACACCCAGACATTCACACTCCGCACAACCAGACATTCAAACTCCGCACAACCAGACATTCACACTCCACACACCCAGACATTCACACTCCACACACCCAGACATTCACACTCCACACACCCAGGTATTCACACTCCACACTACCAGGTATTCACACTCCACACACCCAGGTATTCACACTCCACAAACCCAGACATTCACACTCCACACACCCAGACATTCACACTCCACACACCCGGGTATTCACACTCCACACACCTGGGTATTCACACTCCACACACCCAGACATTCACACTCCCCACACCCAGACATTCACACTCCGCACTCCCAGACTTTCACACTCCACACACCCGCGTATTCACACTCCACACACCCGGGTATTCTCACTCTGCACACCCAGACATTCACACTCCTCACACCCGGGTATTCAAACTCCGCACTCCCAGACATTCACACTCCGAGCACCCGCGTATTTACACTCCGCACACCCGGGTATTCACACCCCGCACACCCGGGTATTCACACCCCGCACACCCGGGTATTCACACTGCGCACACCCGTGTAATCACACTCCACACACCCGGGTATTCACACTCCGCACACCCGGGTATTCACACTCCACACACCCAGACATTCACAATCCGCACACCCAGACATTCACACTCCACACAGCCAGACATTCACACTCCGCACACCCGGGTATTCACACTCCGCACTACCGGGTATTCACATTCCGCACTCCTGGGTATTCACAGTCCGCACACCCTGACATTCATACTCCGAGCACCCGGGTATTCACACACCGCACTCCCGGGTATTCACATTCCGCTCACTCGGGTATTCACACTCCAAGCACCCGGGTATTCACACTCCGCACACCCAGACATTCACACTCCACACACCCAGACATTCACACTCTACGCAACCAGACATTCACACTCCACACACCCGGGTATTCACACTCCACACACCCGGGTATTCACACTCCGCACACCCAGACATTCACACTCCACACACCCAGACATTCACACTCTACACACCCAGACATTCACACTCCACACACCCAGACATTCACACTCCACACACCCCGACATTCACACTCCACACACCCAGACATTCACACTCCACACACCCAGACATTCACACTCCACACACCCGGGTATTCACACTCCGCACACCCAGACATTCACACTCCGCACACCCAGACATTCACACTCCGCACACCCAGACATTCACAATCTTCAATCGCGTGTATTCACACTTCGCACAACTGGATAATCACACTCCACACACCCAGACATTCACACTCCACACAGCCAGGCATTCACACTACACACACCCAGGCATTCACACTACACACACCCAGACATTCACACTCCACACACCCAGACATTCACACTCCACACACCCGGGTATTCACACTCCGCACACCCAGACATTCACACTCCGCACACCCAGACATTCACACTCCGCACACCCAGACATTCACAATCTTCACACGCGTGTATTCACACTTTGCACAACTGGATATTCACACTCCGCACATCCTGACATTCACACTCCACATACCCGGGCATTCACACTCCACACACCCAGACATTCACACTCCGCACACCCGGGTATTCACATTCCGCACACCCGGTTAATCACACTCCGCACACCCGGTTAATCACACTCCACACACCCGGGTATTCACACTCCACACACCCAGACATTCACACTCTGCACACCCGGTTATTCACACTCTGCGCACCCGGGTATTCACACTCCACACACCCGGGTATTCACACTCCACACACCCGGGTATTCACACTCCACACACCCGAGTATTCACACTCCACACACCCAGACATTCACACTCCGCACACCCAGACATTCACATTCCACACAGCCGGGTATTCACACTCCGAACACCCGGGTATTCACACTCCACACACTCGGGTAGTCACACTCCCCACACCCAGACATTCACACTCCACACACCCAGACATTCAGACTCCGCACACCCAGAAATTCACAATCCACACAGCCGGGTATTCACTCACCGCACACCCAGACATTCACACTCCGCACACCCAGACATTCACACTCCACACACCCAGACATTCACACTCCACACACCCAGACATTCACACTCCACACACCTGTGTATACACACTCCGCACACCCGGGTATTCACACTCCGCACACCCGGGTATTCACACTCCGCACACCCACACATTCACCCTCCACACACCCAGACATTCACACTCCGCACACCCGGGTATTCACACTCCATACACCCAGACATTCACACTCCACACACACAGACATTCACACTCCACACTCCCAGACATTCACACTCCACAAACCCACACATTCACTCTCCACACACCCGGGTATTCACACTCCGCACACCCGGGTATTCACACTCCGCACACCCGGGTATTCACACGCCGCACACCCGGGTATTCACACCCCGCACACCCGGGTATTCAGACTCCGCACACCCGGGTATTCAAACTCCGCACACCCAGACATTAACACTCCACACACCCAGGCATTCACACTCCGCACACCCAGACATTCACACTCGTCACACCCAGACATTCACACTCCACACTCCCAGACATTCACACTCCACAAACCCAGACATTCACACTCCACACTCCCAGACATTCACACTCCACACACCCAGGTATTCACACCCCGCACACCCGGGTATTCAGACTCCGCACACCCGGGTATTCACACTCCACACACCCAGGCATTCACACTCCACACACCCAGACATTCACACTCCGAGCACCTGCGTATTCACACTTCGCACACCCAGACATTCACACTCCACACACCCAGGTATTCACACTTCACACACCCAAGTATTCACACTCCACACACCCAGACATTCACACTCCACACACCCAGACATTCACACTCCGAGCACCCGGGTATACACACTCCACACACCCAGACATTCAAACTCCGCACAACCAGACATTCACACTCCACAAACCCAGACATTCAAACTCCACACACCCAGGTATTCACACTCCACACGCCCAGGTATTCACACTCCACACGCCCAGGTATTCACACTCCACACACCCAGACATTCACACTCCGCACAACCAGACATTCAAACTCCGCACAACCAGACATTCACACTCCACACACCCAGACATTCACACTCCACACACCCAGACATTCACACTCCACACACCCAGGTATTCACACTCCACACTACCAGGTATTCACACTCCACACACCCAGGTATTCACACTCCACAAACCCAGACATTCACACTCCACACACCCAGACATTCACACTCCACACACCCGGGTATTCACACTCCACACACCTGGGTATTCACACTCCACACACCCAGACATTCACACTCCCCACACCCAGACATTCAAACTCCGCACTCCCAGACATTCACACTCCGAGCACCCGCGTATTTACACTCCGCACACCCGGGTATTCACACCCCGCACACCCGGGTATTCACACCCCGCACACCCGGGTATTCACACTGCGCACACCCGTGTAATCACACTCCACACACCCGGGTATTCACACTCCGCACACCCGGGTATTCACACTCCACACACCCAGACATTCACAATCCGCACACCCAGACATTCACACTCCACACAGCCAGACATTCACACTCCGCACACCCGGGTATTCACACTCCGCACTCCCGGGTATTCACATTCCGCACTCCTGGGTATTCACAGTCCGCACACCCTGACATTCATACTCCGAGCACCCGGGTATTCACACACCGCACTCCCGGGTATTCACATTCCGCTCACTCGGGTATTCACACTCCAAGCACCCGGGTATTCACACTCCGCACACCCAGACATTCACACTCCACACACCCAGACATTCACACTCTACGCAACCAGACATTCACACTCCACACACCCGGGTATTCACACTCCACACACCCGGGTATTCACACTCCGCACACCCAGACATTCACACTCCACACACCCAGACATTCACACTCTACACACCCAGACATTCACACTCCACACACCCAGACATTCACACTCCACACACCCCGACATTCACACTCCACACACCCAGACATTCACACTCCACACACCCAGACATTCACACTCCACACACCCGGGTATTCACACTCCGCACACCCAGACATTCACACTCCGCACACCCAGACATTCACACTCCGCACACCCAGACATTCACAATCTTCAATCGCGTGTATTCACACTTCGCACAACTGGATAATCACACTCCACACACCCAGACATTCACACTCCACACAGCCAGGCATTCACACTACACACACCCAGGCATTCACACTACACACACCCAGACATTCACACTCCACACACCCAGACATTCACACTCCACACACCCGGGTATTCACACTCCGCACACCCAGACATTCACACTCCGCACACCCAGACATTCACACTCCGCACACCCAGACATTCACAATCTTCACACGCGTGTATTCACACTTTGCACAACTGGATATTCACACTCCGCACATCCTGACATTCACACTCCACATACCCGGGCATTCACACTCCACACACCCAGACATTCACACTCCGCACACCCGGGTATTCACATTCCGCACACCCGGTTAATCACACTCCGCACACCCGGTTAATCACACTCCACACACCCGGGTATTCATACTCCGCACACCCAGACATTCACACTCCGCACACCCGGGTATTCACACTCCGCACACCCGGTTATTCATACTCCGCACACCCAGACATTCAAACTCGGCACAATCGGTTATTCATACTCCACACACCCAGACATTCGCACTCCACACACCCGGGTATTCCCACTCCGCACACCCGGGCATTCACACTCCGCACACCCGGGTATTCACACTCCACACAACCAGACATTCGCAGTCCACACACCCAGACATTCGCACTCCACACACCCGGGTAGTCACACTCCACACACCCAGGTATTCACATTCCACACACCCGGGTATTCACACTCCGCACACCCGGATATTCACACTCCGCACACCCGGATATTCACACTCCGCACACCCGGATATTCACACTCCGCACACCCGGATATTCACACTTCGCACACCCGGGTTTTCACACTCCACACAACCAGACATTCGCACTCCACACACCCAGACATTCGCACTCCACACACCCGGGTAGTCACACTCCACACACCCAGGTATTCACATTCCACACACCCGGGTATTCACACTCCGCACACCCGGATATTCACACTCCGCACACCCGGATATTCACACTCCGCACACCCGGATATTCACACTCCGCACACCCGGATATTCACACTTCGCACACCCGGGTTTTCACACTTTGCACACCCGGATATTTACACTCCGCACACCTGGGTATTCAAACTCTGCACATCCTGACATTCACAATCTGCTCATGCGGGTATTCACACTTCGCACAACTGGATATTCACACTCCGAACATCCTGACATTCACACTCCGCACACACGGGCATTCACACTCCACACAACCAGACATTCACACTCCGCACACCCGGGTATTCACATTCCGCACACCCGGGTATTCACATTCCGCACACCAGGGTAATCACACTCCACACACCCAGACATTCGCACTCCACACACCCGGGCATTCACACTCCACACACCCAGACATTCACACTCCGCACACCCAGACATTCACACTCCGCACACCCGGGTATTCACATTCCGCACATCCGGGTAATCACACTCCACACACCCGGGTATTCACACTCCGCACGCCTGGGAATTCACACTCCGCACATCCAGACATTCAAGCTCAAAACACCCGTGTATTCACACTCCACACACCCAGGTATTCACACTCCGCACACTCGGGTATTCACACTCTGCACACCCAGACATTCACACTCCACACACCCGGGTTTTCACACTCCGCACACCCAGACATTCACACTCCGCACACCCAGACATTCACACTCCGCACACCCGGGTATTCACACTCCGCACACCCGGTTATTCATACTCCGCACACCCAGACATTCAAACTCGGCACACCCGGTTATTCATACTCCGCACACCCAGATATTCACACTCCGCACACCCGGTTATTCATACTCCGCACACCCAGACATTCACACTCGACACACCTGGGTACTCACACTTCGCACACCCGAGTATTCACACTCCGCACAGCCGGTTATTCATACTCCGCACACCCAGACATTCACACTCCACACACCCAGGTATTCACACTACCCACACCCAGATATTCACACTCCGCACACCCGGTTATTCATACTCCGCACACCCAGACATTCACACACGGCACACCTGGGAATTCACACTCCACACACCCAGACATTCACACTCCACACACCCAGATATTCACACTCCGCACACCCAGACATTCACACTCTACAAACCCGTGTATTCACACTCCGCACACCCAGACATTCAGACTCCACAAACCCGGGTATTCACACTCCGCACACCCGGTTATTCATAATACGCACACCCAGACATTCACACTCGACACACCTGGGTATTCACACTTCGCACACCCGGGTATTCACACTCCGCAAACCCAGACATTCACACTACCCACACCCAGATATTCACACTCCGCACACCCGGTTATTCATACTCCGCACACCCAGACATTCACACTCCGCACACCCGGTTATTCATACTCCGCACACCCAGACATTCACACTCGGCACACCTGGGAATTCACACTCCACACACCCGGGTATTCACACTCCACACACCCGGGTATTCATACTCCACACACCCGGGTATTCACACTCCACACACCCGGGTATTCATACTCCGCACACCCGGACATTCAAACTCCGCTCACCCTGGTATTCATACTCCACACACTCAGACATTCACGCTCCACACTCCCTGGTATTCACACTCCACACAACCCGGTATTCACACTCCGCACACCCAGACATTCACACTCCGCACACCCGGGTGTTGACACTCCGCACACCCGGGTATTCACACTCCGCACACCCGGGTATTCACACTCCGCACACCCGGGTATTCACACTCCGCACACCCGGGTATTCACACTCCGCACACCCGGGTATTCACACTCCACACACCCAGACATTCACACTCCACACACCCAGGTATTCACACTCCACACACCCAGGTATTCACACTCCACACACCCAGACATTCACACTCCACACACCCAGGTATTCACACTCCGCCCACCCAGACATTCACACTCCACACACCCAGACATTCACACTCCACACACCCGGGTATTCACACTCCACACACCTGGGTATTCACACTCCACACACCCAGACATTCACACTCCACAAACCCAGACCTTCACACTCCGCACTCCCAGACTTTCACACTCCGCACACCCGGGTATTCACAATCCACACACCCGGGTATTCACATCCCGCACACCCGGGTATTCACACTCAGCACACCCGGGTGTTCACACTCCGCACACCCAGACATTCACACTCCACACACCCAGACATTCACACTCGTCACACCCGGGTATTCACACTCCACACACCCAGTCATTCACACTGCACACACCCAGACATTCACACTCCACACACCCAGAGATTCACATTCCACACAGCCAGGTATTCACAATCCACACACCCAGATATTCACACTCCACACACCCGTGTATTCACACTCCACACACCCAGACATTCTCACACCACACACCCAGACATTCACACTCCACACACCCAGACATTCACACTCCACACAACCGGGTATTCACACTCCACACACCCAGACATTCACACTCCACACAACCGGGTATTCACACTCCGCACACCCGGGTATTCACACTCCGCTCACCCGGGTATTCACACTGCGCACACCCGGGTAGTCACACTCCGCACACCCGGGTATTCACACTACGCACACCCGGGTATTCACACTCCACACACCCAGACATTCACACTCCGCACACCCAGACATTCACACTCCACACAGCCAGACATTCACACTCCGCACACCCGGGTATTCACACTCCGCACTCCCGGGTATTCACATTCCGCACTCCCGGGTATTCACAGTCCGCACACCCAGACATTCACACTCCGAGCACCCGGGTATTCACACTCCGCACTCCCGGGTATTCACATTCCGCACACCCGGGTATTCACACTCCGCACACCCGCGTATTCACACTCCACACACCCACACATTCACCCTCCACACACCCAGACATTCACACTCCGCACACCCGGATACTCACACTCCATACACCCAGACATTCACACTCCACACACCCAGACATTCACACTCCACACTCCCAGACATTCACACTCCACAAACCCAGACATTCACTCTCCACACACCCGGGTATTCACACGCCGCACACCCGGGTATTCACACTCCACACACCCGGATATTCACACCCCGCTCTCCCGGGTATTCACACCCCGCCCACCCGGGTATTCAGACTCCGCACACCCGGGTATTCAAACTCCGCACACCCAGACATTCACACTCCACACACCCATGCATTCACACTCCGCACACCCAGACAGTCATACTCGTCACACCCAGACATTCACACTCCACACTCCCAGACATTCACACTCCACACACCCAGGTATTCACACTCCACACACCCAGACATTCACACTCCACACACCCAGACATTCACACTCCACACACCCAGGTATTCACACTCCACACACCCAGACATTCACACTCCACACACCCGGGTATTCACACTCCACACACCCGGGTATTCACACTCCACACACCTGGGTATTCACACTCCACACACCCAGACATTCACACTCCACACACCCAGACATTCACACTCCGCACTCCCAGACTTTCACACTCCGCACACCCGGGTATTCACACTCCACACACCCGGGTATTCACACTCCGCACACCCAGACATTCACACTCCGCACACCCGGGTATTCAAACTCCGCACTCCCAGACATTCACACTCCGAGCACCCGGGTATTTACACTCCGCACACCCGGGTATTCACACTCCGCACACCCGGGTATTCACACTCCGCACACGCAGACATTCACACTCCACACACCCAGACATTCACACTCTACACACCCAGACATTCCCACTCCACACACCCAGACATTCACACTCCACACACCCAGACATTCACACTCCACACACCCAGACATTCGCAGTCCACACACCCGGGTATTCACACTACACACACCCAGACATTCACACTTCACACACCCAACATTCACACTCTACGCAACCAGACATTCACACTTCACACACCCGGGTATTCACACTCCACATAACCAGACATTCTCACTCCACACACCCAGCCATTCACACTCCAAACAACCCGGTATTCACACTCCGCACACCCAGACATTCACACTCCGCACACCCGGGTATTTACACTCCGCACACCCGGGTATTCACACTCCGCACACCCGGGTATTCACACTCCGCACACCCGGGTATTCACACTCCGCACACCCGGGTATTCACACTCCGCACACCCGGGTATTCACACTCCACACACCCAGACATTCACACTCCACACACCCAGGTATTCACACTCCACACACCCAGGTATTCACACTCCACACACCCAGACATTCACACTCCACACACCCAGGTATTCACACTCCGCCCACCCAGACATTCACACTCCACACACCCAGACATTCACACTCCACACACCCGGGTATTCACACTCCACACACCTGGGTATTCACACTCCACACACCCAGACATTCACACTCCACAAACCCAGACCTTCACACTCCGCACTCCCAGACTTTCACACTCCGCACACCCGGGTATTCACAATCCACACACCCGGGTATTCACACCCCGCACACCCGGGTATTCACACTCAGCACACCCGGGTGTTCACACTCCGCACACCCAGACATTCACACTCCACACACCCAGGTATTCACACTCGTCACACCCGGGTATTCACACTCCACACACCCAGTCATTCACACTGCACACACCCAGACATTCACACTCCACACACCCAGAGATTCACATTCCACACAGCCAGGTATTCACAATCCACACACCCAGATATTCACACTCCACACACCCGTGTATTCACACTCCACACCCCCAGACATTCACACTCTACACACCCAGACATTCACACTCCACACACCCAGACATTCACACTCCACACACCCAGACATTCACACTCCACACACCCAGACATTCGCAGTCCACACACCCAGGCATTCACACTACACACACCCAGACATTTACACTCCACACACCCAAACATTCACACTACACACGCCCAAACATTCACACTCCACACACCCAGACATTTACACTCCACACACCCAAACATTCACACTACACACACCCAGGCATTCACACTACACACACCCAGACATTTACACTCCACACACCCAGACATTCACACTCCACACACCCGGGTATTCACACTCCACACACCCAGACATTCACACTTCACACACCCGGGTATTCACACTCCACATACCCAGACATTCTCACTCCACACACCCAGACATTCACACTCCACACAACCCGGTATTCACACTCCGCACACCCAGACATTCACACTCCGCACACCCGGGTATTCACACTCCGCACACCCGGGTATTCACACTCCGCACACCCGTGTATTCACACTCCGCACACCCGGGTATTCACACTCCGCACACCCGGGTATTCACACTCCGCACACCCACACATTCACCCTCCACACACCCAGACATTCAGACTCCGCACACCCGGGTACTCACACTCCACACACCCATACATTCACACTCCACATACCCAGACATTCACACTCCACTCCGCAGACATTCACACTCCACAAACCCAGACATTCACTCTCCACACACCCGGGTATTCACACTCCGCACACCCGGGTATTCACACCCCGCTCACCCGGGTATTCACACCCCGCACACCCGGGTATTCAGACTCCGCACACCCGGGTGTTCAAACTCCGCACACCCAGACATTCACACTCCACACACCCAGGCAGTCACACTCCGCACACCCAGACATTCACACTTGTCACACCCAGACATTCACACTCCACACACCCAGGTATTCACACTCCACACACCCAGGTATTCACACTCCACACACCCAGGTATTCACATTCCGCACATCCAGACATTCACACTCCGCACAACCAGACATTCATACTCCACACACCCAGACATTCACACTCCACACACCCAGGTATTCACACTCCACACACCCAGGTTTTCACTCTCCACACACCCAGGTAATCACACTCCACACACCCAGACATTCACACTCGTCACACCCAGACATTCACACTCCACATACCCAGGTATTCACACTCCACACACCCAGGTATTCACATTCCGCACACCCAGACATTCACACTCCGCACAACCAGACATTCATACTCCACACACCCAGACATTCACACTCCACACACCCAGGTATTCACACTCCACACACCCAGGTTTTCACACTCCACACACCCAGGTATTCACACTCCACACACCCAGATATTCAAACTCCACACACCCAGACATTCACTCTCCACACACCCAGACATTCACACTCCACACACCCAGGTATTCACACTCCACACACCCAGGTATTCACACTCCACACACCCAGGTATTCACACTCCACACACCCAGACATTCACACTCCAAGCACCCGGGTATTCACACTCCACACACCCAGACATTCACACTCCGAGCACCCGGGTATTCACACTCCACACACCCGGGTATTCACACTCCACACACCCAGACATTCACACTCCGCACAACCAGACATTCAAACTCTGCACAACAAGATATTCACACTCCACACACCCAGACATTCACACTGCACACACCCAGACATTCATACTCCACACACCCAGGTATTCACACTCCACACGCCCAGGTATTCACACTCCACACACCCAGACATTCACACTCCGCACAACCAGA
This sequence comes from Squalus acanthias, assembly GCA_030390025.1. NCBI lineage: Eukaryota > Metazoa > Chordata > Chondrichthyes > Squaliformes > Squalidae > Squalus > Squalus acanthias. The sequence continues at coordinate 58,963,853 of CM059431.1, read as the reverse complement.
CATTCACACTCCGCACAACCAGACATTCACACTCCACACACCCAGACATTCACACTCCACACACCCAGACATTCACACTCCACACACCCAGGTATTCACACTCCACACAACCAGATATTCACACTCCACACACCCAGGTATTCATACTCCACACACCCAGACATTCACACTCCACACACCCAGGTATTCACACTCCACACACCCATACATTCACACTCCGCACTCCCAGACTTTCACACTCCGCACACCCGGGTATTCACACTCCACACACCCAGTCATTCACACTGCACGCACCCAGACATTCACACTCCACACACGCAGGTATTCACACTCCACACACCCAGACATTCACACTCCACACACCCAGATATTCACACTCCACACAACCGGGTATTCACATTCCACACACCCAGACATTCACACTCCACACAACCGGGTATTCACACTCCGCACACCCGGGTATTCACACTCCACACACCCAGACATTCACACTCCGCACACCCAGACATTCACACTCCACACAGCCAGACATTCACACTCCGCACACCCAGGTATTCACACTCCGCACACCCGGGTATTCACACTCCACACACCCAGACATTCACACTCCGCACACCCAGACATTCACAGTCCGCACACCCAGACATTCACACTCCGAGCACCCGGGTATTCACACACCGCACTCCCGGGTATTCACATTCCGCACACCCGGGTATTCACACTCCGCACACCCGGGTATTCACACTCCGCACACCCAGACATTCACACTCCACACACCCAACATTCACACTCTACACACCCAGACATTCACACTCCACACACCCAGATATTCACATTCCACACACCCAGACATTCACACTCCACACACCCAGACATTCACACTACACACACCCAGACATTTACACTCCACAAACCCAGACATTCACACTCCACACACCCGGGTATTCACACTCCGCACACCCAGACATTCACACTCCACACACCCAACATTCACACTCTACACACCCAGACATTCACACTCCACACACCCAGATATTCATATTCCACACACCCAGACATTCACACTCCACACACCCAGACATTCACACTAAACACACCCAGACATTTACACTCCACACACCCAGACATTCACACTCCACAAACCCGGGTATTCACACTCCACACACCCAGACATTCACACTTCACACACCCGGGTATTCACACTCCACACACCCAGACATTCTCACTCCACACACCCAGACATTCACACTCCACACAACCCGGTATTCACACTCCGCACACCCAGACATTCACACTCCGCACACCCGGGTATTCACACTCCGCACACCCGGGTATTCACACTCCGCACACCCGGGTATTCACACTCCGCACACCCACACATTCACCCTCCACACACCCAGACATTCACACTCCGCTCACTCGGGTACTCACACTCCATACACCCAGACATTCACACTCCACACTCCCAGACATTCACACTTCACAAACCCAGACATTCACTCTCCACACACCCGGGTATTCACACTCCGCACACCCGGGTATTCACACTCCGCACACCCGGGTATTCAGACTCCGCACACCCGGGTATTCAAACTCCGCACACCCAGACATTCACACTCCACACACCCAGGCATTCACACTCCACACACCCAGACATTCACACTCCACACACCCAGGTATTCACACTCCACACACCCAGACATTCACACTCCACACATCCAGGTATTCACACTCCACACACCCAGACATTCACACTCCACACAACCGGGTATTCACACTCCGCACACCCGGGTATTCACACTCCGCTCACCCGGGTATTCACACTGCGCACACCCGGGTATTCACACTCCACACACCCAGACATTCACACTCCACACAACCGGGTATTCACACTACACATACCGAGGTATTCACACTCCACACACCCAGGCATTCACACTCCACACACCCAGACATTCACACTCCTGACACCCAGACATTCACATTCCACACACCCAGGTATTCACACTCCACACATCAGGTATTCACACTCCACACACCCAGACATTCACACTCCGAGCACCCGGATATTCACACTCCACACACCCGGGTATTCACACTCCACACACCCAGACATTCACACTCCGCACAACCAGACATTCAAACTCCGCACAACCAGACATTCACACTCCACACACCCAGACATTCACACTCCACACACCCAGACATTCACACTCCACACAACCAGGTATTCACACTCCACACACCCAGGTATTCACACTCCACACGCCCAGGTAATCATACTCCACACACCCAGACATTCACACTCCGCACAACCAGACATTCAAACTCCGCACAACCAGACATTCACACTCCACACACCCAGACATTCACACTCCACACACCCAGGTATTCACACTCCACCCAGCCAGACATTCACACTCCACACACCCAGACATTCACACTCCACACACCCAGGTATTCACACTCCACACACCCAGGTATTCACACTCCAAACACCCAGGTATTCACACTCCACACACCCAGATATTCACACTCCACACACCCAGACATTCACACTCCACACACCCAGGTATTCACACTCCACACAACCAGGTATTCACACTCCACACACCCAGGTATTCACACTCCACACACCCAGACATTCACACTCCACACAACCGGGTATTCACACTCCGCACACCCGGGTATTCACACTCCGCTCACCCGGGTATTCACACTGCGCACACCCGGGTATTCACACTCCACACACCCAGACATTCACACTCCACACAACCGGGTATTCACACTACACATACCGAGGTATTCACACTCCACACACCCAGGCATTCACACTCCACACACCCAGACATTCACACTCCTGACACCCAGACATTCACATTCCACACACCCAGGTATTCACACTCCACACATCAGGTATTCACACTCCACACACCCAGACATTCACACTCCGAGCACCCGGATATTCACACTCCACACACCCGGGTATTCACACTCCACACACCCAGACATTCACACTCCGCACAACCAGACATTCAAACTCCGCACAACCAGACATTCACACTCCACACACCCAGACATTCACACTCCACACACCCAGACATTCACACTCCACACAACCAGGTATTCACACTCCACACACCCAGGTATTCACACTCCACACGCCCAGGTAATCATACTCCACACACCCAGACATTCACAGTTCGCACAACCAGACATTCAAACTCCGCACAACCAGACATTCACACTCCACACACCCAGACATTCACACTCCACACACCCAGGTATTCACACTCCACCCAGCCAGACATTCACACTCCACACACCCAGACATTCACACTCCACACACCCAGGTATTCACACTCCACACACCCAGGTATTCACACTCCAAACACCCAGGTATTCACACTCCACACACCCAGATATTCACACTCCACACACCCAGACATTCACACTCCACACACCCAGGTATTCACACTCCACACACCCAGGTATTCACACTCCACACACCCAGACATTCACACTCCACACACCCAGACATTCACACTCCACACACCCGGGTATTCACACTCCACACACCTGGGTATTCACACACCACACACCCAGACATTCACACTCCACACACCCAGACATTCACACTCCGCAATCCCAGACTTTCACACTCCGCACACCCGGGTATTCACACTCCACACACCCGGGTATTCACACCCCGCTCACCCGGGTATTCACACTGCGCACACCCGGGTGTTCACACTCCGCACACCCAGACATTTACACTCCACACACCCGGATATTCACACCCCGCTCACCCGGGTATTCACACCCCGCACACCCGGGTATTCAGACTCCGCACACCCGGGTATTCAAACTCCGCACACCCAGACATTCACATTCCACACACCCAGGCATTCACACTCCGCACACCCAAACATTCACACTCGTCACACCCAGACATTCACACTCCACACTCCAATACATTCACACTCCACAAACCCAGACATTCACACTCCACACACCCAGGTATTCACACTCCACACACCCAGGTTTTCACACTCCACACACCCAGGTATTCACACTGCACACACCCAGACATTCACACTCCACACACCCAGGTATTCACACTCCACACACCCAGACATTCATGCTCCGCACAACCAGACATTCATACTCCACACACCCAGACATTCACACTCCACACACCCAGGTATTCACACTCCACACACCCAGGTTTTCACACTCCACACACCCAGGTATTCACACTGCACACACCCAGACATTCACACTCCACACACCCAGGTATTCACACTCCACACACCCGGGTATTCACACTACACATACCGAGGTATTCACACTCCACACACCCAGGCATTCACACTCCACACACCCAGACATTCACACTCCGAGCACCCGGGTATTCACACTCCTGACACCCAGACATTCACATTCCACACACCCAGGTATTCACACTCCACACACCCAGGTATTCACACTCCACACACCCAGACATTCACACTCCGAGCACCCGGATATTCACACTCCACACACCCGGGTATTCACACTCCACACACCCAGACATTCACACTCTGCACAACCAGACATTCAAACTCCGCACAACCAGACATTCACACTCCACACACCCAGACATTCACACTCCACACACCCAGGTATTCACACTCCACCCAGCCAGACATTCACACTCCACACACCCAGACATTCACACTCCACACACCCAGGTATTCACACTCCACACACCCAGGTATTCACACTCCAAACACCCAGGTATTCACACTCCACACACCCAGACATTCACACTCCACACACCCAGACATTCACACTCCACACACCCAGGTATTCACACTCCACACAACCAGGTATTCACACTCCACACACCCAGGTATTCACACTCCACACACCCAGACATTCACACTCCACACACCCAGACATTCACACTCCACACACCCGGGTATTCACACTCCACACACCTGGGTATTCACACTCCACACACCCAGACATTCACACTCCACACACCCAGACATTCACACTCCGCAATCCCAGACATTCACACTCCGCAATCCCAGACTTTCACACTCCGCACACCCGGGTATTCACACTCCACACACCCGGGTATTCACACCCCGCTCACCCGGGTATTCACACTCCGCACACCCGGGTGTTCACACTCCGCACACCCAGACATTTACACTCCGCACACCCGGGTATTCACACTCCACACACCCAGACATTTACACTCCGCACACCCGGGTATTCACACTGCACACACCCAGACATTCACACTCCACACACCCAGACATTCACACTCCACACACCCAGGTATTCACACTCCACACAACCAGACATTCACACTCCACACACCCGTGTATTCACACTCCACACACCCAGACATTCTCACACCACACACCCAGACATTCACACTCCACACACCCAGACATTCTCACTCCACACAACCGGGTATTCACACTCCACACACCCAGACATTCACACTCCACACAACCGGGTATTCACACTCCGCATACCCGGGTATTCACACTCCGCACACCCGGGTATTCACACTCCACTCACCCGGGTAGTCACACTCCGCACACCCGGGTAGTCACACTCCGCACACCCGGGTATTCACACTCCGCACACCCGGGTATTCACACTCCACACACCCAGACATTCACACTCCGCACACCCAGACATTCACACTCCACACAGCCAGACATTCATACTCCGCACACCCGGGTATTCGCACTCCGCAATCCCGGGTATTCACATTCCGCACTCCCGGGTATTCACAGTCCGCACACCCAGACATTCACACTCCGCACAACCAGACATTCATACTCCACACACCCAGACATTCACACTCCACACACCCAGGTATTCACACTCCACACAGCCAGGTATTCACACTCCACACACCCAGGTATTCACACTCCACACACCCAGACATTCACACTCCACACACCCAGGTATTCACACTCCACACACCCAGGTATTCACACTCCACACACCCAGGTATTCACATTCCGCACACCCAGACATTCACACTCCGCACAACCAGACATTCATACTCCACACACCCAGACATTCACACTCCACACATCCAGGTATTCACACTCCTCACACCCAGGTTTTCACTCTCCACACACCCAGGTATTCACACTCCACACACCCAGACATTCACACTCCACACACCCAGACATTCACACTCCACACACCTGGGTATTCACACTCCACACACCCAGACATTCACACTCCACACACCCAGACATTCACACTCCGCACTCCCAGACTTTCACGCTCCGCACACCCGGGTATTCACACTCCACACACCCGGGTATTCACACTCCGCACACCCAGACATTCACACTCCGCACACCCGGGTATTCAAACTCCGCACTCCCAGACATTCACACTCCGAGCACCCGGGTATTTACACTCCGCACACCCGGGTATTCACACGATGCACACCCGAGTATTCACACTCCGCACACCTAGACATTCACACTCCACACCCCCAGACATTCACACTCTACACACCCAGACATTCACACTCCACACACCCAGACATTCACACTCCACACACCCAGACATTCACACTCCACACACCCAGACATTCGCAGTCCACACACCCAGGCATTCACACTACACACACCCAGACATTTACACTCCACACACCCAGACATTCACACTCCACACACCCGGGTATTCACACTCCACACACCCAGACATTCACACTTCACACACCCGGGTATTCACACTCCACATACCCAGACATTCTCACTCCACACACCCAGACATTCACACTCCACACAACCCGGTATTCACACTCCGCACACCCAGACATTCACACTCCGCACACCCGGGTATTCACACTCCGCACACCCGGGTATTCACACTCCGCACACCCGGGTATTCACACTCCGCACACCCACACATTCACCCTCCACACACCCAGACATTCACACTCCGCACACCCGGGTACTCACACTCCACACACCCATACATTCACACTCCACATACCCAGACATTCACACTCCACTCCGCAGACATTCACACTCCACAAACCCAGACATTCACTCTCCACACACCCGGGTATTCACACTCCGCACACCCGGGTATTCACACCCCGCTCACCCGGGTATTCACACCCCGCACACCCGGGTATTCAGACTCCGCACACCCGGGTGTTCAAACTCCGCACACCCAGACATTCACACTCCACACACCCAGGCAGTCACACTCCGCACACCCAGACATTCACACTCGTCACACCCAGACATTCACACTCCACACACCCAGGTATTCACACTCCACACACCCAGGTATTCACACTCCACACACCCAGGTATTCACATTCCGCATATCCAGACATTCACACTCCGCACAACCAGACATTCATACTCCACACACCCAGACATTCACACTCCACACACCCAGGTATTCACACTCCACACACCCAGGTTTTCACTCTCCACACACCCAGGTATTCACACTCCACACACCCAGACATTCACACTCGTCACACCCAGACATTCACACTCCACATACCCAGGTATTCACACTCCACACACCCAGGTATTCACATTCCGCACACCCAGACATTCACACTCCGCACAACCAGACATTCATACTCCACACACCCAGACATTCACACTCCACACACCCAGGTATTCACACTCCACCCACCCAGGTTTTCACACTCCACACACCCAGGTATTCACACTCCACACACCCAGACATTCACACTCCACACACCCAGACATTCACACTCCACACACCCAGACATTCACACTCCACACACCCAGACATTCACACTCCACACACCCAGACATTCACACTCCACACACCCAGACATTCGCAGTCCACACACCCAGGCATTCACACTCCACACACCCGGGTATTCACACTCCACACACCCAGACATTCACACTTCACACACCCGGGTATTCACACTCCACATACCCAGACATTCTCACTCCACACACCCAGACATTCACACTCCACACAACCCGGTATTCACACTCCGCACACCCAGACATTCACACTCCGCACACCCGGGTATTCACACTCCGCACACCCGGGTATTCACACTCCGCACACCCGTGTATTCACACTCCGCACACCCGGGTATTGACACTCCGCACACCCGGGTATTCACACTCCGCACACCCACACATTCACCCTCCACACACCCAGACATTCACACTCCGCACACCCGGGTACTCACACTCCACACACCCATACATTCACACTCCACATACCCAGACATTCACACTCCACTCCGCAGACATTCACACTCCACAAACCCAGACATTCACTCTCCACACACCCGGGTATTCACACTCCGCACACCCGGGTATTCACACCCCGCTCACCCGGGTATTCACACCCCGCACACCCGGGTATTCAGACTCCGCACACCCGGGTGTTCAAACTCCGCACACCCAGACATTCACACTCCACACACCCAGGCAGTCACACTCCGCACACCCAGACATTCACACTCGTCACACCCAGACATTCACACTCCACACACCCAGGTATTCACACTCCACACACCCAGGTATTCACACTCCACACACCCAGGTATTCACATTCCGCACATCCAGACATTCACACTCCGCACAACCAGACATTCATACTCCACACACCCAGACATTCACACTCCACACACCCAGGTATTCACACTCCACACACCCAGGTTTTCACTCTCCACACACCCAGGTATTCACACTCCACACACCCAGACATTCACACTCGTCACACCCAGACATTCACACTCCACATACCCAGGTATTCACACTCCACACACCCAGGTATTCACATTCCGCACACCCAGACATTCACACTCCGCACAACCAGACATTCATACTCCACACACCTAGACATTCACACTCCACACACCCAGGTATTCACACTCCACACACCCAGGTTTTCACACTCCACACACCCAGGTATTCACACTCCACACACCCAGACATTCACACTCCACACACCCAGACATTCACACTCCACACACCCAGACATTCACACTCCACACACCCAGGTATTCACACTCCACACACCCAGGTATTCACACTCCACACACCCAGACATTCACACTCCAAGCACCCGGGTATTCACACTCCGCATACCCAGACATTCACACTCCACACACGCAGGTATGCACACTCCACACACCCAGGTATTCACACTCCACACACCCAGACATTCACACTCCGAGCACCCGGGTATTCACACTCCACACACCCGGGTATTCACACTCCACACACCCAGACATTCACACTCCGCACAACCAGACATTCAAACTCCGCACAACAAGATATTCACACTCCACACACCCAGACATTCACACTGCACACACCCAGACATTCATACTCCACACACCCAGACATTCACACTCCACACACCCAGGTATTCACACTCCACACGCCCAGGTATTCACACTCCACACACCCAGACATTCACACTCCGCACAACCAGACATTCACACTCCGCACAACCAGACATTCACACTCCACACACCCAGACATTCACACTCCACACACCCAGACATTCACACTCCACACACCCAGGTATTCACACTCCACACAACCAGGTATTCACACTCCACACACCCAGGTATTCATACTCCACACACCCAGATATTCACACTCCACACACCCAGGTATTCACACTCCACACACCCAGACATTCACACTTCGCACTCCCAGACTTTCACACTCCGCACACCCGGGTATTCACACTCCACACACCCAGCCATTCACACTGCACGCACCCAGACATTCACACTCCACACACCCAGGTATTCACACTCCACACACCCAGACATTCACACTCCGCACAACCAGACATTCACACTCCGCACAACCAGACATTCACACTCCACACAACCAGACATTCACACTCCACACAACCGGGTATTCACATTCCACACACCCAGACATTCACACTCCACACAACCGGGTATTCACACTCCGCACACCCGGGTATTCACACTCCACACACCCAGACATTCACACTCCACACACCCAGGTATTCACACTCCACACACCCAGACATTCACACTCCACACACCCAGACATTCACACTCCACACACCCAGACATTCACACTCCACACACCCAGACATTCACACTCCACACACCCAGACATTCACACTCCACACACCCAGACATTCGCAGTCCACACACCCAGGCATTCACACTACACACACCCAGACATTTACACTCCACACACCCAGACATTCACACTCCACACACCCGGGTATTCACACTCCACACACCCAGACATTCACACTTCACACACCCGGGTATTCACACTCCACATACCCAGACATTCTCACTCCACACACCCAGACATTCACACTCCACACAACCCGGTATTCACACTCCGCACACCCAGACATTCACACTCCGCACACCCGGGTATTCACACTCCGCACACCCGGGTATTCACACTCCGCACACCCGTGTATTCACACTCCGCACACCCGGGTATTGACACTCCGCACACCCGGGTATTCACACTCCGCACACCCACACATTCACCCTCCACACACCCAGACATTCACACTCCGCACACCCGGGTACTCACACTCCACACACCCATACATTCACACTCCACATACCCAGACATTCACACTCCACTCCGCAGACATTCACACTCCACAAACCCAGACATTCACTCTCCACACACCCGGGTATTCACACTCCGCACACCCGGGTATTCACACCCCGCTCACCCGGGTATTCACACCCCGCACACCCGGGTATTCAGACTCCGCACACCCGGGTGTTCAAACTCCGCACACCCAGACATTCACACTCCACACACCCAGGCAGTCACACTCCGCACACCCAGACATTCACACTCGTCACACCCAGACATTCACACTCCACACACCCAGGTATTCACACTCCACACACCCAGGTATTCACACTCCACACACCCAGGTATTCACATTCCGCACATCCAGACATTCACACTCCGCACAACCAGACATTCATACTCCACACACCCAGACATTCACACTCCACACACCCAGGTATTCACACTCCACACACCCAGGTTTTCACTCTCCACACACCCAGGTATTCACACTCCACACACCCAGACATTCACACTCGTCACACCCAGACATTCACACTCCACATACCCAGGTATTCACACTCCACACACCCAGGTATTCACATTCCGCACACCCAGACATTCACACTCCGCACAACCAGACATTCATACTCCACACACCCAGACATTCACACTCCACACACCCAGGTATTCACACTCCACACACCCAGGTTTTCACACTCCACACACCCAGGTATTCACACTCCACACACCCAGACATTCACACTCCACACACCCAGACATTCACACTCCACACACCCAGGTATTCACACTCCACACACCCAGGTATTCACACTCCACACACCCAGACATTCACACTCCAAGCACCCGGGTATTCACACTCCGCATACCCAGACATTCACACTCCACACACGCAGGTATGCACACTCCACACACCCAGGTATTCACACTCCACACACCCAGACATTCACACTCCGAGCACCCGGGTATTCACACTCCACACACCCGGGTATTCACACTCCACACACCCAGACATTCACACTCCGCACAACCAGACATTCAAACTCCGCACAACAAGATATTCACACTCCACACACCCAGACATTCACACTGCACACACCCAGACATTCATACTCCACACACCCAGACATTCACACTCCACACACCCAGGTATTCACACTCCACACGCCCAGGTATTCACACTCCACACACCCAGACATTCACACTCCGCACAACCAGACATTCACACTCCGCACAACCAGACATTCACACTCCACACACCCAGACATTCACACTCCACACACCCAGACATTCACACTCCACACACCCAGGTATTCACACTCCACACAACCAGGTATTCACACTCCACACACCCAGGTATTCATACTCCACACACCCAGACATTCACACTCCACACACCCAGGTATTCACACTCCACACACCCAGACATTCACACTTCGCACTCCCAGACTTTCACACTCCGCACACCCGGGTATTCACACTCCACACACCCAGCCATTCACACTGCACGCACCCAGACATTCACACTCCACACACCCAGGTATTCACACTCCACACACCCAGACATTCACACTCCGCACAACCAGACATTCACACTCCGCACAACCAGACATTCACACTCCACACAACCAGACATTCACACTCCACACAACCGGGTATTCACATTCCACACACCCAGACATTCACACTCCACACAACCGGGTATTCACACTCCGCACACCCGGGTATTCACACTCCACACACCCAGACATTCACACTCCGCACAGCCAGACATTCACAGTCCGCACACCCAGACATTCACACTCCGAGCACCCGGGTATTCACACACCGCACTCCCGGGTATTCACATTCCGCACACCCGGGTATTCACACTCCGCACACCCGGGTATTCACACTCCGCACACCCAGACATTCACACTCCACACACCCAACATTCACACTCTACACACCCAGACATTCACACTGCACACACCCAGACATTCACATTCCACACACCCAGACATTCACACTCCACACACCCAGACATTCACACTACACACACCCAGACATTTACACTCCACACACCCAGACATTCACACTCCACAAACCCGGGTATTCACACTCCACACACCCAGACATTCACACTTCACACACCCGGGTATTCACACTCCACACACCCAGACATTCTCACTCCACACACCCAGACATTCACACTCCACACAACCCGGTATTCACACTCCGCACACCCAGACATTCACACTCCGCACACCCGGGTATTCACACTCCGCACACCCGGGTATTCACACTCCGCACACCCGGGTATTCACACTCCGCACACCCACACATTCACCATCCACACACCCAGACATTCACACTCCGCTCACTCGGGTACTCACACTCCATACACCCAGACATTCACACTCCACACTCCCAGACATTCACACTTCACAAACCCAGACATTCACTCTCCACACACCCGGGTATTCACACTCCGCACACCCGGGTATTCACACTCCACACACCCGGGTATTCACACCCCGCTCACCCGGGTATTCACACCCCGCACACCCGGGTATTCAGACTCCGCACACCCGGGTATTCAAACTCCGCACACCCAGACATTCACACTCCACACACCCAGGCATTCACACTCCGCACACCCAGACATTCACACTCGTCACACCCAGACATTCACACTCCACACTCCCAGACATTCACACTCGACAAACCCAGACATTCACACTCCACACATCCAGGTATTCACACTCCACACACCCAGGTATTCACATTCCGCACACCCAGACATTCACACTCCGCACAACCAGACATTCATACTCCACACACCCAGACATTCACACTCCACACACCCAGACATTCACACTCCACACACCCAGCTATTCACACTCCACACACCCAGACATTCACACTCCACACATCCAGGTATTCACACTCCACACACCCAGACATTCACACTCCACACCCCCAGGTATTCACACTCCACACATCCGGGTATTCACACTACACATACCGAGGTATTCACACTCCACACACCCAGACATTCACACTCTACACACCCAGACATTCACACTCCACACACCCAGACATTCACATTCCACACACCCAGACATTCACACTCCACACACCCAGACATTCACACTCCACACACCCAGACATTCACACTCCACACACCCAGGCATTCACACTACACACACCCAGACATTTACACTCCACACACCCAGACATTCACACTCCACACACCCGGGTATTCACACTCCACACAGCCAGACATTCACACTTCACACACCCGGGTATTCACACTCCGCACACCCAGACATTCTCACTCCACACACCCAGACATTCACACTCCACACAACCCGGTATTCACACTCCGCACACCCAGACATTCACACTCCGCACACCCGGGTATTCACACTCCGCACACCCGCGTATTCACACTCCGCACACCCGGGTATTCACACTCCGCACTCCCACACATTCACCCTCCACACACCCAGACATTCACACTCTGCACACTCGGGTACTCACACTCCATACACCCAGACATTCACACTCCACACTCCCAGACATTCACACTCCACAAACCCAGACATTCACTCTCCACACACCCGGGTATTCACACTCCGCACACCCGGGTATTCACACTCCACACACCCGGGTATTCACACCCCGCTCACCCGGGTATTCACACCACGAACACCTGGGTATTCAGACTCCGCACACCCGGGTATTCAAACTCCGCACACCCAGACACTCACAGTCCACACACCCAGGCATTCACACTCCGCACACCCAGACATTCACACTCGTCACACCCAGACATTCACACTCCACACTCCCAGACATTCACACTCCACAAACCCAGACATTCACACTCCACACACCCAGGTATTCACACTCCACACACCCAGGTATTCTCATTCCGCACACCCAGACATTCACACTCCGCACAACCAGACATTCATAATCCACACACCCAGACATTCACACTCCACACACCCAGGTATTCACACTCCACACACCCAGGTATTCACACTCCACACACCCAGACATTCACACTCCACACCCCCAGGTATTCACACTCCACACATCCGGGTATTCACACTACACATACCGAGGTATTCACACTCCACACACCCAGACATTCACACTCCACACACCCAGACATTCACACTCCACACACCCAGACATTCACACTCCACACACCCAGACATTCACACTCCACACACCCAGGCATTCACACTACACACACCCAGACATTTACACTCCACACACCCAGACATTCACACTCCACACACCCGGGTATTCACACTCCACACAGCCAGACATTCACACTTCACACACCCGGGTATTCACACTCCGCACACCCAGACATTCTCACTCCACACACCCAGACATTCACACTCCACACAACCCGGTATTCACACTCCGCACACCCAGACATTCACACTCCGCACACCCGGGTATTCACACTCCGCACACCCGCGTATTCACACTCCGCACACCCGGGTATTCACACTCCGCACTCCCACACATTCACCCTCCACACACCCAGACATTCACACTCTGCACACTCGGGTACTCACACTCCATACACCCAGACATTCACACTCCACACTCCCAGACATTCACACTCCACAAACCCAGACATTCACTCTCCACACACCCGGGTATTCACACTCCGCACACCCGGGTATTCACACTCCACACACCCGGGTATTCACACCCCGCTCACCCGGGTATTCACACCACGCACACCTGGGTATTCAGACTCCGCACACCCGGGTATTCAAACTCCGCACACCCAGACACTCACAGTCCACACACCCAGGCATTCACACTCCGCACACCCAGACATTCACACTCGTCACACCCAGACATTCACACTCCACACTCCCAGACATTCACACTCCACAAACCCAGACATTCACACTCCACACACCCAGGTATTCACACTCCACACACCCAGGTATTCACATTCCGCACACCCAGACATTCACACTCCGCACAACCAGACATTCATAATCCACACACCCAGACATTCACACTCCACACACCCAGGTATTCACACTCCACACACCCAGGTTTTCACACTCCACACACCCAGGTATTCACACTCCACACACCCAGGTATTCACACTCCACACACCCAGACATTCACACTCCACACCCCCAGGTATTCACACTCCACACATCCGGGTATTCACACTACACATACCGAGGTATTCACACTCCACACACCCAGACATTCACACTCCGCACACCCAGACATTCACACTCGTCACACCTGGGTATTCACACTCCGCTCACCCGGATATTCACACTCCACACACCCAGACATTCACACTCCAAGCACTCGGGTATTCACACTCCGCACAACCTGACATTCACACTCCACACACCCAGACATTCACACTCCACACACCCAGACATTCACACTCCGCACTCCCAGACTTTCACACTCCGCACACCCAGACATTCACACTCCGCACACCCGGGTATTCAAACTCCGCACTCCCAGACATTCAAACTCCGCACAACCAGATATTCACACTCCACACACACAGACATTCACACTCCACACACCCAGACATTCACACTCCACACACCCAGACATTCACACTCCACACACCCAGGTTTTCACTCTCCACACACCCAGGTATTCACACTCCACACACCCAGACATTCACACTCGTCACACCCAGACATTCACACTCCACATACCCAGGTATTCACACTCCACACACCCAGGTATTCACATTCCGCACACCCAGACATTCACACTCCGCACAACCAGACATTCATACTCCACACACCCAGACATTCACACTCCACACACCCAGGTATTCACACTCCACACACCCAGGTTTTCACACTCCACACACCCAGGTATTCACACTCCACACACCCAGACATTCACACTCCACACACCCAGACATTCACACTCCACACACCCAGACATTCACACTCCACACACCCAGGTATTCACACTCCACACACCCAGGTATTCACACTCCACACACCCAGACATTCACACTCCAAGCACCCGGGTATTCACACTCCGCATACCCAGACATTCACACTCCACACACGCAGGTATGCACACTCCACACACCCAGGTATTCACACTCCACACACCCAGACATTCACACTCCGAGCACCCGGGTATTCACACTCCACACACCCGGGTATTCACACTCCACACACCCAGACATTCACACTCCGCACAACCAGACATTCAAACTCCGCACAACAAGATATTCACACTCCACACACCCAGACATTCACACTGCACACACCCAGACATTCATACTCCACACACCCAGACATTCACACTCCACACACCCAGGTATTCACACTCCACACGCCCAGGTATTCACACTCCACACACCCAGACATTCACACTCCGCACAACCAGACATTCACACTCTGCACAACCAGACATTCACACTCCACACACCCAGACATTCACACTCCACACACCCAGACATTCACACTCCACACACCCAGGTATTCACACTCCACACAACCAGGTATTCACACTCCACACACCCAGGTATTCATACTCCACACACCCAGACATTCACACTCCACACACCCAGGTATTCACACTCCACACACCCAGACATTCACACTTCGCACTCCCAGACTTTCACACTCCGCACACCCGGGTATTCACACTCCACACACCCAGCCATTCACACTGCACGCACCCAGACATTCACACTCCACACACCCAGGTATTCACACTCCACACACCCAGGTATTCACACTCCACACACCCAGGTATTCACATTCCGCACATCCAGACATTCACACTCCGCACAACCAGACATTCATACTCCACACACCCAGACATTCACACTCCACACACCCAGGTATTCACACTCCACACACCCAGGTTTTCACTCTCCACACACCCAGGTATTCACACTCCACACACCCAGACATTCACACTCGTCACACCCAGACATTCACACTCCACATACCCAGGTATTCACACTCCACACACCCAGGTATTCACATTCCGCACACCCAGACATTCACACTCCGCACAACCAGACATTCATACTCCACACACCCAGACATTCACACTCCACACACCCAGGTATTCACACTCCACACACCCAGGTTTTCACACTCCACACACCCAGGTATTCACACTCCACACACCCAGACATTCACACTCCACACACCCAGACATTCACACTCCACACACCCAGGTATTCACACTCCACACACCCAGGTATTCACACTCCACACACCCAGACATTCACACTCCAAGCACCCGGGTATTCACACTCCGCATACCCAGACATTCACACTCCACACACGCAGGTATGCACACTCCACACACCCAGGTATTCACACTCCACACACCCAGACATTCACACTCCGAGCACCCGGGTATTCACACTCCACACACCCGGGTATTCACACTCCACACACCCAGACATTCACACTCCGCACAACCAGACATTCAAACTCCGCACAACAAGATATTCACACTCCACACACCCAGACATTCACACTGCACACACCCAGACATTCATACTCCACACACCCAGACATTCACACTCCACACACCCAGGTATTCACACTCCACACGCCCAGGTATTCACACTCCACACACCCAGACATTCACACTCCGCACAACCAGACATTCACACTCCGCACAACCAGACATTCACACTCCACACACCCAGACATTCACACTCCACACACCCAGACATTCACACTCCACACACCCAGGTATTCACACTCCACACAACCAGGTATTCACACTCCACACACCCAGGTATTCATACTCCACACACCCAGACATTCACACTCCACACACCCAGGTATTCACACTCCACACACCCAGACATTCACACTTCGCACTCCCAGACTTTCACACTCCGCACACCCGGGTATTCACACTCCACACACCCAGCCATTCACACTGCACGCACCCAGACATTCACACTCCACACACCCAGGTATTCACACTCCACACACCCAGACATTCACACTCCGCACAACCAGACATTCACACTCCGCACAACCAGACATTCACACTCCACACAACCAGACATTCACACTCCACACAACCGGGTATTCACATTCCACACACCCAGACATTCACACTCCACACAACCGGGTATTCACACTCCGCACACCCGGGTATTCACACTCCACACACCCAGACATTCACACTCCGCACACCCAGACATTCACACTCCACACAGCCAGACATTCACACTCCGCACACCCGGGTATTCACACTCCGCACACCCGGGTATTCACACTCCACACACCCAGACATTCACACTCCGCACAGCCAGACATTCACAGTCCGCACACCCAGACATTCACACTCCGAGCACCTGGGTATTCACACACCGCACTCCCGGGTATTCACATTCCGCACACCCGGGTATTCACACTCCGCACACCCGGGTATTCACACTCCGCACACCCAGACATTCACACTCCACACACCCAACATTCACACTCTACACACCCAGACATTCACACTCCACACACCCAGACATTCACATTCCACACACCCAGACATTCACACTCCACACACCCAGACATTCACACTACACACACCCAGACATTTACACTCCACACACCCAGACATTCACACTCCACAAACCCGGGTATTCACACTCCACACACCCAGACATTCACACTTCACACACCCGGGTATTCACACTCCACACACCCAGACATTCTCACTCCACACACCCAGACATTCACACTCCACACAACCCGGTATTCACACTCCGCACACCCAGACATTCACACTCCGCACACCCGGGTATTCACACTCCGCACACCCGGGTATTCACACTCCGCACACCCGGGTATTCACACTCCGCACACCCACACATTCACCATCCACACACCCAGACATTCACACTCCGCTCACTCGGGTACTCACACTCCATACACCCAGACATTCACACTCCACACTCCCAGACATTCACACTTCACAAACCCAGACATTCACTCTCCACACACCCGGGTATTCACACTCCGCACACCCGGGTATTCACACTCCACACACCCGGGTATTCACACCCCGCTCACCCGGGTATTCACACCCCGCACACCCGGGTATTCAGACTCCGCACACCCGGGTATTCAAACTCCGCACACCCAGACATTCACACTCCACACACCCAGGCATTCACACTCCGCACACCCAGACATTCACACTCGTCACACCCAGACATTCACACTCCACACTCCCAGACATTCACACTCGACAAACCCAGACATTCACACTCCACACATCCAGGTATTCACACTCCACACACCCAGGTATTCACATTCCGCACACCCAGACATTCACACTCCGCACAACCAGACATTCATACTCCACACACCCAGACATTCACACTCCACACACCCAGACATTCACACTCCACACACCCAGCTATTCACACTCCACACACCCAGACATTCACACTCCACACATCCAGGTATTCACACTCCACACACCCAGACATTCACACTCCACACCCCCAGGTATTCACACTCCACACATCCGGGTATTCACACTACACATACCGAGGTATTCACACTCCACACACCCAGACATTCACACTCTACACACCCAGACATTCACACTCCACACACCCAGACATTCACATTCCACACACCCAGACATTCACACTCCACACACCCAGACATTCACACTCCACACACCCAGACATTCACACTCCACACACCCAGGCATTCACACTACACACACCCAGACATTTACACTCCACACACCCAGACATTCACACTCCACACACCCGGGTATTCACACTCCACACAGCCAGACATTCACACTTCACACACCCGGGTATTCACACTCCGCACACCCAGACATTCTCACTCTACACACCCAGACATTCACACTCCACACAACCCGGTATTCACACTCCGCACACCCAGACATTCACACTCCGCACACCCGGGTATTCACACTCCGCACACCCGCGTATTCACACTCCGCACACCCGGGTATTCACACTCCGCACTCCCACACATTCACCCTCCACACACCCAGACATTCACACTCTGCACACTCGGGTACTCACACTCCATACACCCAGACATTCACACTCCACACTCCCAGACATTCACACTCCACAAACCCAGACATTCACTCTCCACACACCCGGGTATTCACACTCCGCACACCCGGGTATTCACACTCCACACACCCGGGTATTCACACCCCGCTCACCCGGGTATTCACACCACGAACACCTGGGTATTCAGACTCCGCACACCCGGGTATTCAAACTCCGCACACCCAGACACTCACAGTCCACACACCCAGGCATTCACACTCCGCACACCCAGACATTCACACTCGTCACACCCAGACATTCACACTCCACACTCCCAGACATTCACACTCCACAAACCCAGACATTCACACTCCACACACCCAGGTATTCACACTCCACACACCCAGGTATTCTCATTCCGCACACCCAGACATTCACACTCCGCACAACCAGACATTCATAATCCACACACCCAGACATTCACACTCCACACACCCAGGTATTCACACTCCACACACCCAGGTATTCACACTCCACACACCCAGACATTCACACTCCACACACCCAGACATTCACACTCCACACACCCAGACATTCACACTCCACACACCCAGACATTCACACTCCACACACCCAGGCATTCACACTACACACACCCAGACATTTACACTCCACACACCCAGACATTCACACTCCACACACCCAGACATTCACACTCCACACACCCAGACATTCACACTCCACACACCCGGGTATTCACACTCCACACAGCCAGACATTCACACTTCACACACCCGGGTATTCACACTCCGCACACCCAGACATTCTCACTCCACACACCCAGACATTCACACTCCACACAACCCGGTATTCACACTCCGCACACCCAGACATTCACACTCCGCACACCCGGGTATTCACACTCCGCACACCCGCGTATTCACACTCCGCACACCCGGGTATTCACACTCCGCACTCCCACACATTCACCCTCCACACACCCAGACATTCACACTCTGCACACTCGGGTACTCACACTCCATACACCCAGACATTCACACTCCACACTCCCAGACATTCACACTCCACAAACCCAGACATTCACTCTCCACACACCCGGGTATTCACACTCCGCACACCCGGGTATTCACACTCCACACACCCGGGTATTCACACCCCGCTCACCCGGGTATTCACACCACGCACACCTGGGTATTCAGACTCCGCACACCCGGGTATTCAAACTCCGCACACCCAGACACTCACAGTCCACACACCCAGGCATTCACACTCCGCACACCCAGACATTCACACTCGTCACACCCAGACATTCACACTCCACACTCCCAGACATTCACACTCCACAAACCCAGACATTCACACTCCACACACCCAGGTATTCACACTCCACACACCCAGGTATTCACATTCCGCACACCCAGACATTCACACTCCGCACAACCAGACATTCATAATCCACACACCCAGACATTCACACTCCACACACCCAGGTATTCACACTCCACACACCCAGGTTTTCACACTCCACACACCCAGGTATTCACACTCCACACACCCAGGTATTCACACTCCACACACCCAGACATTCACACTCCACACCCCCAGGTATTCACACTCCACATATCCGGGTATTCACACTACACATACCGAGGTATTCACACTCCACACACCCAGACATTCACACTCCGCACACCCAGACATTCACACTCGTCACACCTGGGTATTCACACTCCGCTCACCCGGATATTCACACTCCACACACCCAGACATTCACACTCCAAGCACTCGGGTATTCACACTCCGCACAACCTGACATTCACACTCCACACACCCAGACATTCACACTCCACACACCCAGACATTCACACTCCGCACTCCCAGACTTTCACACTCCGCACACCCAGACATTCACACTCCGCACACCCGGGTATTCAAACTCCGCACTCCCAGACATTCAAACTCCGCACAACCAGATATTCACACTCCACACACACAGACATTCACACTCCACACACCCAGACATTCACACTCCACACACCCAGACATTCACACTCCACACACCCAGGTTTTCACTCTCCACACACCCAGGTATTCACACTCCACACACCCAGACATTCACACTCGTCACACCCAGACATTCACACTCCACATACCCAGGTATTCACACTCCACACACCCAGGTATTCACATTCCGCACACCCAGACATTCACACTCCGCACAACCAGACATTCATACTCCACACACCCAGACATTCACACTCCACACACCCAGGTATTCACACTCCACACACCCAGGTTTTCACACTCCACACACCCAGGTATTCACACTCCACACACCCAGACATTCACACTCCACACACCCAGACATTCACACTCCACACACCCAGACATTCACACTCCACACACCCAGGTATTCACACTCCACACACCCAGGTATTCACACTCCACACACCCAGACATTCACACTCCAAGCACCCGGGTATTCACACTCCGCATACCCAGACATTCACACTCCACACACGCAGGTATGCACACTCCACACACCCAGGTATTCACACTCCACACACCCAGACATTCACACTCCGAGCACCCGGGTATTCACACTCCACACACCCGGGTATTCACACTCCACACACCCAGACATTCACACTCCGCACAACCAGACATTCAAACTCCGCACAACAAGATATTCACACTCCACACACCCAGACATTCACACTGCACACACCCAGACATTCATACTCCACACACCCAGACATTCACACTCCACACACCCAGGTATTCACACTCCACACGCCCAGGTATTCACACTCCACACACCCAGACATTCACACTCCGCACACCCAGACATTCACACTCCGCACACCCGGGTATTCACACTCCGCACACCCGCGTATTCACACTCCGCACACCCGGGTATTCACACTCCGCACTCCCACACATTCACCCTCCACACACCCAGACATTCACACTCTGCACACTCGGGTACTCACACTCCATACACCCAGACATTCACACTCCACACTCCCAGACATTCACACTCCACAAACCCAGACATTCACTCTCCACACACCCGGGTATTCACACTCCGCACACCCGGGTATTCACACTCCACACACCCGGGTATTCACACCCCGCTCACCCGGGTATTCACACCACGAACACCTGGGTATTCAGACTCCGCACACCCGGGTATTCAAACTCCGCACACCCAGACACTCACAGTCCACACACCCAGGCATTCACACTCCGCACACCCAGACATTCACACTCGTCACACCCAGACATTCACACTCCACACTCCCAGACATTCACACTCCACAAACCCAGACATTCACACTCCACACACCCAGGTATTCACACTCCACACACCCAGGTATTCTCATTCCGCACACCCAGACATTCACACTCCGCACAACCAGACATTCATAATCCACACACCCAGACATTCACACTCCACACACCCAGGTATTCACACTCCACACACCCAGGTATTCACACTCCACACACCCAGACATTCACACTCCACACACCCAGACATTCACACTCCACACACCCAGACATTCACACTCCACACACCCAGACATTCACACTCCACACACCCAGGCATTCACACTACACACACCCAGACATTTACACTCCACACACCCAGACATTCACACTCCACACACCCAGACATTCACACTCCACACACCCAGACATTCACACTCCACACACCCGGGTATTCACACTCCACACAGCCAGACATTCACACTTCACACACCCGGGTATTCACACTCCGCACACCCAGACATTCTCACTCCACACACCCAGACATTCACACTCCACACAACCCGGTATTCACACTCCGCACACCCAGACATTCACACTCCGCACACCCGGGTATTCACACTCCGCACACCCGCGTATTCACACTCCGCACACCCGGGTATTCACACTCCGCACTCCCACACATTCACCCTCCACACACCCAGACATTCACACTCTGCACACTCGGGTACTCACACTCCATACACCCAGACATTCACACTCCACACTCCCAGACATTCACACTCCACAAACCCAGACATTCACTCTCCACACACCCGGGTATTCACACTCCGCACACCCGGGTATTCACACTCCACACACCCGGGTATTCACACCCCGCTCACCCGGGTATTCACACCACGCACACCTGGGTATTCAGACTCCGCACACCCGGGTATTCAAACTCCGCACACCCAGACACTCACAGTCCACACACCCAGGCATTCACACTCCGCACACCCAGACATTCACACTCGTCACACCCAGACATTCACACTCCACACTCCCAGACATTCACACTCCACAAACCCAGACATTCACACTCCACACACCCAGGTATTCACACTCCACACACCCAGGTATTCACATTCCGCACACCCAGACATTCACACTCCGCACAACCAGACATTCATAATCCACACACCCAGACATTCACACTCCACACACCCAGGTATTCACACTCCACACACCCAGGTTTTCACACTCCACACACCCAGGTATTCACACTCCACACACCCAGGTATTCACACTCCACACACCCAGACATTCACACTCCACACCCCCAGGTATTCACACTCCACATATCCGGGTATTCACACTACACATACCGAGGTATTCACACTCCACACACCCAGACATTCACACTCCGCACACCCAGACATTCACACTCGTCACACCTGGGTATTCACACTCCGCTCACCCGGATATTCACACTCCACACACCCAGACATTCACACTCCAAGCACTCGGGTATTCACACTCCGCACAACCTGACATTCACACTCCACACACCCAGACATTCACACTCCACACACCCAGACATTCACACTCCGCACTCCCAGACTTTCACACTCCGCACACCCAGACATTCACACTCCGCACACCCGGGTATTCAAACTCCGCACTCCCAGACATTCAAACTCCGCACAACCAGATATTCACACTCCACACACACAGACATTCACACTCCACACACCCAGACATTCACACTCCACACACCCAGACATTCACACTCCACACACCCAGGTTTTCACTCTCCACACACCCAGGTATTCACACTCCACACACCCAGACATTCACACTCGTCACACCCAGACATTCACACTCCACATACCCAGGTATTCACACTCCACACACCCAGGTATTCACATTCCGCACACCCAGACATTCACACTCCGCACAACCAGACATTCATACTCCACACACCCAGACATTCACACTCCACACACCCAGGTATTCACACTCCACACACCCAGGTTTTCACACTCCACACACCCAGGTATTCACACTCCACACACCCAGACATTCACACTCCACACACCCAGACATTCACACTCCACACACCCAGACATTCACACTCCACACACCCAGGTATTCACACTCCACACACCCAGGTATTCACACTCCACACACCCAGACATTCACACTCCAAGCACCCGGGTATTCACACTCCGCATACCCAGACATTCACACTCCACACACGCAGGTATGCACACTCCACACACCCAGGTATTCACACTCCACACACCCAGACATTCACACTCCGAGCACCCGGGTATTCACACTCCACACACCCGGGTATTCACACTCCACACACCCAGACATTCACACTCCGCACAACCAGACATTCAAACTCCGCACAACAAGATATTCACACTCCACACACCCAGACATTCACACTGCACACACCCAGACATTCATACTCCACACACCCAGACATTCACACTCCACACACCCAGGTATTCACACTCCACACGCCCAGGTATTCACACTCCACACACCCAGACATTCACACTCCGCACAACCAGACATTCACACTCCGCACAACCAGACATTCACACTCCACACACCCAGACATTCACACTCCACACACCCAGACATTCACACTCCACACACCCAGGTATTCACACTCCACACAACCAGGTATTCACACTCCACACACCCAGGTATTCATACTCCACACACCCAGACATTCACACTCCACACACCCAGGTATTCACACTCCACACACCCAGACATTCACACTTCGCACTCCCAGACTTTCACACTCCGCACACCCGGGTATTCACACTCCACACACCCAGCCATTCACACTGCACGCACCCAGACATTCACACTCCACACACCCAGGTATTCACACTCCACACACCCAGACATTCACACTCCGCACAACCAGACATTCACACTCCGCACAACCAGACATTCACACTCCACACAACCAGACATTCACACTCCACACAACCGGGTATTCACATTCCACACACCCAGACATTCACACTCCACACAACCGGGTATTCACACTCCGCACACCCGGGTATTCACACTCCACACACCCAGACATTCACACTCCGCACACCCAGACATTCACACTCCACACAGCCAGACATTCACACTCCGCACACCCGGGTATTCACACTCCGCACACCCGGGTATTCACACTCCACACACCCAGACATTCACACTCCGCACAGCCAGACATTCACAGTCCGCACACCCAGACATTCACACTCCGAGCACCCGGGTATTCACACACCGCACTCCCGGGTATTCACATTCCGCACACCCGGGTATTCACACTCCGCACACCCGGGTATTCACACTCCGCACACCCAGACATTCACACTCCACACACCCAACATTCACACTCTACACACCCAGACATTCACACTCCACACACCCAGACATTCACATTCCACACACCCAGACATTCACACTCCACACACCCAGACATTCACACTACACACACCCAGACATTTACACTCCACACACCCAGACATTCACACTCCACAAACCCGGGTATTCACACTCCACACACCCAGACATTCACACTTCACACACCCGGGTATTCACACTCCACACACCCAGACATTCTCACTCCACACACCCAGACATTCACACTCCACACAACCCGGTATTCACACTCCGCACACCCAGACATTCACACTCCGCACACCCGGGTATTCACACTCCGCACACCCGCGTATTCACACTCCGCACACCCGGGTATTCACACTCCGCACACCCACACATTCACCATCCACACACCCAGACATTCACACTCCGCTCACTCGGGTACTCACACTCCATACACCCAGACATTCACACTCCACACTCCCAGACATTCACACTTCACAAACCCAGACATTCACTCTCCACACACCCGGGTATTCACACTCCGCACACCCGGGTATTCACACTCCACACACCCGGGTATTCACACCCCGCTCACCCGGGTATTCACACCCCGCACACCCGGGTATTCAGACTCCGCACACCCGGGTATTCAAACTCCGCACACCCAGACATTCACACTCCACACACCCAGGCATTCACACTCCGCACACCCAGACATTCACACTCGTCACACCCAGACATTCACACTCCACACTCCCAGACATTCACACTCCGCACAACCAGACATTCATAATCCACACATCCAGGTATTCACACTCCACACACCCAGGTATTCACACTCCACACACCCAGGTTTTCACACTCCACACACCCAGGTATTCACACTCCACACACCCAGGTATTCACACTCCACACACCCAGACATTCACACTCCACACCCCCAGGTATTCACACTCCACATATCCGGGTATTCACACTACACATACCGAGGTATTCACACTCCACACACCCAGACATTCACACTCCGCACACCCAGACATTCACACTCGTCACACCTGGGTATTCACACTCCGCTCACCCGGATATTCACACTCCACACACCCAGACATTCACACTCCAAGCACTCGGGTATTCACACTCCGCACAACCTGACATTCACACTCCACACACCCAGACATTCACACTCCACACACCCAGACATTCACACTCCGCACTCCCAGACTTTCACACTCCGCACACCCAGACATTCACACTCCGCACACCCGGGTATTCAAACTCCGCACTCCCAGACATTCAAACTCCGCACAACCAGATATTCACACTCCACACACACAGACATTCACACTCCACACACCCAGACATTCACACTCCACACACCCAGACATTCACACTCCACACACCCAGGTTTTCACTCTCCACACACCCAGGTATTCACACTCCACACACCCAGACATTCACACTCGTCACACCCAGACATTCACACTCCACATACCCAGGTATTCACACTCCACACACCCAGGTATTCACATTCCGCACACCCAGACATTCACACTCCGCACAACCAGACATTCATACTCCACACACCCAGACATTCACACTCCACACACCCAGGTATTCACACTCCACACACCCAGGTTTTCACACTCCACACACCCAGGTATTCACACTCCACACACCCAGACATTCACACTCCACACACCCAGACATTCACACTCCACACACCCAGACATTCACACTCCACACACCCAGGTATTCACACTCCACACACCCAGGTATTCACACTCCACACACCCAGACATTCACACTCCAAGCACCCGGGTATTCACACTCCGCATACCCAGACATTCACACTCCACACACGCAGGTATGCACACTCCACACACCCAGGTATTCACACTCCACACACCCAGACATTCACACTCCGAGCACCCGGGTATTCACACTCCACACACCCGGGTATTCACACTCCACACACCCAGACATTCACACTCCGCACAACCAGACATTCAAACTCCGCACAACAAGATATTCACACTCCACACACCCAGACATTCACACTGCACACACCCAGACATTCATACTCCACACACCCAGACATTCACACTCCACACACCCAGGTATTCACACTCCACACGCCCAGGTATTCACACTCCACACACCCAGACATTCACACTCCGCACAACCAGACATTCACACTCCGCACAACCAGACATTCACACTCCACACACCCAGACATTCACACTCCACACACCCAGACATTCACACTCCACACACCCAGGTATTCACACTCCACACAACCAGGTATTCACACTCCACACACCCAGGTATTCATACTCCACACACCCAGACATTCACACTCCACACACCCAGGTATTCACACTCCACACACCCAGACATTCACACTTCGCACTCCCAGACTTTCACACTCCGCACACCCGGGTATTCACACTCCACACACCCAGCCATTCACACTGCACGCACCCAGACATTCACACTCCACACACCCAGGTATTCACACTCCACACACCCAGACATTCACACTCCGCACAACCAGACATTCACACTCCGCACAACCAGACATTCACACTCCACACAACCAGACATTCACACTCCACACAACCGGGTATTCACATTCCACACACCCAGACATTCACACTCCACACAACCGGGTATTCACACTCCGCACACCCGGGTATTCACACTCCACACACCCAGACATTCACACTCCGCACACCCAGACATTCACACTCCACACAGCCAGACATTCACACTCCGCACACCCGGGTATTCACACTCCGCACACCCGGGTATTCACACTCCACACACCCAGACATTCACACTCCGCACAGCCAGACATTCACAGTCCGCACACCCAGACATTCACACTCCGAGCACCCGGGTATTCACACACCGCACTCCCGGGTATTCACATTCCGCACACCCGGGTATTCACACTCCGCACACCCGGGTATTCACACTCCGCACACCCAGACATTCACACTCCACACACCCAACATTCACACTCCACACACCCAGACATTCACACTACACACACCCAGACATTTACACTCCACACACCCAGACATTCACACTCCACAAACCCGGGTATTCACACTCCACACACCCAGACATTCACACTTCACACACCCGGGTATTCACACTCCACACACCCAGACATTCTCACTCCACACACCCAGACATTCACACTCCACACAACCCGGTATTCACACTCCGCACACCCAGACATTCACACTCCGCACACCCGGGTATTCACACTCCGCACACCCGGGTATTCACACTCCGCACACCCGGGTATTCACACTCCGCACACCCACACATTCACCATCCACACACCCAGACATTCACACTCCGCTCACTCGGGTACTCACACTCCATACACCCAGACATTCACACTCCACACTCCCAGACATTCACACTTCACAAACCCAGACATTCACTCTCCACACACCCGGGTATTCACACTCCGCACACCCGGGTATTCACACTCCACACACCCGGGTATTCACACCCCGCTCACCCGGGTATTCACACCCCGCACACCCGGGTATTCAGACTCCGCACACCCGGGTATTCAAACTCCGCACACCCAGACATTCACACTCCACACACCCAGGCATTCACACTCCGCACACCCAGACATTCACACTCGTCACACCCAGACATTCACACTCCACACTCCCAGACATTCACACTCGACAAACCCAGACATTCACACTCCACACATCCAGGTATTCACACTCCACACACCCAGGTATTCACATTCCGCACACCCAGACATTCACACTCCACACACCCAGACATTCACACTCCACACACCCAGACATTCACACTCCACACACCCAGCTATTCACACTCCACACATCCAGGTATTCACACTCCACACACCCAGACATTCACACTCCACACCCCCAGGTATTCACACTCCACACATCCGGGTATTCACACTACACATACCGAGGTATTCACACTCCACACACCCAGACATTCACACTCTACACACCCAGACATTCACACTCCACACACCCAGACATTCACATTCCACACACCCAGACATTCACACTCCACACACCCAGACATTCACACTCCACACACCCAGACATTCACACTCCACACACACAGGCATTCACACTACACACACCCAGACATTTACACTCCACACACCCAGACATTCACACTCCACACACCCGGGTATTCACACTCCACACAGCCAGACATTCACACTTCACACACCCGGGTATTCACACTCCGCACACCCAGACATTCTCACTCCACACACCCAGACATTCACACTCCACACAACCCGGTATTCACACTCCGCACACCCAGACATTCACACTCCGCACACCCGGGTATTCACACTCCGCACACCCGCGTATTCACACTCCGCACACCCGGGTATTCACACTCCGCACTCCCACACATTCACCCTCCACACACCCAGACATTCACACTCTGCACACTCGGGTACTCACACTCCATACACCCAGACATTCACACTCCACACTCCCAGACATTCACACTCCACAAACCCAGACATTCACTCTCCACACACCCGGGTATTCACACTCCGCACACCCGGGTATTCACACTCCACACACCCGGGTATTCACACCCCGCTCACCCGGGTATTCACACCACGAACACCTGGGTATTCAGACTCCGCACACCCGGGTATTCAAACTCCGCACACCCAGACACTCACAGTCCACACACCCAGGCATTCACACTCCGCACACCCAGACATTCACACTCGTCACACCCAGACATTCACACTCCACACTCCCAGACATTCACACTCCACAAACCCAGACATTCACACTCCACACACCCAGGTATTCACACTCCACACACCCAGGTATTCTCATTCCGCACACCCAGACATTCACACTCCGCACAACCAGACATTCATAATCCACACACCCAGACATTCACACTCCACACACCCAGGTATTCACACTCCACACACCCAGGTTTTCACACTCCACACACCCAGGTATTCACACTCCACACACCCAGGCATTCACACTACACACACCCAGACATTTACACTCCACACACCCAGACATTCACACTCCACACACCCGGGTATTCACACTCCACACAGCCAGACATTCACACTTCACACACCCGGGTATTCACACTCCGCACACCCAGACATTCTCACTCCACACACCCAGACATTCACACTCCACACAACCCGGTATTCACACTCCGCACACCCAGACATTCACACTCCGCACACCCGGGTATTCACACTCCGCACACCCGCGTATTCACACTCCGCACACCCGGGTATTCACACTCCGCACTCCCACACATTCACCCTCCACACACCCAGACATTCACACTCTGCACACTCGGGTACTCACACTCCATACACCCAGACATTCACACTCCACACTCCCAGACATTCACACTCCACAAACCCAGACATTCACTCTCCACACACCCGGGTATTCACACTCCGCACACCCGGGTATTCACACTCCACACACCCGGGTATTCACACCCCGCTCACCCGGGTATTCACACCACGAACACCTGGGTATTCAGACTCCGCACACCCGGGTATTCAAACTCCGCACACCCAGACACTCACAGTCCACACACCCAGGCATTCACACTCCGCACACCCAGACATTCACACTCGTCACACCCAGACATTCACACTCCACACTCCCAGACATTCACACTCCACAAACCCAGACATTCACACTCCACACACCCAGGTATTCACACTCCACACACCCAGGTATTCACATTCCGCACACCCAGACATTCACACTCCGCACAACCAGACATTCATAATCCACACACCCAGACATTCACACTCCACACACCCAGGTATTCACACTCCACACACCCAGGTTTTCACACTCCACACACCCAGGTATTCACACTCCACACACCCAGGTATTCACACTCCACACACCCAGACATTCACACTCCACACCCCCAGGTATTCACACTCCACACATCCGGTTATTCACACTACACATACCGAGGTATTCACACTCCACACACCCAGACATTCACACTCCGCACACCCAGACATTCACACTCGTCACACCTGGGTATTCACACTCCGCTCACCCGGATATTCACACTCCACACACCCAGACATTCACACTCCAAGCACTCGGGTATTCACACTCCGCACAACCTGACATTCACACTCCACACACCCAGACATTCACACTCCACACACCCAGACATTCACACTCCGCACTCCCAGACTTTCACACTCCGCACACCCAGAAATTCACACTCCGCACACCCGGGTATTCAAACTCCGCACTCCCAGACATTCAAACTCCGCACAACCAGATATTCACACTCCACACACACAGACATTCACACTCCACACACCCAGACATTCACACTCCACACACCCAGACATTCACACTCCACACACCCAGGTATTCACACTCCACACGCCCAGGTATTCACACTCCACACAACCAGACATTCACACTCCGCACAACCTGACATTCACACTCCACACACCCAGACATTCACACTCCACACACCCAGACATTCACACTCCTCACTCCCAGACTTTCACACTCCGCACACCCGGGTATTCACACTCCACACACCCGGGTATTCACACTCCGCACACCCAGACATTCACACTCCGCACACCCGGGTATTCAAACTCCGCACTCCCAGACATTCACACTCCGAGCACCCGGGTATTTACACTCCGCACACCCGGGTATTCACACTCCGCACACCCGGGTATTCACACCCCGCACACCCGGGTATTCACACCCCGCACACCAGTGTATTCACACTCCGCACACCCGGGTGTTCACACTCCGCACACCCAGACATTTACACTCCGCACACCCGGGTATTCACACTCCACACACCCAGACATTCACACTCCACACACCCAGATATTCACACTCCACACACCCAGGCATTCACACTCCGCACACCCAGTCATTCACACTCGTCACAACCGGGTATTTACACTCCACACACCCAGGCATTCACACTTCGCACACCCAGTCATGCACACTCGTCACACCCGGGTATTCACACTGCGCACACCCGGATATTCACACTCCACACACCCAGGTATTCACACTCCTCACACCCAGGTATTCACACTCCACACACCCAGACATTCACACTCCACACACCCAGGTATTCACACTCCACACACCCAGACATTCACACTCCACACACCCAGGTATTCACACTCCACACACCCAGACATTCACACTCCAAGCACCCGGGTATTCACACTCCGCACAACCTGACATTCACACTCCACACACCCAGACATTCACACTCCACACACCCAGACATTCACACTCCGCACTCCCAGACTTTCACACTCCGCACACCCGGGTATTCACACTCCACACACCCGGGTATTCACACTCCGCACACCCAGACATTCACACTCCACACACCCAGGTATTCACACTCCTCACACCCAGGTATTCACACTCCACACACCCAGACATTCACACTCCACACACCCAGGTATTCACACTCCACACACCCAGACATTCACACTGCACACACCCTGGTATTCACACTCCACACACCCAGGCATTCACCCTCCGCACACCCAGACATTCACACTCCACACACCCGAACATTCACACTCCACACACCCAGACATTCACACTCCACACACCCAGACATTCACACTCCACACACCCAGACACTCATACTCCGAGCACCCGGGTATTCACACTCCGCACACCCAGACATTCATACTCCACACACCCAGATAATCACATTCCACACATCCAGACATTCACACTCCACACACCCAGACATTCACACTCTACAGACCCAAATATTCACATTCCACACACCCAGATATTCACACTCCACACACCCAGACTTTCACACTCCACACACCCAGGCATTCACACTACACACACCCAGACATTTACACTCCACACACCCAGACATTCACACTCCACACACTTGGGTATTCACACTCCGCACACCCAGACATTCACACTCCACACACTTGGGTATTCACACTCCGCACACCCAGACATTCACACTCCGCACACCCAGACATTCACACTCCACACATCCAGACATTCACACTCCACACACCCAGACATTCACACTCCGCACACCTGGGTATTCACACTCCGCACACCCGGGTATTCAAACTCCGCACACCCGGGTATTCACACTCCGCACACATAGAAACATAGAAACATAGAATCTAGGAGCAGGAGTCGGCCATTCGGCCCGTCGAGCCTGCACCACCATTCAATACGATCATGGCTGATCATTCAAATCCAGTACCCTGTCCCTGCTTTAATCCCCACAGTACACATATCCCACCCGACCCCCGTAACCCCACGTATTTAATTCCCCCTAACATATCCCATCCTATCCCCATAACCCCACATATTTAATCCCCCCCTAACACTAAGGGTCAATTTATCATAGCCAAATCAACCTAACCCGCACATTTTTGGACAGTGGGAGGAAACCGGAGCAC
Source organism: Squalus acanthias (assembly GCA_030390025.1). Lineage (NCBI taxonomy): Eukaryota > Metazoa > Chordata > Chondrichthyes > Squaliformes > Squalidae > Squalus > Squalus acanthias. The sequence continues at coordinate 58,927,983 of CM059431.1, read as the reverse complement.
CCGGAGGAAACCCACGCAGACACGGGGAGAATGTGCAAACTCCACACAGACAGTCACCTGAGGTCAGATTCGAACCTGGGTCTCTGGCGCTGTGAGGCACCAGTGCTAACCACTATGCCACCGTGTTGCCCGGGTATTCACACTCCGCACAGCCGGGTATTCACACTCCGCACACGCGTGTATTCACATTCCGCACACCCAGACATTCACACTCCGCACACCCAGACATTCACACTCCACACACCCGGGTATTCACATTCCGCACACCCGGGTATTCACACACCGCACACCCGGGTATTCACACTCCACACAACCGGATATTCAGACTCCGCACACCCGGGTGTTCACACTCCGCACACCCAGACATTTACACCTCGCACACTCGGGTATTCACACTCCACACATCCAGACATTCACACTCCACACACCCGGGTATTCACACTCCACACACCCAGGTATTCACGCTCCACACACCCAGGTGTTCACACTCCACACACCCAGACATTCACACTCCGCACACCCGAGTATTCACACTCCACACACCCAGACATTCACACTCCGCACACCCAGACATTCACACTCGTCACACCCGGGTATTCACACTCCGCACACCCGGATATTCACACTCCACACACCCAGGTATTCACACTCCACACACCCAGGTATTCACACTCCACACACCCAGACATTCACACTCCACACACCCAGGTATTCACACTCCACACACCCAGGTTTTCACACTCCACACACCCAAGTATTCACACTCCACACACCCAGGTATTCACACTCCACACACCCAGACATTCACACTCCACACACCCAGGTATTCACACTCCACAAACCCAGGTATTCACACTCCACACACCCAGGCATTCACACTCCGCACACCCAGACATTCACACTCGTCACACCTGGGTATTCACACTCCGCACACCCGGATATTCACACTCCGCAAACCCGGTTATTCACACTCCACACACCCAGACATTCACACTCCACACACCCAGGTATTCACACTCCACACACCCAGGTATTCACACTCCACACACTCAGACATTCACACTCCGAGCACCCGGGTATTCACACTCCACACTCCCAGACATTCACACTCCACACACCCAGACATTCAAACTCCGCACAACCAGACATTCAAACTCCGCACAACCAGACATTCACACTCCACACACCCAGACATTCACACTCCACACACCCAGACATTCACACTCCACACACGCAGGTATTCACACTCCGCACAACCAGGTATTCACGCTCCACACACCCAGGTATTCACACTCCACACACCCAGACATTCACACTCCGCACAACCAGACATTCAAACTCCGCACAACCAGACATTCACACTCCACACGCCCAGACATTCACACTCCACACACCCAGACATTCACACTCCACACACGCAGGTATTCACACTCCACACACCCAGGTATTCACACTCCACACACCCAGACATTCACACTCCACACACCCAGACATTCACACTCCACACACCCAGACATTCACACTCGTCACACCCGGGTATTCACACTCCACTTACCCAGGTATTCACACTCCACACACCCAGGCATTCACACTCCGCACACCCAGACATTCACACTCGTCACACCTGGGTATTCACACTCCGCACACCTGGATATTCACACTCCGCACACCCGGATATTCACACTCCACACACCCAGACTTTCACACCCCGCACACCCGGGTATTCACACTCTGCACAGCCAGACATTCACACTCCACACACCCGGGTATTCACACTCCACACACCCAGACATTCACACTCCGAGCACCCGGGTATTCATACTCCGCTCACTCAGACATTCGCACTCCACACACCCAGGTATTCACACTCCACACACCCAGGTATTCACACTCCGAGCACCCGGATATTCACACTCCACACACCCAGACATTCACACTCCACACACCCAGGTATTCACGCTCCACACACCCAGACATTCAAACTCCGCACAACCAGACATTCACACTCCATACACCCAGACATTCACACTCCACACACCCAGACATTCACACTCCACACACCCAGGTATTCACACTCCACACACCCAGACATTCACACTCCGCACAACCAGACATTCAAACTCCGCACAACCAGACATTCACACTCCACACACCCAGACATTCACACTCCACACACACAGACATTCACACACCACACACCCGGGTATTCACACTCAACACACCTGGGTATTCACACTCCACACACCCAGTCATTCACACTCCGCACACCCGGGTATTCACACTCCGCACACCCATACATTCACACACCACACACCCAGACATGCACATTCCGCACTCCCAGACTTTCACACTCCGCACACCCGGGTATTCACACTCCAGACACCCGGGTATTCACACTCCGCACACCTAGACTAACACACTCCGCACACCCGGGTATTCAAACTCCGCACTCCCAGACATTCACACTCCGAGCACTCGGGTATTCACACTCCACACACCCAGACATTCACACTCCGCACACCCGGGTATTCAAACTCCGCACTCCCAGACATTCACACTCCGAGCACCCGGGTATTTACACTCCGCACACCCGGGTATTCACACTCCGCACACCCGGGTATTCACACCCCGCACACCCGGGTATTCACACCCCGCACACCCGGGTATTCACACTCCGCACACCCGGGTGTTCACACTCCGCACACCCAGACATTTACACTCCGCACACCCGGGTATTCACACTCCACACACCCAGACATTCACACTCCACACACCCAGACATTCACACTCCACACACCCAGGTATTCACACTCCACACACCCAGGTTTTCACACTCCACACACCCAAGTATTCACACTCCACACACCCAGGTATTCACACTCCACACACCCAGACATTCACACTCCACACACCCAGGTATTCACACTCCACAAACCCAGGTATTCACACTCCACACAACCAGGCATTCACACTCCGCACACCCAGACATTCACACTCGTCACACCTGGGTATTCACACTCCGCACACCCGGATATTCACACTCCGCAAACCCGGTTATTCACACTCCACACACCCAGACATTCACACTCCACACACCCAGGTATTCACACTCCACACACCCAGGTATTCACACTCCACACACTCAGACATTCACACTCCGAGCACCCGGGTATTCACACTCCACACTCCCAGACATTCACACTCCACACACCCAGACATTCAAACTCCGCACAACCAGACATTCAAACTCCGCACAACCAGACATTCACACTCCACACACCCAGACATTCACACTCCACACACCCAGACATTCACACTCCACACACGCAGGTATTCACACTCCGCACAACCAGGTATTCACGCTCCACACACCCAGGTATTCACACTCCACACACCCAGACATTCACACTCCGCACAACCAGACATTCAAACTCCGCACAACCAGACATTCACACTCCACACGCCCAGACATTCACACTCCACACACCCAGACATTCACACTCCACACACGCAGGTATTCACACTCCACACACCCAGGTATTCACACTCCACACACCCAGACATTCACACTCCACACACCCAGACATTCACACTCCACACACCCAGACATTCACACTCGTCACACCCAGGTATTCACACTCCACTTACCCAGGTATTCACACTCCACACACCCGGGTAGTCACACTCCACACACCCAGACATTCACACTCGTCACACCTGGGTATTCACACTCCGCACACCTGGATATTCACACTCCGCACACCCGGATATTCACACTCCACACACCCAGACTTTCACACCCCGCACACCCGGGTATTCACACTCTGCACAGCCAGACATTCACACTCCACACACCCGGGTATTCACACTCCGAGCACCCGGGTATTCATACTCCGCTCACCCAGACATTCGCACTCCACACACCCAGGTATTCACACTCCACACACCCAGGTATTCACACTCCGAGCACCCGGATATTCACACTCCACACACCCAGACATTCACACTCCACACACCCAGGTATTCACGCTCCACACACCCAGACATTCAAACTCCGCACAACCAGACATTCACACTCCATACACCCAGACATTCACACTCCACACACCCAGACATTCACACTCCACACACCCAGGTATTCACACTCCACACACCCAGACATTCACACTCCGCACAACCAGACATTCAAACTCCGCACAACCAGACATTCACACTCCACACACCCAGACATTCACACTCCACACACACAGACATTCACACACCACACACCCGGGTATTCACACTCAACACACCTGGGTATTCACACTCCACACACCCAGTCATTCACACTCCGCACACCCGGGTATTCACACTCCGCACACCCATACATTCACACACCACACACCCAGACATGCACATTCCGCACTCCCAGACTTTCACACTCCGCACACCCGGGTATTCACACTCCAGACACCCGGGTATTCACACTCCGCACACCTAGACATTCACACTCCGCACACCCGGGTATTCAAACTCCGCACTCCCAGACATTCACACTCCGAGCACTCGGGTATTCACACTCCACACACCCAGACATTCACACTCCGCACACCCAGACATTCACACTCCACACACCCAGACATTCACACTCCGCACACCCAGACATTCACACTCCACAAACCCAGACATTCACATTCCGCACTCCCAGGTATTCACATTCCGCACTCCCGGGTGTTCACATTCCGCACTCCCGGGTATTCACACTCCGCACACCCAGACATTCACACTCCGAGCTCCCGGGTATTCACACTCCGCACACCCGGGTATTCACACTCCGCACACCTGGGTATTCACACTCCACACACCCGGGTATTCACATTCCGCACACCCGGGTATTCACATTCCGCACACCCGGGTATTCACACTCCACACACCCGGGTATTCACATTCCGCACACCCTGGTTTTCACATCCCGCACACCCGGGTATTCACACTCCACACACCCAGGTATTCACACTCCGCACACCCGGGTATTCACACTCCGCACACCCGGGTATTCACACCCTGCACACCCGGGTATTCACACTCCACACACCCGGTCAATCACATTCCCACACCTGGGTGTTCACACTTCAAGCATACAGACATTCACACTCCTCACAGCCAGACATTCACACTCCATACACCCGGGTATTCACACCCCGCACACCCGGGTATTCACACTCTGCACAGCCAGACATTCACACTCCACACACCCGGGTATTCACACTCCGCACACCCGTGTATTCACACTCCGCACAGCCAGACATTCACACTCCGCACACCCGGGTATTCACACTCTGCACACCCAGACATTCACACTCCATACACCCGGGTATTCACACCCCGCACACCCGGGTATTCACACTCCACACTCCCGGGTAATCACACTCCACACACCCAGACATTCACACTCCACACACCCGGGTATTTACACCCCGCACACCCGGGTATTCACACTCCACACTTCCGGGTATTCACACTCCGCACACCCAGACATTCACGCTTGGCACACCCAGACATTCGCAGTCCGCACACCCATTTGGCAGTTACATCTTTTAAATTCGACAGCCCCATTCTCCATCTAAATAAAATAATGTGAAGCTAAAGGTCGATCATCTCCAAAGAAACTTTTTTCCTGAGTTGCCAGGGGCAATGCGTGGGATACGAACCGTTGATATCGGGAGACTCCTATCGAAATCGGGAGGGTTGGGAAGTCTACTGCTGAGCAATTGCTGATTGTTTTCTTTGACCATTGTCCTCACAGCCTTTGACATCATCAGTATAGAGGTCGCTGTAATGTACTTCAATTGCTGTGCTTTCCCAGCAGCCCATTTCTGCAGGGAAACTGATGTATTTGTCGTGTACTTCACTTGCAATAAATTCTTAGGTTAATGAGCTAAAGTTCAAGAGTCAATATTCACAGTAGTCTGGTCGCCCCAAGCTACAACAATGTTGATTGGGCTGCTAAATTCAAAAGTCAGCCCAGCTAACGACCTGTTATCCCCTACAAAAATTCACAGTGTGGAAGCAATTGCCTGCTTTGACATCCAGCTGGTATTGAAATATCGTGAAACCTGCATCTTTTATTGACGTGGAAATTTTTGCTCTCACAGCAATAAACTCTAGAATATTACGCACTGATAACGTGATAAATTTATCACATGTTTAACAGTTGGCATTAAAGATAGAACAGGAGGATTACATTTGTGCACTTCTCTTAACCTATTTAGGAAATATACCAATTATTTAGACAGTGTCTTACTGCATCCATGCATAATCAAAATAATCTGGCAATTCTTTCTCTCTCCTCCGCCAACCTTTAAAATTTATAGAATAATACAGCTGAACAACATGACTGCAATCTTTCCCTGGAGAGTCTTTAAAGAGCACCGCCTGCACAGCCTGGCCTTACATTATGCATTATGGCCATATCTGACTCTACTCATCTCCTCTTATTTGACCCGCTGAAACCTCCTTCCACTCCTTTCAATAAAAGATTTATTGTTTCTCATGTGTTTTTTTGTATTGCATTTGTACAAGGCAAACAACAAAGATCAAAAAACTGCACTAGAGACAACTAAAGACCACTTTTTATGATCATTGCACCACTACCACAGGCATGATTTTTATGACAGAAAGGAGCATGACATTTAGCAAAGCTCCCATAATAAGGCACTTTAAACTTGTTTTCAGCCAACTAGAAGAACTGTTTCATTGCTTGTCATTTTCTTCACCATTATCTTCAAGCCTGTGTTGTGTAGAAAGTAATGTTTTGTGGCAGTGTGAGTAGTTACAAAAGACAATGTAAAGATTGTTCGGTAACCATTAGATTACCTCAGGACATTGCATGATCGCAGTTTCAAAATGTTACGGTCGTAGAAATTGAGGGAAAATGGCCATTTGAAAACACTAATAATGTGCACTAGCGCCAGATATAAATTTGAATTAGAGTCCTGAATGTCATTCATTGTTTGGGATTCAGTAGTTGCTGACCAGACTGATGTTGGTGGTAGCAAAAAAGACATTTTGGTCCAGGGATAAAGCACATTGGTTAGGTTCACAAGAGCTCACCTTCACTTGGTTGAATATGAAGCACTTCTGACAGAAACTGTTGTTGAAAATCCCATAGCCTAGTTAGCTCCAACCAAAAAAAAATACTTTGTCAGATTTAAGCATCAAAACAGGATAAATTGGGAAATTTAAAAAATCACACACAGACTTCTCTATTTGCAGCCGAGGCCCTTCATAATCAGCAAAGAGAAGGTGTGATCTTAAATTTGTGATGTATGATCAGTTATGCTTTTATCCCTCCTCCTGCTGCCTGATGATGGACAATTCTGATATTATACAGATGGAATTATTTGACATATTCGTTGTTCTGTCCAGATCCAACCTGTTAATCCAGCAACTCGACCCTTCTTGGAGAAAGATTTGAAAATTGCTTTAAAAATGGTAACTTGCTTTTAGGTGTAATAGTCATCATTCTTTGCATGAAAGTGTATTCTACATATGACATCTATTGAACTGGAAAAAAAGTAGACACCTGCTCCTTTGAGAGTTTGAAGTCACAGCCATATAATCTTCCCTTCTCACAATGAGACTCATAGATAACAGTAATCAATTCTTTGCGCTGCTAGAAATATTAGCACACACGAACACATCAGAGGAAACCCAATGTCTTTTTGGCAGAGTATTAAGATATAAATGGAAGTATTTTGCTGTAACTGTGTAGTTGACAAATGGCTGTCTGTTAAAGATGGAGGAAGTATACCACCAGCTCGACTGTCTGACAGACGATTAATGATCAGTCTGAAAGGGAAGCGAGCTATACATTTGACATGTGGCGCATACCTTGAATTCAATTAATGATGAGTTTGGTTCCTAGAGGGGAGGAATCCACTTTGCTTTTCATTAAACTCCAATTACAAAGGAAACTTCCTGAAAAGGAGGAATCCATTTGCGTTCATAAGACTGAAATAAGCACAGTATTACCAAATTGAAATCTTTCTTGACAGCAAGCTCGATACAGAATGAAGATGTGGCAATTATTCCAGGTAGCTGTTTGCAGAAGTCCTGCAGGCATGTATGGTGCAATTTGGTCCATTAATTGCCTACTGCTCCAGTGAAATGTGTTTTTGTTGTGTTACCATGGATTCTGTGCCTTTTCAGTTCGCAACAAGAGTGATGTACATCAACTGATGAAAGCTGTTTAATGTTTGGAGCATTTAGGGTGTTGGTCCCAATGGATACTAAAGGTTCAAAAGCTTTCATGAGGTCCTTGTGGCTTTCCACATTGAGGCACAATCCGCCTGAGTGGCACATCTTTTTCTATCAAATCTGAAGTGTGCTGGATAAAAAGAATAATACCCTCTTGGGTTAGCTAAACAAATGTCATTAACTGTAGCTAAAAATTTGGGATATAGTCAACAGATTTCTCTCTGCTTGTACCAGAGTAGGTGAAGTTCGGTAACTCTTCTAGGGAAGACCAAGGACAGATGCAATGATTTATTGAATAATTAATCCATTTTGCGAGGAAAAACAAAGAATGGAAATAGGAATTGCCTCCTGGCAATATAGGAATATACACTCAATAGAAAGAGGCTGTGCGGAGCGACCGCGAGGACCAAGTACATAAATCCCTTGAAGTGTGTGTACTGATAGATGAAGCAGTAAGAAGGCCGATTTTGGCTTTTATAAATAGGGGCATACAGTATAAGAGTTTTTTTTTTAAATGATAAATTTGTATAAGGCAATGGATGGCCACAGTTAGAGTACTGAGCACCCCATTATAGAAGGACAGTAAAGCAATAGAAAGTAAAGCTCATAGATTCATCAGGATAATGACAGAGATGGGAAACTATAGTTATGTCAAAGGACTTGAGACACTGGGACTGTTTCAACTGAAGCAGTGAAAGCTAAGAGGAGATGTAATGTTTTTTATTAAATTATGAAGAGTTTTGATTGGTTGAATAGAGAAAGATAATTTTCTCTTGTTGGGGAGATTGTGAAAATGTTATATTGTCACTAAGAAGGTTAAAGGCAATTTCTTTCCTCAGAGGGTTGTTGGACCATGGAGTACTTTGCCACAGGAAGTGTTCGAGTCTGCCACAATCAATACCACCAAAAAATAGATTAATGGCAAAGAAGAGCAGGGGAGTTCTCCCCGGTGTCCTGGGTAATATTTATCCCTCAACCAAAAACAGATTATCTGGTCATTATCACATTGCTGTTTGTGGGACTTTGCTGTGTGAAAATTGGCTGTCACGTTTCCGACATTACAACAGTGACTACACTTCCAAAAAAATACTTAATTGGCTGTAAAGCGCTTTAGGATGTCCTGAAGTCGAGAAAGGCATTATATAAATGCAAGTCTTTCTTTTAAACTTCTTTCTTTAGAATAACTACCACGTTTGCCGATATAAGTCACTACACAACAAAAGTAAGTTATTGGACAAAGCCTTTTGTAACATTTCAATGTGATAAGGCTCTATCCAAAAGCAAGTATATATTATATGAAAACTGAGCAAGGTAAGCTCCAGGAGTTTCCCGATTGATATCAGGAATGCCATATAAACAGTTCAAAGGTATGCAAAACAGAACTGCTACCATCAGTCTTAACTAAATTATTGGTGTTATTATATTGCCCACTCTGAAGCCCTGAAAATAATGAGATCTTGAAATCTGTTCCCTGTTCTTTGAGACAATGAGGGTGAAATTGGTCTTGTGTGGTAGTTCAAAATGGGTGAAAGAATGATACCCGGACTCCAAGGGTCAAGTTATGAGGAGAGATTACACAAATTAGGGTTGTATTCCCTCGAATTTAGAAGGTTAAGGGGTGATCTGATTGAAGTTTTCAAAGTATTAAGGGGAACAGATAGGGTAGATAGAGCAAAACTATTTCTGCTGGTTGGGGATTCTAGGACTTGGGGGCATAGTCTAAAACTTAGAGCCAGACCTTTCAGGAGTGAAATTAGGAAACACTTCTACACACAAAGGGTGGTGGAAGTTTGGAACTCTTCCGCATACAGCAATTGATGCTAGATCAATTGTTAATTTTAAATCGGAGATTGATAGTTTTTTGTTAACCAAAGGTATTAAGGGATATGGGCCAAAGGCGGGTATATGAAGTTAGGTCGCAGACTAGCCATGATCTCATTGAACAGCGGAACAGGCTGGAGAGGCTCAATGGTCTACTCCTGTTCCTGTGACAGCCTATCAGCAGCCCATTTTATACCCCGCCTGGTTTTTCGGGCAGGGCATAAAACTAGCTGCTGATTTGTTATTGCCCATTTTGTGCCACCGTGAAAGACCAGCTTCACCCCCAATGTCTCTTCTTTCCCCGATCTATAAATTGACTTCAATAAATGTTCACACAGTTTGTCATGATAAATGCCATGACAGAAGCTCACTGCTGTATATGTCTATTATTAAGCTAAAGGTTCATGTTTAACCTTTAGGAATTAAAGTATCTTCTGTGACATTCCATGAGAGTTACCTGACAGGAAGCACCTTTGAGGTTGATGGCTGTTCCAGTTGGTTGGGCTCACTATAATGAAGGAAATGATCACTCAGCCATGGTCTTCTTGGTTGTTAGTACAAGTCCAGCTTCCAGTTGATCATTGAAGTGAACTGGGGGTCTGGTGTTACAGCAAGGGGCAATGGATTTATTTGGGACAACTGGGATAGATATCTTTATCTTAATGCTCTCTGGTTGAAGTTACTCTGGAGAGAATACATCTAAAACACAGTTGCTAGACAAACATGAAAATTATTTCCTTCAGTGCAAAATTCAACACAGTCAATAGATCCAAGGTGACAGTGTAAATTTCAACTCAGTTTTGCAGTTTGAGCATAGCTGAGCAATGTAACTATTCAAGAGGGCCCATTTTGAAGAAAAAATGGCGGCTGACATTTTCGGCAGGTCAGCAGTGATGCCGTTGCCAGCGCTTGCTGCAGAAATGAAAATGAGGCAGATCGTGATGTCAATGAGTGTGCAACGCTGATTTGACGCCCAATCTGCCATTTTTGCCGTCGCCGCTCCACTTACCGCCCTCTCTTAATCACGACCAGCTGACCAAGTGTTCAGTAGCAGGAAGGAGCCTCCTGCAGCGATACTTAAAGGGATCATCAACAACTTGCAGCTGACATGGTTTCTCAGTTTGACTGGCTCTGTGTAACTTTCTGCAACTCTTGCAGCTTTCTAAACTTGTTGAAAGTTCCTGAGGTGACAGGGAGTGTTGGTGCAAGCGGAGAATGCCTTCATTCTCATTTGAAGGCTTCTGCTCATAACACTTGCTCACAATCATGGGGGCTTTACTTACAGACCCCCTCACGATCGAATATCTCCAGGAGAGGGAGCGGAGGCAGCAAAGAAAAGAAGACGCTCACAGAGTGAGGAGGAGGAGGGCCAGGAGGGCTAACAGGAGGCCTTACCCACCTAGGGTCTTCCGAGAGCATTTCTCTTGCACCTACTTAAGCAAGGAGCAGTGTATTTGGTGGCTCCGCTTCACCAAGGAGATGGTCACAGAACTTTGCCACCTCCTGCAACCAGACCTGCAGCCTGAGAGCAGGGCTGCCACAGCTCTCCCAGAGGCCCTCCAGGTCACCATGGCCCTCAATTTCATCGCCAGCCGATCCTTCCTGTCTGCAGCAGGAGACAAAGCAAACAACTCCCAGTTTGCTGTCCATTGCTGCATCCAGGAGGTCACAGAGTCTCTCTACTCCAGGAAAAGGAACTACATTGTCTTCTCTCTGAACAGGATGTAGCTGTGCCAGGATAGCGGGCTTCCCCATGTTGCAGGGCGCCATCAACTGCACAGACGTGGCTTTGTGGGTACCGTATGCCAATCCTGAGATGTTCCGTAACCACAAAGGGTCCACTCACTTAATGTGTAGTTGTTGTGCGACCACGCCCAGTGCATGATGATGATGAATGCTCGCTATCCTGGCAGCAGTCATGATGCCTTCATCCTGTGCCAGTCTGGTGTGCCAGCAATCTTCCAGCCACCATGTCAAACCCAAGGGTGGCTGCTCCGAGACAAGGGATATCCATTCTACACCTGGCTGGTGACTCCCCTCCACAACCCCATCACTTGTGGCCAGCACTCATATAATGACAGACATGCTGCCACCAGGAACATCATCGAGCAGACCATCAGGGTGCTAAAGTAACATTTCCTCTGCCTTGACCGCTCGGAAGGAGCCCTCCAGAATTTGCCGGAGCAGGTGTCTCATTTCACGGTGGTCTGCTGCTCCACAACTTGCCATCATGAGGGCTCAGCCCTTGCCACCAGGGATTGCGGGATCACCTCAGGAGGAGGAGGAGGAGGAAGAGGAGGGAGGGAGGAAGCAGGCAGCAAATTTCCGTTTCGGACGGTCTGTCCGTGAACGCCTCATCAGACTCTGGTTCCAGTGAATGAAACCCCAGATCCCTGTTGCTCACCACTTTCCATCATACCATTCGTCTGTTACAGAACATCACAGCGACCTCCTGGGCATAAAGCTGAAATGAGAGCCACCACAAAACACACATTCCAAACAAAAATTAACAGAACAATAACAACTAATCACCCTTGTGCGCTCCCTCAGTGCCTGTCATTCATGTGGCCTTTACCTATTCCAGTGCTTCTACGCAGTGCTCCCCCATGTCTGCAGCATGGCTAGTGGAAGGCTGGTGGAGACTGCAGATGGCCTTGCAGGATGACCTCGACCAGCTAGGGATTAGAAGGCCCGACTGTTGACTGCAACACCTCGGCATGGGCGGCAGCAGTCTGGGCTGTCTGGATGACAGGCAGCAGCAACAATAAGAATGCTGTACTCCTAGGAGAGAACAGCAGGTTCTTGCTCCACAGACCCACTGCCACTCCCCAGGGCGGCATCTCAGCATTCCTAGCAATCTGTTGGAGGATAGATTGCAGGCCTGCTGCGACACCCCACAAGCCCCTTTCGATACTTGTAAACCCAGCAATGATGGCAGCATCTTGAGCTTGCATGGCAGCAAGCTGAGCCTGCAAGAGATCAGTCTGTGCTTCCACTGCAGCACTGAGACGTTGGGTTGCTTCCGCCTGTGCTGCAATGGAAGCCGCAACAACACATGCAGGATCATGGCTGGGTCCACAAGGTCTCTTCTGGAGTTGTCTACCATTTCTACCCTGGAAATCATGGGCACCAAACTCTGCACAAAGCCCCGTCCAATGTTGGAGCTGGACTCCTCCAAGCTCCTTGACACTGACAAGAGGCTCTCTGGCAGGCTTGCCATTGCACCTAGCATTTCCATGTACATAGCCATCACCCTTCTTCTGAAGGCCGCCCCATCAAGTTCACCATCTGAGTCGTGTGCAGCAGAACTTGTGCGTGAACTCACTCTCTGGGGAGCTGGCACCCGAGTTATCCTTTGCCCCTGGCCTTGCTGCAGTCCACTCATGCCCGGTGTCTCACCATGTGCAGATCCCGTTGCGAAACTACCCTCTAAATTCCATGCAGAGCCATTTTCTGAGCTGGTGTCTGTGAGTGTCAGATGCAGTGAAGGTGTGTCGTCTTCTTCTCCTCCATCACTCTCCTCCACAACGTCAGAGACAGGCTGTGCTGGTGGCACTTCTTGGGTGTCTGAAAGCAGAAAGGTACAAGGGTCAGATTGTGGTGAGGGAGAGGGGCAAGCAAGATATCTATGCATACACCATCATCAGCTTGTAAGTGAGAAGAGATTGTGGGATGAGGGGGATGCGAGAAGGATTAGGTATGACCATACCGTCATTATCAGCAATGGCTTCAACTTCTCCCATGGCCACGGCCTCCATCACTGCCCTTCCAATTATGTCAAGGATGGATTCCTCCAGGATGGTGAGGTTCTGTATAGTGGCTTGGCCATCTCCCGTCTGCCTCTGCTCCCTTCTGTTCTGTGCTACCATTGCCTACAAGAGAAAGGGAAGTGTGCCAGTGAGTGTGGTGCAATGTGTTTGGGTGATGTGCCTGCCATACTTGAATAGCTGTCAGTGTGTGCAAGGTGTGAGATGTGGGTGCGAGTGTTGCAGCAGTGGTAAGGTTGTGAGGGTGAAGTGAAGCTATGATTGTGAGGTATAAGTGGTGATAAGTAGAGATTGTTGGTAGGTGAGTGGTGGGGGTGTGGTGCATTGAGCAGTGTGTGAGACTTGTGGTGCAGATGGTTGGATATGGCATTTGCTGAAGTCTTCAATCACCTTAACCTGCCGTGTGAGGCCATTAAACTTTTTTCAGCACTGGGTCCACGTTCTTGGGACCACACTGATGGCCGTGACAGAGTTAGCTATCTCCTCCCAGGGCCTTCTGCAAGTGGCCTTGGATGGCTTCCTGCCACCCTGCAGGAATAGGACAGCCTGCCTCCATTGAACGGTCATGACCAAGGCCTCCAGTGCAGCATCCAAGAACTTTCGTGTTCACTCCCTTGGTTGCTGAGCCATGTCTTCAACCAGACTGACAATGAGGTGCTGATGCAACAAAGTATCTCTCCTTTAAGTAGGGCAGAGAGTCGAGGCCAAACATTACTGGCCATTAGACTACACCTGATATTGCCCCCCACCGTTGAGCACTAAGCCAATCAGCAGCACATTTAGCACGGAGATCAGCGCTCAAATCATTATGAGCAGGCAGCATGAATTTTGCACTTTGAACGGGCGCAGGCAAATAGCGCTAGTCCGTGACATCGCCTGTTTTCGGGCTTAATCCAATTTCTAGGCCTTAATGTCTAATGAGTGACTGCATTTCAGGTCCATTTTATCCAAGGTAAATTAGATTTTGGAACATCTGTCCTATCCAAGTACTCTGGTTGTCTCCTTCTAAATCCACTACTGCTGTGAAGGTGAACTGAGTAGATATCGAACAAAAATGTTCCACATAAGTTTAAGGAGATGGGGGTAGGATGAATATTGGAATAACACATACATAAGACATAAGCAAAAATAATCCAGGAATAAATTGAGAGAATTTGGATGGGGAAATGCAAAATTAATTGGAGGAAACAGCGTTAGATTTTTTGGGTCTATTTGCAGCAGACAAACATTGAATAAGTAGTGTGAATGTTGGAAAGAGCAGAGTGTCAATTTTGAACAAGTATCATTTTTTTCCTGGCAGTTTCCACAATAGAAAACAATTGTTGTGTTCTCAGTTGAGTAACGAATATGCTGTGAAGTGCAAATTGATACTCATGGTGCAAATAGAGGACAGCATTGAAATGATCATGAGAAAAACTGAAGTAGTTTAATTGGTCCTAAAAGAACATGGAATGCTTCCAAAAGTAATTAAATAAATAAGTGCAGAAGTAGTGGGTGCTATGGCAACTTTTATTTAAATATAACGCTCATTGGGCACTGGCGTGGTGTCTAAAGACTGGAAAATAACTTCTATTTTGATCCTTAAAAATTGGAAATCTTAACCTGAAAATTATATAGATCTTTCAGCATGATATCTAAAGTGGAAACAATATTAACCTGTTATAAAAGAAGCATCGAATGTGAGAAAATTGATAAATGAAAGCCAACATTAGTTTATGAAACTTAGATAATTTCTATCAAAATATGACAGTTTCAAAATGAGATTTTGTGCATTCTATTAGAATATAATTCATGACTGATAGGATTGGGCATAGTCCAGTTATACTGGAAACTTCAACAACTGTGTTGTCTGCTGAAAGGGAGGTGCCATAGCACGGGACGGGGCAGGGGGCAGCAGGTGGTCAGTCTGAACTGCTATAGCTAACAAAATATAAAGGCTGGGAATTTCAGCCTTAGCTCTTCTGGTGCATTCCAGCACATAGCAGGAAATTCAACATCACCTGCTTGCGATTTTCCAACCCTAACTTTTAATGGGCAGCAAATCATGAGTACAGGATGCCAAATTTGTCGACATGCACCTCATGGGGCAAATCCTGATTTTTGTAGTGAGATACTTTGAAGGTATAGAGTGTATTTGTAGTACCAAATGGTCATGGAAACATTGTCTGTCGATAAAAATTATGTGATTAATTTTGAATACAATGTTCAGAAAACATTTGATAAGATCTTTCACATGTGATATAGCTACAGCGAAAGCTCATCGAAAACAAAGACATTGTAACTTAGTTTATCGTCAGGCTGGGTAATCGAAAGAAAATGTTAACTGTCAACAGTAATAGTTGTAATTGGTCCAGTGTGATCAGAGGCATCCCCGAAGATTAGGTCATCGAACAGTTGCTGGTTAATCAGAAAAGGTAAAATGCCCATTTATGGATATCTTATGCAGGAAAACTGGGTGTGCTGAAAAGACTAAATTAATTCAGAGAATCATAGGAATTTATGGCACAGAAGGAGGTCATTCGGCCCATCATATCTGTGCCGACCGAACAAAAACTATCCAGCCTAATCGCACTTTGCAGCTTTTGGTCCGTAGCCTTGTAGGTTATGACACTTCAAGTGCATATCCAAGTACTTTTAAATCCGGTGAGGGTTTCTGCCTCTACCACCCTTTCAGGCAGTGAGTTCCAGACCCCCACCACCCTCTGGATGAAAAAAATTCTCCTCAACTCCACTCTAATCCTTCTACCAATTACTTTAAATCTATGACCCCTGGTTATTAACCTCTCTGCTAAGGAAAATAGTCCTTCCTATCCACTCATAATTTTATACACCTCAATAAGGTCTCCCCTAAGCCTCCTCTGTTCCAAAGAAAACAACCACAGTCTATCCAATCTTTCCTCATAGCTAAAATTCTTCATTCCTGGCAACATCCTTATAAATCTCCTCTGTACCCTCTCGAGTGCAATCACATCCTTCCTGTAATGTGGTGACCAGAATTGTACACAGTACTCTAGCTGTGGCTTAATTAATGTTTTATAGAGTTCTAGCATAACATCCTTGCTCTTATATTCTATGCCTCGGCTAATATAGGAAAGTATCCCGTATGCCTTCTTAACCGCCTTACCTACCTGTCCTTCAGGGATCTGTGGACATGCACTCCAAGGTCCCTCTGTTCCTCCACACTTCTCAGTGTCCTACCATTTATTGTGTATTCCCTTGCCTTGCTTGCCGTCCCTAAATGCATTACCTCACACTTCTCCGGATTGAATTCCATTTGCCACTTTTCTGCCCACCTGACCAGTCCATCAATATCTTCCTGCACTCTACAGATTTCTTCCTCACTATCAATCATGCGGCCAATTTTTGTATCATCTGCAAACTTCTTGCCCCCTTAAGTCTAAATCATTGATATACACCACAAAAAGCTGTGGAAACCCACTGGAAACAGCCTTCCGGTCACAAAAACACCTGTCGACCATTACCCTTTGCTTCCTGCCACTGAGCCAATTTTGGATCCAATTTGCCACTTTCCCTTGTATCCCATGGGCTTTTACTTTTCTGACCAGTCTGCCAGGTGAGACTTTGTCAAAAACTTTGCTACAATCCATGTAGACTACATCAAATGCGCTACTTTCATCGACCCTCCTTGTTACCTCCTCAAAAAAATTCAATCAAGTTAGTCAGACACAACCTTCCCTTAACAAATCCATGCTGGTTGTGCTTGATTTAGTCCGTGCCTTTGTAAATGATGATTAATAATGTCCCTCAGAATTTTTCCAAAAATTTGCCCACCACTGAGATCAGGCTGACTGGACTGTAATTACTCAGGTCTATCCATTACTCCCATTTTAAACAACAATACAATGTTAGCAGTCCTCTAACAGCACCTCTGTAGCCAGAGAGGATTGTAAAATGATGGTCAGAGCCTCGCTATTTCCTCCCTTGCTTCTCTTAACAGCCTGGGATACATTTCATTCAGGCCTGGTGATTTATCTACTTCCAAAGATGCTAAACCCCTTAATATTTCCTCTCTCACAATGTTTATCTCATCTAATATTTCACACTCCTCCCCCTTAACTACAATGTCTGCATCGTCCCCCTTTTTTGTGAAGACAGGCGCAAAGTATTCAATAAGAACCATACCCACGTTTTCGGCCTCAACACACAGGTTACCTTTCTGGTTACTCATCGGCCCTACTCTTCCCTTAGTTATCCTCTTGCTCTTTATGTATTTATAAAACATATTTGAGTTTTCCTTGATTTTACTTGCTAATATTTTTCCACGCCCTATCTTTGCTTTCCTAATTCCCTTTTTAATTTTGCTCCTGCACTTTCTATACTTCTCTAGGCTTTCTGCAGTATTGAGAGAGCTGCATAAATTTTGAAAATGGCAAATGGATAGGAGATTCCATTTAATATTGAGAAATATTCAACATGTACTAGTGATGAAATGGCAAATATTATTCTACATTGAGCAGCGGACAGCAACCATCATACAGAAGAAGTCAAAGGAGATAACACAGATATGCTTGGAACAGTCTCCAGATGTGCATTAAGGACTGCACCGATTCACAAAGATATCATCCAAAGCCACCACAGTGCCTTCCAGCCCCTTCAAGAGTTCAGTTGTTTTACTCGGAAATAATTCTGGTGGAAACAAAACCTACTGAACTGGGTAATGAAAGCAGTGAGCAAGGCATTATCTGGATGCAGTGGTATCTGCCAAAATATTAGTGAAGTGTCTGATGAGGAAAATACATGTATTCCATCCAGTATAGGAAAAAGTAACCTTTCATGCTTTATGGCTCCATTCAATTTTTATTTCAAACCACACTGAAGTGGACTTTGTCCTTTTTTAAACAGCTGGCACCACTTCCATACACCATTCTGTAGGTTGTAACTTCCTCAGTGATGTGGACCTATTTTATTCTTTTTCCACAAGTACTTTAAGAATTATTTTTGGTAATGGAACTCTTGAGGTATATTTTTACAGTGAGGTTCAGCATTGTACTTAATTGATATCTTCACAATTCCTTACTTCAGCGGCTCAATGTCCCAAAATCCATCAGCGTTAATCTCCTCTACTTTCTGTACCAGGACCATTTTGCATGCTTAGCAGATCATCAACATGTAACCCACTAAACAGAAAAATCTGAATCTTATACTCTTCCTCCAGTATATGTTGTCTGTAGAGGCATTCATAGAATTACATGGAATTTTACAGCACAGAAACAGGCCATTTGGCCCAACAGGTCTGTGCTGGTGTTTACACGCCACATAAGCTTCCTCCCACCTTCATCTCACCCTATTAACATATCCTTCTATTTCTTTCTCACTCATATCTTCCCTTTAAATGCAGCTATTCGCATCAAACACTCCACATGGTAGCGAGTTCCACATTTTCACCACTCTCTGAGTAAATAAGTTTCTCCTGAATTCCTTACTGGATTTATTCATGACTATCTTGTATTTATGGCCCTTAGTTTTGGACTCTACCCTATTGAATCCCTTTATAATTTTAAAGATCTCTATCAGGTCATCTCTAGAGAAAACAGCCCCAGCCTGTGCAGTCTTTTCTGATAGTTGTACCTTCTCAGTTCTGGTATCATTCTTGTAAATCTTTTTTGCACTTTCTCCAGTGCATCTATATCCTTTTTGTAATATGGAGACTTGAACTGTGCACAGTACTAAGTGTGGTCTAACCAAGGTTCTATATAAGTTTAAATAGCTTCTCTACTTTTGAACTCTATTGCGCTAGAAATGCACCCCAGTGCTTTGTTTACACATTTTTTGGTTTTGTTAACCTGTATTGCTACTTTTAATGATTTGTAAATCTGTACCCCTTTTTGCGCCTCTACCCCATTTAGACTCTTATTTTCCAAGGAGTAGGTTCCTTATTCCTCCTACCAAAATGCCAATACCTCACACTTATCTATATTAAAATTAAAATTAATTTGCCAGTTACACACCCAATTCAAGGTAATAATTTTTAAAAAGGAGTTTAAAGGAAGGTTAAATTAGTTAGAAATTGGAATTCTCTGCCGCAAACAGTTAATGAAGTGCTTAAATGTTAAGTAAATGGGTCGGCCATTTAAGACTGAGATGAGGAGAAATTTCTTCACTCAAAAGGTTGTGAATCTTTGGAATTCTCTACCCCAGAGGGCTGTGGATGCTCAGTCGTTGAGCATATTCAAGACAGAGGTGATAGATCTTTGGATATTAAGGGAATCATAGGATATGGGATAGTGCGGGAAGGTGGAGTTGAGGTACAAGATCAGCAATGATCTTATTGAATGGCAGAGTAGGCTTGAAGGGCTGAATGGCCTACTCCTGCTCTTAATTCTTATGTTCTGAAAAAGAAATTAGGTGGTTGCTTCAAAAAGAGGAATATTAGAAGATTTGGGTAGTGAGCAGGACAAAATAGACTAAATGATTTGTGGAGAAAAATTGTTGACGCAGACTTGATGGATTGAATGGCCTATTTCTGTGCTGTGATATTTAATGATTTTAAATTGTCACTTGTAGTACACTTTCCCTCCCAAGGCTGTGCAGACTAACATATAATGGTTGTAACTGGGGCACTGTGGTAGATTTTCATGCATATGCTGTGACATAATAGGGATATCTGCACGAGTAACAATTCTAAAACTTTAGGCCTCAGCCTTCGCTCAGTGGTAGCATTCTCACCTCTGGCTCATAAATTCATGGGTTCAAGCCCCATTCTAGCACATAGTCTAGACTGACAATCCAGTGCAGTACTGAGGAAGTGATAGAGGTGTTAGAGGTGCCGTCTTTGGGATGAGCCGTTAAACTGAGACCTTGTCTGCCCTCTCAGGTGGATGTAAAAGATTCCATGACACTACTCAAAGAAGAGCAGGGTGTCCTGGCCAAGATTTATCCTTCAACTAATGCCACCAAAATAGATTATCTAGTCATTTATCTCATTGCTGTTTGCCGGACTTTGCTGTGCTCAAATTGGCTGCCATGTTTGCCTACATTGTAACTGTAACTATACTTCAAACATACTTCATTAGCTGTGAAGTATTTTGGAAAGTCCGGATGATGTGAAGGGCACTATATGTAAGTTATTTTATTTGTACACCTCTTTCTGTTTGTTTTCACGTGATTAGTCACTAGTGGTCATGACTTTGGTATGACAGAGCATTTCAAAACTTTTACATTTCCTGTATTTTTGTGCATTGCATAATTCTCATTGTAACATAATAACAGTTTCAAGCAGAGGAAGTCCTTCAGTCCATCTAGCCCACTTCACCACAGTATTCTCTTAATTGTGTTTGTGATTATGCCATGCTTAGCACATATGCACTTTCCAGCTTGGTACAGCCCTTTCCCAGGTGGATTATTCCACTTTATTCTTCCGCCATGCTTAAATGATGACTTCTTGCAATTTTTCCGAGCTGACTACTTGGCCCCTCACCTGTTACCTGTCTATTTTTAGCCAGCTCTAACTGATGCACTATGGCTGTGTCAAGGAATAGCTCCAATTTAATTTGCAGCTTCTATGACTGGTCTTCATCTGTAATGCCATTTGCAATTCGATCCAAACATCCTGATGTTTACTTGAGCCATATTAGCACTGTTCAGCCATTGACATTTGGACAAATGATTCCACATTTTTTCCAACTTTTTAAAGCCCTTTCCTTGATTAGGCTGTTTTGGCATAAAATATTCAGCACATTTTTTGCAACACTTTTCAATCATTCTTCTAATCTTCAAATTGAAATGTGAAACTTGTATACAGTCACCTTTTTTGTAGTTTTGATGTTATCCTGAAACAGAAATTGTTGCTTTCACTTGGGCCTCAGAAATACTTGCCTAAAATTGAAATTTTCTGTTGAATGAATATTTAACATCCTGAACAAGTTCTGTAGTTCATTGATTTTTGCAGGGATCACTTCATTTCTGCTACCGTGTCATATACAAGACAGGGACTTGTCTTTCCCTTCTGATTCTGCTTTACAAACTTATATGTAGACATTCAGTCGAACATTACTTTTTCTGTCATCTGACATTCTTAAGGGATTGAGACTGATTCAAAGCAAAACAGGGAGTGTTACTGTGTGCGAACCAACCTTCCTCCCTCAAACAATACCACTAAAAATAAAGTGGTCCATTCATCTCATTGCTGTTTGTAGGATGCTCCTGGTCCAGAATAGCTGCCATGTCTGTCATGGTCACTATACTTCATAAGTAATTCATTGCATGATGTGCATTGAGACATTTTGACACAAGGTGCTATATAAGTGTAAGTATTTGTCATTAAGTATATGAATTAGGAAAAAGATTTTGGCTCATATCTCAACAAATATTGAAAGAGTCATCACATTGTAAAGCGATATTTGTTTGGACACATTTATAAAAAATTAAAATTCGTATATGAGTTGCACATTCCATTGAAACCTGCCAAGTGAACATTTCACAGAAATTGCAACCTGGTATCTTAACATAGTCCCATAACAATGGGCGTCAACAGAATATCACTTTGTACCCATGATTCCCCACATAATAAGTTCCGAATCTCAGCAGGGCTGTCTCGGGAGGCATTGAGTGATTGTGAATCCTACCATCTCAAGAAGCAGCAAAGAAATCAGTGTATAAGTCACTTTTGGACACCCACACATGCTTCTTTGTGACTAATTGTAGAGTAGCATTGGTAAAGGCATGGGAGCAAGTTTACTTTTCCCCTTCCCCCCACCCTTTGCTGGCATCATCTGTGGACATGGGGGTCATCTTCCACAGCCAGCTCTACATCTCCAGCACTTCTTTCAAGACCGCCACTGCCTCTGTTCTGTTGGATCTGACATCCAGTCTTGGGCTGCAATTTCCTCCAGCTATACATTGGAAAGACTGAAGCCATCATTTATAGCCCGTGCCACATACCCCTTACCATCGCCACTAACTTCATCCCCCTCCCTGACCACTGTTTCTGGCTGAACGAGACTGTTTGTAACCTTGGTTTCCTGTTTGACCCTGAGTTGACCTTCTGACTCTAGGGCCGCAAATTTAATTGCGCTGAGGGGGCGGGTTTGGAGGCGGGTCTGTAGCGAAAATCGGAGAAATTGGGGACGGGCTGCGAACCCGCCTCCACGCGACTTTGGAAAGTGTCGGGTCAGCCGCTCCCGAACTGACCCGACACCAAACGGCAGGACAGGTTGTTAAGCCAGCTAACAGGTCGTTAACTGTCTGGATAATCCTATTTTAAAGGGCTGATCAGATTTTGGAGGTTTTTCCAACATGCCTTCATAAAACACGTCTGGTGAATCGAGCAGGGTTGACCTCGGACCTGAATTGTTGCCGGCTGCTCGAGCAGCTTAAAAGCGGGCCTGCAATCTCTCATTCTTTCACATGCCACAACTTAGTGGTTTGAGGTTTGGGAGACATTTTACAGCTCAACTAATCTTGTGAGTGTTGAGTCTGAAATCCATCTGCTGTGTGACCTCCTTGGAAAACCCTCTGGCCACTTTGTCTGAGCGCACACAACCTCCATTCCTCGACTGAGATATATACCAGCGGGATGGGAACCTGGTCGTCAGATTCGGAGGAACAGCAGCCGCGGCAGCACCGCAACCAGGCACAGCAACAGCACCAACAGCAGGAGCGTCAACCTTCTCCTCAGCCACCTGATGATGCACAGGGCAGAGGGCGTCTGCACAGGCCTGCACCTCACCGCAGGAGATACCCCCAACACAGGGTTTATAGGCAGAGGATGAGCTTCCTCAATATGAGTGAGCAGCAGTGCCAAAGGAGGCTGAGACTTCCACGAGAGGTAGTCGCTGACATCTGCGCTATGCTGCTCCAACACCTGGAGCCCAGAGGAGCGTGTGGACACTCTTCACCACCGCACTAAACTTCTTTGCTTCGGGCTCCTTCCAGGGATCAGCTGCAGATATCAGCAGCATCTCTCAGTTGGCTGCAGACGCCTGCATCACACAGGCCACCGATGCCCTCTTTGCAAAGGCGCCCAATTACATCCACTTCTCCACGGATGAAGCAAGTGTAACCGCACGTGCGGTTGGCTTTATAAATATAGCAGGCTTCCCAAGGGTGCAGGGCATCGTAGACTGCACATATGTGGCTATTAGGGCACCCCATCACAACCCAGCTAATTTTGTCAACCGCAAGGGCTTCCACTCCCTCCACGTCCAGCTGGTGTGTAACCACAGGAAGATCATCAAGCATGTTTGCACTAAGCACCCTGGTAGTTGCCATGGCTCTTTCATCCTGCGGCAGTCTTCTGTGCCTCAGCTCTTCAATCCGCCAACCCAACTTTCCAGATGGCTATAATAAAAACAGAAAATGCTGGAAATACTCAGCAGGTCAGGCAGCATCTGTGGAGAGAGAAACAGAGTTAACATTTCAGGTCAATGACCCTTCGTCAGAACTGGAAAAAGCTGGAGATGGAACAGGTTTTTAAGCAAGTGTAGGGGCAGGGAAAGGGGGGCGGGGAGGAAAGAACAAAAGGGAAGGTCTGTGATAGGATGGAAGGCAGGAGAGATTAAGAGACAAAAGAGATGATGGTGCAAGGCCAAAGGAGATGGTAATGGGACAAGTTAAGAAACAAAAGCTGACTCTAGGTGAAGTGTAAATGGCACTGGCAGAATGATCGACAGCTGCCATGTGAGAGAGAGAAAAAAAATGGAAAAGAAAGATAGGGGCAGAGGTTATGGTCTGAAATTGTTGAACTCGATGTTGAGTCCAGAAGGTTGTAAAGGATGGCTACTTGGCAACAAGGGCTATCCCCTGAAAAAGTGGCTCATGACACTGATGAGGAGGCCATCAAATGAGGCTGAGGAGCGCTACAATGTGAGCCACATTTACACCAGAAGCATCATGGAGCAAACCATCAGCTTCTCAAAAAGCGATTCCGATGCCTCGACAGATCTGCTGGAGCCCTGCAGTATGCACCAGTCACGTTGTCCAGATTCATCGTCATCTGCTGTGCCCTGCACAACATCACAGAGCAGCGTGGCTTAGCGCTCCCTGAGGAACAAATGGCTCAGAGCAGAGCATCCTCGGAAGAAGTGGAAGAGGATGAGGAGGAGGAGGAGGATGAGGAGGAGGCATGCCTTGCGGGTCCGGATGTGACCAATGCAGCAGCCCTCGAGCTCATTGCTGGCCGTCACGCAAGAAATGCACTCATCCATGCCACATTCGCGTAAGCTTACTCTTCAACCACAGGTGGCTACCATATGGCTATGAATGTGTAGGTGACCTTCCTACAATGCCATACATCATCTCTGCAATAAACGGTTGTTTCCTATCACTTTCACCATCATCATTACAAATGCAAGTCGCCCTGAGCCCTCAATGTGTAACTTCCATTTCCCAGAACACAAAGGCCAGACCTTCAACAGTTTGTCATCACTTTTGTTTACTACATTCACAAAAGCATGACAATGCAAAATATTAAACAGAACCAAAAACAACAGAACAAAACACCCAAGTGACTCCCCTTGTGACTATTTGTGCTTTATCTTCCTCTTACGCGTGCTTCTACATGGTGCTTCCCCTGTGGCTTCAGCAGATGTAGAGGCATCTTGCTGAATTTGATGCTGCGCCTGCTTAGACACCTTTGGCGGGCGTCCTCTGGGTTTGGGAGCCTGGGAGGGCTCTGCAACAGTCTGCTCTTCCTGCAGCTGTGCAGGGGCTGAAATGGCCATCTCAGTTGGGTGTGCAATGTGGGTCTCTGACTGAGGGCTCCACAGTGGCATGGTGTTGCCTGCCACCAACATCCCTCTCATGGGTCACCCGCACTTCAGTGCTAGCAAGTGGCTGGAGAGCACCTTGCTGTACATCAGGGGGGCCATGAGGACCCGTATCTGTACTGGCAGTTCTCGTAACAAGGACGTCCATGAAGCTCTGGTGTCTCTCCTCAATAGGTGTCCATCTCTCCTCCATAGCTGACAATCTATTTTAGAGTCACCATGTTTTCGTTAGTCTGGCGACTTCTGTCCTCCATAGAGGTTGCCACCCACTCCATGGCAGAACGTTCATGCGCCATTGCCTCCACAAAGGCAGTGCTCATGTTTGAGATGGACTCCTCCATTCTCTGTACATTCGCAGTTATCCTGGATGCAAACCCTGTCAGAGACTCCTGCACTTATTCCTGGAGTTCCAGAACCGCTCTCTTTCTGGATGGCCCCAGAGGCACAGCGTTTACATGCAGCTGAGCAGAGCTAGGAGCATCCTGCAACCTCCGACGAGGACTCTCCACTGCTGTTGCTGTCCCCACCATCTGCTGATGCTCACTTGTGAGCTGTGATACACCAAGTGACAACACTAACCTATGTCGCGAGGGCCCCGCCGAGGTGTGCGTATTGAAGGTAAGTGTGATGTGATACTCACTTTTGCTGATTGCAGGAGATCATTAAACCGTTTCCGGCACTGGATCCATGAGCGTGAACAAATGAACCTTGCGCTGACCTCCTCAGCAATGTGCAGCCAGGCTGCCTTGGTTTGCTGAGGAGGCTTCCTCCGGCCATCAGGAGGGAACAGAATCTCCCTACGCCCTCTTACTCCCTCCACAAGAGCTTGAAGGGAGTCCTCATTGAAGTGTGGTGAAGCCTTAGGTTTGGAAGCACGCATGGTGGCCTTGCCACATTCACACACCAGCAGAATCAAGAAATGAAAGGCTGAGGCTGCATGGGACCCTTAAAAAGATCTGCACTAATGATATCATCAGAGGCGACTAACAGACCCGATCCTAGTCACTGGACCGGCCAGCGTGCACCACGGCACTTAAGGGGGCCAATTAAATTAAAATTGCAACTCAGGAGTGGATGCATCCGGCAATGGATCTGGACCCCGCCCACCAGGCAACCCGACTCTAAGCCGCCTCCTCAATTAAATTTGCGGCCTTGATCCTCTGTCACAAAACCCACCCACTTCCACCTCTAACATTGCCTGCCTCCGCCCCCTACTTCAGTCCACTCACTGCTGACATTCTCATACTTGTGTTTTCTCTTCCAGACTCAATTACTCAAATGCTATCCTGTTTGGCCTCCCATGCGCCACATTCCATAAGCTTAAATTTATCCCAAACTCTGCTGCCTGTATCCTATCCCACAACAAATCCAATTCTCCAAACACCTCCGTTCCCACTGACTGGACATTGGTTTCAAATTTTAAATTGTCATCCTTGTGTTTAAATCCTTCCATAACCTTTGCCCTTCCTATCTCTGTCACATTCCTCTGACTCCAGCTTCTTGTGCATCCCCCACTCTTTACCTCACCATTGGTGTTCGTGCCTTCAGCTGCCTCAGTCTCCTGCTATGAAATCCTCTCCCGACACCCTTTCCATCTCTCTCATCTACTTTAAGATTCTCCTTAAACCCATCTCTTTAACCAAGCTTTTGGTCACCCCTCCTCATCTCTCCTTTGTTTTGTTGTCCATTTTTCCCCCTCTGCTTCTGTGAAGTGCCTTGGGATGATTTTCTTCTATAGGTGCTATATGAATGCTTGTTGCTGGTTGTTGTTAATAGGTAATGATGCATGGAGACCTAAAATAGATAAAGAAAACCTTAAAATTGGGGGTTAAAAGTAAAACTTATTAGTGTTGATATGATTCACAACATTCATCATACCACTGTATACACAGTGCTTTAAACAAAAGGGAAATATTGATTAGACACTCTACCGGACAACAATTCCCCAGTAATTAAGCCATTTTATATTATGCACACTACTTAAAACCAATACTATCCAACAAAAGGCAGATATTTGCAACTTAATGGATTATATGATCAGGAACATTCCTACATTCCCTTTTAGTGCAAACAGAATCCAGTAAAACATGCCTTATTTGTCTGCATTAAGGAGCTTCTTGGCCTTTGTAATTTATTCCAAGTTCCATTGCAATGACTTGTTTTAAAATGGGAGCTAAGATTGAATAAAACAGCCACTAAATACCTCATTTAAGTCAGTGCGGAAAAAAACTTGCTACATTTTTCACTACACAATGCAAATCCAGAGCACTATACAGCCACGAGAACAAACATAATAGACAGTAAGAGGACTGGAAGAAAATGTATTTTGCTTTTTTTATTTTTTCCAACATTGGCATAATAACCGGGATCAGTCTTATGTTTTGTGACTATACTGAACCCAATTATAGCCTCAGGCATCCCTCAATGTGTTGGTTTAATATCCTATCAACATTTTTTGCATCCTTATAAAGGATGGATGTCTCATGTATTCAGAAAAGGTGTAATAAAATGTTTGCTGACAACTAAAAGGATTGGATCTGGTGACCTCCAGCAGGAATATAAAATTGATTTCGTACTGATGCTATAAAATACATTGTGGAGCAAAGCCTTGGAGAATTCTTCGCTATATAAGTATTAAGGAACTGCAGTGGATCAGAACTATTCAGTAGCTGTATTTTTGTACTTTGCTTTTCTCTCCTGTATTCTGTTCACTTTTTGCTGCCTCTATAAAGTCAATTTGCCCACAGGCATGAAGCTATACTTGAGTTAGGAGGGCAGAAGAAGGTGTTGTACTCCCCTGCCAGTTCTGAAATCAGTTTGGCTCTATGTTCAACCAACCAGTTTTGCACTGTGCTTTCTTACGAGGTAGGACTTTTCTGTCCTCCTGATATAGGAGGCAAAATCTATGCCTTTGAGGGGTGTCCCATGTAATGGTCCAGCTGAACACTGAAGGAACTCACCACTAAGGCTGTCATAATATTTTGATGTGTCAACATTTTTTGGTAGCTAAAGCCTACGCCTATTTTCATTTTAAAAGTTAAAATGGCTCTTTGTCATTTTACTTTTTTTAATTCATTGACAAGATGTAGGCATCGCTGGCAAGGCCAGTATTTATTGCCCATCCCTAATTTCCCTTCAGAAGGTGGTGGTGAGCTGCTTCTTGAACCGCTGCAGTCCGTGTGGTGAAGGTACTCCCACAGTGCTGTAAGGGAGGGAGTTCCAGGATTTTGATGCAGCGACGATGAAGGAACGGCGATATATTTCCAAGTCAGGATGGTATGTGATTTGGAGGGGAATGTGGAGGTGGTGGTGTTCCCATGCGTCTGCTGCCCTTGTCCTTCTAGGTGGTAGAGGTTGCGGGTTTGGGAGGTGCTGCCAAAGAAGCCTTGGCGAGTTGCTGCAGTGCATCTTGTAGATGGTACACACTGCAGCCACGGTACTCCGGTGGTGGAGGGAGTGAATGTTTAAGGTGGTGGATGGGGCGCCAATCAAGTGGGCTGCTTTGTCCTGGATGCTTCTTGAGTGTTGTTGGAGCTGCACTCATCCAGGCAAGTGGAGAGTATTCCATCACACTCCTGACTTGTGCCTTGTAGATGGTGGAAAAGCTTTGGGGAGTCAAGAAGTGAGTCACTCACCATAGAATACCCAGCTTCTGACCTACGAACATACGAATTAGGAGCAGGAGTAGGCCACTCGGCCCCTCGAGCCTGCTCCGCAATTCAATGAGATCATGGCTGATCTGATTACTCCACATTCCCGCCTACCCCCGATAACCTTTCACCCCCTTGCTTATCAAGAATCTATCTACCTCTGCCTTAAAAATATTCAAAGACTCTGCTTCTACCGTCCTCTGAGGAAGAGAGTTCCAAAGACTCACGACCCTCTGTGAGAAAAAATTTCACCTCATCTCTGTCTTAAATGGGCGACCCCTTATTTTTAAACAGTGACCCCTAGTTCTAGATTCTCCCACAAGAGGAAACATCCTCTCCACATCCACCCTGTCCAGACCCCTCAGGATCTTATATGTTTCAATCAAGTCACCTCTTACTCTTCTAAACTCCAACGGATACAAGCCTAGCCTGTCCAACCTTTCCTCATAAGACAACCCGACCTGCTCTTGTAGCCACAGTATTTATGTGGCTGGTCCAGTTAAGTCTCTAATCAATGGTGACCCCCAGAATGTTGATAGTGGGGAATTCAACAATGCTAATGCCATTGAATGTCAAGGAGAGGTGGTTAGACTTCCTCTTGTTGGAGATCGTCATTGCCTGGCACTTGTGTGGTGCAAATGTTACTTGCCACTTATCAGCCCAAGCCTGAATGTTGTCCAGGTCTTGCTGCATACGGGCATGGTCTGCTTCATTCTCTGAGGAGTTGCGAATGGAACTGAACACTGTGTAATCATCAGCGAACATCCCTATTTCTGGGCTCCTTAATGCCACACTCGGTCAAATGCTGCCTTGATGTCAAGGGCTGTCAATCTCACCTTACCTCTGGAATTCAGCTCATCTGTCCATGTTTGGACCAAGGCTGTAATGATGTCTGGAGCCAAATGGTCCTGGCGGAACCCAAACTGAGCATTGGTGAGCAGGTTATTGGTGATTAAGTGCCGCTTGATAGCACTGTCAATGACCCCTTCCATCACTTTGCTGATGATGGAGAGTAGGCTGATGGAGCGGTAAATGACCGGATTGGATTTGTCCTGCTTTTTGTGGACAGGACATACCTGGGCAATTTTCTACATTGTCGGGTAGATGCCAGTGTTGTAGCTGTACTGGAACAGCTTGGCTAGAGGCGCGGCTAGTTCTGGAGAACAAGTCTTCAGCACTACAGCTGGGCTGCTGTTGGGGTCCATAGCCTTTGCTGTATCCAGTGCCCTCAGCCATTTCTTGACATCATTTGGAGTGAGTAGAACTGGCTGAAGACTGGCTTCTGTGATAGTGGGGACCTCAGGAGTAGGGCAAGATGGATCATCCACTCAGCACTTCTGACTGAAGAAGGTTGCAAACACTTTAGCCTTGTCTTCTGCACTTACATGCTGGGCTCTGCCATCATTGCAGATGGGGATGTTCATGGAGCTTCCTCCTCCCATTAGTTGTTTAATTGTCCACCACCATTTACAACTGGATGTGGCAGGACTGCAGTGCTTTGATCTGCTCCATTGATTGTGGGATTGCTTAGCTCTGTCTATAGCATGCTGCTTCCGCTCTTTAGCATGCATGTAGTCCTGTGTGGTAGCTTCCCTAGGTTAGCACTTCATTTTTATGTGCGCCTGGTGCTGCTCCTGGCATGCTCTTCTATACTCCTCATTGAACCAGGGTTGGTTCGCTGGCTTGATGGTAACGGTAGAGTGAGGGATATGCCAGGCTATGAGGTTACAGATTGTGGTGGAATACAATTCTGCTGCTGCTGATGGCCCACAGCGCCTCATGGATGCCCAGTTTTGAGCTGCTGGATCTGTTCTGAATCTATCCCATTTAGCACGGTGGCAGTGCCACACAACACGATAGAGGGTGTCCTCAGTGTGAATATGGGACTTCATCTCCACAAGGACTGTGCAGTGGTCACTCCTACCAATACTGACATGGACAGATGCATCTGCAATAGGTAGATTAGTGAGGACGAGGTCAAGTCAGTTTTTTCCAAGCCCAGTCTGGCAGCTATGTCCTTCAGGATTTGGCCAGCTCGGTCAGTAGTGGTGCTACCGAGCCACTCTTGGTGATGGACATTGAAGACCTCCACCCAGAGTACATTCTGTGC
The DNA here is from genome assembly GCA_030390025.1 of Squalus acanthias. NCBI lineage: Eukaryota > Metazoa > Chordata > Chondrichthyes > Squaliformes > Squalidae > Squalus > Squalus acanthias. Next base: position 58,896,671 of record CM059431.1, on the reverse strand, counting down.
CCTTGCTACACTCAGTACTTCTTCCAAGTGGTGTTCAACATGGAGGAGTACTGATTCATCAGCTGAGGGAGGGCAGTAGGTAGTAATCAGCAGGAGGTTTCCTTGCCCATTTAATTAGACATTATCACCCCAGGATAAAAAGTTGATTGAGAACAGTTCAAAAGGAGACCAATTAAAGTAGTATCAGGTTATTTTGAAGGGGGACTGATATAAAAACATAAAATGGTGGAAACACTCAACAGGTCAGGCAGCATCTGTGGAGAGAGAAACAGAGTTACCATTTCAGGAGATAACCTTTCATCAAAGTGGACGATGTTAGAGCTGAACAGTTTTTAAGCAAGTACAGAGACAGGAAAAAGAGGCTGGGACGTGGGAGGGAAAGGAAAGAACAAAGGGGAAGGGTGATAGGGTGGAGGACAGCAGTGATTAAATGACCAAAGGGAAGATGGTGTAATATAAAAAGGGATTGATAATGGGACAAGTAAAGAAGCAAAAGATGGGTCCAGAAAAGGTGTAAATGGCAACAGCAGAACAGCAGAGGGGGAGGGAAGAATCCAAAAACTCCACAGGAAAAGTGGTCCAACTGTGGCTAACAAGCGAAGTTAAAGATAGTATTAGATCAAAGGAAGAGGTTTATAATGTTGCCAAAAAGAGCAGTAAGCCTGAGGATTGGGAGGATTTTAGAATTCAGCAAAAGAGGACCAAGAAATTGATAAGGAAAGGGAAAATAGAATATAAGAGTAAACTAGCGAGAGACATAAAAACAGACTGTAAAAGCTGCTATAGGTATGTAAAAAGGAAAAGATTAGCAAAAGTAAATGTGGGTCCCTTACAGGCTGAGACAGGGGAAGTTATAATGGGGAATAAGGAAATTACAGAGAAATTAAACAAATACTCTGGGGGCGATTTTCACAGCCCCGAGGAGGCGGGTTTGGAGGCGGGACAGTTGGCAAAATGGCAAAAACTGAGAGCGGGTTCGGAGCCTGCCTCCAACCCACCTCCGTGCAATTTTGATGGAGGCGGGTTTGATGGGTGTGATTTGGTCCCACCTCCATCAGTCGGGAGAGGTAGTTAAGACCCTTAAATAGTAGTTAAGGGCCTCTATAATCCTATTTTGACAGGCCTTTGGTATTTTGCCACATTTTGTGCATGTTGCACGACCCTCCTAAACCACGCCAGCTAATCCTGGCGGGTTGACAAGTGGGTGGCCTCCTCACAGCTGCACCTCCACCATTAAAACAAAGCTTTCATCAGGGAGCAGTTGCAGGTGGCAGAACTTTTGTTCCACAGGTCTTTCAGCACTTTTAGCAGGCCTACCAAAGTCGGAGGTGCTGCAGCTTCTATCTCTCAACTGTGGGACCTCCTTGGAAGACCCTCTCCCCGCTTGGAGTGAGCGCTTCCCCAACAGAGGTATCTGCCAGCAGCATGGGAACCATTTATTTCCTTTCACCATGGACCTCAGATTCGGATGAGCAGCAGCCACGGCAGGAGCAGAACCAGGTAGCTCAGCAGCAACAGCAGCAGGAGCACCAACCTCCTGCTCACCCACCTGATGCTGCACAGGGCAGAAGGCACCAGCGCATGGAAGCATGTCACCGCAGGAGATACCCCACTCTCAGGGTTTACAGACAGAGGATGAGCTACCTCAACATGACTGAGCAGCAGTGCCAAAGGAGGCTGAGACTTTCGTGACAGGTTGTCGGAGACATCAGCGCACTGCTGCACCAACACCTGGAGCCCAGAGGAGTGGGTGGACACCCCTTACCAGTGGCTGTCAAAGTCACCACCCACACTCAACCTTTTTGCCTCAGGCTCCTTCCAGGGATCATCAGCAGACATCAGCGGCATCTCCCAGTCGGCTGCCCACAGTTGCATCACGTAGGTTACCGATGTCAATTTCGTAAAGGCGCACAATTACATCCATTTCTCAAGGGATCAAGCAAGTGTAACCGCGCATTCAGTTGGCTTTGCAAATATGGCAGGCTTGCCTATGGTGCAGGCCGTCATAGACTACACACATGTGGCCCTTAGGGCACCCCATCAAAACCCAGCTATCTTTGCCACCCACTCTTTCATCCTGCAGAACTCCAGCGTTCCTCCGCTCTTCAATCCGCCAAACCAACTTAACAGATGGCTCCTTGGTGACAAGGGATACCCCCTGAAGAAGTGGTTGATGACGCCGATCAGGAGGCCAGCTAATGAGGCTGAGGAGCGCTACAACGCCAGCCACATTTCGACCAGGTTCATCATCGAGCAAACCATTGGCTTGCTGAAGATGCGATTCCGATGCCTTGACAGATCAGGTGGAGCCCTGCAGTATTCAGCAGCCAGGGTCTCCAGAATAGTCGTGGTCTGCTGTGCACTGCACAACATGGCACAGCGTCGTGGCTTGCAGCTTCCTGATGAGCAAGTGGCTCAGTTCATAGCCTCCTCAGATGAGGAGGTGGAGGAGGTGGAGGAGGAGGAGGAGGACCGAGCGGCGGCATATCTACCAGCAGCAGCGGCAGCACGCGAGCATATGGCTGCCCGTGATGCAAGGGATGCACTCATCCTGGCCAGATTTGCATAGGTTGCCCATTGTGGCACATGTGCTTGGCTCCTTCTCAACACATGATAGACAATGGACATGACTCTGTGGCCTCCTTTCACTCTGACCACCAACCTGACCACACAAGTGTCGCGGAGCCTGCAATCTGGAGCTGCCTAAGCTGAAATAACAGATGCCATCACGCCAACAGTTTGCCATCACCTAAATTTAATACATTCCCACAGGAATGGCATTTCATCAATAAACAGAAACAATCACCCAATCTGCACACAGATCTGGAGGTTATATCCCTTGCCAGCTGGACCCACACAGCCTTGGTTTCTTTGGGAGGCCTCTTCCTCCCAGATGAGGGGAAGAGCACCTCCCTGCTAGCTCTCGCCCCTTCAACCAGCATACCCAGCGCCTCATCCGAGAACCTCGGGGAGGCCCTTGCCTTGGAGCTGGCCATTCTTCAAGGAGATAAAAGTTTGGAGGTGGTACAGCATCGACCAAAAACAAGTGGAAGAGCCAAGGCAGCAAGCAGCCCTTAAATGAAGCTGGATAAGTGACGTCAGCAGAGGCGAGTTTCAGTCCCAAAACACTAATTGGCCCAGGGGAACCCACACCTCTGAAATTAACTGACCAATTAGGGGAAAATCGCAAATTTTTCCCACCTCACAGTGGAGGCGGGTTGGAACCCACCCAAACCGAAACCCGCCTCCAACCCGCCTCCATTGGGAAAATCGCTCCCTTTGTGTCTGTCTTCATGGAATATAATGCAAAAATCCTCCCGGAGATAATGGAGAACCAAGGGTCTAGTGAGAATGAGCAACTGAAAGAAATTAGTATTAGTAAAAAAAATAGTACTGGAGAAATTAATGGGACTGAAAGCCGATAAATCCCCTGGACCTGATGGCCTATATCCTAGGGTTTTGAAAGAGGTGACTACAGAGATAGTGGATGCATTGGTTGTCATCTTCCAAAATTCCATAGATTCTAAAACGCTTCCCGTGGATTGGAAGGTAGCAAATGTAACCCCATTATTTAAGAAAGGAGGGAGAGAGAAAACGGAGAACTACAAACCAATTAGCCTGACATCAGTAATAGGGAAAATGCTAGAATCTATTATTAAGGATGTGGTAATAGGGCACTTGGAAAATAATAATAGGATTGGGCAGAGTCAGCACGGATTTATGAAAGAGAAATCATGTTTGACAAATCTGTTAGAGTTTTTTGAGGTTGTAACTAGCAGAATAGATAAGGGGGAACCAGTGGATGTGGTGTATTTGGATTTTCAGAAGGCATTCAATAAGGTGCCACACAAGAGGTTATTAAACAAAATTAGGGCTCATGGGATTGGGGGTAATATACTAGCATGGATTGAGGATTGGTTAATGGATAGAAAACAGAGAGTAGGAATAAACGGGTCATTTTTGGGTTGGCTGTAATTAGTGGGGTACCGCAAGGATCAGTGCTTGGGCCTCAGCTATTCACAATCTATATCAATGATTTGGATAAGGGGACCAAATGTAATGTATCCAAGTTTGCTGATGATACAAAGCTAGGTGGGAATGTAAGTCATGAGGAAGATGCAAAGAGGCTTCAAGGGGATATAGACAAGCTAAGTGAGTGGGCAAGAACATGGCAAATGGAATATAATGTGGAGAAATGTGAAGTTATCCACTTTGGTAGGAAAAAGTAGAAAAGCAGAGTATTTTTTAAATGGTGAGAGATTGGGAAATGTTGGTGTTCAGAGGGACCTGGGTGTCCTTGTACACAAATCACTGAAAATTAACATGCAGGTACAGTAAGCAATTAGGAAAGCAAATGGTATGTTGGCCTTTATTACAAAAGGATTTGAGTATAAGAGTAAAGACGTCTTACTGCAATTATATAGGGCCCCGGTGAGACCACACCTGGAGTATTGTGTACAGTTTTGGTCTCCTTATCTAAGGAAGGATATACTTGCCATAGAGGGAGTGCAACGAAGATTCACCAGACTGGTTCCTGGGATGGGGGAATCGTCCTATGAGGAGATATTGAGTAGACTAGGCCTATATTCTCTAGAGTTTAGAAGAATGAGAGGTGATCTTATTGAAACATACAAAATTCTTACAGGGCTTGACAGGGTAGATACAGGGAGGATGTATCCCCTGACTGGGGAGTCTAGAACCAGGGGTCACAGTCTCAGAATAAGGGGTCAGCCACTTAGTACTGAGATGAGGAGAAATTTCTTCACTCAGAGGGTTGTGAATCTTTGGAATTCTCTACCCCAGAGGGCTGTGGAGGCTCAGTTGTTGAGTATATTTAAGACAGAGATCGATAGATTTTTGGATATCATGGGATACGGGGATAGTGCAGGAAAGTGGAGTTGTGGTACAAGGTCAGCCATGATCTTATTGAATGGCGGAGCAGGCTTGATGGGCCAAATGGCCTACTCCTGCTCCTATTTCTTATGTTCTTATCTGGCAAAGAGGAGAAGGCCCCCATTGTCCAGGAATGTGGTGGAGAAAGGTGGGTAGACCCCAGCAGTGTGGACCACCCCTCTGGCCATGTACCAATAGGCGATCCCACCCCAAGCAGCAACCCACACCTCCTCCTCTCCCAGTGGCTCTAGTGTATCTATCCTCCATTACCAGCACCTGCTGTCTGAGGAAATAGGAATGCATTATTAAAAAATAAATACCATGAAGGGATTTGAACTCAACCTATCGGTTGCGTGTCCACTGCTATAAACACTCTCTAAACCTAGAGATTAGTATGGGCAATATTAGCCCATTTTATTTTAAATATACAGCATGGTTAGATTTTTGAGATTTTCATTTTTTTTAGCTGTTGTGTGATTGATTTACTTTGCACATTTCACTCTACAAGTTTTTCAATTTTTAATTGCATTAGAACCTTGGCAAAAATGTGCTGAAATTAGTCATGTTGAACTCTTATGTGAAGGTATACCTTGTATACGAAGTAAGGACTATGCTTGAAAATTGTAATAGTAAATCACAATTCTGAAATATGGCTTTTTCTTAAATTGTATTGATATTGCGTTATATGTAGGTCAGTATAATTGCAATATTTTTATTACATTTAATACAGTGAATTTTTTGTATTGTGATAAATCATGACTCGTGCTGGTGAATTTCTACGGAGTCAAACCCATTACCACAGCAGTGGTGAGCAAGTGTCTTAATAGATACACCGTCGAAGCTGCTAGTCTGATCTACAACCAAGAGATCCAAAATTTACACTTATTGATTCTTGGAAGAATTCAGTTTGGAGGAGTCAGGGGAGCATCATGTCTTTCTCTGCAGCAGCTTCTCATCAGGATGTCGGCAAGGGAGACTTGTAGATTTGTAGTCTTGAAGGCAGAGTGAAATGAAAGGGTCAAGTTGGTAAAACACCAGTTCTTCACTGTTGAATAATGGATCAACAGTTTCCATGTCTAGCACAAGCATGAACTTACATCAATTAAGTGTGCTGCTCCTTTGAGCAGATTCAAAACAAGTAATGCAAACTCAAGTCAAATTGTTACTTGTGTAAAACTTGAGTAGAAAAAATTCTATTCGGTAAAACCTCTTTCTGAAGGAGCCTGAAATAGATGGTTTTCGTGCATGATGCTTGAAGAGTGAGGCTCATTTTGTACTCCAGAGCCAATGCTTTTTTAAACAAACAACTTGAGACTTGTATGAGACTAGATCACCTCTAACATGAAGGGTAATACTTTAGCATCCATCACCTAATCGTTTGTCACTTCTTTGTTTTCCTTTGATTCAGGCGTTTATTACCAATGTAAATGCTGAACCAGTCTCCAAAACTCACCCCACACACACAATTAGTGAGTTTTTTCTTCCAGCAAAACAGTCTACTTAGTTTGAAATTGTTTCATTTGAGTTATCTGATCGATCTATTTTTAACACTAAATTCCCACTTTGCTGTGTTACTTAGGGGGAGAAATTCAGCATCGCCCCGTTTGGGGCGCAATTATCGGCCGGGCGCAAAGATTAGCGCCTGGCGCTAATTATAGCCTCCGACTGCAAACTTGACTTTTATCGCCCCTGGAGGTGATTGGAGCGCTAAATCAGGAGCTTCACACCTGTCTTAAGGCACAAAGGCCAAGGAGCGAGGCGCTACCTCAGAGCGCTGGCGAAGCTCATGTGATGTCAGTCAGCAATGGAACACACACACAATGACGCCAGCCAGTTCTTAAAGGGAAGGGTTGATCTTGCTTTCCATCCACATCCTGCTCATTGCACAGCCTTGAATCTCGGCCTGGAGAGACCTGTACATCAATTCTGCTGGAAAGAACAATGGAGAGAACCAGGGAAAGAGCTCAGAGTGCAGCCCCCACAGTCTCTTCTAAATCGATACAAGGAAGGACAAATCAAAATGAACCTGCAAAGTCCTGCTCAGTACCCAAAACTCTTTCACACAGCATTGAATCTCTCCAGAAGTCTCTCTCTCTCTCTCTCTCTCTCTCAGAATGCGTGGTTCAAAAATGTCACCAACAATAAAAGGCAGGAAGCGGTCGCCTTTAAATAGCGCTCCCCCAGTCCCTTCCTGACTGCAAAACGCTCCCCTCAACCTGTCAATGCTAGCGGCAGGCGGTAAGGCAGGGGGCGCCACTCAATATCCGCTCCGGGGCGCTACCGGGGCATTGCGCACTCGACTGATGTCACGATCTGCCGGCGCAGGAGATTGTGGCGATAGTGTTTAGCGCCGCCGCAAAATGTCTAGTTAATTTCGCGAGCGGCGCAAACATCGCCGCACCCAGGCGCTAGTTGCTTTGCGCCCCATTAGCGCCCTTTTAAGGTGCTAACGGGAGGCGCAACCAACTGAATTTTTCCCCCTTAGTGTTTAATTCAATTTGTTAGATAATTCAATATTTTGCATTATATATGGCTTTGAATTATCAAGAGTAGACTGTATGTGTAAGTCCTACATATACAAACATAAAATATATACTCTGAATACCTTACATTTTATTTTGCTTCAGTTTTTTGTAATGTTACAGGAAGATAGATTTGGTTGTTAAAATGTAAACACTATTTCCAACACAATTGTTTCCACACGTACACATTGTGGCTCCCATTGTTTTCAGTGTTCAGGAGGGAAAGATGCATTGTGAGCCACTCCACTGACAAAATAAACCTATCCCATGAAAAAGTTTCCACTCCTAAAACCTTGCAAATCTAACACCTAGAGGGAAAAATTCGTTAGAGATCATTTGGGGTCGCTAACATCGCCTGGGCGCTAAATTTATCACCTGGTGAAAAATAGCACCGACGATTACTAACTTCAGTTTTAGCGCCCCAAGAGGGAGGTGGATTCAAGCGCTACACTTCCTCTATGAGTGCTAACCCCGAATATCGGGGCGGTGCGTTCTGCACTGGGCCACGTAGCGCTGCTGCATGGAAGGGCTTTTCCCCTCATTAAAGGGGAGGGCCCAAGCTCACAACTCTGCAGGGCCCTACCTGGACCACCGGGGAGCTGGGTGCCGTGCCAGATCGCGGCACGGACCCCGCGTTCAAAGACGCAACGGGCCGCGACAAGAAGGTCGGACGATTTTTTCCCGCCGCCTGCCACCTCCCCTTTAGATAGAGCCCCGTGAGCCTCCTGCCGCTCCGTTCCCGCACCCTGAATCGGTCGCTGTCATCGCCCAGCGCAGATTCAGGGGGTGTGGGACAATTTTGCAGGCGGGGCAAAAACGGGGCACTGCACACGGTGATGACATCGTCATCGACTGCGCAGCAGAGCAGGGCGCTACCGGTTACCGCTGCCGCTGAACTCCCACTGAATTTAGCGGGAGTCGTTAGCGGTGCCGCGCCTGGGCGAAAAGTCATTTGCGTCGAGGCGCAAATGCATCGACTTCCTAGTGAATTTTACAGATTCACTACAACAGGACATATTTAAACAGTCGATTGGCCAATATGTACTCTTGGGAGCTTGAGGAGTTCTATGCCCATGAAACCTTCTTGCCAGCAATACAGGTGGTGTTCTAATGCAGTCAGGAATTTAATTTGCCAGATAACGGTAGAAATAAATCAGATTTTACCAGGTTCGTTAATATTTTGTGTTCCTAAGTGTACTCAATATTTTTCTGGAATTTTGGGACTGGAATGGCACTGCAGATGAGAAGTCGAGCACCATCACTTATGCCCTTGGCTTTTCACCCTTTTCATGGCTATTTCTGCGTGTCGAAGCTGGCCTTGCATCTGCTTCCACCCCAAAACTCCTTTTCTTCTCTCACACTTGTCCTATTTTCAGGCATTTGTATTCACTACAAAAATAATTTTAAGACACATCCATATGGAATTGTCACTTCTACATTATAAACATAGTCTCAGCACATCCCAAAGTGCCTCACAGTCAATCCTTTGAAGTTTGGTCACTGCTGTCCTGTAGGCAAATGTGGCAGGCACTCAGCAAGGTCCCACAAACTGCAATGAAATGATGATGGCTCATATTTTCTGATCCCTACAGGTGTGTACGAGCTGTGTACACACCCGTAGGGACATCGGAAATGCCGGTTTCAAGCATGCGAAGCGCATGCGCTGAAAACCGGCATTTCCGATCAGTCAAGAATGCTCGTGACAGATCACACGCCTGCCCTGGAGAAGGGCCTCTGCGGGTGGAGAGTTCCGCTTTCTGCAGAACCTCCGCCCGCTGAAAACCCTTAGAAATCTTACGCCTGGTAAAAGCAGAAGGCCTGCTTTTACCAGCGTAAGAGTTTAAAAAAGTAAATACTTTAAAAAAAGGTATGTTTATTTTTAACCCCGTAAAAAACTTTAATTATTTTTTTCAAAAAATTAAATTTTTGTTTAAAATATTTAATTTAATGTAATTTTAACTCATTTTAAAAACGTGATGGTTTTTCAAAAAATTATTTAATGTTTTAGTGTCTTTTTGGGTGATCTCCATTCATATATTTGACAGGTCTATGTCAAAAGTATGAAGGGAGATTCCCTTCTCCTATTGGCTGGCCTGGCCCACGTGACCCCAGGGACGCTTGCGAACCGCATGCGCCCCTGGGATACGTGGGCCCTGCGCATTTCGACTGTGGAGAGGCCCAGGAGCGGAAGTGTCCGGACCTCGGGAGCCCTCAGGTAAGTTCGTAGATTTTTTTCCGATAGGAGGCCTCGCACACAGGAAGCCTCCGATCGGAAATTACGGGCCCATGCTGTTTTAGTAATGTCGATTGAGGACTAAATGTTGGCCATGGCAACTCATCTGCTTATCTTTGAAAATTGCAGTGGGATTGTTTATATCCACCTGAAATGGGGCCTTAGTTTAACATCTCATCCAAAGATGGCACCTCTGACTGTGCAGCACTCCTTCAGTACAGCACTGAAGCGTCGGCCTAGATTATATCCTCGAGGGAGGCTTGAACCCATGACCTTCTGGGTCTTTCCCTGGAACTTTGGGTCTCTTTCATAGAAACATAGAAACATAGAGACTAGGAGCAGGAGTAGGCCATTCGGCCCGTCGAGCCTGCTCCACCATTCAATACGATCATGGCTGATCATCAAATCCAGTACCCTGTCCCTGCTTTCTCACACAGCATCCCCATCGAGCCTGCACCGACACATATCCCACCCTATCCCCGTAACCCCACGTATTTAATTCCCCCTAACATATCCCATCCTATCCCCGTAACCCCACATATTTAATCCCCCCCTAACACTAAGGGTCAATCTATCATAGCCAAATCAACCTAACCCGCACATTTTTGGACTGTGGGAGGAAACCGGAGCACCCGGAGGAAACCCACGCAGACACAGGGAGAATGTGCAAACTCCACACAGACAGTCACCCGAGGCCAGATTCGAACCCGGGTCCCTGGCGCTGTGAGGCACCAGTGCTAACCACTATGCCACCGTGTTGCCCTGGGTCTCTTTCCTTTGGAACTTTTCCCCTGGGTATTTCCCCTGGGACTTTTCCCCTGGGACCTTTCCCCTGGGTCTCTTTCCCCTGGGTCTCCTTCCCCGGGTCTCTTTCCCCTGGGTCTCCTTCCCCTGGGACTTTTCCCCATAGTCTCCTTTCCCCTGGGTCTTTCCCCTGGGACTTTTCCCCTGGGTCTCCTTCCCCTGGGTCTCCTTCCCCTGGGTCTCTTTCCCCTGGGTCTCCTTCCCCTGGGTCTCCTTCCCCTGGGTCTCCTTCCCCTGGGTCTCTTTCCCCTGGGACTTTTCCCCTGGGTCTCCTTCCCCTGGGTCTCTTTCCCCTGGGTCTCTTTCCCCTGGGTCTCCTTCCCCTGGGTCTCCTTCCCCTGGGTCTCCTTCCCCTGGGTCTCTTTCCCCTGGGTCTCCTTCCCCTGGGTCTCTTTCCCCTGGGTCTCTTTCCCCTGGGACCTTTCCCCTGGGTCTCTTTCCCCTGGGTCTCCTTCCCCTGGGACCTTTCCCCTGGGTCTCTTTCCCCTGGGTCTCCTTCCCCTGGGTCTCTTTCCCCTGGGTCTCCTTCCCCTGGGACTTTTCCCCTGGGTCTCCTTCCCCTGGGTCTCCTTCCCCTGGGTCTCCTTCCCCTGGGTCTCTTTCCCCTGGGTCTCCTTCCCCTGGGTCTCTTTCCCCTGGGTCTCCTTCCCCTGGGTCTCTTTCCCCTGGGTCTCCTTCCCCTGGGTCTCTTTCCCCTGGGTCTCCTTCCCCTGGGTCTCCTTCCCCTGGGTCTCTTTCCCCTGGGTCTCTTTCCCCTGGGACCTTTCCCCTGGGTCTCCTTCCCCTGGGTCTCTTTCCCCTGGGTCTCCTTCCCCTGGGTCTCCTTCCCCTGGGTCTCCTTCCCCTGGGACCTTTCCCCTGGGTCTCTTTCCCCTGGGTCTCCTTCCCCTGGGTCTCCTTCCCCTGGGTCTCTTTCCCCTGGGTCTCCTTCCCCTGGGTCTCCTTCCCCTGGGTCTCTTTCCCCTGGGACCTTTCCCCTGGGTCTCTTTCCCCTGGGTCTCTTTCCCCTGGGTCTCTTTCCCCTGGGTCTCTTTCCCCTGGGACCTTTCCCCTGGGTCTCTTTCCCCTGGGTCTCTTTCCCCTGGGACCTTTCCCCTGGGTCTCTTTCCCCTGGGACCTTTCCCCTGGGTCTCTTTCCCCTGGGTCTCCTTCCCCTGGGTCTCCTTCCCCTGGGTCTCTTTCCCCTGGGACCTTTCCCCTGGGTCTCTTTCCCCTGGGTCTCTTTCCCCTGGGTCTCCTTCCCCTGGGTCTCTTTCCCCTGGGACCTTTCCCCTGGGTCTCTTTCCCCTGGGTCTCCTTCCCCTGGGTCTCCTTCCCCTGGGTCTCCTTCCCCTGGGTCTCTTTCCCCTGGGACCTTTCCCCTGGGTCTCTTTCCCCTGGGTCTCTTTCCCCTGGGTCTCCTTCCCCTGGGACTTTTCCCCTGGGTCTCCTTCCCCTGGGACTTTTCCCCTGGGACTTTTCTCCTCGGTCTCCTTCCCCTGGGACTTTTCCCCATGGTCTCCTTTCCCCTGGGTCTCTTTCCTTTGGGTCTTTTCCCCTGGGTCACTTTTCCCTTGGAACTTTTCCCCTGAGTCTTTTCCCCTGGGTCACTTTTCCCTGGGACTTTTCCCCTGGTCTCCTTTCCCCTGGGTCTCTTTCCCCTTGTTCTTTTCCCCTGGGTCTCTTTCATTGGGTGACTTTTCCCCAGGGACTTTTCCCCTGGGTCTTTCCCCTGGGACTCTTTCCCCTGGGTCTCTTCCACTGTGTCTCTTTTCCCCTCGGCCATGTTTCCCCTGGGTCTTTTCCCCGGGTCCTTTCCCCTGGGTCTTTCCCCAGGATCACTTTTCTCCTGGGTTTTTTCCCCAGATCTTTTCCCTTGTGTCCTTTCCCCTGGGCCTCTTCCCGTGCATCCTTTCTTCTGGATCTATTCCTCTGGGTCCTTTCCCCTGGGTCACTTCCACTGGGAGGTCGAAGATCAGTCATAATCTTATTGAATGGCGGAGCAGGCTTGAGGAGCCATATGGCCTACTCCTGCTCCTAATTCTTATGTTCTTATGTTAAGTAGAAAATTAGAACCTTTTGTAGAAATGGATTTACTGCCAGCAAAATGAATGTTAAGCTGTTACCCTGGTGATATGTTGATACCTTTCTAAGAACATCTCATTTTGTTTACTCAAGCAAAAGAAAATGTTTTTTTTCTTTTGTGTGTGTCTCTTCGTGCCAGTCTTGTCATTAAAAAAAAATCACATTCCCAGCTGTGACGAGGAGCTAGCTTTACATCGGTTAAGCACATTTAGCACTTTTGAAAGCATGGTACGTGAGGGAACACTTTTGTTTGATTGTTTATTTTATTTATCTACCTGCACTTTTAAGAATTTTTCCCCTGGAAACCAATCGAGAAACACAGATTTCACTGTACCTGGGGAGCATTTTTACAAACCTCTTTCCAAATCTTTTTAATAGATGTGCGCGGCACAGAAACAGAAGGCATGAGTATAGCGATGAATGCAAGGCAGAGTCTCCTGTAGTAACAGTTCAACTCATCAGGCTATATCTAGGGCCAGTAGCAACAAAAGACAGCTGTACTCAATTAAAGAGGCTTACCTATGCATGGTACTGTGTGAGTGATGTTGAATTTGTAGATAGCAGGTGAAATAATGATGGGAAGAGGGATCAGTGGTTCTGAGTACAGTCCTAGAGCATCATGAGGATAAGGAATTAATGCATTGCACACACACACAAACAAACTGCAAGGAAGGTCAGTAGGAGCAGGCAGCATACCTTGCCTGTTCTGGTGAGGTCATTAAACTTGCACTGCAAAGGAGTCCTGTGGTTCAAGGGGGTAGCACTCTCTGTCACAGCCACCTCTCTGCACAAAGAGTGCACTACATGCATAATGGGTCCCCTCGGAACATAGGAACAAGATTAGGCCATTCAGCCCCTCGAGCCTGTTCCACCATAAAATTAGATCACGGCTGATCTGTTGTTAACTCTAACATTGGCTCCGTAACCCTTGATACCCTTGCCTAGCAAAAATCTATCAATCTCAGTTTTGACATTTTCAATTGACCTAACCTCAACAGCTTTTTGGGAGAGAGAGTTCCAGAATCTGCCCCCCATCACAAAGCACCCATCCCTCCTGCTCCACATTTCTGTTAAGTGGACATGCAGTCAGAGTCCTTGAAGTTTGAAGTTCTTTTCTTGAGTCTCCTAGCCATCGTTAAACTGAGGCTTTCTACCTTTCTGCAGTACTGCCATTGCCCCTTTTAACAGCAGCAGGTTTTAGTTCCTGCTACCTCTCTCTGCCTCTCTCACACAGATTTCCGGTCCCTCATTTTCTAACCATTTAGGGAGTATTGGGAATGTTTCTCCTCGCTCCCCATGTGTTTTCCTCCTCCTGTTAAAACTGTGGCATTGTAGGTTGGATTTTCACAGCCTGTACACTGCTCGCTATTTAAAATACCTGACTCCATGATTTAGGGCACGGTCACTTGTAAAGCCAGCAGGTCTCTATTTAAATTGCTTGACCCAGTGATTTACAGCAGGGTCAGTGCTGGATTTGCAGAGCCTGAATGCCTCTTACTACTTAAATTACTAGACCCCATGGTTTATGGCATGATCAGTGCTGCTACAACACAATGGCCAGAAGTCCTGCTCCATCGTAATTCTGCTGCCCCCAGAAATTCACGCCGATTATGTCTTATGTACATTTTGTCTGTTACAGTTTAGACATCATAATCTTACATCACATCTCAGGTACCACATTTGATAAGAAAAGTATGCATCATGTTTGCATCTAATGGGCTGAAATTCTACATTCACAAAGCAAGTAACAAATCACATCTCGCAGGGAACATATAATCAGCAAGTAGCAATGAAAATAGCCAATGATGAAGTTCATAAAAACTTATATAATAGCATTTTCTCTATTTGAAATGCTTGCCTGTGCAAAAGGCCTCAATTTGGGAGATCATGGGGGTTCCCAAAGCTTCACTCTCAGCTGAGAGATTCACCAGGATGAAAGATATGGCAACCAGTTCCAAGCATTTATACCAAGAATTTGCAGAAGGATTTTTTTTTCCCAATGGACTGCAAGATTGATCATTTTCAGAACACATCAGGATTTTCTCTTTGTAGCCCTTCACCCTTTTTCACACCTCTGTATCAATGGACTGTGGATGAAAACACTGAGGGCAACCATTATTAGAAGCAGTTAAGGTAATTTGAACGTTTTTTTTTGTATAAAACATCAAACAATCTAAAGCATGAATTTTCAACTTTTTTCTGCAGTAACATTAAAAGAAAAAAGCGTTGTGTACTTACTTTAGCTGACCTTGTGCAAATAAAGTACACAAGCTCAGTTAAATCTGATGAGAAAACCAGCGACTGGGGAAGGAGCAGCTGTATTTTGTAATGTGTTGTAAGTGATTACGGCAGCTACCTTTCTATCCATGTTTGAGTTCTCAGTATAAACACAACTGTAGTTCATACACAATATTACGTTCTGGATGGACTGAAAACTTAGCAGGTTGACATCGCCGCTCGCCCTCTCCAAAACACGAACAGCTGAAGGTGCGTTCAGCTGCACAAGGCACCCCCCTCCAGCGGTATGTAAAGGGTTCGTCAACAACTTGCAGGTGACTTGGCTTTTTGATTTCTGCTGGCTCTTTGTAAGTTTGTGCAATGGTTTGGAGCTTTCTACAGTTATTTAAAGTTGGTGAGGTGACAGGGAGTGGTGGTGCAAGTGGAGAAGGCCTTGCTTCTGAATTCAAGGGTTCTGCTCAGACCACTTGCTCCCAGTCATGGGGCCTCTACTTACAGTCACCCTTGTGTGGAGCATGACAGGGAGATGGAGCAGAGGCAGCAAAGAAGAAGACAAGCTGTTGGCAGAGGGAGGAGAAGGAGAGGCAGGCGGGCTCTCAGCAGGAGACCTTACCCACCTAGGGTCTTCCGAGAGCACTTCTCCTGCCTGTACTTAAGCTAGGAGCAGTATATTCGGAGTCTCCACTTCACCAAGGAGGTGGTCACAGAACTCTGCCACCACTTGGAACCAGACCTGTAGCCTCAGAGCAGGGCGACGACTGGCTGCCAGTGGCCCTCAAGGTGACCGTGGCCCTCAATTTTTTCACCACCAGACCATTCCAGTCTGGAGCAGGTGACATAGCTAACATCGTCCAGTTTGCCATCCATCGCTGCATCCGGGACGTCACAGAGGTTCTGTACTCCACGAGAAGGAATTCATTGGGCTGGATTTTCTCAATGAGAAGCTTTTGGAGGCGGGACTGCTGCTTGCCAGCTTTCAATCCCGCCTTCATCAGCTTCTGGCCAACCAGCGGGATTTTCCCCTGATTGACCTTGTTAAGCCCGCCCAGCGGGCTCAGCAGGCCAATTAGGGGGAAGTCACTAACAGAGCACGTCAACGTATGATGTGCCATCTGTCCAGAACTTTTGAAAGAAGAAATGTCATCGTTTGACAGCTCTGTGAAGCTGTCAAACACTGACATTTTGTGCAGTTTGATGAGTCTATGGGCCAGAAATTGATCTCGCTCTGTTCCCGCGGGGGTAAGCCTTCCCCGCGATGTCTCACCTCGCTTGTGCTTTTTCAGATCCAGCTCGCACGAACTTGATGTTCCAGACATCAGCTGTGCTGGGCTTGCGTATCCCAGCGGCGTAGTGAATTCGTGCGAGCTGTGGGATCACGTGACTCAGTTAGAGCCAATGGCAGCACACCATCTTCCATTCATAAGTTTCACAGACCTGCTGTGAAATCTATGAATCTTACACCCCCCCAAAATAACAGCTAAACCTCAATTAAATGAAAAAAAAACCATCACATTAATAAAATAAGTATAGTTAATTAAATTAACCATTTTAAATAAAAAATTAAATTTTTGAAAAAATTTAAAATCTTTTAAAAAGTTATAAAAATAAACTTACCTGTCTTTAAAGTCTATAAAAAAGATATACCTGTAAAAAAAAATTTAAAAAATACTTAATTCACTACTTACCTTCTTAAAAGCGGGTCTTACTCCTCCTTTTTACATTTCCAAAATCTTCAGTACTTACCTGCGCGTCCACAGCATGAAGTGCACAGCGTGCGCGCAGCCTGTAGCGCGCACGCGATGCACCCAAGACCCGCCCCCTTTTCAGAAGAGCAATTGCCGGTTTTCAGCGCATGCGCAGGGCATGCAGAAAACCGGCAATTGGAGTGGGAATACGCGAGTGTACGCAGTGCGTACTCTCGCGTCCCGGGATCAAGTTTCGGCCCATTATGTTCAGGACTCATCAAACCTTTCAACTTTGTAGAAATCACCTGGCTATTGGATCGGAGGATCCAACAGCCAGTCTGTGATATCTACAATGGAGATGTCGGGACTCCGGCTCCACAGTGGCTGAAGGCTGTAGGCGTAAACAAAGGTAAGTGAACATTTTATAACACTGAACACTCACCTTACATACTTACCACTCCACACTTGCACCCATCACTCACTTCTACATTGCACTTTCAGACCCCTTCGACACCCGCAGACCTCCTACTCATCTCCTACACCCTGGCGGGGTTCCCCGAGGTTGGGAAGCCTACACTTCGGAGCTAAAAATGGGGATAATCCCATTTTCTGCCTGTTAACTACCTATTAACAGGCAGTTAATAGGCTTTAATCCCTGTCCTGCCTCGAGGAGACGGGACCCGGTGCAGGACGACTTCCTGCCTCCTGGCAAAAGGGCATGGAGGCGGGTTGGGGGCGGGTTTGCCAGCCGCCCCCAAATTCTGCAACTTTACCAGCAGTCCCGCCTCCATACCCGCCTCCTCGGGGCTGACAAAATCCAGCTCTTTGTCTTTTCTCTGAACAGAGAGAAGCAGGAGGAGGGTGTACGTGGAAGATATCGGGCTTCCCCATGGTGCAGGGCGCCATCGACTCTACACATGTGGCTTTGTGCGCGCCGCATATCAATCCTGAGATGTACCACAACCGCCAAGGCTACCACTCACTTAATGTGCAGTTGTTGTGTGACCACATCCAGCACATCATGATGGTGAATGCCTGGTATCCTGGCAGCAGTCATGATGCCTTCATCCTGCACCAGTCCGGTGTGCCAGCAATCTTCCAGCCACCACGTCGAACTCAAGGGTGACTGCTCGGAGACAAGGGCTATCCACACTACACCTGGCTGATGACTCCCCATCGCAACCCCACCACTTGTGGACAGCACTCATAATTAGAGGCTTGTTGCCACGAGGAACCTCATTGAGCTGACCATTGGGGTGCAAAGGAATGGTTCTGCTGCCTTGACCGCTTGAGAGGAGCCCTCCAGTACACGCCAGAGTGGATGTCCCATTTCGTAATGGTCTGCTGCATCCTCCACAACTTGGCCATCATGAGAGCGCAGCCCTTGTCACCACTGGTGCAAGTGGTGTGACCTCAGGAGGAGGAAGAGGTGAGGAAGAGGAGGAGGAAGAGGCATGCAGCAAACACCTCAGGAGGAGGAAGAGGAGGAGGAAGAGACATGCAGCAGATCCCCTTTCAGATCAGACTGTCCGTGAGCACCTCATCAGAATCTGGTTCCCCGAATGAAACCCTAGATCCCCGTTGCTAACCACTTCCCCACCTTACCATCCCTCTGTCATGGAACATCATAGCATTCTCTTGGGCACAAAGCTGAAATGAGAAGCAGCACAAAACAAACATTCCAAACATAATTTATAAATGAATCAATCCAAAACTACATGTGTATGTCTTTTGTGTTCCTTTGCCTATCCGAGTGCTCCTACACGGTGCTACCCCAGTGGTTGCAGCATGGCTGATGGAAGGCTAATAATTTTCCATGGGGAAGACGGCAGATGGCCTTGCAAGATGACCTCGAGTAGCTCTGGGTGTCAGTGACTGTGGTGTAATGTGTTTGGGTGATGTGCCTGCCATGATTTAATAGCTGGCAGTGTGTGCAAGGTGTGAGATGTGGGTGTGAGTGTTGCAGCAGTGTGTGAGGGTGAGGTGAAGCTATAATTGTGAGGTATGAGTCGTGATTGCTAGAGATTGTTGGTAGGTGATTGATGGGGGTGTGGTGCATTGAGCAGTGTGTGAGGCTAGTGGTGCAGTTGGTGGGATATGGCATTTGAAGATGCATTCACTCACCTTTACCACTCGTGTGAGGTCATTATACTTCGGCACTGGATCCAGGTCTTGGGGCAACACTAGTGGCACTGACGGCTTGGACTATCTCCTCCCACTGCCTTCTGGTGTTCTGTCTGGAAGGCCTCTTTCCCCCTGTGGGTAGAGGCCCTGTCTTCTTCTGTGCACCCCCAGGACCAAGGCATCCAGTGCTGCATCTGAGAATCTCCTTGTCCTTTCTCTTCCCTGTTGAGCCATGGCTGCATCCATAATGACAATGAGGTGCTTCTGCAACAAAGCACCTCCCCTTTAAAGAGTGCAGAGAGCCTCGGCAAAATGTTATTGGCCAGTAGACTGCACCCGATATTGGCCTCCCTCTTGAGTGCTGAGCCAACCAGCAGCGCGTTTAGCGCTGAGCTCAGCACTCCAATCATGTAAATGAGCAGGCAGCACGAATTTTGCGTGCTGCCTGCACCATTTTGAATGGCCGCGGGCAGACCACACTTCATGCTCCCCCGTTTTCGGGCCCATTCCAATTTCACCCCCAGACTTATTTGTTTGTCAGTGTTACTATAATGTCTCCTACCTTTTGTTTTCAATTGACTTTTGAATGGCTGTCAAGGGTGGAATTCAATCTAGGTCAGTTTAATCAAATTATAACGTCCTACTGCTAGCTTCTGACTACCCATTTTTGCTGATCTAGATCTTCTGTGCAGATTCTCCTACTGTAAACCATGTGTACCACCCAGCTTCTCTGCGAGTGATACCAAAAATAATGTAGCACAATGATTATCCCGTTCATAGTAATATATTTTGTAAAGTTAATTTTTCTTTCAATCTGCTGTTTGTGCAGCTGTAAAATTTAAAATAGATATTAGAAGTTGAACCTTATTGATTGACCTCTCCAGTGTGTTAACAGGCAAGTAGGAGAATTATATAATTGTTAAAAAGTATCAAGCTAAGTTTTTTTGCGGGAGAGGAAATCACTTTTAAGATCGAATGCAAGGGATGTGTCTGATAAGTGTGTATATGTGTTTGTGTAAAATAATCTCTCACTCCATCAAGTTCCTCACTGCGAATGGATTGAAATATGTTTCATATGTGGAGCAAACAGTAAAGCAGCTGCCTATCTGTTATGTTTATTGAACTGTGGCAACAAGAGCAGGTCAGAGACTGGGTATTCTGCGGCGAGTGTCTCACCTCCTGACTTCCCAAAACCTTTCCATCATCTACAAGGCACAAGTAAGGAGTATGATGGATACTCTCCACTTGCCTGGATGAGTGTAGCTCCAACAACACTCAAGACACTCGACACCATCCAGGACAAAGCAGCCCGCTTGATTTGCATCCCATCCACCACCTTAAGCATTCACTCCATCACCAGTGCACCGTGACTGCAGTGTGTACCATCTACAAGAAGCACTGCAGCAACTCGCCAAGGCTTCTTCGGCAGCACCTCCCAAATCAGTGACCTCTTCCACCTAGAAGGACAAGGGCAGCAGGCGCATGGGAACACCATCACCTCCAAGTTCCCCTCCAAGTCACACACGATCCTGACTTAGAAGTATATCGCCGATCCTTCATCGTCGCTGGGTCAAAATCCTGGAACTCCCTCCCTAACAGCACTATGGGAGTACCATCACCACACGGACTGCAGCGGTTCAAGAAGGCAGCTCACCACCACCTTCTCAAGGGCAATTAGGGATGGGCAATAAATGCTGACTTTGCCAGCGACGCCCACATCCCATAAACAAATTTGAAAAAAAGAACAGAAAATGGCCTGTCCTTGAAATGTTATTTATAGAGAGGGACTAAAATAACCATCCATATTTTGGCAGGTAAATCTATGCTGGGTCAAGGGCAAAAGTTATTACTTGTTCCTGGGACAAACAATTTCAAATCTCAGTGAGACTGTACGGCAATGGCAGAGGCCAGTTTCATTTCTGGCATGTGAAGGAAACTGTTCAACATCTTGTAAGATTGCTCTGTGCATTTGACTTCATTTCAGTGGCATCAGACACTGGTATCAAACTGCAGCAAACTGTTTCCCAGATGCACCTGTTCCAGGGACAGATATGCTATTATAAATTAGTTGTGATTCTCTGCTAGGTACACTTGTCCTCTCACTTGGAGGGCTAAGGTCCAAACTATGGGCCAAAAATTCGGCCCTTCCCGGGTGAGTACACAGTGCGCACTTACCCGTAAGGCGTCCCGAAGTGCCGGTTTCCTGCATGCACTGCGCATGCGTGGGAAACGGCAACTTCCGGTCTGGTGAAGGGGGCGGTTCCTAGGTGAACCGCGTGCGCGGTAGAGGCTGCGCGCACGCGGCAAACTTAGTTTTTTTTTCAGGTTTCTACGGGAGGGTAAGTATTGAAGAACCTGCACATTTAAAAAAGAGGCGCAGGACCCGTTTTCAACAAGGTAAGTGGTTAATTAAGTATAATTTAAAAAAAATTTCAACAGGTTTATCTTTTTTAGATACTTTAAAGAAAGGTAAGTTTATTTTTAGCACTGTTAAAAAGTATTTTAATTTTTTCAAAAATTTAAATTTTTGTTTAAAGTGGTTAATTTATTTAACTATAGTTATTTTATAAATGTGATGGGTTTTTAAAAAAAATTATTTTAAGTTTAGCTTTTCTTTTGGGGCCGATTTCAATTCATACATTTGACAGGTCTTCCTGTCAAATCTATGAATGAAAGATGGTCTGCTGCCATTGGCTCTCTATGACCCACATGATCCCAGGGGACGCATCGCACTAACTGCGCCCCTGGGACACGCAAGCACTGCGCGCCGGCACTTGGAGCAGGCCCAGGAGCTGAAGTTCCCGTGGGCCCAGAGGTCAACGGCAGGCGCGGTAGGTAAGTGCGCGCGCAATCCTTACCCCCGCGGCAAGCCGGAGAGGCAAATTTCAGGGCCATTATGTTTAACTTTCAGGGTCATAGTTAACATTATTTTCATTAAGTTTCCCTCAGTGAAATGGCCACAATTGAGGTAAAAAACTAACCTTTTTCCTTGCAGTCTCTATAAATCTTCTCAGATGTGTTATTACCATGAAGTATAGAAGGCATAAGATAGTTACAGTAATATCAGAAATCAAGGTCAATTAGGGACTCATTATGAGAAGTACTGAAATTGATTTGCAACCATATCTCTTCAGCTTGGCAATTTTCAGTGTTAATACTGTGGCGAGGAGCTTCATTAGAACACTTCAGAAGAGACATCTACTGATTGCCCTAAAACTTATCAAGAATTCATTCCTTCTGGTAATAAGACTTGTCAAATTCTTCAAATTAATGGGTCAGGGTGGAAAGAATTATAACAACAATAAGGAGTGCTCCATATCTTGAAGAATAAAGAGCTGTTGAATAGCTGATTATTCCCAGGCACTTTCACAGGCCAATACACATTGTATTGCTCCATCACATGCTATTTTAAGACTAAGAGATTTTTATCTTCTGTGGTAATTTTAAATTTGTAAAAAGGCACTTTCAGCAGTGAGTATCCATAATGTATTTCTGTCAAAATGCAGTCCTTTCTTTGGCTAATAACTTTGAAAAATGTACTGGGAAATTTATATTCTGGGTAATATCTCAAATGCAGTGCACGAAATGTGTAAATTATTTCATATAAGTTTTTGGGTAACATACTCAATAGCGGAATAATGTGGAATGAATTAATAATCAGTCCATGCGTATAGCAGACATACCTGCTAAGGAAACTGAAATGTACAATATACTTTATTTTTTTTTAAACTAGTGAGTCACTCTTATCTACTGTCAATATATGTTGGCACTGCTATTGCATGCTGATGATCTTACTGTTGTCGGTAAAGTCACATTCAGTTCGAAGTTGAATGAGAAAAATATTTAAAAGAAAGCATCAGAATCAACAAGTCTAACATGTCAGCTCTGGTACTGTATGCTGTATTTGATAGCAATGCTGCTGGAGATCCATTAGTAATCTATTATATATTCAATTTGGTATGTAAGGTGTGTTTCATTAGAAACTCAAGTACATGCAGTACCCATCACTCCTGTAGGTGGCACTATGAAAAAGTGTTTTCAAAGTTAAATGGGTCGCATTGTGTGATGCACAATAGCTGCTATTTTATTGTAAGGGTATAGTACCTCATGAATATACAATCTGTTCATTGAATTCCCACAAATAGCTCAAAATGCTCTCTGAATTTTTTCTTCTATTGCTTTTCTTCCCCTCGGTAACTGAAATTTCTAATGTCCAAAATAAGGGTTTAATTAAAATAAAAGTTCACAATAATATTATTAAATTGATCAATTAGATTGTCTTTTTATGTGTTCATTAAAAATTTTATTTGAAGGCCTCAGTCCCAAAAGCCTTAACTTTCTTCTTGATATTTTTATCCAAAGCTGTGATACGGCAAGCTGAATTTGGATTGTATAGTCTGAGCATGTGCAGTGTGTCCAATTTTCTAGGATACATCAGTACTGCTGCATTTATATTTCACGACCACCGGACGTCACAAAGCGCTTTACAGCCAAGTGAAGTACTTTTGGAGTGTAGTCACTGTTGTAATGTGGGAAACACGGCGGCCAATTTGCACACAGGAAGTTCCCACAAACAGATAATGACCAGATAAACTGTTTTTGTTATGCTAATTGAGGGATAAATATTGGCCAGGACAATGGGGATAACTCCCCTGCTCTTCTTCGAAATAGTGCCATGGGATCTTTTACGTCCACCTGAGAGAGCAGACGGGACCTCGGTTTAACGTCTCATCCAAAAGACAGCACCTCCGACAGTGCAGCACTCCCTCAGCACTGCACTGGAGTGTCAACCTAGATTCATGTGCTCAAGTCCCTGGAGTGGGACTTGAACCCACAACCTTCTTGACTCAGAGGCGAGTGTGCTACCAACTGAGCCACAGCTGATGATGGGATAGCTTTGTTTTCCTCCGAGCACTTTGTTCCCAGTAGCTTTCCTTCAATTCATTTTTAAAAACGAGATGACAAATTTCAAAACCTTTACTGAGGTAAAACTTGTTATTGAACGTTTTTGTTAAAAATAACTGAGACTTTGTGAGAGAGAAAGAGGGGAGGGAGGAATGAAAGGTTTCTGATTGCACACTGATTGTAGCTTTTGTTGTGTGTTCCATAAGCTATAAAAAAAAGTATATTAAACTGAGGGAATGAGAGAGAGCGAGCAAAAATTAGAGATTTGGAGAGAGCAAAAAGTAGATATTTGGATCAAAGAGTGTCTTTTTTCATTTAATGTTACTTCAGTTTTTTTTTTAAAAAGAACAGCTGAATATTTTAAGCCAACTAATTATCTGCGCCTGTATTTGTTGACAGAAAAGGCCAATGTGAATCATGTACACCTGTGAGACACATTCTAATTTCCAACAGCTATTGAACAAAGGGGAGACAGAGAAGGGTAGATTGTTGTGTTCACCAAAACAGTAACCTGTACAGAACCTGACCAATTTCCATTGATTTCAATTGAAAGGCAGGTAGGCAGTTTTTTTCTCGTTCTAATTTGTTTATAAAATTGAATTTTGAAAGCAAACAAAGCCTCTTTGAAGGATACAGATGGGAAGGAAGGGTAGATAGGAAACTGTTTGAGGGCGAGGGGGCTACTGACCCATTGGCATTGCCCCTTGCAGGGAGCAAGTGGGAATGGGGAAAAGTGGATTGAGGCGAGTTACACTGGAGTAAAAGGGAGGGGAAGATACAGGGATTAAGTGATGGAATTGAAGGCGTGGTAGGAAGGAGAATGGGTAGTGAGAAGGTGAAGAGGTAAGGGACAGGAGTGATAAGTGGGGGGAGCTATGAGTGATTGAAGGAGAGATGGGAAGATAGCCACTGAAGGCCACATTTTCCCTACAATCCAAATGCAGCCTGCAGCTATTGGTGGCTCCTTTCTCTGCTGCACAACAACACACTACCCACCAGCTCCCACCTAAAAATGAAAGAAAATGAGGGAAAGCAGATGAGGACTGAGAGAAGCAACAAGAGTTATAGGAGAGAAGCAGCAGGAAGATTATATTCTCTGATTTACTATGTGCAACACAATGGTAGATCGAGTAGTATATAATAAAAGTGATGCCACATCCATATGTATTTAAATATGACCCTAAGCAATGTTACAAATGGCATCCTCTGTGGCTGTGGTTCATTATTCCTCCCCTTCTTTCTTGACCTATCTGCAGACTTTGATACAGACGACCACATCAGCCTCCTCTTAACACCTCAACCATCTGTTCTCCAGCTCAGTCGGACTGCTCTTGCTTGGTTCCATTCTTTCCTATCTGATTGTAGCCAAAGCATCTCCAGTAATGGCTTCTCTTTCCACCCCACACCGTTATCTCTGAAGTCTCCCAAGAATCTATTCATAGTCCCCTCCTCATTCTCATGTTGCCCATTGGTGACATCATCTGAAGACATGGGGTCAGCTTCCACATGTAAACTGATGACACCCAGCTCTACCTCTCCACCACCTCTCTCAACACCTCCATTGCCTCTATGCTGTCAGACTACTTATCTGACATCCAGTCTCAGATGAGCCGCAATTTCCTCCAGTTAAACACCTTCAGCCCCACCCCATACCCTCATCACTGGTTCCATTGCCCTCCCAGTTACTATCTTAGATTGAATCAAACTGTTCACACCCTTGAACACTTATTTCACCCCGAGCTGAGGTCTTCCATACAACAATTGTTTACTTTCACCTCCGTTACATCACCTACCTCCACCCCTGTCTCAGCCCACTGCTGCTGGAATCCTCATCCATGACTTTGTCATCTTCCGACTCAACTATTCCAATACTCTCTTAGCTGACCTTGCATCCTCCATCCTCCGTAAATTACAGCTTCTCAAAAACTCTGCTGCCCATATCGTATCCCGCACCAAGTCCTGCTCTCCAATTACTCATTCTCATCTTGGTGTTTAAATCTCTCAGTACCTCACCTTTCCGTATCTCTGTAACCTACTCCAGCTCTACAAACCCTCCTCCCAGCACTCTGTGCTCCTTCAACTCTGGCCTCCAGTGCATCCCCCTCTCCCTTTGCCCCACCATTGGTGGCTGTGCCTTCAGCTGTCTCGGCCTTACATCTGGTATTCCCTCCTAAAATCCTCCCAAAACCTATCTACCTCACCACCTTCATCGCCTCAAAACCCATCTATTTGATCAAGCTTTTGGTTACCCCACCTGATAGCTCCTTCTTGGCATGGCATCTATTTTGTGTGATTACAGTTCTGTGAAGCACATTTTGATGTTTTTCTACAATAAAGGTGCTATCTAAATGCAAGTTGTTAAATAACACATAGCCCCTGAGTCAGAAGGTTGTGTGTTTAAGTCTCACTCCAGAAACTTGAGCACAAAGTCTAGGCTGACACTATAGTGCAACACTGAGGGAGTGCTGCACTGTTGGAGGTGCCGTCTTTCAGATGAGACATTAAACCAAGGCCCCATCTGCCCTCACAGATGAACTTGAAAGATCACATGGTACTATTTCAAAGAAGAGCAGTGGAGTTCTCCCTGGTGTCCTGGCCAATATTCATCCCTCAACCAACACCCAAAAAACAGATTATCTGGTCATTATCACATTGCTGTATGTGGAGCTTGCTGTGCACAAATTGAGGCTGCTGCGTTTCCTACATTACAACAGTGGCAACACTTCAAAAGTACTTCATTGGCTATAAAACACTTTGGAACATCCTGAGGTCATGAAAGGTGTTATATAAATGCACGTCAATCATTCTTTTGCCTTTATAGCTGGTCATAAATTATAATTCAGCAATTCAACTGAGCAATTCTGATGTTATCAACCCATTAGAGTGAAGCTGTGAGTTTTGTAAACATTGCCAGAAACATATACTGCCTTAAAGTCACTCCTAAATAATAATTAATTGATTTAATAAAACAATGCAATTTCTTTAAAACAAAAGAGAAACAATGAATGTTGGAAATCTGAATTGAAAGCAGAAATTGCTGGAAATACACATCAGGCCTGTCAGCATCTTGAAATCAAATGACAGGTTAACATTTTTGATTGCCACTCTACTGACCAGCACTGTTAACCTGTCTTCTCTTTTCAATTGTTGACGTTTATCACCAATGCTTTCTCTCAATGTTTTTTGAGTGTTGCATTGCTGAGGTGTTGTAGATGGATGGTAGTGGAGTTGAAGTGTAATAAAGTCAGCAGTGCAAGAACAGATGCTATACAGCATTATGAGATAGATATTATTTACAGGTTAATAAATGCAATGCACTTACTTCCTTGCTTTATGACCCAGTGCATCAGAAAACTCAGAAAAGATAAATCACACTTGATAATGGCAAGTGAGCCTAATAACATATAGAGAATCATAATCTTGACACCCAGGGTAATAGTAGTCACAGTGTGATTATGTTTGACATAATCTGGCCTTCAGGACTGCTGAGGACCAACATTGAGTTCTACAAATTTTAGAAAGGTCAACTTCAAAGGTGTGAAATGCAAGTTTAAACATATTACCTGGGAAAACTGTCCATTAACCTCAGTTGAGGACAAATGGAATGCCTGCAAATACCTACTGAAGAGCTTACAAACTAAATATATACCTAGGAACAGCAAGTGTAGGCTAAACAAGTATGATGCTCTATTGACCACCCAACATGAAATAAAAAAAGAAAAATGTACTCTGCAGGGAAAAAGGTGAGGCAGTCCGCTGAGAAGAAGACATCACTCGCACCTTCAGAAACATGTCAAAAGGGCAATGAGAGGAGAGAAAGGGAAGTGCAACAACAATAAATTCTTCCTTTGTTACAGCATCAAGGTAACTATTAGGAAAAATATTTGAAAGAAACTTTAAAGAATGCCTTCAGGATAAAACAGAGGATGAAAAGGGAATAATGAATTATTCAGACTTCCTTGCAGCATTTACTGGAGAAGACACAGTGATTTGGAATCATTCAGTTATTCGTACAGACTTTGCCATTAATGCGATGAAAGTTCTAGACAAGCATAAAGGGCAGAAAACAAACACATGTCTGGGAACAGATGGTATTTACCAATGGTACTAAGCGAGATGAGGTTTGTGAAGTGCTGACAGTCATCCTGATATGCAGAGTCATTGAATGGGAGTTGCCACTGGAAGGAAACATGTTTGCAGGGTAAGCATTTTCGAAGGAGGGGATAAATCTAATCCAGTAAACTACCTACCCATTAGTCTTGCATCAGAAACAGGCAAAATAATGGAGTAAATAATTCAGATAATGCCAAAAAGGGTTGAGTCAGAGAGGCAGTCAGGGACCTACAAAAGGAGCTAGATAAAAATCTGTTCATGGAAGAGCAGTAGTAGATAAAATTTAATAAAGATGTTGGAAGGAAATTGTTTACATATAAACTCTATGATTAGTGAAGAAATAGCTAAATGTGAGGTTGAAAGAGATCAGAGGAATGAGTCGACTCAGTACAAAAGTTGCCAAATCAGTAGACTGTCAGTCAGAGGAGATTGTGCTGCAATTGTAAGGTATCCTTGTCTGGCCACAGCTTGACATTTGGTCCAGATATGGCCTTCTAAGATATGGGCGGGGCGGTGCAGAGGGGTGGGCTGCCATTGACTGCCAAGGCCCGCCTGATACAATTTTCAGGTGGGCCTTTAACTGGCCGAGCAGTGCCCACCTGACACAGACGGGAGATTGCATGAATATGCAAATCGGGGTCCGAGGTTGTAGGACCCTGATTACAATTTTCCAAAATGAGCAGAATGCACTGTGCATGTTCTGCACAGTCTACTGAGTTGTACCAGGCATCGAGCGGCTTAACCAGCCTTCCTAAAGGGACAGCTAGATGCAGCTCAAAAAATGGCCCAGGAGGCTTTCAATTTTCTTTCTTTTGGTGAACCCAGGAGGAGCAGGAGGGCCTCTCCTGGGGCCCTATCAAAAAACACCGAACCGCTGTTTGCTCTTTCAAGGAACCTCTTCCCCTGCCCCAGCCCCATGATTGCTTCTCTCTCCAAGCGGGCCCAACCAGCCGGTCGAAGACAAGAGGCTAATCCACAGTGGAAAAGGACTGAGCTATAAGGGAAGACGAGAAAAACAAGGGGCTCTTTAGCCTTTAAAGAAGATGAATGAATGGAGGCCTTAAAGAAGGATGTAAGATACTAAATGACATAGAAGAGTTAAATGCAGAATATTGCCTCAAGCTAAGACGCAAGTTAGGGGTATTTATAGTGTATAAAGTAGCTGTGCAAAGACATTTATTTAAATTTATACCCTCATCATTCCATTTAGGAATCTGTGTAATCTATTTTTGTAGAAAAATGATGGAATTAGTGAGGGTGATGTATTTCATTTTTTAAGTTGTCTGAAGCAGTAATAGTATTACTATAATACCTGCGTTATTCAGTGTTACAGGAAAAAAGCAGCAAAAAAGATTAACGGTGTTCAATTAACTCTTGGGTCTGATTAATATCCTGAACATGAACCACAATCTTGTTGCTGGGACATTAGATTTGCACTAATTCCAAAAAAAATACTCATCATTTTTGGTGAAAAAGCTAACGGACACGAGAGATAAATATAAGATGAATGTTTTAACAAAATGAAAAAAATATTCCCATTATAATTCATTGGGCAATCTCTAATATTATTACAGTTAGTCCAAGGGAACCTAACTGTACATAGTAAAGATCCTGTAGCATTTGTAGTTTATCTTACTGAGGTCTGTTGTTTTCTGTGAAAATTTCACAAAGGGGCTTATTAGAAAGATTTTAAAAAGTCCTCTCTAGATCTTTTCATTGCAAACTGCCGGCGTGACATCGGCCGTCTCAATTTCTCTGCTCCCCTCACTCACTCCAACCTACCTCCCTCTGAACATGCAGCACTCCATTCGCTCAGATCCAACCCCAACATTGTCAATAAACCGGATGACAAGGGTGGTGCTGTTGTTGTTTGGCAAATCGACCTCTACCTAGCGAAGGCTGAACGCCAACTCTCCAACACCTCTTCCTACCTCCCCCTGGACCATAACCCCACTACCGAACCTCAAGCCACCGTTTCCAAGACTGTCATTGACCTCATCTTCTCTGGAGATCTTCCCTCCACAGCCGTCAACCTCATAGTTCCCCAACCCCGCACAGCCCGCTTCTAACTCCTTCTCAAGATCCACAAACAGGACTGCCCTGGTAGAACCATCGTTTCAGCCTGTTCTTGCCCCATGGAACTTATCTCTTCCTATCTCGACTCTTTTTTCTCCCCTTATCCAGCCTCTTCACACCTACATCCGCGACTCTTCCGACACCCTCCACCACTTTAACAGTTTCCAGTTTCCTGGCCCCAACCTTCTCCTTTTCATTATGGTCGTCCAATCCCTCTACACCTCCATCCCCCACCAGGATGGCCTGAGGGCGCTCCGCTTCTTCCTTGAACAGAAGCCCAACCAGTCCCCATCCACCACCACCCTCCTCCGCCTGGCAGAACTTGTTCTCACATTGAACAACTTCTCGTTTGACTCCACTCACTTTCTCCAAATTAAAGGTGTTGCGATGGGAACCCGCATGGGTCCTAGCTATGCCTGCCTTTTCGTGGGATATCTGGAACATTCTTTGTTCCAGTCCTACTCAGGTCCCCTCCCTCACCTCTTTTTCCGGTTCATTGATGACTGTATCGGTGCTGTTTCCTGCTCTCGCCCTGAACTAGAAAATTTAATTCACTTTGCTTCCAATTTCCGTCCTTCCCTCACCTTCACATGGTCCATCTCCGACTCTTCCCTTCCCTTCCTCGACTTCTCTGTCTCCATCTCTGAGGATAGGCTATTGACAAATATTCACTACAAACCCACTGACTCCCACAGCTACCTGGACTACACTTCTTCCCACCCCGCTTCCTGTAAGGACTCTATTTCATTCTCCCAGTTTCTCCATCTCCGCCGCATCTGCTCTGACGATGCCACATTCCATACTAGTGCTACTGACATGTCTTACTTTTTCCTCAACCGAGGATTCCCCTCTACTGTGGTTGGCACGGCCCTTGACCGTGTCCGTTCTATTTCCCGCACTTCTGCTCTCACCCCTTCCCCTCCCTCCCAGAACCACGATAGGGTTCCCCTCGTCCTCACCTTTCACCCCACCAGCCTCCACATTCAACGGATCATCCTCCACCAATTCCGCCACCTCCAACGTGATCCCACCACCAAACGCATCTTCCCCTCACCTCCCCTTTCAGCATTCTGAAGGGGCCGCTCCCTCCGCGACACCCTGGTCCACTCCTCTATCACCCCCAACACCCCTTCCCCTTTGCCCAGCACCTTCCCGTGCAAGCACAGGAGATGCAACACCTGCCCTTTTACCTCCTCCCTTCCCACTGTCCAGGGGCCCCAAACACTCCTTCCAGGTGAAACAGCGATTTACTTGTACTTCTTGCAATTTAGTATACTGTATTCTCTGCTCACAATGCGGTCTCCTCTACATTGGGGAGACCAAATGCAGATTTGGTGACCGCTTTGCAGAACACCTCCATTCAGTCCGTAAGGTTAACCATGAGCTTCCGGTCACCTGTCACTTTAATTCTCCGCTCCACTCCCACTCAGACCTCATCGTCCTTGGCCTCTTACACTGTTCCAATGAAGCTCAACGTAAGCTCGAGGAATAGCACCTCATCTTTCGATTAGGCACTTTACAGCCTTCTGGACTCAACATAGAGTTCAACAATTTCAGATCATAACCTCTGCCCCTATCATTTTTTTATTTTTTTTTCTCTCTCCCACATGGCAGCTGTCTTTCATTCTGCCATTGCCATTTACACTTCATCTAGAGCCATCTTTTGTTTCTTAACTTGTCCCATTACCATCTCCTTTTGCCTTGCACCATCTCTTAATCTCTCTTAAGCTCTCCTGCCTTCCATCCTATCACAGACCTTCCCTTTTGTTCTTTCCTCTCCTCCCCCCTTTCCCTGCCTCTGCACTTGCTTAAAAACCTGTTCCATCTCCAGCTTTTTCCAGTTTTGACGAAGGGTCATCGACCTGAAATGTTAACTCTGTTTCTCTCTCCACAGATGCTGCCTGACCTGCTGAGTATTTCCAGCATTTTCTGATTTTATTTCAGATTTCCAGCATCCGCCGTATTTTGCTCTTGTTTTAAAAAGTCCTGTTCCACGATTTGCCTTTTTCTAGTCATGTAGAAATTATTACGAAAAAGTTTAACTGAGATTGCAAATGCTAAGAAAATTTAAAACACCCAGGGGGAAAAATTCGGTCACGCCCACTTTGGGGCGCTAACTTCGTTGGGACGCTACTTTTAGCGCCCAGAAAAAGTTAGTGCCCCCGTGGCAGAAATTGAGTGGTAGCGCCCCAAGCAGGAGGCGGAGCGCTACTAGAAGTGCTCCCCCTCCTTCCTGCGGCACTACCATTCAATATCGCGGCACTACGTATTACAGGCCGCCCTCCCCTGATTATAGAGGAGGGGCCTAGCGCAGCAGGCACCGGGGCCCTGCTGGACCACCGGGGAGCAGGCTGCCGGGAAAACAGCCGGACACTCAAGAGGCGTGCCAGGCTGACCGATCGCGGCCAGCACCGAGCATGAGGAAGCGCAAGGGGGCAGGTGCAGGCAAGCGGCCCAAAAAAAATGGCCGCCCGGCACCTGCCGTTTAATTTGCACTGCCATAGTGTCCGGCGGTAGGTCAGGGGGGCGCCCAGGTGCTTTACGCCCCGTTAGCGCCTCAGGAGGCACAAAGCAACTTTTCCCCCCCTGTGTACAAACTTTATGGGGTAGAAATTGGAACTTCCTACGCCCATTTAATGGGTGTAAAACCAACGCAACAAAGTACAATTTTAGGGACCAACATCCCATACCGAAAGAATACCTGAAAGACTACCTGAAAGACATCAGACCGAATATTGTTTGGCCACTTATTAAGCATCCCTGGCGGCAGCCTAAAACAGGCATCAGGTGCCTTACATATGTAAATGAGGGGCCTAATGCCTGTTATAGGCCCTTTTTTACCAAAATGTCCACCGATGAGGGGAGCAGGAGCTGGGTCTGGGTTTGCTCCGCTCAGATTCTTCAGCAGCTGCTGTGACTTAAACAGCAGCCACCACCAGAAGGTTAGTTCGAAAAATATTTTTTTTGGAGTTCCTTTGGATTTAAGAGGGCTCCCTCTTAACCACTCCCAATCCACCATTTCCCTACCCCCCACCACCCGCCCCCGTTACCACCCCAACCCCCTCCTCCCAGGACTTATCTTCGGGAGCTGCTAGCGAGGCAAGCGGTCTGAAATTTACCTTTTTAAAATGGGTGAGCTGCCTGTGGTGGTGCAATTAATATTAAGGAGGCCCGAGGCCTAGTTTCAGGCCGGGCTTTCTGTCCGTGCCACTAATTTTAGACTTGAAAATGGACCTAAGGCAATTTTCACTCCTACGTGTCTTTGCCACGTTCCACAAAGTGTGGTGGATGGATGTGAAACACAGAATGGTGAAGACCAATTTACAAATGACTGTTCATAATATAATTTATCTGTGAGATTATGTCCATTTTCGTAGAGTATAAAGAACTATAATAGGCTGCCTATATATTCTGCCAACATGATGGCATAGTATCCATCTCAATATGAACCGTCTGCGGTCTGAACACAGCAGCATGTTACATTTTCAGCAGAAAAAATAATGTATCTCAAGAACAGATCATATTGCTAACTTCAGTCCAGTCCACACTTTCTGTGGCATTGGCAATTTAATTAGCTGAATATTGAATTCCTTTAGCAGTTTTCAAAAGGCAAAATGAATATGGACAGAACCAAAGAACATGTATTTCATAGAATCATAGAACAGCACAGAAGGAGGCCGTTCTGCCATCATGTCTGTGCGCCTATTTGGGTCGAGCTATACAACTAGTCCCACTCCCCCACTCTTTCCCCATCGCGCTGCAAATTTTTTCCCAATGTATTTTTTGAGTTTGTACCATATATTTTGTGTGTATATGTGTATAAATTCCTTAAGCTGTTAATATAATAATACATCACTTAAAAATATACCACATTGCTTTGCAAACTGTCATTACGCAATTAAAATTCAATGTATCCTACATATAATGAATGTTCAGCAACATTCTGCAGCACTGGCGCTTTTAGAATGTTCCATTGGGAGTTAAAACCTCCCTTCACTATTAAAGTGAATGAGTGGCATTGAAAGCTCTTACTGTAGTGTTATAGATGCTTTGACTGAAACATGATTGAATACCTTTTGTGACAGATAACTTAGAACTATTGTACTAAGTAAGCAGATGAGCCAACCCTTCCATAAGCCCCAGTCCATTTTTAATGTTCTTCCTTTGCTCACTTACAGTTTACTTTTGCTCTAGAGATGGCATCTATTTTCACATAACATACAAGCTATTTATCAGGAATTTAATCATGTATTGCAACAGTGCTGCAGTGTTTTTAAATCAATAAATCCCCTCCCGCCTCCCACCCCCCCAACCAAGATAAACGTTCTTGTTTGGAGCTGCTCAGGACCGTATACCCTTGAATCCTTCTACAGTTGGAAAAGTAGGTGTCAGTCCTTCTCCTTGTGTCAGCCAATGTCATCATGTCAGGATGATCATCTTCACAGGATAATCTGGAAGGAACATTCAATTTTCCTCTCGGTGGAATGCCCCACCTATCAGCTAGTGAAGAACTGACAAAATCAATGATGTATGCGGATTGGTGGGTTGGAATGTTAGTCCCTTTTGGGACAAACTGACAACAGCTAAGTGTCTTAACCATGATGCTGCTGGAGTCTCTGAAGGAAGATAAATGACTAGAATGATTTTTCTGTTTTTTAAATAATCTGTAAAATATGGATTTTAGTTTATAAAATTTCAAATTAAATTATATATGTTTTGAAGAAATGGATGTTGACTTTAAGTTATGTCTCCTTTGCTGCAGGGATTCAGCATTCAATCAAGTTTTACTTCAGAAACCACAAACTGCGAAATTATTTGACCTTGAATGTTATGTATCAAACATTTATTGATTTAATTTAGTATAACCTATGGCTAACAACCTTTAGAGATATGTATATATCGTTTTATTGGTATATTTCAAAATGATCTTGAGGAAATAATTTGAAGAAGAATAACATAATTAATTTTGACTGGCTTCAGTATAATCATTAGGTATCAAATGGACTGAGTGTCCTTCAGCCATTCATTCACCTTCAGAATGTGACTATCATATCTAAATTCTGATATGGCACTGATTCTAATCAGTGGATTCTATTATAGGCCTTTAAGCAAAAAGAAACTGCTGATGAAGACCATAAAAATAAATGAGCCTTATCGCTTCTCAGCATCTTAGTGCTTCCCTAGATTTCCTGTGTGAGTCTGAATGGCAGACAATGACTCCGAGATGTGTGTCTGTAAGATAATGAAAAAAAGAAATGCATCCACAAAAGCAACCGTCAGCCATGCATTAATGAGCTGGAGTGTTGACTGCTGTTGATGTGATGTTAATAATTTGTACAATAGGTGTGAAGCAAAGCTGCTGTTCCTTCTTAACCTTACAACCATCATTTTGATTATTGACAGTGGGTCAAGTCTGCTGTCTCTTTGATATTCTGCTGCCTGTGCTGTGTATGTGTGTGTTAACTTGTAAGATATTGGCCTGTAATTTCCGATAGGAGGTATCCTGCGTGCGGATGCCTCCTATCAGGAAAAAATCTACGCCCTTACCTGAGGGCTCCCGAGGTCTGAACTCTTCCGCTCCTGGGCCTCTCCTGGTGCACGCGTGCAAAGACCCAGATATCCCAGGGGCGCGGGCAGTTCGCAGGCGTCCCTGGGATCACGTGGGCCAGACGAGCCAATGGGAGAAGGGAATCCCCCTTCATACTTTTGACAGGGAGACCTGTCAAAAGTATGAATGGGGATCACTGAAAAAAGACACTACATTAAATATATATTTTTTTTAAATCACATTTTTAAAATGAGTTAAAATTTAATTTTTTGATAAAAATAATTGAAGTTTTTTACGGGGCTAAAAATAAACTTACTTTTTTTTAAAGTATTTTTACATTATAAATGAGTGGGAAAAAAATATTTTAAATTTTTTTTAAACGCTTATGCTGGTAAAAGCAGGCCTTACGCCTGCTTTTACCAGACGTAAGATTTTTAAGTGATTTCAGCGAGCGGAGGTTCTGCAGAAAGTCGAACTCTCCACCCGCAGAGGCCCTTCTCCAGGGCAGGCGTGCGATCTGTCAAGAGGATTCTTGACAGATCAGAAGTGCTGGTTTTCAGCGCATGCACTTCGCATGCCTGAAACCGGCACTTGCGAGATCCCTACGGGTGTGTACACAGCTCGTACACACCCGTAAGCATCGGAAATTACGGGCCATTAAATTATTGAAGAGAAGTCTTGTTCAGATTTTAAATGAAAATTAAAAGTTATTTTAGGCAGTTTAAAAAATAATAAAAGGGATTTCAGGATGCACAAGAGGCCAGAGTTGGAGGAACATGGAGTTTTTTTTTATTCGTTCATGGGATGTGGGTGTCGCTGGCAAGGCCAGCATTTGTTGCCCATCCCTAATTGCCCTTGAGAAAGTGGTGGTGAGCCACCTTCTTGAACCGCTGCAGTCCGTGTGAAGGTACTCCCACAGTGCTGTTAGGTTGGGAGTTCCAGGATTTTGACACAGCGACGATGAAGGATCAGCGATATACTTCTAAGCCAGGACGGTGTGTGACTTGAAGGGGAACTTGGAAGTGGTGGTGTTCCCATGCACCTGCTGCCCTTGTTCTTCTAGATGGAAGAGGTCGCGGATTTGGGAGGTGCTGCCAAAGAAGCCTTGGCGAGTTGCTGCAATGCATCTTGTAGATGGTACACACTGCAGCCACGGTACGCTGGTGGTGGAGGGAGTGAATGTTTAAGGTGGTGGATGGGGTGCCAATCAAGCGGGCTGCTTTGTCCTGGATGGTGTCGAGCTTCTTGAGTGTTGTTGGAGCTGCACTCATCCAGGCAAGTAGAGAGTATTCCATCACACTCCTTACTTGTACCTTGTAGATGGTGGAAAGACTTTGGGGAGTCAGATGGTGAGTCACTCACCACAGAATACCTAGCCTCTGACCTGCTCTTGTTGCCACAGTATTTATGTGGCTGGTCCAGTTAAGTATCTGGTCAATGGTGACCCCCAGGATGTTGATGGTGGGGATTCGGCAATGGTAATGTCGTTGAATGTAAAGGGGCGGTGGTTAGACTTTCGCTTGCTGGAGATAGTCATTGCTTGGCACTTCTGTGGCGCGACTGTTACCTGCCACTTATCAGTTCAAGCCTGAACGTCGTCCAGGTCTTGTTGCATGCGGGCATGGACTGCTTCATTATCTGAGGAGTTGTGAATGGCACTGAATACTGTGCAGTCATCAGCGAACATCCCCATTTCTGACCTTATGTTGGAGGGAAGGTCATTGATGAAGCAGCTGAAGATGGGAGGGCTGGAGAAGGTTACAGAAATAGGGAGGGGCGAGGTCATGAAGAGAATTGAACGCAAAAATGAGCATTTGAAATGTTGAGGCATTGAGGACTCGGGAGCCAATGTCGGTCAGCGAGCACAGAGACGATGGGTGAGTGGGACCTGGTGCGAGACAGGATGGAGGATAGGAGGCTGGCCAGGACAGCATTGGAGTCTGGAGGTGATAAAAGCATGAATTAGGGTTTTGGTAGCAGATGGACTAATGCAGGGACAGAGACAGGCGAATGTTACGGAGATGGAGGTAGGCGGTTGTTCTGATCGAGAGGATATGGGGTTTGAAACACAACTCGGGATCAAACAGGACATCAAAGTTGTGAACAGTGGTCAGGAATGGAGATGGGATCACTGGCAAGGATATGGAGTTTCTCCATTTTAATTTATTACTTGGATGAATCTACAAATGCGTAGAAACTATTTCAATGTTAACTTTGACTTTATTGCACTCTGGAAGGTATAGTTCACCGTACTGCATGCAGAGTGCTGTAGGCACTAGTTGATTGAATTTTTTATGACTTTTTTCTCGTGGCATTTAGTTGGATGGGTGAGGAACTAATATGGCTGCTTGAGACTTGGGGGCGGCGTGGATTCAGAGACATAATTGGTAAGCATTTAAGTGCTTTTTAGTTGGCTCAAGTTTCACATTCTCGAAAAAGCAGACTATCAGCATGCTTCATGATCTACTGACACAGTGGCATATAAGCCGGATACTGTAAAACAGAATGTCACTAAATCTTTATTTCAGGTCCACATTCACATTTTGTAAACAATGTTTACACACATACTGTCCCATACAACATTAAAATGTGGCAGAGTGAAATTTTCAGGATTAAAAAATAATTACATTACTGCTCTTGCTATGTTCTGATCAGCCTTACAAATGGATATGGTTATAGTATTTCTGTGTCAGGGAATTTCCCACTTATAATAGCATTTTTTCAATTGAAAAGTTAAACTTTTGGAGTATTTTTGTAGTTTATTTTGACAAAGGAAACTACCCGATGATGTAATTTTATTCTTGTTGATACCAACATGACAATGTTATTCAGAGCCAGCTTGCATATTCAATTTAAACCAGCTAATAATGAGGTTTCCCCATAATTGAGTAATACAAGTCCTTTATTTCTGTGACAATTAGGGTGTCATCAGTATTGTTCAAGATAATATGGGCGTATTTCCTCAGGGCTTGTCGTGCTCTTCTGCCGTAACCTTGTCGGATAGCTTGTTTATGTCGAAGTTACAGTGACAGAGCCCCGATGAAATTCACCCCCATGATGCTTCTGATGTACGCTGATTCAATTTCATTTCTATATGTACATTTGATCAATTGGACCCAATTTACTGATTCAAATTAGGTCTAAAAACAGACTTGCCCCTTCGAGTACAAACCACTCATTCTCTGTTTATGAAAATTGGAGAATATATTCATGATACTATGAGGGGCAACATATTAATTATGCTTTTATAGATTTCATTATATACCCAAGTTATATGACATATGAATAAGACTGCCCCATAACTGAGAGTGCACTAGACTTGATGTCTGCGTGCCCAAAGCCGGTGTCAGTAGGCCCTCGCTATCTTCTGGTATGGGTCTTATTTGAATGCAGCTGGTGAGCTATGGGTGTCAAATGGTGAAGCTCGCCGGAAGTCGGCTGGCTCCCATGCTGAATCAGCCAGCAGTTTTGGCCGAGGTTGAGGGTGGGCCGCAATATGTTTCGTAGAGCCAGGCGGAGCATTCCTTACCTTGTGACCCCATAGAAATTCTCCCCAAAATATCTCTGGGCATATTCTTAAGTTCCTTTAAAGACCACCGGCATTCGTCGCCTCGTACAAATAGGTAGAGTGTGCATGGCGCACGCCCGGCCCACTTGTACCTGAAAATTGAACGCGGGGCCCTACAACCAGCACAGGACCTCGATTTGCATACATAGGCAGCATCCCGCTCAGAGCAGGCGGCCGTGCAGCTCGCCCATTTACAGGCCCGTCTGAAAGTTGCATCAGACAGGCCTTGGGTGTCAAAAAGGCGACCAGGTTTCTCACCCGCACCCCACCCCCCCCCCCCCCCCACCACCATTTTTCAATGGCTGGCCTGCTATATTTCGGGAAATAAATGAGCAGCCGTCAGTTGAAAATAGCCCCCACAGATTAGAACTCCACTCCTGTGCCAAACATGAAATTGGTGTTTTATGAAAAGTAAAAGAGGGAAAAAACACACATGGCAATCATTATTTCTGGAAAAAACATGCATTAATTCTCCCTATATTCTGCCTCTTCCTTGTACTTCCTTGTGTTTCATTGACTGGAAAGCACTTTGGGATGTCCTGAGGTCGTGAAAGGCACTATATAAATTATTTCCTTCAGCAAGATGATGCTGCCACATAGTTGGAGTTTTTCTTTTACTCATTTTTTAAATTCTATTTTTTTTAGGTTTAATGTCTCACCTTGCTTGCATTCATTCCCTATGTTCTAGAGAGTGTTTTCACTGGCCCAGATATCTAAGTAAATCACCTGTAAGCCCAGGATCAAATAGAGAACTTTCTTCACTTTATTTGGGCTTACTGGCTTTATCATAAGCCCTGAAGTGATCTTTCTTGACTTCGCGAGGTGGCAGAATAATGTAACACTAGACCATGACTTGAGCTTTAACTGCCAAACAAATTTATTAACCGGTAAAAGAATTAATGAACAGTAGCAATGGCACAACATCGATTTTATTTTAGTTATTAAACTTAATTGTTCCTCAAGGGAGTAAAAAATAATAAATAGACACAACTGCTGCACTGAATTATATATTCTTACCTGATTTTTTTTCTTTTTTTTTCTAACTATCTGGCTGATTTATAACTACCTGACAGCCTCAGGCACACTCCCCAATTTCAACCCGGCAAACAAAATTAATTAACTGTTTAAAATTAAAACAAAAATAGCTGCCGATCAAACACACATTTCAACAAATCCCACAAGCTGCTTGTTACAAGTTGAGTTGAATGCTTTGCCCCTCCCTCAGCCACTTGGCTGAAATAAAAGGATTAAAATCTGTAATTTTTTTAATTCATTCACAGGATGTGGGCATTGCTGGCAAGGACAGCATTTATTGCCCATCCCTTCAGCTGTATCAAAATGAACTAGGAGAAGTTTTCTGAGATGATCTGGCTTTTAATTCCATGTGTACCATGGCAGAATGTTAAATTTTACACAAATAATATTTATTTTCTTTCACAGTTATAACCAGGATAATATAGTTTTGATTATTGGTTGCCATTAACATCACCATCAGATAAGCACATTTTAAGAGATCTGGTGGTATACTTATTGCCAGGGGGGAACATCTGTAGAAATATTTCCCCATCTAAATTCATTAACCAGGACTATCCTTGCGAGTTCTCTCGATCAGCCTCGAACTTCTGCAGTAGATCGGTGGAAACTCCATTTATATGATCCCTCCGGGGTTTCCACCAATCTTTTAAGAAGTAGCCAATCATGGTTGAAGTCAAAATACAGATTTGACTCTAAAATGATGCTCAAAGTTAATTTGGAGTCAATTGTTCTTAACACCCCATAGATTCCCTATGCATGAACTTCCTTTTCATTGCAGAAAGTGGAACTAATAATTTACATGTTAAGTAGAAATTACAACGTGGAAACAATTCATTCAGCCAACCAGTCCATGGTGTTTATCCTCCACATGAGCAGTTGTCCCAATCTCATGATCCCACACTACTTCCACCGCCCTTTATTCCTCTTTCCTTCCACCACTTATCAAACTTATTCTTAAATATTGACATAGCTCCCAATATTTACTGGGGCGGGTTTTGTGAGCAGTGGGGTAGGGTTTTGGTCGGGAAACCTAGAAGTCCAGGTTTCCCCACACGCTGTGCAGTTTTAACATCACAGCGTGCGTCCTTTTTTCTCAAGCAGGTTCCCCACCCGGAATCCAGCCTGATTGACAGGCTTGGCTCCCTGTCGGGTGGGGAAGGTTCCGGAGGAGGCCGCAGGTCAGGAGCAGGTAAGAGCCTGCAACTGGGTTAGTGGGAGCATTGGGGGGGTCCAGATCTTGGACGGGGGGTGGGGGGGGGTGTGGCGGCTGGGGGTGGTCACCGATCCCGAGGGCGGGGGGTCCAATTTCTGATCCTGGAGGGGGCCGATCTCGGGGGCAGGGGGGTCTGATCGCGGAGAGGGTGGTCTTTTGATCCGGCGAGCAGCGAAGAGGATAAACTTGGTGAACTGGGAGGAAGCACTCCTGCTACTCTTGACCCACAAGCAATGCTGGAAAGGCAATTACCTTTTCCACGAAGCAGTCCTCACCTCCCTTTAGCTGCCGGGTTCCCCGAAGACCAGGAAACCAGGCCGGCCAGGGTTAAACCTGGAAGGCAGGTTAAATATGAGGCACGCAGCTTCATTATAATATTTAAATGACCAACCCACCTCCTGGGAGCCGGTTGGTTGCCAGCCCTCTGTCCTGCCTTCATTGGGGCGCGGTTTGAGATTTTTTAAATTTTCACATCTAACCCGACCCAAACCCACCTGTTTTGGGGGGCTTCAAATTCCCTCCATAGTCTCTGCTCAAGCACAACCATTCCATAGCCTCACAATCCTCTGCGTGAAAGGTTTTACCTGTTCTCTGTACTAAATTTTATTTCTATGACCCTTCATTCTTGACCCCTCAATCACTGGAAACACTCTTTTTTCTATTCTATCCCATCCTTTCATGAATCTGAAGATCTACCATATCATCCCTTAATCTGCTCTGTTCTGTTGAAAACCACCCCAATTTTTCAAGTCTTTCTTCATATTTGTATTTCCTCATATCAGGCAGCATCCTCGTGAATCTGCACGCTACCTTCTCTATTGTCTCAACATCCTTCCTATAGTGTGGAGCGCAAAATTGCACATGAAGTACCAACTAAGATTTTATATAGATTCACCATTACATCACAATTTTGATTATTATCTTAATACTATGCACAGCTTCATATTCACGTTGTCAGTTTGTAATGTTTCTTTTAGCTCACAATACAGAGAGGTAGTGCCAGGGAACTAAAAAATTAGCTCCAGAGAATATATTAATTTGATTTTGAGCGAATATAAACAATCTTTCATTTATAGACAGTGCACACTTCAGCTGGAAATAAAGACTGCTCCACAGTTCTGTTTCATTCACCTCCCCTTCTACACAAAGTGGCCTTGCAATATCAATTCAATAGTAACTGCTGGAAAGAGCTTACTTCTGATATTTTATTTATTATGTGATCTCTATGCACTATCGGTTTAGTTGAAAGGGGTCTTGCCTTGCTTTCTAAAAATATTGGAGGTCAATTCTTCAGGCCATGAATGTTTAATTATTTAAGGGGACTTTGAGGTTTGGGGTCATAAATACTACAAAAAAATTCAGCTTGTGTTTTTGAGCAGTTTCTGTTAATTCCTCATTATTCTGTGCTTTCTGAGTTAGTAATGGCTATTGGTGGATACTGAAGTACCATTAACTCCACTGATTAAAACTACGGTATCCTACACTGTTGAATAAAAGTAGGCACCTCTCAAATGTACTCACCGAGCTGAATGTTTTTTTCTAATATAAAATGTATTTCTAATTTGGAAAACTGAACCCTCACACTGGTGGGTACAAAAAAGGGTAAAAATAATTTTACAGCACTAACACATCCTTTACCATAAATAACATTTCACTAAATTAAAAACTAAAATAAATGTGTTCAACCAGACGACTAAGTAAATAGTACGCTGCTTTTTGTTATTGTGGCAGTATAATGCATGTGAGTATGAAGAAAGAGGCTAGAAGATGTACTTTGGTTGCACTGTATCTGTGTCCTGGCCAATATTTATCCTGCAATCAACACCTAAAACAGATTATCTGGTTATTATCACATTGCTGTTTGTGGGAGTTTGCTGTGTGCAAATTGGCTATCTCTTATCCTACATTACAACAGTGACTATACTTCGAAAGTATTTCATTGGCAGTAAGGCACTTTGCGACATCCTGAGGTTGTGAAAGGCGCTATATAAATGCAAGTCTTTCTTTTCTTTCCTTTCCTTCTTTCCTTATTTCATTTTTTTCTCAATCCAAAATGGTGAAATACACCTGGATGGTTCAGTGTGAACCATCCAGAACAGAAAGATTGCTGGTTGGAGTCCCTGGTCTCGGTAGACATAAAAAATGGCCAGGGTTCTTGTTAGCCCATGAGATGCAAGTGCATCTTGTGTGGACATTGGGTGAAGACAGGATTAGGCTTGGCTATGATATGCTCACACAAATGTTTGAAGTATTTTGCACTGTTCTCTAGAAGTTTCTCAATCCTGCCCTCAAACTAACTTTGTTGCGGAGAAAATGTAATTGTGTCACCATGGTTACTAAGAGATTTGTGTATATATCAACTAACTACCTTTTGGTCCTCACTGGATTTCCTCAAAATCTAATTCACCTGTTCTATTCTTTAGATCAGTAACATTGGGCTGAATTCTGCCGGCGCTCAGAGGCTGTCAAAATAGCAAAGATTGACAGTGGATAGGAAACCCTCTGTCAACCCAACCCACCTCCAAGCAAGTCTCCCAGGTGTCGGGTCTATCAGCGGAGAACTGACCCGACACCAAGCGGCGGGGGAGACAATTTAGATCATTAAATGGCTTGTTAACAGCCAATTTAATGCTATTGTGAGCCTACCTTGTAATTTTACGTGCTCCTCCATGGGTTACCCGCTGCTCAGGGAACACGCCAGCTCACCCTGTCGTGAGTTGAGTCTGCTTTGATTTATCTGATAACCTGAAAGCTGCAGAAGTGGTGTAAAGGACGCCATGTTGTAGCTGTTCAGTTTCAGAGCTCAGAAACTGTTGGTTACTGCATTTGTAAGACATAGAGCTTTCTGTAGCTTGATAGTGTTTAGAGCCAACTGTACGTCCAGTGCCATCTCATTGGAACAACCTCTCTCACCATTGACAGATTGCTTCTGTCATCTCAACTGCAGCTGCCATCTATTCCAGCAACATCGGTGCCCTAGAAACTATCTCACCTTGCTCCTCTGAATCCCTCTACGATCAGCCCCAACACCAACATCAGCAGGCACACCAACATCACCAACCTTCTCCGCAGTCACCTGATGCTGCACAGGACACAGAGCATCAGCACCCGACCACATTGCTGCCCGGGAGGCCAGCGATGGCATCACCGTGGCCAGATTTACTTCACTTGACG
The DNA here is from genome assembly GCA_030390025.1 of Squalus acanthias. Classification (NCBI taxonomy): domain Eukaryota; kingdom Metazoa; phylum Chordata; class Chondrichthyes; order Squaliformes; family Squalidae; genus Squalus; species Squalus acanthias. Next base: position 58,852,476 of record CM059431.1, on the reverse strand, counting down.
CTGTACACCCTGGTTGCCACATGATGCGCCAGGTTGACACCATCCCACACCAGCATCATAAAGTATCCCTTTAATGTCCAAGCCATTCCATGCACACACATCACTATAGCGGTGGGGTGGAGTTATGTCGCAACATTCACTGGAACTCACAAAGACACTTCTCAAGTTGTGCACAGATCTGTCCAATAAGGTAAAGTGTTGAAACTATAGATTTCAATGTTTGACAACACATTAACAGAAACTTCACATGGACATTGGCTAAACCACTCAAGTGCCTACCCTTGTGTGTTGTTAGTTGGTATGCTTGCATTTGGATGAGGGTGAGTGTGAAGGGTGGCTAGTGAGATAGGGAAGTGATAATGTAGATAGAGAGGGATGGGTGGAGGTGCAAGGTAAGTTGGTGTGAGTAAGGATGTGCAGGAGAAGGGTAGGGAAGGCAGAGTGATGGGGATGTGATGAGTGGCACAGAGGGTGAGTTTGAGTGTGGCTTTGCAGTAACGCTTCGTGGTCTACTGAGATCATTGAAAGGTTGGCACCACTGCAGCCAGGGACTCCTGACGACATCCCTGCTTGTGTCCTCCTGTGCAATGTGCAATCAGACTGCGTTGATCTCCTGGGGAGGTCTCTTCCGCCCATGGGAAGGGAAGAGAACCTCCCTGCATGCTGTGACTCTCTCCATAAGCATATGGAGAGCGTCATGCATGAGCCTGGGTGCAGACGTGCACCTTTGTGCAGTGATTGTCAGTGTTTGCAGCACCTCAATGCTGCAGAACACTGACAGCACAACTGTCAAAATCAATGTGGCCGTGGTTCTTTTAAGGAAACCGGCTGATGATGCCTCATCAAATGACAGCATCAGACCCGCTTCCTATTAATTTGCCAGGAACTCCGCAGGGCAGGCTTAACAAGGCCAATCTACAGAAAATCATTTTCAGAAAGTGACTGCAGATGGGAGCAGGACCAGAACCCACCAACCAGCTCTCCTGTCGCCATCCCGCCTCCGCAAGGAAAATCCTGCCCATTGATTTGGTGCTCTAGGAGACAATGGACAGCATAAGATCAAAGACAGAGTTCAAGCTAGATTCTCCAGGATTAATTTTAAATCTGCCCACCTAGCAGAAACGGGGTGGCAGGCAGTTAAAATCACCACCGCGACTTGCCGACTGTGATCCTGCTGCCTTCTTAAGCCAGAGGTGCTCATGCAAATTGCAGCATTCCAACTGCTGCCCAGGTGAGATTAGCTAACTGAGCACAGTCCAGCAATCAAACCTTCATCTTTTGGACTGCATGGCACAGTGCCGCTTATTTACTGAGCCCCAGGGGAGACAGATGTTTTTATTTTACCCTCCAGTTAATTCCACAATTACAAAGTTATTGAGTTACTTAGAAAAAAATTCTACCAATAGCATTTATTTTGCCATTTTCTCTGCTATGAAAATTTCTGTGATGCATCTGTTTTGTTCCAGCACACAAACATTGACACAAGATGTATTGCATTGCAGAACTATGATTGAAAATTGTAGCCAATGGTTCAGTTAAAACTGGAAATAAAAAGGGATCAAATTAATTAATGAAATCAGGTGAAGGTTTGTGTCTTCATTAAAACAGAGAGAATATATATCCCTGCAGCAAAAAATTGTTTATTGGAACACGTAATGATCCTGTTTTAACAATGCACCAACTTTGTACTTGTTTTTGTCGGTAGACATTGATTGTAACAAACAATTGAGAAAAGTGTCAGCACAATATTTACGAGAAAACTATACACCTGTGTGCTTAGCAACCCTCTCACATGACAGTTAGTGCAATACACCTTAGTAACATATACAAAGAGCTGTTAAATAGCAGGCATAACCTTAAACATATTTTAGAAGTATTTGGATCTCAATGAAGCCACCATTATAGACTATGGCAAAGATTAAAGAATTGTTGGCTGAGAAATGTTTTACCCCCCTGATATTTACACAGCTTAATTTACTATCGAACCTTTTCACTGCTCTGAGGTCAGAAAAGTGACAGAAACTGAAAATAATGCAACATTCTTAAACATTAACAAAGTACTTAACTCTATTGGCAAGAATGATTGCCATTTCATCCAATGTGCGGGCCATAGCAGTCAACGTGGACTTTAAATCCTGGTCTCCTGGGTATGTTGTTTTCCTGTTCATAGTACATTTATTTTACAGCTTTTTTTTTTGTTTGGCACATGAGGTGCCTTGGACATTTTAAAATGACCTGAAGAAATGTGTTTTGTTCATGTCACCAGACACAGTGGCATTCCCATTGGTCATCTTGGCGCTGCTGCTGGAGGTGCAGACTGTGGTCTTTTCTGGCTGCTGGCAGGCTGTGCCGCTCAGCTCACCCCGGCAGGCCAAAGGTGTTTTTTTTCCGCTTGCTGGCTCATTGGAACACTCAAAAGCCATTGTTTAAAGTACGGCAGTGTGACGAGTGGCGCTCGTTTTCTCTGCATGCCCAGCGTCTGTGTCACAGTCACGTGTCGCACATGTGTCTGGGCTGTTGGTGGTTGCCTCGTGGAGCTCTCAGCTCTGGCTCCTGCAACTCCTGTTTGTTAAACTAGAATGGTTAATAAAACGTGGATACTCAACAAACACATGGCCTCGCCTACTTTATAAAGAGGTATCTGCACACGGTGGCAGCGGTGGTAGTGATTGTTCAAAACATCTTTCACTTTTGGTGAACATATCAATGGCCTGCACGACTTAAAAACAGTTACTCAACAATTAAAGTGTGTTCAAGATGGCGTCAGTGTATTCTCTACTACCATGTCCGGCTCTCGACATCCACGATGCAAATGTTTCAGAAAAGTTGAAGCGGTTCAAGCAAGCCTGGAAGAATTATGCCCTTGCGACGGAGCCCGACAAGAAGACGGAACTAGTGCAGGTGGTGACTCTTCTCACAGTGATAGGGGAAGAAACGCGTGAGGACAAAGGCAGCGGGTGCATGGAAACACCACCACCTCCAAGTTCCCCTCCAAGTCACACAGCATCCTGACTTGGAAGTATATCGCTGTTCCTTCATCATCGCTGGGTCAAAATCCTGGAACTCCCTCCCTAACAGCACTGTGGGAGTACCTTCTCCACACGGACTGCAGCGGTTCAAGAAGGCAGCTCACCGTCACCTTCTCAAGGGCAACTAGGGATGGGCAATAAATGCTGGCCTTGCCAGCGACGCCCTGATCCCATGAATGAATTTTTTTTTAAAATGTAGTTGGACTGGGCCAAAGCTGGAGACAGAGACAAGATGGCGCTGGTGCTGATGAAATATTTTCAGTACTGCCAATTGCGCAAGAACATTCCCTTTGAGAGATACAAGTTCAACAGGAGAATACAAGAAACTGGTGAAACCTATGACCAGTATTGTACAGCACTGCGAAAACTTGCTGAAGGCTGTGATTTCCACTCTATAACACCAGAAGAGATACTCCGAGACCCACTCGTGTTTGGGATTGCAGATACAAAGGTGCGAGAAAGACTGCTTCGAGAGGCTTACCTCACCCTGTTGAAGACGGACGAAATTTGTCATGCATCTGAAAGCATGGTGTTGCAACTCAAAGTCATCGGGGATTTAAGTGGACAGAATGCGAGTGCGGTGCAGAAAGCCAAGGAGACCCCAAGGCGTGACAGTGGCAAGCTTCGGGATAATGCCAGAGGCATCGCAAAGACTCGTGAGTGCTGGAAGTACGGAAAGAGACACGAGCTCCACAGAAGAGAGCTGTGCCCTGCCTTTGGGAAAACTTGCAGTCGGTGCAGCAAAACCAACCATTTTGCAGTAAAATGCTGTGGCAGTGAATCGCCTGCACTTAGACAAATTGCTGGAGCAATACACAATGAACCAAGGACAGAAGAAGTCTTTATCATCAATGAGGTCAGTGTTATTAGTTTGGATGACCCATAATGTGTTACACTTAAACTCAAGTCAGGCATCTACTTCAGATTCCAAATAGACACTGGAACACATTGTAATGTGATTCCACTCAAAAGGCTGCATGAGATTTTAAGCTCTCAAAGGTTGAACCACTTAAGGCCGAGATTGTAGTTTACGGCGGTTCAAGGACAAGTACTAATCCAGGTCCATCGTGATGATTTTAGGTGTAAACTGGACTGTAAGTTGATCGATAGCACGACAATATGCCCTCTGCTGGGTAGAAAGGCCTGCCTGGTCATGAACATCATTAAGTTTTCAAATAATGATGAACGCCCTCTACTGGTGTACCAGTATTCACGCTCAACAACTACTGACCAAGGAGTGCTTAATATAGAAATATCCTCAAGTCTTCAGTGATGGTATAAGACTAGTAGATGGAGAGTATCGAATTAGGCTCGATAAGGCAGTAGATCCGGTCCAACATGTCCCGTGTCAAGTACCAGTGGCTTTAAGGGATAAGCTGATTGAAAACCAGGATTCTCTGGTCAGGCAGGACATCAGTGCTCCTGTAACAATGTAGATCTCATGGATCAGTTAGATGATAGTCGTACCTAAGAAGAACGGCACACTGTGCTTAGATCCCAAAGACTTAAACAAAGCCATCAAGCGAGAACATTATCCTCTGCTGACTATTGAAGATGCTTACACAGTGCTAAAGTGTTCACAATACTCAATGTCTGCAATGGCTTTTGGCACGTGAGTCTCGAACAATCACCATCTAACCACATTCCACACACCTTTTGGACCATACCGTTGGAAGCGTATGTCATTTGGGTAGGCTCAGTGCTCGAAGTCTTCCAAAGCAAGATACATGAGCTGGTGGAAGGACTACAAGGAATATAGAGGTCATTGCAGATGATTTTGCAACAGTTGGATGTGGAGAGACGCTTGAAGCAGCAACTCGAGACCATGGCAAACATCTGGAAGCTTTTGTTTATCGAAACAATGAACGTGGTGATGTGTTAAACATGGACAAACTGAAACTTCGTAAGCAAGAAGTACCTTTTATTGGACACATTGCTACGGGAAGAGAACTTTGTGTTGATCCAACCAAAGTTAAAACAATTTTGGAGATGCTGTAACCGACTGATGTAGCAGGGATCCAACAACTGCTTGGATTTGCTCAATATCTGAGTAAGTTTCTCCCGCATCTGTCAGACATAGCAAAACCACTTAGAGATTTGACACAGAAGGACGCAGAATGGTTCTGGGGCGAATCTCAAGAATTAGTGTTGCAACGACTCAAAGTAGCGATCACCAGCTTGCCAGTCCTTGGTTTTACAGTCTCAGGGAAGAAATCACCCTACAATGCGACGCATCTTAATCTGGACTTAGAGCAGCAATAATGCAGAATGGACAATCTATGCATCAAAAGAATTAACATCAGCAGAGACCAGATACACACAGATCGAGAAAGAACTTCCAGGGATCATGTTCACCTGCAATAAATATGAAGCCTACATCTACGGCCGGGATGTGGTGAATAATGAAACGGGCCACTGTCCATTGGAACCAGTAGTGCTCAAGCTGCTAAACAACGCGTCTAAGAGACTCCAAAAATACAGTCTGAAAGTTTCTTATAAAAACAGGGAGAAGATGGTCCTAGCTGATGCACTTAGCATAGCATACCTGCTAGAAGGTCACGCCTGTGATTGGACACGTGAGCTGGAAGAAATCAAACATCACGAATCACTTCCGGTTGGAGACAAATGCTGGCAACAACTTAATCATGCTGCAGCAGATGACCCGGTTCAGAAGCAACTGCGCATAATCATTCAGCAAGGCTGGCCTGGGATCAAGTTGGAGGTACCTGAATGCCTCCACCCCTACCTTGACTTTCGAGATGAACTAACAGTCGAAGGTGAATTGATATTCAAGGGACTGAAACCTGGTGGTGCCAGCTGCATTATGTAAGGAACTAATGTCAGTAGGTCATTCAACGCCTGTCGGCATAGAAAGAAAGACTTGCATTTATATAGCGCCTTTCACGACCAGCGGACATCCCAACGCGCTTTACAGCCAATGAAGTACTTTGTAATGTAGGGAAGGTTGTATCTGCAGAACCCGCCACAGCTCTATTGCCTCAGGATGTCAACAGAGCTCAAACAATACATCTGTTTGGCTCATCGCAGTTCTCCAAGGAAGGAACCACTACTACAGCATGAGATTGTGGCTGGGCCTTGGTCAAAAGTTGGGACTGACCTTTGTGAGCTACATGGCCATATCCTGCTCGTCATGTGTGATTACTACAGTAACTTTATCAAAGTAGCTAGCCTCACCTCAGTTACTACACGCAGCATTCTGAGATAACTCAAGGAAATGTTTGCAAGATTTAGACTACCAGACATCCTCGTATTAGATAGCAGTCCACAATTTGCATCCACAGAATTTGCCAAGACATGGGGATTTAAACACGTGATGTCATCACCTCACTACCCGCAGTCCAATGACAAAGCCAAGAATGTCGTCAAGACCATCAAACAACTCTTCATGAGAAGCAAAGATCAATCAGAGTTCTTAGCTCTGTTAGATTGGTACAACACACCGAGCGAAGGTGTTGGCACAAGCTCTGCACAGAGACTTAATGAGTCGTAGGTGCAAGGCACTACTTCCTGCAGCTGGAACACTCCTGCAGCCTAGATATTTGACTGAGGACGACACTCGTGTGCTAGTCGGCATGAAGCAACATCAGTAGCATTACTGCCACATGCATGCTAAACTGCTTCAAGCAATACACCCTGGTGATACAATGTGAATGAAACTTGGAGTGCTGATACGTGCACAAGTGTGCTGGGTCCGAGAAGCTACAACGTGCAAGTCAGAGACTCATCATACCGCAGGAATCACCGTTAGTTGATTTATGCTGATGAGCCATCTGTAAACGACACTCCTGAGATTGAGGACGTTCCTGAAAAGCTGGACCCCAGCGGTCCTCTGAACTGTTCACCGTCTCCAAATCAAGCCACAGCACCTACAACACCAGAAACTCCGGTATTCAGACACCAATCGCTGATTGCAGATCTGGAAGACAGCGCAAGCTTCCAGCTCGATTGAAGGACTATGTTTTACCGGAGGGTCTGTTTGTGATTGTGTGTTTTGTTTTATGTATTTGAAATTGGAAACGGGTAGATAGTATATCTTCTTCTGTGAGGGAAAGGATGTGACGTCGGGCACTGGTTTTCTGTGCGTGTGTAGCGTCTGTGTCGCAGTCACGTGTCGCACAGGTGTCTGGGCTGTTGGTGGCAGCCTCGTGGAGCTCTCAGCTCTGGCTCCTGCAAATCTCTTTGTTACCTTAGTATCGTTAATAAAACGTGGATACTCAACAAACACATGGCCTTGCCTACTTTATAAAGAAGTATCTACACAGGCAGCTACTCCCCCAAAACCATTTTTATAATATAAGAGCACCAGAAGAAGTCAGAGGTTATCAGCAATACAATCTGGTATCTGGAATCATTTGGAATATTAATGTTAGATCTTACTTGCATTGTACAGAAGCAGTTTTGTTTGCACGTAATCCAGTAACCCAGATTCATCATTTACTTTGTGGACCAGAAGAATGGCATCTAGCGGTTTCAAGTGCCATCACTGAGCCATTTATGTTTACCGTTCCTAACACTGTGCTTGTGACAGTTTGTTGAATGGGGGGTGGGGGGAAGCCTGTAATTTACATTGATTGCAGCACTGTATAATAAATGCACGATAAATATAGATTAATCTTACATTTCTCTTGCCCTCTACTCTTTTAGATCTGTTAATTGCATTACTGGATTTGCTGAGTTTTACAATGTCCCCCCTTTGTAAAGGCTGCATGTCCTAATAATGTCTTTTCGTGTGAAGCAGAAATATGCAAACCATGAACTATCGAAATGCCTTTGTTAAACTGTGGCTATGGGCAGTCCAGATGCTTTGCATATTGATGTATCAGTGGATTGCAGCCATGGTGGTAGAAAATGCAAAATGCCACAAAATGGTGAGCTCTTGTTTGGGGGGAGGCGTGTGGACAAGAGAAGGAATTGGAGAGTGAATGAGCTGAAATGCTCTCATTCACTGACCAGCAGCCAGTTACAGAGTGACATTGAAAGGGACACAGGAAGTAGTGTGTGCAACAGGAAAGGAAATAACAAAAGAGCAAAGTAATCCGAGGTTTCACAATGGATTAACGCACCACAGGATGATAGGACACATATTATTTTCCCATATAATGATTTCTGACATGGTGATTTCTTGAGCTCTTGCCCTCAGAAGGTCAGTTAACCTAAAACACTCCTGTGCATCTTTTGGCTCTTAGTTTAAAAAGTGGTAAAGATTTGGGAGCAGGGTGCTCTCCTCCTTTCTTGATTTGAGGATGGTATGTGGCACTGGAAGTTACTTCCTAAAGTGGGGCAGGGGAACTAAATTAAATGAAGCATTTATAAAGATTGCTGTAAAACATTTAAAATTGTTGACACAGCAAAGCTTTTATCTCCATTTATATTTCTTAAATCAGAATCATATCTTTTAAAATGTTATCGAATCCCATTTCCTGTTTTGCGGTCTATATAGATATCTACTAAAAATCAACATATTAACCTGCAATCGGTACATGCTCAGCAATGTAACTGTCAGAGAGGTGGAGTGCCGTGAATGGAAATGTCACGCTGGTGCAGTAGGGGTAGCTGTCCAACTGTGATCTAGGGTCAATAGCGAGAGAGCTGTGTCTGGTATGAGACCTGTGCCATACCTAACTCTCATTTCACATTTACCGGCATTCTCATTCTTCACTTTGCACTATTTTTTTTTTAAAACTCTAACCCATGCAAGTATTTCTGCAATTATTTTGTGTTCATCATTTTTCTATGATTTAACTGTTTATTTTTTGCTGTAATTTATTTACTGCTGATACTGCTGCTAAATCCAAGTTCACAAAAGCCCCAGCTTGATTTGTGAAATGATGGAAAGTATGAAATGAGCCTCATTGAAAAGTAAATTACTGAAAAATGATTCTACAAATTGAAAATTCTTTAAATCAACTGGAAAAAATCTATAATTCTGACTGACATTCACCAGTTTAGAAATAAGAAGGAATTAGAGCTGCATTTACATCTACAAGCATAGTTTTGGTAAACAAATGTGGAATAAATAATATTCACCTTCACAACGACTCTAGCATAAACACATCTTTTGGTCTGCTTTGATAAATATATTCCTCTATTTATCTAATCAGGACAAACATCCAATTTAGCTATAATTTTCATTTATTCTAGTGAGTAAGTTCAATTAATTGTAAGGTTTTGAAATTCAACCAAATGAGGTGCTGTGGCTGGTGTGTTGTATGAAATACAGGGGAACATAAAAGCCACAAAACTGCATCTTGTACAATTGAATAATTGATATTTTGTTGTGGATTGACTATTATAAACTATCCTTGTACCCATTCTCATTGATTAATAACATGTGAGTCTCAGGTGGCTGGAGAAATGATAATGCTGCTGCTTCAATTTACAAAAAGGATTCCCTTTATTTCCTTTTACTTACTTATTTATCTTGAATGAAAAACGTCATTTACTACATTGAATGGCATTTTCCAACCTTGCACTCAGTCTTAGCCAAGTAATGTGTTAATGTGTAAGGCAAGATGTCCATATAATTAATATTTACTGTACTGGAGAAGCAAAAGTTACATAATCTTGTTGTTATTAGAATGGATGTTTGTGAAAGCATTTGCCATCAGCTAGAAAGCAGTTTGTCTGCACTATAAGAGTACAAGGTATTCCGAGCCCATGATGTGTTATGGTTAGAGGATACAAGGCAGTGAATTTAAGGAAGTTTTTTTACAGATCATGTTTTAGAACGTCCTGCTGGAGTGAAGGATCTATGGCAGTTAGTATGTACAGGAGTGTGTGCTCTAGTTTGTCACGCATTAAAACCTCTACAAAAGACTCAAATTCATATCTTGAATTTTACAAAAATCAATTTGCAAATACTTTCTAAACACAAATGACCTACAAAAAATGTTTTTAGGAGAGTATTGGAAGGGCACAGATATAGGCTAGATGGAAACTTTAATGTCTCCTCTGGTGTACAAGAGCCAAATACTACAAACTGGGCAACAAGCCAAGGAAGCTCCTCATAGGTATTACAACATCAATTAAGGCCGCCTCACCTCTGACCTTGCTGAGATCAATAGAGAATTAAACCCCAGGGCCCAGCAGTTACCTTGATGAATTTTACAAGGCCCTACTCGTGGAGCTTACTTCTCTTATGCAGAAGTTCCTCGCCCTCTCTTATACCCTTTCTCCCCACCCCTCTCTTCACTCTCACCCTCTCTCTCCTTCTCACTCCCATCCCTCTCGCCCTTGTAATATCACCTGCCTTCACCTCGTTTTTACTCTTACTGCTGATGAAATCTTTACCCATGCTTTTGTCATCTCCAGACTACTGTTGGCCGCCCATCCTCCAGCACCATAAACTGAGCAGCCTGTTTACTCATCACCCTGTCCTTTCTGACCTACATGGCTTCCTCTCTCCCAGCACATTGAATATATATAATCCTTGTCCTCATCTTCAAATCCATTCATGGTCTTGTCTCACCCTAAGTAACCGTTTCCCACCCCATTTGCTTCTGAGAGTCTTGCCTTTTTGTAATGCTACTCTCCCTTTGCTCCACTAGTAGAGTCTTTAACCACCTCAGCCCTACTCTCCAGAATTCCCTCCATTAACCCGTCTGCCTCCCAACTTTTGTTTCCATCTTTAGAAACCTTAAAATCATACTTTTTGACATAGCTTTCAGTCACCTTTGCAAATTCGCACATTATAGTTGATTGTCCATTCCTTTGTTCCTTTCATTTTTTTTGCTCCCTCTTCTAAAGCTTCTTGGGACATTTTCAATGCTAAAAATCCTACATATATTCATGTTCTTTTTAGGATTAGTGGATTGCTAAAACACAGCTTCTCACCTCAGCTGTGATGTTGGGGTACATTTCCTGAACATTTGCTGAAAAATCAGACTCTATATAAAAAAAAAGTGTATTTACTTTTTTCCCCATGTACAGATTGGAGCTCTATTATTTTACCCGACATTCTTTGTCTCTTTTTTATAAATTTTAAAACATAATGGGGAGAAATTGGGCTCTGTCGCGCCCATTTTTTAGGCGCCAATCGGCCTCCTAGTGCTCGAATATGGCGTCCAAGATGCGCGCACACACACTTACGACAGGAAGTGCGCCGGGCACCATCTTGGTAAAGGGATTTGCCGGCAGCATGCAGAGCAGGCAGATTATGACGTCAATCAATGTGCTACGCTGAATTGGCGCCAAAGCTGCCATTTTTGAACACCACGCTCCAGCCTACTCTTAACCTTGTTCAGCTGAAAATGATGATTAATGGCATGAAGGATCCCTCACCAGCGCTATTTAAAGGGATCATGAAATACGTAGAGGTTAGTTGCTGGATCATTTCTTCTGTCTGCTGGTGCAATTCTACAAATTTTTAGAGCTTTCTTATACTTGTCTAAAGTTTTGATAGTGTACAGGGAGTGGTCTGGCTGGTGCTGAAGTACTTTTTTGGTGGTTTAAAGGCTTGTGCTGAAACAAGTTGCTTGAAGACATGGGTGGCCTGGTAGGCCTGCCTCTTCAAATCGAGCATGACTGGGAGAATCGAGAGAGGCCACGCAGAGCAGGACAAGTTGCTAGAATAGGGAGGAGGAGGAGAGGGAGAAGGGCTCTCAGCAGAAGACCATATCCGCCGAAGATCTTTAGGGATCAATTCTCTGAACTCAACTTCAGCGATGACCAATGCTTGAGATGTCTTCCCTTCACTAAAGAGCTTGTGTCTGAAATCTGCCAACTACTGCAGCCAGAATTGCAACCTCAAAGCAGAGCGAGAACCACATTGCCTGTGGCTGTCAAGGTGACCGTGGCTCTAAATTTTTGTGCGTCTGGCTCCTTCCAGGATTCTGCTGGAGATATTAGCAACATATCAGAGTTTGCAGTACATTGCTGCATAAGGGAGGTCACTGAGGCTCTCTATACAAAGAGAGACAGCTTCGTCTCATACCCTCTTGCCAGAGACAAACAGGCGCAGCGAGTACAAGGGTTTGCTTGGATTGCAGGCTTCCCCATAGCGCAAGGTGCCATTGACTGCATGCACATTGCCTTTGCGTGCGTCTCATGTGAACTCCGCCATTATCCTGAACCGAAAGGGAGTCCACTCCCTCAATGTGCAGCTGGTGTGTGACCACAGGCAGTGCATCATGCCGGTGAATGCCTGTTATCCTAGCATAAGTCATGATTCCTTCAAACTGCGGCAATCCTCTGTGCCAGCTGCATTTGACCCACTACAGCAATTCAAAGGCTGGGTACTGAGTGACGAGGGTTATCCACTCATGACATAGCTCATGACTCCGGTCCGGAACCCACACACACACATGCACAGCAGGCATATTATAAGAGCCACGCTGCCACAAGGAACATTATAGAGCACACCATCGGCATCCTCAAGCAATGCTTTCACTGCCTGGACCACTCTGGAGGAGCCCGGCAGTACTCAGCTGAGCAGGTATCAAGATTTGTGGTATCATGCTGCAGAACCTCGCCACCACCTATTTGGCGAGAAGCTGAGGAGCACGAGGAAGAGGAGGAGGAGGAGGAGGAGAAGGAAGGGGAAGTGGAGGAGGAGTAAGTGCAACAGGAAGCATAGGAACAGCAAGAGGAAGGGAGAATACAACGTAGAGAGCCCTTTCTGCCCGGACTCTACATGATCAAATAATTCATGAGCGATCCAAGTAACCTCAACCACACTTCCCCATTCACCAACAATCCCACACTCCTTACCTTTCCTCTATCTCTGACCATCACATTGTCCTCTTTCTGACAACACAAAAATAAAAATAAAATTCACATTCCAATCCAAATTTATAAATTAAATCATGACATAATGCATACAAAAATAAACTAATCACCCTTGTGCATTCCCTTAATGCCTCTTCCATTAGCCTTTGCCTCTCCTAGTGCTCCTACGAAGTGCTTCCCCTCTAAAATATGCCCAGTGTCAGTATCTGAGCTACGAGTCTAAGATCGAGTGACGGTGTCTCTTCATCTTCTTCCTCTTCCTCCCATGACTGGGTAGGTTCCAGTTCTTGGGTATCTGAAATGAAAAAGGGACAAGGGTTGGGTTGTAGTGAGAGGAAAAGAGAAAGTAAGAAGTGCAGGCTTACACCCTCTGCAGCTTCTCACTCAGAAGATGTGGAGGGATGAGGGAGAAGTGGGATGAGAGAAGGAGGATTAGGTATGCGGATACCCTCATCTTCAATCTTTTCAGTGCCGCCAGTGGCCATAGTCTCAGTGATGTCCCTGCCCATGATGGCAGGAGTTAAAACATGCAGGCGCACTTGTCCTCATCTCGCTCTTTCCTGCTGTCTCCTGTTATGCTCCACCTTCTCCTGCAAGAAAGAGGGAATTGTGTCAGTGAGTGTTGTGCAATATGTTTGGGTGATCTGGCTGTCATGGTTGAATAGCTGCCAGTGTGTGCGAGCTCTGAGTTGTGGGTGTGAGGCTTGCAACAGTGCTAAGTGTGTGAAGGTGAGGTAAACCATATGAATATTGGGATTGAGTCGTGATTGATAGAGATTGTTGGCAGGTGAGTGATAGGAGTGTGGTGAATTGATCAGTGGATGAGGCTAGTGGTGCAGTTGGTAGGATATGCCATTTGTGGATGAAGTCACTCACCTCGACAATGCATTTGAGATCATTAAACTTCTTCCTACACTGCATCCATGTTCGAGGAGCTATACTCCTAGCATTGACCTCCACTGCTATTTCTTCCCACAGCCTCCTGAACATGTGTCTGGAGGGCATCCTGCCCCCCTGAGAATGCAGGACATCCCTCCTCCATTCCACCTCTTCCACCATGACCTCCAGTGCATTATCAGAAAACCTTGGTGCACACGCTCTGCTATGTTCAGCCATTCTTCAACCTTTGACCGCACATATTCAGTTCACAAAGGACTCCCACCACTTATTCTAGCCACAATGCACCTCCCCTTTAAGAGTACAGGCTGCCTTTAAGTAGCACTAGGGACTCGTGATATCAGGCCCCTGCTGATGTGTGCAGCCAATGAGCATTGCAGGTAGTGTTGGTTGCATGCAGCAATCATTTCAAACAGCAGACAGCTCAAATTTGCATCGTAATGAACAGGCGTGGGTTAATCGCGTATCATGATCCCCACGCCCATTTTCAGGGGTTAGCCAATTTCTCCCCCAAGAACTTTCTTGTAAAAAGTGTTGATGTATTCATCGCCAACAGTAGTATCATAGTCCACAGTGTGACCATCAACAACTGTATACATAACTGCTGTGTACTGCTATTTTGCTCTTTCATTGTATTGTCAGCATTTATTCCAAATTCAGATACTACTTCATAAGAACATAATGAAATATAGAGCCAGAAAAGTTCATTCAGCTAATCAAGCACTCACCTTCCAAAGTCATGTGTGATTATTGTATTGTGGGCTTCCCTTCCACACCATCTGTTCATCCTTCACTTTAAGACACACTAGTTTCCTTCCCTGAACTTCCCCCCAAAAATAAGGACAATTTCAATTAAATATCTCCATAATCCCCAATTTTGCTTCTTAATCAATATCAATCCTGCTACTTTTTAAAGGTACCAATTGACCTTGAATCGACTCCTTCTTTGGGAGTTTGTTCCACATGTTCGCTATCCTGTGAGGGGAAAAGGTTTTTTCCTAATCTCTAACCTTGAGGCTAGTGAATTTTGTATTGTGTCCCCTGGCCCAATGCTTGTTGTCCAAGATAAATAGGGGTAGAGCTTCCACTTTTTAAACGTAAGTGAGTTACACCCAAAACCACTTGTGTTCTTGTTTTCCACGATCTGTTATGCGGGTTTAAGATTCAATTTGCCCAGATCAGGCCCTGCCCACAAAACTGGCCATCTCCCCCCCCCCGGGTGAAATTGCGGCACTCTGCCCTTGCTCTGTTTAGGGAAGGTTCTTCAAATTGCACTCATTTTCTTAGGTGCACTGGCACTAGTCGTCATGTTTTAAAAGTTTCTTCATATCAAAAAATATTTAATTTATTAAGAAACTGAAACTATTAAATGGTTCAGTGTAGTGTTTTTTAAAAGTAATTTTCAATGATTTTAAATCAAGGGTTGCAGACTGGACACTTATTAAAAATGACTATTTTTGGTGATAAGCCCATTTTCAGCTGTATTAATAAAACAGCACCTGGTTACCACTCTTAAATAGATCGAGGAATAATTTTTGATGGAAAGAAAAAGAATAGAAACAATTACGTTCTACTACGCTGCCCGATTGCACTGGTTCATGGAAGATTTTACGTTTGTGATTATGCGAATGAATTTTATCAGAAACTTGGGGCTGGATTTTCAATGACCCGTGGAGTCAGGTTTGGAGGCGGGGGGGGTGTTAAAGTTGCAGATTCAGGGGTCCCGACCCCATCCCGACTCCAACCCGCCTCCATGCCAGTTTCTCTGGCGGCGGGTACCCGACCTGTTCTGAGACCCAACTCCCTGAGGCGGGAAGGGATGAGTGACAATTTACTGCCTGTTAACAGGTAGTTAACAGGCAGTTTTTTGCATAATCCCTATTTTAAAAAGAAAAGTGTGGGCTTCCCGACAGGTGGCAACCACGCCAAGTTATCGGGGCGGGCCGTGGGTCTGGAGGGGTCGATATGTCCAGTGGGCAGGTGAGTGATGGGTGCATGTGTGCAGAGGTAAGTGTGTAAGGTAAGTGCTAAGTGTTGGAAAAAGTTTTACTTACCTTAACGTCCTCCTGCAGGTGTCAGCCCTTCAGTTCTCGGGAGTTAGAAATCTCACCGGCACAGAAAGCAGGAAAGCCGTGGTCCTGTCAAAACCTGCAGCCTTCTGTTTTCTGTGGTGGAATGATTTCTAACTCAGCCTGAGAGGAAGGATTGAAGTTAGAAATCATATTGTGAGTGTTTGACAGCTTCACAGAGCTGTCAAACGCTGATATTTCATCTGTCAAAAGCTCTTGACAGATGAAATGTCAATCTGTGACGTCACCTGTTGCCGGGTGGCCCTTAATTGGCCTGCTGAGCCCACTGGGCGGGCTCAACAAGGTCAATCAAGGGAAAATACAGTGGGTTGGCCACATCTCGATGGAGGCGGGTTCACAAGCCAGAATGTGTGATTCCTGACCCCAACCCGACCCCAGATTCAAAATCCAGCCCTTGGACTGTAACCTAACCAGCGCAATTTCAAATGCATTTTGGAAACTATTTCCCGATTGAGCCTAAAACAAGAACTCTACACCATAGTTTATTAACTTCCACCTTATCCATATCTTCCATTATTTTGAAGACTGTATCATGTCTCCCCTCAGGTTTCTTTTCTTCAGAGAGAATAAGTTTAGTCACTTGAGCCTTTCTTTATAACTTAGTCCCCAAGGCCTGGAATGATTCTAGTCACTTTCTCTGAACCATTGTAAAGATTTTTCCATTTAAAATATCAAAAGCATTGGGTCGATGACCTTGTACACTTTATTTTCCAATAAGAAATAATGGTAAAAACGGACTTGAACTCTTCACCTCATGGTAAAGTAATTACTGGTGTGACAAACATGCTTTCTCATTTAACATTAGTTTGTTTTAAAGAACTAACTTGTGCAATGCCCCTGAGACCATGAATCAGCGTAAGATGAGTAAGTGTGAGTCAGTTTAACTGTTATTGAGACTGATAACAGGTGTAAATCTTTTGTGTTAATCGTTGGGGGAAATTGCCTTTCTATTGAATTTCTGACCTTTTAGATGGGAATATGTCAAAAATATGAAAAAAGCAATGTCATTGATTATGATTTGTTTCCATTAGAGCCTTGTGATGCAGTGAGTGCAGGAGACAGATGAGTTTCCTCTTCACTGAGAGGAATAGTGTTTCTATTGCTAGTTTTACATAGATTGCTGATGTATATCTATAAGGGAAAGAGAAGAGCAAATTTAAAGCAAAAATTTAAATAATAAAATAAAACATCAATGACAAAATGAAAATTAGATGGAGAAATGACTGGAAAAATGCAGTGTAACTGGTCGATTTTTCTGTTACATTTGGTGTAAAGGATCATCTAGGTGCAGCACATAGATGAAAATCAGGAATGGGGATTGCTGACCTGTACTGGGTGCATGCCCAGTTTTTCTCTATGCACTGTGTCCAGGTGACCTTTTGCACCAAATGCAATAACACAAAAATCTGTCCATAGCATTGAATACAAGCCCGTCAAACAGTAATGTTTGGTGTAAAGAAATTACTTAAAATGTTTCTCTTTAATCTGTTCCCACCAACAGCTCTCATAACAGACTTGGAGTAAGAAATGCTTCACTTTCTCATTCATTTTCTCTGATTATTTTCTAGTTTTATCATTAACATGTACAGATTATTCCTGCTGAATTAATATATTATAGATACTTCTTGGTGCATGGCCACAACTAAAGTTTAAATTGTGGACATAATTATATTTTGGGATAAGCTTTCAGGTCTTTGGCTTCAGATAGCTGAAGTCAAATACTTCCAATGATCCATAATTTGGTTTTGAAGATCACTGAACCAATTCAAGAGCCTCAAAGGTAGGTCTTGAATTCAACCCTTCGAATTGCACTACAGAAAAAGTTGCCTTTCAGATCCTCATATTTAATTGTATGCACCATAAACTTACTTAAAATCTGATATTAATATTGAAATATTTATTAAATATCATCTCACTCTACTTAAGCCAAGTTATAAGATAACATAATGGCTCGGATTTTGCAGTGAGTGGCGAAGGAACGCCGTTCACTTTGCGTACAGTTGCCTGATCACTTTTAGCGGGCTTGTCAGCAGAGACTTCCAGTCATCCACCATCTGTTTGAATGTGGTGCCCTCTACAGGGGATCTGTAAGCATGAAAGCAGCAAGGAAGCTGTTCAACCAAACAGATTGAAGAATCCTCACTGAGACACGCAGACTGCAAAGTAGGAAGTAAAAAACAGGAAATATAAATTACATTTAAATCATTGTACAGGAAACAAAATAAAGATCGGGACATACACATGGGATTAAGGGAAAGACATAAAACAGAAAAACAGAAAAACTATTAAAAATGTATTTTCATTTTATTTTTTTTAAATCTGCAATATTAATTTTCTTAGGGAATTAGACTCCACACCTGTAAAATTAATTTTTCAGGGCTGGGGAGGATGTTCAGCAATAATTATCATTTACTATTAAAAACTCAGTTACTCCAGATTGTACAAGGCCTAACTTTTTAATCTGTCTTTAGAGCGAGAATAATGGGTAATTAGCCTAAGTTCACGCCATTGCAGTGATCTCTGTGCAGATTCATTGGCGAAGATTGGAACAGCGTACCTATGGATCAGCAGGGTATCACGACAGCAACTTCCAGATTTCTGCATCTAACTATGCATGTGCGGACTCCAGAAGTTGCTGTCAGTTTTACCTGTCAGTAACTGACACCCTCACCGTTATTAGTATAGCGAAATCTGGCCATTATTTAATTTGCTTTGTTGATGTCCTGTCAAAAAAAACCTATTCGTACTGAGAATTTGCAGGGAGCTCACTACATTTTTTGACAATAAGGCTGCACAATGGCATAACACTAATTTATGCCAGAACTAGGCCAACAAGAAGTCTTGCAGCACTCCCAGCTGTACACAGCTTGCATTTTGTGCCCAATTTCATCCCCTCACCATCCCTCCACCCCTCAATGAATGTGGACAGCAAGTTTGGATCTGAGGAAAATCAGGTAACAATTACATTTGTCAAGAATTACATATATTTTGAACAAATGTTCACTGTCTTTCAGGTAGGTTCTTCATTGTTGATAAATATTCAGACAACAGAATAAACCATTATATGATGTTTAGGAAGATAAACCTCTGCCTAGTGAAAGCATTCTCCATCTAATACAGACAGCATGGGCTGGATTTTGAATGACCTATGGAGTCGGGTTTGGAGGCGTGTGGGCGGTTAAATTTGCGGGGTCGGGGTTTCCGACCCCATCCCGACTCCATCCCGCCTCCACGCAATTTTGACAGAATCAGTCGCGGGGTTCCCGACTCCGTCCCGCCTTCAAGAGGCGGGAGAGGCCATTAAAGCCCTTAACAAGCTCTAAATTGGCTCTGTAATGCCATTTTGAAACGCTGTAGCTAGTTTAACCCTCTTCTGACGTGAAGCACACCTGGTGTGAAACACTCCAGTGAAACCTGGCGGGAGCACAAGTGGATAGCTGACTATCGGCTGCAGGTCCACTATTACAACGGAGATGTGATGAAGGTAGTAGTAGTATTAGGTCTGAACGTCGCCTCTGATGCTGCTGCATTGAATGTCTTCAGAGACTGCCTGGGAGGACTTGCTTGGCAAAAAAATTCTCATTCTCTCTCTCTCTCTCTTTCTCTCTTTCTCTCTTTCTCTCTCTTTCTCTTTCTCTTTATCTTTATCTCTTCTCTCTCTCTCTCTCTCTCCCCCCCCCCCCCATATTTTGCATCCAGGTCCACTCACATCGCAAGCCAGGCAGGTCCTCTCTCACCAACAGTCTCTGAGACTAGGCAGTCAGCAATGATGACATCATCAGAGGCGACTTTCAGACTGAAAACACTAATTAGTTCATGGGTTCCCACATGCTCCAACTCAATTGCCCAATTAAGTGAAAATTGCATCAGGCATCCACATTAATCTGGAGTCGGGGGGGAAACACAAAATGCGGATTACACGACCCCAACCCGACCCCAAGACAAAATCCAGCCCCATGAGTGGGTGCAAACTCTGCACAGAAGTGATTAACCCATTTAAACCACATACGTTATAGTATACATTGCCCACAAAACCAAAACTGGAGATACGTGTACACCAGGCCTGAATGTGCACATTTGGGCCCCAGATGCTACGGACTATTTTTACATTTTTAAATGTATTGCAGGAAAATGTAGATTTAATTAAAGCTGGCTTTATTTCTTTGCCATAGAAAGAAACCAGAATGAAAATCTGCTAAAACAGAGAGGCAAATTATCCCCAATAGTATTTGGTTTATATCACAAGAGCGTATTTGAACTTATCCGTTTCTTCCCCAGATGAATTCCATTCTGTGGTATGAGCATTAGAGCGAATGATTTCCACTGAGGCAGAGAGGAGGCTGTTTGTTGTCAGAATGGTTATGCAAATGAGAGCCTGTGTGGTTTTTTTTTAAACTCACATGAATGGGAATAAAATATATTGCTTAAAACCTCTACCCACACTTGAAAGCACAAATGGGTCTTTCGCATTCTTGTTGGAAGTTTGACACTTTATATTAATATTATTTTTCAAAGTGTAACAAATGGAAGCAATGAAGTAAACAGGAAAAAAGTAGTGAGAGGATGATTATCTTAAGGAATCTTTCAATAGGACGTGGAGGTGGGGTGGGGGCGGTGTGCTTTTTGCAATTCGTGCTATTAGATCTATGTCATTTTCCTGACTAAACAGTCAGTGGTATAACATCTAACCAGAAAGATTTTATGCCAGCAGCGAAATGTTCACTAAGAGATCTGCAAAAGATGCAAACAGCTGAGAGGTTTTGCATTAGAGCACCACAGAGCTGATTAAAAATTGCACTCAACTTTCAAAGAAACCTGCAGAATCCTGATAGGCTCATTGTGTTAGCTTGATAGCTTAGTGGTTCTATATTATGATCAGCAGACTAGGCCACAGATTGAGCACTGTCATATTTTAAAATGTAGCTGAGAAAACTGAATGAAGAGTGTAGAAAAGTATGCCCGGAGCAGCACCAGCCATACCTGAAAATGAGGTGCCAATTTGGTGATGCTGCTACCCAGGACTATCTGTACTCTAAACAGCGGAAGCAGCATGCTATAGACAGAGCCAAGCGATTCCACAATCAATGGATCAAAGCAAAGCTTTGGATCCAGTTGTGAATGGTGATGGACAATTAAGCAACTAACGGGAGATGGAGGCTCCATGAACATCCCCATCCTCAATAATGGTGGAGCCCAGCAAATGAGTGTAAAAGATAAGGCTGAAGTGTTTGCAACCATCTTTATCCAGAAGTGCTGAGTGGATGATCCTTCTTGGCCTCCTCCTGAGTATACCACCGCACTACTGACTTGTGCTTTGTAGGTGGTGCAGAGGCTTTGGCAAGTCAGAAGGTAAGTCACTTGCTGCAGAATATCAAGTCTCTGGCTAGCTCTTGTAACCACAGAATTTATGTGGCTGGTTCATTTGAGATTCTGGTCAATGGTAACCCCCAAGATATTAATGGTGGGGGACTTGGCGATGGTAATGCTATTGAATGTCAAAGGGAGGTGTTTAGGCTCACTCTTGTGAAGATGTTCACTGCATGACACTTGTGTAGTGCAAATATTACTTGCCACTTATCAGTCCAAGCCTGGATGCTGGGCATTATCTGTGGAATTGCAAATGGAGCTGAACGCTGTACGATCATCAGTGAACAGCCCCACTTTTGACCTTATGATGGAGGGATGTTCATTGATGAAGCAGCTGAGGATAGATGGGTTCAGGACGCTGCCCTGAGGAACTCCTACAGGGGCTGCGATGATTAGTCTCCAACTTTCCTTTGAGCCAGATATGGTTCCAGCCACTGGAAAGTTTTCCCCCTGATCCCCATTGACTTCAGTTTTACTAGGCCTTCTTGGTGCCACACTCGGTCACTCTCACCACACCTCTGGAATTCAGATCTTGTTACCATGTTTGGACCAAGGCTGTAATAACGCCTGGAGCTGAGTTGTTCTGACAGAACCCAAACCGAGCATCGATGAGCAGGTTATTGGTGAGTAAGTGCTGCTTGATAGCATTATTGATGAGCCCTTTCATTGTTTTGCTAATGATTGAGAGTAGGCTGATGGGTCAGTAATTGGCCAATTGCATTTGTCCTGCTTTGGGTGAACTGGACATACCTGGGCAATTTTCCACACTATCAGGTAGATGTCAGTGTTGTAGCGATACTGTAACAGCTTGGATAGAGGCGCGGCTAGGTCTGGAGCACACGTTTTCAGCGTTACAGACAGGATATTGATGAGGCCAGTAACCTTTGCTGTGTCCAGTGCACTCAGCCGTTTCTTGATGTCACATGGAGTGAATCGAATTGGTTCAAAACTGGCATCATCCACTTGGCAGTTCTGGCTAAAGATTATTGCAAACATTTCAGCCTTGTCTTTTTACTCACATGCTGGGCTCTCCCATCATTAAGGATGGGGATGTTCATGAAACCTCTTCCTCCCATTAGTTGTTTACTTGTCCACCACCATTCATGACTGGATGTGACAGGACTGCTGAGCTTTGACCTGATTCATTAGTTGTGGGATCGCTTAGCTTCATGTACAACATGTTGCTTGCGCTGTTTAGCATGCATGTAATCCTGTGTTGTAACTTCACCAGATTGGCACCTCACTTTCAGGTACACCTGGCAGTGCTCCTGGCATGCTCTTCTGCTCTCCTCATTGAATCATGGTTGCTCAGCTGGCTTGCTGGTGATGGAGTAGTGAGGGATATGCCAGGCCGTGAGGTTACAGTGAAGGGATAATTACAAGTCCTAGCCCTTTTTGGGCTACCCCAGATCAGGCGTATTCCCCAGATGTTCACCTTCAACTAAAGTTAGCGGTAGCCGAATCCTAGAGATGCTTAATTGGGTCTAAAGGTTCAGACTATCTCTCCCTAAAGGAAAGGAACGGCCTGAAGATGTTACCGTCCTCGAGATAGCACTTTTAACAAGTTTAACTAGACTGTAACCTTCCGGATATTATGAGGGTCTGGAAAACCCCCAGAATTCTGCAACTCCTCACTGAAGAGTGTACAGAATTGAGTTTGCAAGATTGATACAGAAATACTCTTTGAGACAATTTTAAAAATATATAGATTTATTAAAGAACCGACATTTAGTTAACAGCTGGTATGGCAATCGCAACTTTAACCGTTCAAAATACAAATAGCTTACATTTCTTATCAGAGATCCTTATTCTCAAATCTTAACTTGGTTACATTTCCACACTTCTACTTATTTTTTAATCCAGAATATCCACCAAAATCAAATACCTTGATTACCCGAGACTCAGAGTTAAAAACTTACAGACCGTGCCTGTGAAGTTGAGAAACGCTTGCCCTTCCAGCGACTTCTGTTTTCTCATTTGAAAAGCTCTTATTCTTATACCTTTTTTAGTGGTATATTCTTTGAAGTTTTCTTTTGATGTAAGCTAATTGTCTCTAGTGATACTCTATTGAATTATTTTCTATTCTTACTGTCATTTCAGCTGCCAACTTTTAGAATTCTGTCTCTACCTTTAGGTGTTTCATAAACTATCATAAAATGGTTATTACAGATTTATCTTTTGATGCTATTCTTAGGAAGTCTTTCTATTGAATTCTTAATATCACTTAACTGCTTGTAAGCCAGACGTTGTGACTCCGTGGTGTTCCAAGTTCAATACAAACACAATGTAATTGCTTGGTATCATCTATTGATATTATATTTTCAAAGCCTCTCTGTAGGTATCTTTTACAACTTGTAAATCAAAACCACTTCTCTTAGGGTGTTTACTTGTTTTCTTGCTATCTCAATTGGTTGCATATTTAATCGTGTTTCCTGTCTTATTTGATGTTACTTTATGAAGGCATATGGTTGTTTAATGTTCTAAGTTTCTGTTTCCCTGAGTGTTAGCTTATAACACTTACTTGGGTCATTCCATTGTGTTTCTCCCAAACTCCAGACCTTCTGGATGCGCCAATGGTTTGCTTCAATAGGGGCATTGTTTTTGTGTTTACAACCATCTCCCATTTCAAAGCTTGTGGTGTTTTACAGCTTTTGTTAACACTTCACCTTATCTCAGAAGCCTGTATTGTGTTTGCAGCCTGTGTCACCGAGGCTTTCCAGACTTTTAAACTCAGTATGTCTTGTATTAATAATATCAAAATCTGTTCATAGGATGATGTATTTCTTGGAATATGGCTTATTCCATTACAACAGATTGTGATCATATACAATTTTACTTCTGCTGATGGTCTACAGCACCTCATGGATGCTGTGGGTCTGCTAGACCTGCTCTTAATCTATCCTACTTAGCATGGTGGTAGTGCCACACAACATTGATGAACGGTGTCCTCCGTGTGAAAATGGGACTGTGCAGTAGTCAATCCTACCAATACTGTCATGGACAAATGCAATAGATGACTATTGGGTAAGTTGGCCCTGCCTGGACAAGAAGCAGCAAGCTTACCAATGCTTCTTGTCAGTAGGCTGTGAGGATATATTGGGCTTAATTCCAACAATAGTCTTGTGTGTGCTTGCAAGTCCCAAAGCCTTGTCTCTTGACCATTGTATGAACTGCATGTAATCTTTCTAGATTTAGCTAAGTTCCAAAGTGGGCACTCTATATCAGGCAAAAAGAAACTTTACCTGTGGATTTCTCAGTGGCTTCCTTTGGATACTCTCGAACATGTTGATGGGTTTCTGTGCACTTCAGACAGCTGGCTGACTAAACGGGAAGGTTCCTTATACATTGCTGCAGCAAAGTCCTCAACCCATAAAAGTAGCCCTCCTGTAGCAGAGTTGCATTTGTTTCCCACATCGCCATTCCTGATGAAGGCTTCTATTTCTGCATTAATTAGTGCTGAATTATGGGCATTTTTGTAAGATAAACTTATTCAGTGGAAACTGGATGGAGATTGACTCATTTTGCTCAGCACAGACAGACAACTGTCATTACATCAACCTGGACTGAAATCATGTCCCAAGTCCAACTTCAAAAAAATGAAATGTGCATTGTTTGGTCCCCATTGAGTGTCCTTTATTTCTACAGGATTTTAATTACTTACAGTTGCTTCTGCTGAACCATTTCATTAAATAACAAGGTGAAGGATGTAAGGGGCGTGCTCAATTTTGCTCTGCTGCATCATTAGTTTTAATGAGCATTTTAAATGAGAAAATGGCACAGTACATTCTTGGTTATTATCTGCACCATTTGTCAAATGAAATGATTCAAAGAAAGTGTCATAAAATATTCCCTCTGACGTTGATCAGTTTTGAATGTAACCCTGATTATTGTTTGGAAGTGGTTGAGGTGAGATTTATCTGCAACAATGATTCTGCTGGACTGCTTTGTGGAATGGGAAAATGAGCATTCCTGGTGGAAAACTGGAATTGAAGCAGAAAGAGCTGCAGCTTAGGGAAGCAATGATGCTGACAGGAGGAAATCCCCTTCATTTTTAGTCAAAAAAATCTTCCAACTACTTTCAAGCAAACGTGTTTTATGAGAATATTAATGACTTGCATCTTCAAATTCATTTGGAAGCCTATTAATTGTAAATATTGTAGCCACTCACATTACTGCTGATCCTAATTACTGCTCTGTTCTATAAAGCAATTTCCAACTTGCAAACTGACAACAGTCCCTCCTTGAGGTATGAATATATATGTGTATGTGTATATAATGTACATAATATATCACACAGATACCAGGAATTATATTGAGGTGAGTTTTTGGAATTATTCAGCATCTCTGAGACCATCATTTACAGAATATATTCTCTGGCAAAAAGACAGTGGCCTCAATTTTAACTCCTCCCACCTGGCAGAAACCAGGCAAGGGGAGTTAAAATGGAGTGGAGGAGTTACCTACTCCAGTCACTCTGATCTGACTTGAAATTGAAATTAGAAAGGACACCCGCCGCAAGCCGGTGAGGTCCTCTTTAAATATGCATATCGGGGTCTGATGATGTCATCGGGGCCCAATCTGCGGTTTTAACCTGAGGCCTGAGTGGGGTAGCTTGGGAATGATCGCTTCCCCGCAAGGCCAAACCTGCTGGGGTCTGGATCGAGGGCCTGAAGAGGCCAAGCAAGATAAGTTTACATTTTTTTTTAAGTTTCCTTGTTCACCAGGAGCAGCAGGAGTGCTCCTCCAGGCCCCACAAGGAAACCTTGAGGCTCCCTTGCTCTGGGCTCCAGAGCAGTAATTTTGTCCCTAATCAAGCCTCCAGTCAGTGTGGTTTGGTCAAGAAATGACTCAACTTTGGCACTGGAATTCTATGCTCTCAGGTCTCGCCCTAAAGAAATAACAGCAGAGAGCAGCACTGAACCTAAAATAAAGTGAGGGGAAAAATGTAAAACCAACTCTTGTACACAATATGGCTGAAATCTAGCACTATTTGTGATTTAAAAAAAAAGTTATGGTCAGTCAAGAATGTTTCTGTTCCTCAGTATCCTGTGTGATCTCAAGCTGAGGTTTAAATCCCATGTCCTGTCCACTGCCAAGGCTGCCTATTTTCACGCTGCAATATCGCTCACCTCTGCCTTTACTGCCGCATCATTGTCAGTGAAACCCTCAATGATGTCTTTGTCACCTTCAAGCTCAACTTGTCCAACAATTTTCTCACTGGCCTTCCGAGCTCCACCCTACATAAACTCCCACCTGCTTCCTTCCTATCTCACACAAATTCTTGATCCCCTATTGCCTGTTGTTGGACTGCTTTCTTGGTCCATTTTGTCTCGTTACTTTAAACGCCAGATTACACACACACACTCAGTTGTAGCAATGCAGGATCAGTCTTTATTGAAACTGCATACAAAACCAGTATGAGAGCTGAGACATCATACTGCCCACAACCAGTATGAGCTGTTAACCAGTGGTTCACTCACATCCCTTATACCAATTTCACCCTTGATCACTATATTCCATGCATACCACTAATAAATCATAGCACATCAAAGATACATATAAATGACAACAGAATAACATAATCCCAACAAACATGCGCTTAAATCTTCTAATTATTTTATTACCATAAACACAAATGACCCGATTGCCCTCATAAACTCTTCCCATTCCCATAAACACAAGTGATCTGATCTCCGACCTGATCGGCACACAGGTCAGCCTTCTGATCTGTGGAGATACATTTGTTTACAATCTCATGCTCAGCAGAAAGCTGTTTTAACTCATCATGTGCTGATCTCACAGACTGCCCAGAAAGAACATCGAGGTATTCAGGTAATGTGAACCCTCGCTCTCACACCTGTGTCCGCCCTAATCCCCATTGGCTCCCTTTCTCCCAATACATTAAATTCAAAATCTTCATCTTTGTTTACAAACTCCTGCACGGTGTCATCTCTCCCTGCCTTTGTGATTTTCTCCAGCCCTATCTGTCAGCCTACTTTTCTGACTTCAAACCCCTTTGCAATCCCTCTTCCTCTGCTCCACTTTTTTGTGTCAGAACCTTCAGTTGTTTGTGTCCTACTGTCTGCCTAAACTGCACCCCCCTCCCCCCACACCTTGCTACCTCTTTCTCTACCTTTAAAAGACTATCCCTTCAATCATGTCTTTGGACCCCTAACTCTCTTAGTACTGGTCAACATCTATTTTTGCCTGTGTGAAATACCTTGGGACATTTTACTGTTAGTGTGGCTATATAAATGCAAATTGTTCTGGTAGTTAGTTGTGCATACTGGCTATTGTTCTTTTCTTCTGCACAGCAGAGTCTAAAATTGCAGTCTGTGTAAAACAAATAATCTGGGTCAATGCAGTCATATAATTTAGTGCGTTATATGGCAGCTGGTTCTGGAGGGGGGGATATAACTTTGACTACATTTGCTGGAAAAGTAATTGTATTTAGTATAATGCGAAGTCTTCATGCTTTCATGCAATTACAAATTAAGGTCGCTTTCAACCAATCATTAAGTTCTTAAATATTAAATAGAATAAATTTGTTTGGAGATTGTTTCAAGAGTAAATTAAATGTTTGAGTTGAGACTCACAGCTCACAAGGTCATCCCAAGCCAGAACGATATTATGGTCTTATAACATGCTCCAGCCATTTGTTGTTCTGTATGCAAATTAACCAAGAGAACTTCCCTTTGGCATGGGTGTAGAATATTTTCCTCATACTGTGCTTAGGTGTAAAGGATCACCCGGGAGCAGCCCATGGAGTAAAACTGGGCAGGCAGGATCATGCATGGGTAAGGGAGCCTCCCAGATTTTCTACCCATTAATTTAAATGGACAATAAAGCACATGGGCTCCATTCCACGTGCGTGATCCTCTCCATCCAATATTCCTCTATGTGCTATGCCCAGATGATCCTTTACACCCAAATCAATAAGATCAAAAATCTGCCCCTATGTGCCTGTGTCCATTTTAGTACCAGCATCTGAAATTTTTACTCAAATGTATAATCCATTTTTAAACAATATATATTTGTGCAATATTGGGAAAACCCTGGATCCATGGAAAAGCTAAAAGTTACATGGGCAAATATAAAAACTATTGATGTTACACTTTGGATTGTAATGGTCTGGTTTACAAAAAATCCATCCGAGTGATTTCCAATCCAGCGTGCAGTTTGTGTCTAGATGGATAATGTAAGTAATAATATTGCACAGATGTTACCTCATAATCAAGATAAATCATTCTTTGCAATCCATGGATATTATTCACATTGTGTAAACTGTAATTAAAAGAATTGTGGTTAGATATTAATGGCCTGAATTGTTTAATTCAACAGATAGCAAGACCCCTGTGGCTGCAAAGTCTATTGAAGCTGAATGAATGAGGTATGATTATGAAATCTGCCCTTCAGTTTTCTTGTACCATTTTCTAAAATTTGTTTAGCTCTGATAGATGATTCTCAGATATACTCTTTGTGTCAGCGCCCAGAGAAATGTAACAATGATCATGCACTTCTGGTGCTTTGAATGGTGCTATTTATTGTATTATTTTGGTGACAGACTGTGCTACATAATCTAATAGACAAGTAACATTATAGAAAGGAGTAAAACAACAGTGTGGAACATCACAGCTAAAGGTTAATATACTAGATTATTATTGACCATATTTAACCTCGTGCCTGTGGGAATTTGAGAGATTGTACTATTTGTTGTTTCTTTCTCTGGTATTACAGCTTCCAGTCAGGCATAAATTAATCTCAGCAGAGCAGCTCTTATCTGTTATACTTTTGCCATTTAGTTGAAGATTCTTCTGTTCTGGAATTTCCTTGTGCCTCTGAAGAAGATGTGCTGCACTGTTCTCCATTAGATATGTATTCAGGTGTTGCCAGAGTTTCACTATGTATTCTAAATCTAGGTGGGAAACATTCCCGAGTCAATCAGGTTCACAAACATAGAATTGTGATAGGTTTATTAATACTGCAAATTTTGGACCAAATGTGTATTACAACAACAATGTGCATTTATATAGTGACTTTAACATAGTAAAACATCCCCAGGTCCTTCCCTGGAGCTTTATCAGACAAAACATCAAGTCACTAAAGATATAGTAGGACAGGTGAGCAAAAGCTTGGTCAAAGAGGTAGGTTTTAAGGAGCAACATAAAAGAGGAGAGGCAGAGAGATTTAGGGAGGGAATTAAGTGCTTATTAACTTGATTTTTTTATTGCATTTTTTATAGTGTTATTATGGTAATCAGTGCCATTACTTTTTCTATACACTGATCACATTTCTAATAGCATCACAATGGTTTAAAATTCACTGAGACACCACAATTCTGCATTTTTACTTTGGACTTTACCTAACTCCTTTTCATTAACCTCGGAAAAAAATTCTTTAGAATGTGTACATGAACATTCCCACCAGATGATCCTGACAATCTATGCTTTGAAATGTCAATGAGTTGTCTGTTCAGAAATCCAGCATGGGATACAGTGTAGAGTGGCAGAAAAAGATGAGTGGTTATGCCTGTCATCACAGGGTCACTTGAAGAAAGGAGAAACATAAGAGACTGTGTGGTAGAAGCTCTGGAAGTCCCACTCTGATGCTGAAAGCCAGTGTGGGGGCTGGACTTCCACTCACCCATCTGCTGTCGCCTTGACCCCCCATCCCAATTTCAGGGTCATAGTCATTTGAATAATAGGGGTGTCAATGGGGCACAACTAAAAGTCATGCCTGCCCATTTGTTCTTCTGGTGCTTCAAAAACAGCAATCTATTCCTCGTTAATTGGTTGCTGTTTGAATATAGCATTATGGTGCCAGCTTATAGCAGATACATGCAGGTGTATACCTCACTGAACATATGCGACACAGCAATTCTGTGCTGTTTTGGGGACAAAATTTGCAACATAAGGCGGGGTGGAGGAATTTCTCACTGGGGCCAAGGAGGGCCGGAAACCCAATGGAAATTGGTTCTATCCCATATTCCTCCACCCCTCCCTGCCGATAACACTAATTCCATGCTAGAAGTGGAGCAGAACTTCTAGGCTTGTATGTTCAGTGAGGAATGCAACCGTCACTAGTTTGTATTTGTTGATGTATTTTGCTTTCTCTGCTGGCCTAATCAGTGGTGAGGTGTTCCCATTGCAGATTTTCCATTGCTAGATTTAATCTAACACAAGTCACAAGTTTCATTTGTACAGTGCTCTTCAGGGAACTTTAAGGGGGAGTGCAGTGTGTTGGGATGATGGACCAAAAACATCATTGAATAGATATTTTTATGAGTCAAAGTTTGTCAGAAAGGTAGTGAGGTGGAGGTGTTTTGAAAGAGAATACCAAAGAGCAAGGGTGCGGTGTCTAGAATCAGTCTCCAATGAGGTTGTAGGGTTGAGAAGTAGTTTAGAGTCAGTCACAGGATGAAGTGTGGGACATAGGACTGGAGAAGGGTTTTTGGATAAAGTGAAGTGAGACTACAGAAGGATTTGTTGATGCAAACCTTAGTCAATATGCTGGAGGCCAGAGAGTCACTGGAGTTTGGCAAGGATAGAGGTAGTTGATGATCATTGTGTGAGACAGGGCTCGCGTCACAAAGTTCTGCATTAATTGAAGTTTGTGAAGGGTGGAGGAGGAGAAGCCAACTAGAAAATCACTTGAGAAATGAAATCTTAAGGTGGATTAGGGTATTGGCAGCAGAAGGAGATAGGGAAATTCACAAATGGGCACTGGTCCAGAAGTGGGAAAATGCAGTCTTGACAACTGGACGCGAGATCAGAATCCTAGAATTCTCTATCCAACACCATCATGGGAGCACTATCTGCACAAGGACTGCAGCAGTTCAAGGAGAAGGCCCACCACCACCTTCTCAGGGCAATTAAGGATGGACAATGCCAGCATTGATCACATCTTGAGAACAAAAGAATAGAAAAGCTCAGCTGAGGATTTGGGAAAATGCTGAATTTGAACACTATCTGGTTCAGCCTGAAATAGCAACAAAAAAGGTTGACGGAGCTGGAGCCAGGGTGTTGCCTATTATTAAGCCGCATCTTCTATCAAAAGTAGACATTTCAAGAAACACTCTTATGGACTGATTTTACAAAATTGTGCTCTCACTGGGGAGTCTTGCCTGCTGGGAGCACATATTGGGAAATCTCTGGCATTATTATGACTTGCCATTCATCAGGGTTCTCCTGGAGGGCCAAGCACCCCACCAGAGCCACAGTTTCATTAAATAAACCCTTCAAAAAATAGTACAGCAAAAATTGAATACAGCATGTTCTGCATGGGATACAGCAAATGTTCATGGAACAAATGGTGACTCAAGAGTAGTGAGATGACGAGAATATTTTTTACACAGTGAGTAGCTATGTTCTGGCATGCACTGCCTGAAAGCGTGATGGAAAGAGTACCTTTCAAAGGGTAATTGTATATATACTTGAAGGGCAAAAATTTGCAGGGCTATGGGCAAAGAGCAGGGGAGTGGGACTAATTGGATAGCGCTTTCAAAGTGCATGATAGACCGAATGGCCTCCTTCTGTGCTGATATGATTCTATGATTCAAAGTTCTGAGAGTTCAACAAGGATTAACAAATGAAATATTTTCTGCTATTCTTAACTCAAACATTCAGCATTCAGCACTAAGTCTGTCTTCAGAAGTTTTTACGATTGATGTCATGTTGTGCAGTTAGGCTCCGTAATGTGGCAATCAATCTTATCATGTACACAACTACTTACATAGATGAGCATTTCAATGCACTTTCCAAAGGAGAGGTGGACACCATGGAGGAATTGGAGACAGTTAGGGGGAGGAGGCCAAAGGCAAGGTTGAGGAGGTGGGTTTATTAACAGGCTTTTTAAGACAGAGGGAGAATGGCAGCAACGCAAACTGGTTTCGGAAGATAATTCAGAGGTTAGGAGCATAGCACTCGAAAGATCAAAATGCTGAAGCAGACATGCATGAAATAAGCAGTAATCTACAGCAAGAAAATTGGAAGTTGCAGGGTGGGGATTGCAACTGAAGATTTTCTAAAAAAGATGGAACAAAGCCTTTGGGGCATTTGAAGAGGATCTTGCAGGCAAGTTTCTGGGGCACAGAGAGCCAGTGGAGTTTGATGCGGACAGGGCTTATGTGTGTAAAGAAATTTTGCGCAAACGAGTTATGGATCTATTGAAATTTGTGAAGGGTGAAGATGGGAAGTAGAGCATTTGAGTAATTGATCCTTGAGTTATTGACCCATGGTTTTAATCATATAAGTTATTTCACTTGATCAAGAGTAGGTATTCCTTTACTGAAGTTCCATATCAGAAGAGTCCATGGAATTAACTGATTAAGAATTTGTAGACCAGTTCAAAGCAAAGGTACCAAGCTTAAAGTCACAGTTGCCTGGTTGAACGAGGCTACTAAGCAACTCAAAGAATAAAAAGGCATTTCAGGCCATGAAGGTAAATAGCACAGAATTAAGATGGATTCAATTCCAAAAGGCATGCCAGGAGTGTAAAAAAGGCATCAGAATAGTAAAGAAAATTTTCAAATTAAATATGGCAAGAAGAATAATAATAAAAATAATTTTGCTATATTAAGAGATAAAGAAAAATAAGGGCTGGAGTAGGATCGGGTGAAGGCATTACAACTGATGCTACACAAGCTGCAAAAGTGCAAAATAAGTTTCCCCCTCAGTTTTTGCCAAGGAGGAGATGGGTAACCTATTTGGAAAGGGAACTAGAGGGTGTTGCAGAGGTAAGTTGTGACACTATTCACATTACTACCAGTATGGTTGCAGAACAGCCGTGCAGACTTAAGGTAAATACATCTCTGGCTGGATCCTTAAGTAACTACAGGAACTCTGGCACAAATCTTCCAGAAATCACTGATAACTGGAGAGGTGCCTGGGGACTGGAGAAAGGCAGGTGTTACTCCTATTTATTTTTAAAAAGGGCAGCAAAAGTAACCCAGGAAACTACAGACCAGTTTGGCGTCAATTGTGCATAAAGTTATGGAAATTCTAATTAAAGATAAGATCATGGAGCATCTGGATAGAAATAAAATCATAAAAGATAGCCAATATGGGTTCATGAAGAGCAGGTGTTACCAATTTAATTTACTGGTTTTCTTTGAGGGTGGAACAAAAGAGCTTGATAGGGGTAAAGCAGTGGATGTGGTGTCCTTGGATTTTAGTAAGGCCTTTGATAAAATTCCTCTGGAATGGCTGATACTGAAGATAAAGAAAGCAGGAATCAATGGAAATATTCTTCAAGGATACGTAATTGGTTGACCAATAGAACCCAAAGGGTACTGATTGTCATCAGCCTGGGCGAATGCTCCTCGTGGATCCCATAGGGGGCCATTTTAGAGACTTCTTTTGTTTAATATCTTCATAAATGATCTGGAGCTAGGAATCGCAAGCAGAGTGGCTAAATTTGCAGATGATAAAAAGCTCATGAAGGTGGTAGACTGCAAAGTGGAATAGATTAGCTACAGGAAGATTTGAATATACTTGCAAATTGGACGGACAGGTAGCAAATTAAATTCAATGGAAGGAAATACGAAGTGCTTCATATGGGGACAAAAAATCCATGAAAGGACTATTATTTAAGTGGAAAAATAATGTGTATGGAAAATTAAAAAGATCTGGAGGTCCTGACTGACAATCAACAATAAATTGAAGCTATTGGAACAATGCTCAGTGGTAGTGAGTAAAGCAGATCAGATGTCGGGATGTGTTAAAAGGTCAATATTGAGCCTAAATAATGAGGTAATGCTGCCTATTTATAAATCATTGGTGTGACAGTACTTAGAATATTGTGTGCAGTTCTGGTTGCCACAGTACAAAACGGATATTGCAGGTATTGAAAGGATACAGAAGAGGGGAACCAGAATGATTGATTGGATGGATAGATTGATTGGATTATGATGAGAGATTAGTTAAACTTGACATGTTCTCACTGGAAAAGAGAAGGTTGTGAGGTGATATGATTGCTGTTTTTAGGATTCTAAAAGGGCTGGATAATGTAGGCCATAACAAGCTGTTTCACCTTATCCAGAACAGCAGAACCAGAGGACATGGCCTGTACTTGAAGGGGGGTAAATTAAAACTAATCTGCGGAAACATTGGCTTTGATTTTACCCCCCCCCCCACCGCCCACCACCCAGTGGGAATGGTACGTGGGAGGTGGTAAAATTTTGAAATGCTACCTCTTGGCTCCAATCCGCCACCTTCCGAGCCATTTAAAATTCCCTACCCCAAATCGGGCCATTGACAAGGCTCCCGCAAAAGGCAGGCCTAGTTAACATTCAAAAGTTGTGGACTGATGACATCATTGGCGGCGCGACATTAGAATTAACTAAACGTCAGGGAAAACCCGCACTGTCGGTTTCCTGGGTGCTAACTGGCCAAGGTGCATTTTAGCGATCTGCTCCTTTTAGAGTATCTGGTCGGCATAACAGGGTAGCACCACAGAAGCACACTTGCAGGCAAAATGCTCCTGTCCCAGTTATGTAAATAACCTTATCATGGGATTTGGGATGGGGTTTCCAGTTTTGGACTAGGTTAGACTGAAGGGATAATTACAAGTCCTAGCCCTTTTCGGGCTACCCCAGATCAGGCGTATTCCCCAGACGTTCACCTTCAACTAAAGTTAGCGGTAGCCGAATCTTAAAGATGCTTAATTGGGTCTAAAGGTTCAGACTATCTCTCCCTAAAGGAAAGGAATGGCCTGAAGATGTTACCGTCCTCTGGATAGCACTTTTAACAAGTTTAACTAGACTGTAACCTTCCGGATATTATGAGGGTCCGGAAACCCCACCCCCAGAATTCTGCAACTCCTCTCAGAAGAGTGTACAGAAATTGAGTTTGCAAGATTGATACAGAAATACTCTTTGAGACAATTTTAAAAATATATAGATTTATTAAAGAACCGACATTTAGTTAAAAGTTGGTATGGCAATCGCAACTTTAACCATTCAAAATACAAATAGCTTACATTTCTTCTCAGAGATCCTTATTCTCAAATCTTAACCTCATTACATTTCCACACTTCTACTTATTTCTTAATCCAGAATATGCACCAAAATCAAATACCTTGATTACCCGAGACTCAGAGTTAAAAACTTACAGAGCGTGCCTGTGAAGTTGAGAAACGCTTGCCCTTCCAGCGACTTCTGACTCTCTATCTGAAAAGCTCTATTTTTATACCTTTTTTTAGTGGTATTTTCTTTGAAGTTTCCTACTGATGTAAGCTAATTGTCTCTAGTGATTCTCTATTGAATTATTTTCTATTCTACTTCATTTCAGCTGCTAACTTTTAGAATTCTGTCTCTACCTTTAGGTGTTTCATAACTATCATAAAATGGTTATTACAGATTTATCTTTTGATGCTATTCTTAGGAAGTCTTTCTATTGAATTCTTAATATCAATTAACTGCTTGTAATCCAGACGTCGTGACTCCGTGGTGTTCCAAGTTCAATACAAACACAATGTAATTGCTTGGTGTCATCTATTGATATTATATTTTCAAAGCCTCTCTGTAGGTATCTTTTACAATTTGTAAATTGAAAACACTTCTCTTAGGGTGTTTACTTGTTTTCTTGCTATCTCAATTGGTTGCATATTTAATCATGTTTCCTGTCTTATTTGATGTTACTTTATGAAGCCATATGGTTGTTTAATGTTCTAAGTTTCTGTTTCCCTGAGTGTTAGCTTATAACACTTGGGTTATTCCATTGTGTTTCTCCCAAACTCCAGACCTTCTGGAAGCACCAGTGGTTTGCTTCAATAGGGGCCATTGTTTTTGTGTTTACAACCATCTCCCATTTCAAAGCTTGTGGTGTTTTACAGCTTTTGTTAACACTTCACCTTATCTCAGAAGCCTGTATTGTGTTTGCAGCCTGTGTCGCCAAGGCTTTCCAGACTTTTAAACTCAGTGGGGTAAAAATTGAGTCGCGCCCCATTTGGGGCGCTAACCTCGCCGGGGCGCGACTTTTAGCGCCCCGAAAAAATTAGCGGCCCCGCGCCGGAACTTCAGTGGTTGCGCCCCAAGAGGGAAGCGGGGTGCCACTGGAAGCACCCCGCATCCCTCTTGGGGCGCTGCGAGGGAATATCCTGGCGCTACGTGCCGCAGCGCCACGCGCTGCGGCACGTCGCGCCGCGGTATTGCAGGCCTTCCTCCCCTTCTTAAAGGGGAGGGACCCTGCACAGCGCGAACCGGGGCCCAGCTGGGCCCCCAGGGATCGGGAGTGCCGGCAAAAGAGCCCGGCACTCAAGAGAAGTGCCGGGCTCTTGGAGCGCAGCCGGCACTTCACGGTGGGGGGGCTTCACGGGGGCCGGGGACAGCAACGGGGGCAGGTGCTGGCAGGCGGCCAGCAACAAAAATGGCCGCCTGCCACCTCCCCTTTAAATATCGCCGCCCCGGCCGCACGTACGCCTCCCTGAACCCGTCGGACATAGCGTCTGGCGGTAAATCAGGGGGCGCGACTGAAGATCACGGCCGGGGCGCGAGCGGGGTGCTGCGCACGGCGATGACGTCATCGCCGGCGGCGCAGCGCCACAGGGCGCTACCGGCTGCCGCCGCCGCTAACCTCCCGCTGAATTTTTCGGGAGGCGTGGGCGGCGCTGCGCCCGGGCGTTAGCTGCTTTACGCCCCATTAGCGCCCTCTTAAGGCGCTAACGGGAGGCGCAAGCAGCTGAATTTTCCCCCCAGTATGTCTTGTATTAATATTATCAAAATCTGTTTATAGGATGGTGTATTTTTCTGAAATATGGCTATTCCATTACAAGACAGGTGTTCCGCTCCCCAGCATGCTGGCAGAGCAGATCCCCAGGAATTTCAGAGCCACTGGCCGCGATTTTACGAACCTCAGCGGGTCTGTGGCGGGCGACATCGATGGCGGGTCCCCGCCCCACTGTCGGCTCTATCCCTGCCTCTGAAATGAATTTCCCTTGATTGGGCTTGTTAAGCTTGCCCAGCGCATTTCCCGGCCAATTAGAGGAAGCGGGTCTGGTGACATCATTTGATGACGCGTCATCAGCCGGTTTCCTTAAAGGGGCCATGTCCAAATTTATTTTGACATTTGTGCTGTCAGTGTTCGACAGCATTGATGTGCTGCAAACACTGACAAGCACTGCACAGAAGTACAGGGCTGCACCCAGGCTCTCCCATGACTCCCTCCATATGGAGTCACAGCACACAGGGAGGTCCTCTTCCCTTCCCATGGGCGGAAGAGACCTCCCTAGGAGATAAACACAGCCTGGTTGTACATTGCAGAGGAGGGCACAAGCAGGGATGTGGTCAAGAGGACCTGGGTGCAGTGTTGCAAACCTTTCAATGATCTCAGTAGATCACGAAGCATTATCCTGCTGTGCCTCTCATCACATCCCCATCACTCTGCCTTCCCTACCCTACTCCTGCACATCCTTATTCACACCAACTTACCTTGCACCTCCACCCATCCCTCTCTATCTATATTATCACATCCCTTTCTCACCAGCCACCCTTCACACTCATCTTAGTGAAATCATACCAACTAACAACACACAAGGGTAGGCACTTGGGTGTTTTATGCAATGTTCATGTGAAGTTTCAGTTAATGTGGTGTCAAACATTGAAACCTTTATTTTCAATACTTTGCATCTTGGACAGATTTGTGTGCACCTTTGGAAGTGGCTTAGTGAAGTGCAGTGAATGGTGAGACATAACAGTATCCCCCGCAATAGTCATACGTGTGAGAGGAATGGCTTGGGCATTGTAGGGGTGCTTTATGGTGTTGGTGTAGGGTGGTGCCAACCTGGCGCATCATATGGCAGCCAGGGTGTAGAGCGTCAAGTGAAGTAAATCTGGCCATGGTGAGGCCATCCCTGGGGGAAAAAAACACTTTCCCACCCGACCTGCCACCGATCGCACCCGCTGATCCCCTGAAAAATCCAGCCCACTGTTTTTAAAAGCTAAGTTTCTTTTTTGTGGGAATCATTGTAGTTAAACCTGCAATAATTAAGGTAATTTATTTTTAAATGCAGTTTTCAGTTCATGCCATTATTCTCACTACTGTAATTGATGATCTGCTGACTGTTAATTTATCAACTGGAATCTCATAAATATTTAGCCAAAGATTTAGCTCTTTTAGCAGTCTGAAATTGTCCCACTTTTGTAATTATTCCAAAAAAATAGGTATTTGTATTACACCATATTTAATGTATGCACTCTTCTAAAGTATGTATGCTTGGGGAGTATAAGCATTAGTTGTTGAATCCTTCACAAGACTAATTTGGCCCGTGTATAATATTATACCTATTTATCTGTACAAACATATATTTTTTGTTTGCAAGCTATTCCGACAAACAAGTTTTTATTTTCCTTTAACTGTTCACCCAAATGTGTGGGTGATCTTCCAGCCTTTTGCTCTGTGTGTCATGTCTGTAACTATTAGATGTCATAATAAATTTTACTTTTTTTTAAATTGCAGTTTTCTCTGTCCTTTGTTCAGAAGGTTAATCTTCTGAAAGGAAAATGTCTTCAGAGAAGTGCACTGCTATGAGCAGCTATCAATTGTAAATCAATATTTGTTGTTGAAATGGGAACTTCTGATTTAGAATTCCTGTTGCAGACAAGCTCTTTGTTGGAAAAATCTAACTTTCTGTTCGGAGGAATTGACTGTATATAATTAACATTACTTTCTATCTGAGCTTTCCTTAAATCAAATTGTTTCTTGTTTGATGTGTGATTTTAAACAAGACTGTGCTGCTGTTGTACTAACTGCGAAATTTGTACAGTGGTTGCAAGATTCATAAGTTTAAAAGAGTCGTGAATTTTGTACTGATCAAGGTAAAGGTAATTACTGCTGGTAAATGGAAAACTTTCAATTTTGGATGCCCAGTGTCCTTTGTGCTAATTTGTGGGTAGTTTTGTGCTGTACTGTGGAAGCACATGCGCACATGGGTTAAGACTGCTCAAGATTATTTCATGTAGAAGCTTTGCAACCAGCAGAGAAGTAAGACTTTCATTCTGTTCATCGGGCTGGATTTGAGGGCTGGCTCCAGCAGGGAAACGTTGGTGTGCACCCACTGCACCATATTCCCCCATGAGGCTTGCATTTTTCACATTAGGGGACCACAAATTGCAGAAGATTTCCATGACTGAATTTGCTGTCAGTATGCAGTGTCCTATATTTTTGCCCTCTAAGGGTCAAGTTAAATTAAGATAATAATGCCATAAAGTAAAGGACCACTTTGCAATCTATTTGAAAGGGATAATTTCCTCTAATTGCTCATCTGTCTATTCAAGTCTGCTCTTTGACATGGTTCCTTTGAAGTAAAAAAACACAAGATTTTGCTGATCTGCAGCAAGATTATAAAACATAAGATCAACAACCATCAGGAAGCATTTCAATTGTACTTCAAAGAGATTGGTAGACAGCAGAAGGATTTGTATAAGGAAGCATTTAATTCAGTTTGCAAAATATAAAAGATTAAATGTAAATACAACATTTGAATTTTACCTTTTTTTTATTTATAAACTCAACAAGTTATGGGATGATGAGATCAAATACACGAAGCCAACAATTTCAGAGATTTTAAAATATAAAGTGCCTGGGGAGACCTTATGGTATGGTGGGCTAGCACAATGTAATCTTGAGTTTGAATCCAACTGAGATGGGTAGTAAGTGACACTGTACAAATATGTTACATTCAGATCTCTTTTAAAGAAAGTTACATTTTAGTTTGTGTTAGATTAAAAACCTGATATAAAGAACTGTTAAATTCTCATCAGGGTTTCAGTGCCATAAAGGAGTGGAAGATGGACTAATGCTGTAATTTCCTGCACTGCTGGATAAATTTCTAATCCTAGCAGTATCACTTTGTGGAAGCACTGGTTGTAAGCCAGGCTATTCCCTCTACGTGGGAAGGGAAAACAACAACAACAACTTACATTTATATAGTGCCCTTAATGTAATAAAACGTCCCAAGGCGCTTCACAGGACTGCTATCAAAAAACAAAATTTGATACCGAGCCATATAAAGAGATGTTAGGGCAGATGAGAGGTAGATTTTAAGGAGTGTCTGAAAGGAGAAAAGAGAGGTAGAGAGATTTAGGGAGGGAATTCCAGAGCTTAGGATCTAGGCAGCTGAAGGCATGGCCAGCAATGGAAGAGCAGTTAAAATCGGGGATGTTCAAGAGGCCAAAATTGGCGGGGCACAGAGATCTCGAGGTATTATAGGGCTGAAGGAGATTACAGAGATTGGGAGGGGCGAGGCCATGGAGGGATTTGAAAACAATGATGAGAATTTTACAATTGAGGCGTTGCTTAACTGGGAGCCAATGTAGGTCAGTGAGCACAGGGGAGATGGGTGAGCGGGACATGGTGTGAGTTAGGACGCAGGCAGCAGAATTTTGGATGACCTCAAGTTTATGGAGGGTAGAACTAGGGATGCCGGTCTGGAGTGCGTTGGAATAGTCAAGTCTAGAGGTAAGAAAGGCATGGATGAAGGTTTCAGCAGCAGATTAGCTGAGGCAAAGGCGGAGAAGGGCGATGTTACGGAGGTGGAAATGGACGGTCTTAGTGATGGAACAGCTATGAGGTAGGAAGCTCAACTCTTGATCAAATATGACACCAAGGTTGCGAATAGACTTGGTCAGCTTCAGAGCAGCCAGGGAGAGGGATGGAATCGGTACCAACGGAACGGCGTCACTGCAGGCCACTCCGGTTTCCTAATAACTGATCCAAAGCAGCATTGCAAAGATGTAACAGCAGGTCACCCACCCACACTTTCAGCTACAGTTTGTACAGGCAGTAGTGCCAACCCCACTGTCTTATAAATCATGAGACAAACTCTTAAAAATCATGAGATTTGTTAAGAAATCATGAGTTGCTATTTTTGTCAAACATAAACCAATATAGATTGACAGTTCATTTAGAAACCTCATTGTTGGCTTTATTTAATCTCAAACAGGTCACAGCTCTTTACAAAAACTATATTACTGCATCTGAAAATGCTTTACAAAAAACTTTTTAAAATCCTACCTGTTATCACCACTTTGTTATGTTTGGTTACTCCTCTTGAGTTTCGGGTGGCTGATTTTTCAGCATCAGATAAGCACAAAATTATTGTATTCTAAATAAAATTAAGGGCTGGATTTTGAATGACCCATGGAGTCGGGTTTGGAGGCGTGTGGGGGGTTAAATTTGCGGGGTCGGGGTTTCCGACCCCATCCCGACTCCATCCTGCCTCCACGCAATTTTGACAGAATCAGTCGCGGGGTTCCCGACTCCGTCCCGCCTTCAAGAGGCGGGAGAGGCCATTAAAGCCCTTAACAAGCTCTAAATTGGCTCTGTAATGCCATTTTGAAACGCTGTAGCTAGTTTAACCCTCTTCTGACGTGAAACACACCTGGTGTGAAACACTCCAGTGAAACCTGGCGGGAGCACAAGTGGATAGCTGACTATCGGCTGCAGGTCCACTATTACAACGGAGATGTGATGAAGCTAGTAGTAGTATTAGGTGTGAAAGTCGCCTCTGATGCTGCTGCATTGAATGTCTTCAGAGACTGCCTGGGAGGACTTGCTTGGCAAAAAAATTGTCTCTGTCTCTCTGTCTCTCCTCCTCTCCCCCCCCCATTTTTGCATCCAGGTTCACTCACATCAAAAGCCAGGCAGGTCCTCTCTCACCAACAGTCTCTGAGACTAGGCAGTCAGCAATGATGACATCATCAGAGGCGACTTTCAGACTGAAAACACTAATTAGTTCATGGGTTCCCACATGCTCCAACTCAATTGCCCAATTAAGTGAAAATTGCATCAGGCATCCACATTAATCTGGAGTCGGGGGGGAAACACGAAATGCGGATTACACGACCCCCAAGACAAAATCCAGCCCTAAGACTTTGTTATGCCCATTTTTTCAAAGACTTAGCAAAGTATGTGACAGTGCTATTGATGTGGGGTCTGATGGTGGTTGATGTTTGGGCGAAATCTGAAAGAGCGATTGGCAACAGCCACATACCAAAATATACAGGTTGTCAAATTTGCCCAATCACATCTTAGTATCCATTCTTTATGTGTGAGGCCAGAGAGTAGACTATTCAACTGTGCAAAGAACATAAAAAATCTCAAGTCCATTTAATCCACCTTTCTGCTGTCCTGATAATGTGTTTCTCTTCAAGATACTTGTCCAGTTTGACCTTAAAAGAGATCAAAACTATTTGCCTTGCTTAGTAAGTTTTTCCAAAAACTGCAAACCCTCTCAGCGAAGTAATGCTTTCTTACACCCTTCCTGAATCTATCTATTTTCAGCTTGTACTGGTATCCCCTTGTTCTGCTGCCTCATATCAAACCAAAACAGCCCTGGCCCACTCTATATCCCTGAGCCTTATTAATTTAGAAATCTCAATCACAACCGTCCCCCCTCCACCCAGTCTTTCCTCCCAAGAAAAGTCCCGGGTCTCTGTGCCTATGGTTCATTCTCTAAAACCCGTGTCATTCTATGAGCAATTCCCTGCACTTTACCAGTTCAGCTGCATTTTCTTCTAGTTAGGGTTCCAGAACAGCTGTCCCGAATTCTGTCTTCCCAGTAGGGATTGCTGGATAGGAATCAAGAGCAGCAATCCGGGATGATTTGTTTCCCACTCCCTTGTCTTGGGAGACTAATTGCAGTGCCTCGCCAGTCGCCACTGCTTGAGCTGAGATGAGCTAAGACAGCACAGACTGGGCCTTGCTGGTGGAACATTCCTCGCCTGCATGGTTAAAGATGGTTTAAATCCAGTTTCTACGGCTGATTTGAAAACCTGGGTCTTTTTAGGTTTGTTTGTAGCATCACAAACATGGGGACCAAAAATAAAAGGGATAAAACTGGACCCGAAAAATCCAAGTAAATTAGGAGTAACATGTAAATGTGTATTGCTTGTGTCATTCAGGAGATACAAGCCATTCACATGGGAGCAGCACACTGTTGATAAGGCTGCTGTTTTATCAGAGATGTATGACTAAATTAATAGTAGCTCCTTCCTAACCCACACAGCGTGTTCTGCTCCCAAATATCCATTTCCTGGACTGTAATTATTTCTCCATTTGAAAGGTAAAAGGCTACTGTTTGATTCTAAACTGCAGACAAAATCAGTGACGGCTCTGACAAAGGAGCGTGTTACCTTCAACACTGCGAAGGCCAGGCTCGCTGACGTATTTGACCATGATATTGCCCACCCACCAAATTTTCTTCAGTTCATTCAGCGTCTTGACTTGGTCATTTCATTCTTTCTCCTCTTGAGGCAAGCAGAGGGTAGAGCGGAGTGCAAAAGCTGGTAGAGCTGTGGGAAGTGTCATTGATCTTTGGCTGTGTATTCAGTGATATCATTGTTCTCTGTGTTCACAGGAGCCGGGGGGGTGGGGGGGGGTGGATGGGCTAAGAGTGAGGCTTGGGGTGGGGGGTGGGGTGGGGCGAGAGAGAGGTCGGGGTGGGAGGTGGGGTGGGGCGAGAGAGAGGTCGGGGTGGGGGGCGGGGTGGGGCGAGAGATAGGTCGGGGTGGGAGGTGGGGTGGGGCGAGACAGAGGTCGGGGTGGGGGTGGGGTGGGGCGAGAGAGAGGTCAAGGTGGGGGGTGGGGTGGGGCGAGAGAGAGGTCGGGCTGGGCGAGAGAGAGCTTGGGGTTGGGGGCGCGGTGGGGCGAGAGAGAGCTCGGGTGGGGTGAGAGAGAGGTTGGGGTGGGGCGAGAGAGAGCTCAGGGTGGGGCATTGGGGCGAGAGAGAGCTCGGGGTCGGGGGTGGGGCGAGAGAGAGCTCGGGGTGGGGGGGGGCAAGAGAGAGCTCGGGGTGGGGGGGTGGGGTGAGAGGGAGCTTGGGGTGGGGGGGGCTAAGAGAGAGCTTGGAGTGGGGGGGTTGGGCTAAGAGAGAGCTCGGGGTGGGGGGGTGAGAGAGAGAGCTCGGGGTGGGGGGGCTAAGAGAGAGCTCGGGGTGGGGGGGCTAAGAGAGAGCTCGGGGTGGGGGGGCTAAGAGAGAGCTCGGGGTGGGGGGGTGAGAGAGAGAGTGGAGTGGGGGGGTTGGGCTAAGAGAGAGCTCGGGGTGGGTGGGGCGAGAGAGAGCTCGGGGTGGGGGGGTGAGAGAGAGCTCGGGGTGGGGGGGTGAGAGAGAGAGCTCGGGGTGGGTGGGGCGAGAGAGAGCTCGGGGTGGGGGGGGAGAGAGAGCTCGGGGTGGGGGGGTGAGAGAGAGCTCGGGGTGGGGGGGTGAGAGAGAGAGCTCGGGGTGGTGGGGTGAGAGAGAGCTCGGGGTGGGTGGGGCGAGAGAGAGCTCGGGGTGGGTGGGGCGAGAGAGAGCTCGGGGTGGAGGGGGGAGCGAAGAGAGAGCTCGGGGTGGGGGGTGGGGTGGGGTGAGAGAGAGCTTGGGGTGGAGGGGGGAGCGAAGAGAGAGCTCGGGGGGGCCGAGAGAGATGGCGATGCGTGATCCGCTCACCTTCACTCTGCCTCCGGCCGGGTCCCCATCAATACGAGCCACAAGTCGGTGTGCACGTGAGGAGAATGCTGGGTGCACGTGGCGCAGGAATGGAACACCCGCCGTACAGCCAGCCTTTCTAGTACCTCCTCTTTATCAATTCTTATCCCATCCAGTATCTCCTCTACCTCCTCTATCACTATGACTTTGGCAGCATCTTCTTCCTTGGTGAAGACAGATGCAAAGTACTCATTTAGTACCTCAGCCATGCCCTCTGCCTCCATGAGTAGGTCTCCTTTTTGGTCCCTAATCGGCCCCACCCCTCCTCTTACTACCTACTTACTATTCATATGCCTATCGAAGACTTTTGGATTACTTTTTATGTTAGCTGCCATTCTATTCTCAAACCTTCTCTTTGTCCCTGTC
The DNA here is from genome assembly GCA_030390025.1 of Squalus acanthias. Taxonomy (NCBI): domain Eukaryota; kingdom Metazoa; phylum Chordata; class Chondrichthyes; order Squaliformes; family Squalidae; genus Squalus; species Squalus acanthias. Next base: position 58,807,517 of record CM059431.1, on the reverse strand, counting down.
ATTTTCTTTTTCACTTCTCCTCTGAGCTTTCTGTGCAAAGAATGCAAAGAATCCTTGAAATGCTCCATATACAGGCTTCCCCCAGTGGCTTAGTGAGTGGATGAGCCATATGGATCGGTGGGGGGTGGGGTGATCCCAGATTTGATATCTGGTCTATTCTGAGTTAGCTGATCTTTCTCTCTGCTTCACTCCTTCCTACCTCTATCTGTCTCCCTTTCTTCCCATCCCATTCACCCTCCTGACTCACACATTTCCTCTTCCCTCTCCCTCCCTTCTTTCCTTCACCTGTCCTCATTATCCCCATCTTCTTCCCCTGTTCCCTTCTTCCCTCTCTAACTCCCCTTTGATCTCATCACTCCCACTCTTGCTCCCTCCAACCACATTTTCCTTCTTACTCCCTCTCCCTCCCGCCCCTATTTATCTGCCTCCCTCTTTCCCATCCCACTCTCCCTTCTTCTTTCTGTTCAATGTTTTCAATATCAACATTAAATGGGAAACCAGGCCTTTGTTATCATTCTGAATTCTTCAGTTTTAATTTGCTGAAGATGTATTAACTGGTGTTAAATGACGTGTAAATTACCATTTCACAGAAATTTTAATTTGTATGGGAATGATCTGTAAATTTCAGCAAAATGGCCAAATAGTTGCGAAGGAGATGAAGGCAGCCAATATACTGCCGCGATTGGCTGAATGATTCACTATGGAGATGCTCAATACAGTTTTAAACATTGTTTCTTTTCCTTCCTCTTATCTCGTTGCCAATTGAACGAAACAGAACTTGTAAGGATTGAAAGTGCAAAATCCTGGTTTCAGACCATTGAGTGATTTTGCAGTTGTAGGGGGTACCTGCCCCCACATATAACCTTGGTAACAAAAGAGAATGAGTGCCAAACTGATATTTATGTCTGCACTTCATATAATTGATTGAATTCATGAGCAGATGATGTTCGGAACAGCTCAATTCTGTAAATGTTCTGAGCAGATTAAGCAAATCATATCTGAAGCCTCTTACTCAAAAAGAATAGTTCAAATAAGAACATCAGAAATAGAAGCAGGAGTAGGCCCTTTGAGCCTGCGCCACCATTCAATAAGATCATGGCTGATCTTCTACCTCAACTCCACTTTCCAGCACTATCCCCATATCCCTTGACTCCTTTAATATTCAAAAATCTATCGAACTCTGTCTTAAATATACTCAACAACTGAGCTCCCACAGCCTTCTGGGGTAGAGAATTCCAAAGATTCACCACCCTCTGAGTGAAGAAATTTCTCCTCATCTCAGTCCTAAATGGCCGACCCCATATTCTGAGACTGTGACCCCTGGTTCTAGACTCCTGTCAAGCCCTGTAAAAATGTTGTATGTTTCAATAAGATCACCTCTCATTCTTCTAAACTCTAGAGAATATAGGCCTAGTCTACTCAATCTCTCCTCATCGGACAATTCCCCCATCCCAGGAACCAGTCTGGTGAACCTTTGTTGCACTCCCTCTATGGCAAGTATATCCTTCCTTAGGTAAGGAGACCAAAACTGTACACAATACTCCAAGTGTGGTCTCACCAGGGCCCTATATAATTGCAGTAAGATGTCTTTACTCTTATACGCAAATCCTTTTGTAATAAAGGCCAACATACCATTTGCTTTCCTAATTGCTTGCTGTACCTGCATGTTAACTTGCAGTGATAATTTTACAAGGACACCCAGGTCCCTCTGAACACATTTCCCAATCTCTCACCATTTAAAAAACACTCTGCTTTTCTATTTTTCCTACCAAAGTGGATAACTTCACATTTCTCCACATTATATTCCATTTGCCATGTTCTTGCCCACTCACTTAGCCTGTCTATATCCCCTTGAAGCCTCTTTGCATCCTCCTCACAACTTACATTCCCACCCAGCTTTGTATTATCAGCAAACTTGGATATATTACATTTGTCCCCTCATCCAAATCATTGATGTAGATTGTGAATAGCTGAGGCCCAAGCACTGATCCTTGCGGTACCACACTAGTTACAGCCAGCCAACCTGAAAATGACTCGTTTATTCCTACTCTCTGTTTTCTGTCCATTAACCAATCCTCAATCCATGCTAATATATTACCCCCATCCCATGAGCCCTAATTTTGTTTAATAACCATTTGTGTGGCTCCTTATTGAAAATCCAAATACACCACATCCACTGGTTCCCCACTTATCTATTCTACTAGTTACAACCTCAAAAAACTCTTGACAGATTTGTCAAACATGATTTCCCTTTCATAAATCCGTGTTGACTCTGCCCAATCCTATTATTATTTTCTAAGTGCCCTGTTACCATGTCCTTAATAATAGATTGTAGCAATTTCCCGACTACTGATGTCAGGCTAACTGGTCTGTAGTTCCCCTTTTTCTCTCTCCCTCCTTTCTTTAATAGTAGGGTTACATTTGCTACATTCCAATCTGCGGGAACAGTTCCAGAATCTATGGGAGAAAAATTGGGTTATTTTGCGCCTCTCCGGGGCGGGCGCGGTGCCATTAACGCCTCCTGTGAAATTCAGCGGGAAGTTAGTGACAGCGGTAGACGGTAGTGCCCCGTGGTTCTGCGCCGCCGGCGATGACTTCATCGCCGAGCGACGCAACCCCTTAGCACCCGACGACAGGAATTCGGCTGCATCCCACAAAGCTGCCGTGGGCGATGTCAGCGACAGTCTCGCGGGTCGCGAACCGGGCCAACCTCCGCTGGTGAGGCGGTAATTAAAGGGGAAGCCCAGCTGCGCCCCGCACCGCCATTTTATTGTTTTGGCCGACCTACACGTCGGCCCGTCCTGGCGGCCCCTGGGATGGGCCGGGGCCGCCATCTCGCAGCCCGGCACCGCATCTCGGTGCCGGACTGCAGCCATGTCACCACACCACCCTGGTGGGCTAGTGGAGGCCATCAAATGGACTGGAGAGTACGCAGTGTCCCTCCCCTTTAATGGAAGGGGAGGGGCGATGCAATGCGTCAGCGCTACATGGAGCAGCCGCGCAGTACACCGGCGCTACCGTGCTTTGTTTCCCAGACACCGCCCCGAGAGAAAGTGCAGCGCCCGAGATAGCGCTCCGCTTCCTTGCCGGGGCGGTAAGCCCAATTTAGCGGATGGGGCGGTACTCCCGCGCTGGGCGCTAAATGGGTGCCCCTAATTTGGTTACCTGTGGAATTTTGGAAGATGACAACCAAAGCATCCACTATCTCTATAGCCAACTCTTTCAAAACCTAGGATGTAGGCCATCAGGTCCAGGGGATTTATCGGCTTTCATTCCCATTAATTTCTCCAGTATAATTTTTTTACTAATACTATTTTCTTTTAGTTCCTCATTACGCTAGACCCTTGGTTCTCCACTATTTCCGGGAATTTTTTTGCATCTTCTTCCGTGAAGACAGACACAAAGGCCGGGATCTTACCTGAAGAGGTGTGTTGGGGGCGGGACTGCTGCCTTTCGGGTTCTAGTCCCGCCCCCAGCGACGTCCGATGCACAGACACTATTTTGCGTCAACTGGCCTTGTTAAGCCCACCCTGCGGGCTTGCCAGCCAATTAAGAGAAAGCCGGTGTCAGATGACGTCAGTTGATGACGCATCATCTGCCAGTTTTCTTAAAGGGGCCACCACCATTTCTTTTTGACAGATGATTTTTTCAGTGTTTGACAGCATTGAGGTGCTGCAAACACTGACAATCACTGTACAAAGGTGAGCCCTTGTACCCAGGCCCTCCAGTGACTCTCTCCTTAGGCTAAAACAGATGGCAGCTGCAGGTGAGGTTACAGAAGCGATCTGTCACTGGTGAGAGAGGTTCTCCCAATGAGATAGGACTATACAAACACTTCAAAGCTTGTCATGTACAGAAAATTCTAAACACATTAAAAATGTCTTTCCCAACATTTTCTTACCTCTGCAACTCACCAGTGTCCCATTGGATCCTTCACACACTTCTGCAGCTGTCATCTATACACAAACATTACAGTAGACACACAGCATGCCACACTTACCCTGGGGGGGTTTCCCAATGTCCACAGTAGAAGTGTCAAAATTGGAAAAAGCCTCTTAACTGCCTGTTAACTACCTGTTAACAAGCAGTTAAGTGGCTATAATCCTCTTTCCGCCGCTCGGAGTCGGGTCCCTGTGCAAATCAGGGACCCGACTCCCGGGAAGATTGATTGGAGGCGGGTTGGAAGCGGGTTCGGGACCGCTGCCAATCTTTTTGATTTTGCCAGCAGTCTCGCCTCCAAACCTGACCCCTGAGCACCGGCAAAATCGCCCCCAAAGTATTTGTTTAATTTCTCTGCCATTATAACTTCTCCTGTCTCAGCCTGTAAGGGACCCACATTTACTTTCACTAATCTTTTCCTTTTTACATACCTATAGAAGCTTTTACAGTCTGTTTTTATTTCTCTCACTAGTTTACTCTCATATTCTATTTTCCCTTTCTTCATCAATTTCTTGGTCCTCCTTTGCTGAATTCTAAAATCCTCCCAATCCTCAGGCTTGCTATTCTTTTTGGCAACATTATAAACCTCTTCCTTTGATCTAATATTATCTTTAACTTCTCTTGTTAGCCACGGTTCGACCACTTTTCCTGTGGGGTTTTTGTACCTTAAAGGAATGTATATTTGTTGTAAATTATGTATTAATTCTTTAAATGCTAGCCATTGCTTATCTACCATCATACCCGACTTACCCGCACTGCATCAACTGAGAAAAAAACGGAAGTTCGATGCGTTCGCGCTGCCTCTCCGGCGCATGCGTTTGACCTGTGAACCACTTCCTTCAAGAGAACGGAAGTTCCAGTTTCCAGTGCATGCGCGAAACCGGCACTTCCGTTTGCCCTACGGATGAGTACACAGCGCGTACTCACCCGTAGGGAACTGAATTTCAGGGCCAATGTAATTTTAATTAATTTAAAATGTGGTTTAAAAAAAAATATTTAATGTTTAACTGTTTTTTAAGTGATTCCCATTCATACTTTTGACAGTTCTGTGCGTAGAGAACTGTCAAAAATGTGAAGGGGGATTCCCTTCTTTGATTGGTTCCCCACAGCCCACATGATCCCAGGGGTGCTGGCGGCCCTGGGATACCTGGGCTTCTGCGCATTTCATACAGCAGAGGCCCAGAATCGGAAGTTTCGGGACCTACGGAGCCAACAGGCAAGTGCATAGATTTTTTCCGATCGGAAGCATCCGCCCGCAGGAAGCCTCCGATTGGAAATTCAGGCCCGCTATGTTGAACTCGATCATATTATGATCACTATTAGTAAATGTTCACGCACCATTAGGCTGTTAACTAACTCTGGCTCATTACTCATTACTAAATCTATTATGGCTTGCCCTCTTGTTGGTTCTAGGACATATTGTTGCCAAAAATTATCCCGGAAGCACTCAAGAAATTCACTACCTTTCTGACATGAGCAGGTTTGCTTATCCCAATCTATATGAAAGTTAAAATCCCCCATTAAAATCACACTGCATTTGCTACATGCATGTCTAATCTCTGCATTTATACATTCTACCACTTCACAGCTGCTACCAGGGGCCTATACACAACTCCCAAGACAGTCTTAAATCCTTTTTTTTTTATTCGTTCATGGGATGTGGGCATCACTGGCAAGGCCAGCATTTATTGCCCATCCCTAATGCCCTTGAGAAGGTGGTGGTGAGTCACCTCTTGAACTGCTGCCATCCTTGTGGTGAAGGTACTCCCACAGTGCTGTTAGGGAGGGAGTTCCAGGATTTTGACGCAGCGACGATGAAGAAACGGAGATATATTTCCTGACCAGCTCTTTTAGTCACAATATTTATGTGGTTGATTCAGTTAAGTTTCTGGTCAGTGGTAACCCCCAGGATGTTAATGGTGGGGATTCGGTAGTAGTAATGCAGTTGAATGTCAAGGGATGGTGTGACTTGGAGGGAAACTTGTAGGTGGTGGTGTTCCCATTCCCCTGCTGCCCTTGTCCTTCTAGGTGGTAGAGGTCACGGGTTTGGGAGGTGTTGTCAAAGAAGCCTTTGCAAATTGTTGCAGTGCATCTTGTAGATGGTACATACTATAGCCATGTGCACTGGTGCTGGAGGGAGTGAATGTTTAAGTTGGTGGATGGGGTGCCAATCAAGCGGGCTGCTTTGTCCTGGATGGTGTTGAGCTTCTTGAGTGTTGTTGGAGCTGCACTCATCCAGGCAAGTGAAGTGTATTCCATCACACTCCTGACTTGTGCCTTGTAAATGGTGGAAAGGCTTTGGGGAGTCAGGAGGTGAGACACTCGTTGCAGAATACCCAGCCTCTGACCTGCTCTTGTAGCCACAGTATTTATGTGGTTGGTCCAGTTAAGTTTCTGGTCAATGGTGACCCCCCAGGATGTTGATGGTGGGGGATTCGGTGATAGTAATGCCATTGAATGTCAATGGGCAGTGGTTGGACTCTCTCTTGTTGGAGATAGTCATTGTCTGGTGCGAATGTTACTTTCCACTTATTAACCCAAGCCTGAATGTTATCCAGGCCTTGCTGCATGCAGGCACGGACTGCTTCATTATCTGAGGAATTGTGAATGGAACTGAACACTGTGCAGTCATCAGCGAACATCCCCTCTTCAGACCTTATGATGGAGGAAAGGTCATTGATGAAGCAGGTGAAGAGGCTTGGGCTGATGACACTGTCCTGAGGAACTCCAACAACCACAAACATCTTCCTTTGTGCTAGGTATGACTCCAGTCAGTGGAGAGCTTTCCCCCTGATTCCCATTGACTTCAAATTTACGAAGGCTCTTTGATGCCACACTCAGTCAAATGCTGCCTTGCAGTCACTCTCACCTCACCTCTGGAATTCAGTTATTTTGTCCATGTTTGGACCAAGGCTGTAATGAGGTTTGGATCCAAGTGGTCCTATTTCTTAATTCTACCCAATGTCTTCACTGCCTGCTTACGTCTTGTTATATCATCCTTAATCACGAAGGCTACTCCTCTCCCTCTACCATTTTCCCTATCTTTCCTGTAGACTTTATAACCTGGTGTATTTAGTTCCCAGTTCTGACCATTTTGCAGCCATGTTTCAGTAATGACTACCATGTCATACCCTCCAATTTGAATTTGCGCCTGCAATTCATCCAGTTTGTTCCTTATACTCCATGCATTTGTATAAAGAATGCTTATTTGGGCCGTACACCCTAACCTGTCCTTCTGCTCTAATGTTTTACTCACACATTTCTTATTTCTCTCTCCTGGTTTAATTACTTTACATCTTTTAGTTTTAGTTTACCTGTAGTGCCTAAAGCTCAATTTCTGACTATTACTCGACTCTCTTCCCTTTCATTTGTTTTAGAATGATTATTTATACTACCTTTTCTACTTGCGCCCTACCCCCCATTTACTAGTTCAAAGTCCTTGTGACCACCCTATTTATCCTTTCTGCTTGAACCCTATCTCGAATTATGGATTTTCAAAGTTTATCCATAACTGACGTTAAACTAACTGGACTACAGTCACCTGATTTATTCTTCTTTCACTTGAACAGTGGTGTTACATTGACTAATCTACAGCACCATTTGCATATTTAAGGAGGATTAAAAATCTGTGTTCAGACCCAATGCTATCTCCTCTCTGACTTCTTTCAACAGCCTAGAGTCTATGTCACCATGGCCCAATGATTTATCCATCTTGAGTTCTGCCAATTATTTTATAACTAATACTTTTCTGCAGTTAGCTCTATCAAATGTTCAAAGGTTCCATATCCTCCTCTGTACATGTATTTTCTCATTTACGCCTCATTTGTTACAAAAATGCAAACATTTATTTATTGGCCTAGAAATTCCGTTCCCTACGGGTGTGTACGCGCTGTGTACTCACCCGTAGGGCCAACAGAAGTGCCGGTTTTACGCATGCACTGCACATGCGCTGGAAACCGGCACTTCCGTTCTCTGCAGAAAGGGCTTGACTGGACAAACGCCTGCGCCGGATAGGCAGCCCTTACGTTAAAAACTTCCGTTTTTTTCCACGCTGGCTTGAGTCCAGGTAAGTCGGGAACAGCTGCACCTAGAAAAGCAGGCGCAAGGCCTGCTTTTAGCAGGCTAATAGTTTAATAATGTAAAAAAAAAATTTCCACTGATTTAAAATTTTAAAATACTTTAAAGAAAGGTAAGTTTATTTTTAGCCCCGTTAAAAACTTTCATTATTTTTTTCAAAAATTTTAATTTTTGGTTAAAATAGTTAATTTATGTAATTTATAGTCATTTTAAAAATGTGATTTTAAAAAAAAAATTATTTGAAGTTTTACTTATGTTTTGGGGCTCATCTCTATTCATAGATTTGACAGGTCTTCCTGTCAAATCTATGAATGGAGATTCCCTGCTCTGATTGGCTCCCCATGGCCCACGTGATCCCAGGGACGCTGCGATCTGCCTGCGCCCCTGGGATACGCGGGCCCTGCACACCGGCAGATTGAAGAGGCACAGCAACGGAAGTGTGCGCGCCCCGGGAGCCCTCCGGTCCAAGCGGAGATTTTTCCGAATCGCAGGAGGGAGGGCTGCGAACGGAATTTCTGGGCCAATATCTCCACCATACTTTCATCCTCCACAATTAGACTCCCTCCTTAAATCCTTGAGTAGTGCTGCACTTTCTCTAACTATTTTGCCTTTTTATATCATTATTAAGCCCTTACTATTTCCTTTTATATTATCTGCAAGTCATTTTCATATTCCCTTTTAGCCTTTCTAATCTTCCATTTCACATCTTTATCTATATTCCTCATTATTGTATTTAATATTGCTAGCACAAACTATATTGTACGTCTCCTTATGAAGTTTCAGTTTAGTCTTAATCTCTCTGTTTATATACGGATAAAGAAGGAAGTGTGCTGGATGTTGGAGGTCATGGAAACTTGCATGAAAAGCCAGCTTAAAGGGCTATGAATATGGCCTTCTGTGAATTACGAGTCTTTCTAACTGTTCGCCTTTTTGAAACTGCAGGAAATGTTGAGAATGGCATCAGTACACACTTCATGGTTACTTCTCTTCTCTGCAACTTCAGTATTATTGAAACATGTATCTGGATTCGAGGGTACGTTCATGAAATGGTCTCTTCTTCAGCCCAGATTTGCATAATTGAATGATTCAGGCAGATGCTGGAGCCGGCCTTGTAAAGGCCCTCTGCAAAATGGTGGCAAGAGGGAACATGGCGGTAAGTGCAGCATCCTGATTTTAAGGCAGCTTCCACCCATTCCCACCAGGTGGAATGAGTTCAAATTGGCCCGAATGACTTTGATAGAAATAAGATGGATATTTTAGACAAGATAAAAGGGCTCAAAACAAATAAGTCATCAGGGATAGATGATATGTACCCCAGAGTACTGAGAGAGATGAGGGTAAATACCTGTGAAGCACTGAAAACCATTATGAGGAAGTAACTGGACACTGGGGAAGTTCAGGTGAAGTGGAAACAGGCCAATATGGTGCCCATATTGAAGAAGTTGATAAAACAGACACAAGCAACTAGACCTGTGAATCTCACTTTTGTGTGTAAATTAATGGAATCGATTAGCAAGAAAACATTTGGAGATTAACTGTACTAGTAGCCAACATGTAGTCAGAAGAGGAAACTCCTGTCTGAATAACCTCCTTCAATTCTTTGGGGAAGTGACAATCAAATGAACTGTGGAAAGCGATATAACATATTGGCTAGAAATTGCAGTACACCGGAAACCTGCTGGTGCCACCGTGGGCCGAAGTTAATGGCCGCCCAAAATCATAGCGCAAGCAGCACAAGTATTTTGATGCTGCCTGCTAATTTAAATTAGGGCAGCGCTAAACCTACCATGCAACACTGGTTTTCCGGTGCTACTCTCAGCAGAAGGCCAATTGTAGAGTGGCCGTAGCATCCCTGGAGCAAGAACAGTTTTGTCGTAAAGCAAGGCTGTCATTTTAGAAAGCATTGTTGGTCCCTTAAAGAAGAACTGCCTTCTAAAATCAAAAAAATAAAAATCATTTATAAATAGGCAGTTTTTAGCCATCAGAGCTCAACTGCCTTCCGAAAAAGAACCCATTAAAAATAATTCCCAAATGGCAGTCTTCAGCTCTTAAAGCTGAACTGCCATCCGCACCTAAAAAAAAAATGGTAATAGTGCTTCAGCACTAACACAAATGGCACAACAAGCCAGGGAAGGGGCACCCGGGGTCTTGCACGCAGCACTCCAGCTTTGTGCAGAGGGTCAACATGGCAATAGAGGTCCTCTACCCACAGGGGCCAGGAGGCCCTCCAAAAAGAATGATGTGGGACCACATCACCGAGGCTATCACTGCCAGCAGCGTCACCCCCATGACCTGGCTCCAGTGCCCAAAGAAGCTTCATGACCTCAGACCAGTGGACAAGATCAGTGAATGCATCTTCAAAAGCCGTCTCCTACCAACTGCACCACTAGCCTCGCACACTGCTTAATGCATGACCCCACCCCCCATCACTCACCTACCAACAATCTGTACCAATCACGAGGCACACCTCCCATTCCTAGCTTCACCTCACCCCCTTGGAGAAGATGGTGCAGACCATTCTTGACAGGGGCATGGCTGAGCTGAGCGGGGCTGAAAGGATAAAAGATGCTGGTATCCTCATATGTTATCCTCCTTCTCATATCCCACTTCCCCCTCATCCCACAATATCTTCTGATTTACAAGGTGTGCATGGTGTAAGCATACACCTCTTGCTTTCCCACTCTGCCCTCACCACAACTCCACCCTTGTGCCTTCCTCATTTCACACACCCAAGAAATGCAGCCTGCCCAGCGAGTGGCTGACCAAGAAGAGGGAGAGCAGAAGAAGAAGAAACAAACACCATCACTCGATTTGACACTCCCAGCCACCAGCTCCTCAAGGTCGACCAGCAAGGCCATTTGCAGTGTCCCACACTGAACTGGAGTAGCACTGTGTGACATCAGTAGGAAAGGCAAAGACACACACAAGACAGTCACTAAGGAAATGCATAAGGATGATGAGTTGATTTCTTGATGTCATATTGGATGGATAGATGTATAAAGTTGGATTGGAAGGTTTGCTTTGTGGTGGCTTTTATTTAAGCATTGTCACCAAGAGGATGCTGTGATTGTCAGTAACAGGAGGAAGGTGAGGTGTGGGACAAATATTGAAAGGGGAATTGGGGTTATGGTCACTGGTACCACAGGCAGATGATTCCATCCCGGATATCCGGCCAGAAAGGGGCTGTCTGGGTTGCATCCTTCCTTCTGCTTCCTCCTCTTCTGCTCCTTCCTTTTCCCTCTGCGAGTGGATGCTGTAAATCTGAAATGACAGCATAAAATGCTGGAAATACTCAGCAGGTCAGGCAGCATCTCGACCTGAGACGTGAACTTTGTTTCTCTCTCCACGGATGTTGCCTGACCTGCTGAATATTTCCAGCATTTTCTGTCTTCTTCGAGGCCTTCCTTTACCATCCGAGGATGTGCAAGCATCCAGCAGCACTCCTTGCACCTTTAAAAACACTTTTAACATGTTATTGCACCAAGCCAAATAAAATTAAAAAATCCAGTCCTAAAGCTTAAATGCAAACTTATCTGAAAGATGTGTGTGTCCCTTTAAGAGGTGCTGACAGCATCTCTGTCAGTCTGCTGAATGCTGTGTTTTCATGGCAAGTTTAGGACCTAGCGCTGAACTCAGCACTAAGGTCCAAGCTCACTGAGATGACGTTAAGTCGGAATGCACGTCACCTTCTGGTAATTTACATTTCTTGGGCCAACGCCGATGGCAGCGCTAAGGCCCTCACCAAAATGGTGGCTGCCGAGTCCCATGCCACAGACGGGCGCTGGAGTGGCTGCTGCCATTTTTAGAGCGTATCGAGGTGGTGACTCGTGGTGGTAAGTGGGCCAATTTCCAGGCCAAAAAAATCCAAAAGCTTAAATCCAAACTTACCTGAAAGGTGTGTGTGTCCCTTTAAGAAATTTTTTTCACACAGAGGGCGGTGAATCTTTGGAATTCTCTACCCCAGAGGGCTGTGGAGGCTCAGTCATTGGGTATATTCAAAACAGAAGTCGATAGATTTCTGACTAGTAAGGGCATCAAGAGATATGGCGATAAGGCCGGTGAATGGAATTGAGGCAGAAGATCAGCCGTGATCTCATTGAATGGTGGAGCAGGCTCAAAGGGCCGAATGGCCTGCTCCTGCTCCTATTTCTTATGTTCTTATGTAGAAGCGCTGACAGCATCTCTGCAAGGCTGATGCACATATGATTTTCTGAGCGTGCTTAGGACCCGGTGGTAAACTCAGCGAAGTCAAAGTTTGCAGACGTGGTGTCAAGTCGGCATTGCACGCTGACAGACGTCACACTCTGCTGATCTACATTTCTGGGGCTAGCGCTGCCATCGGTAGCACTATGGCCCTTTCCAAAATGGTGGCCGCCAAGTCCCGCACCACAGGCGGGCGGAAGTGAGGCAGCCGCCATTTTCTTCTCCGAAATGGGCCTTAACGGCCAGCGATAACAGTCCAAATTTCTAGGCCAGAATACCTAAACTTCCAAAGGCCCTTTTGAAGAAATCCAATATGAAGGACTATCAGTCAAGCTCAAAGCTGTGGGGATTTAGGATAAACTCTGGGAATGGATACAAAACTAGCTAAAATGTATAAACAATTAGTATTTGTTGGAGAAATTCTGTTGGGGTGAATGAGTATTGAGTGGGGTGCACCAAGGCTTGAGTTGGTGCCACTACGGTTGCTCATTTACATAAATAACTTGGATTCAGAAAATGAGTGGTCAGATTTGCTGATCATATCAAATTGAGCGGAGCATTTGATTTTAAAGGTAGCAGCTCAGAAATTACAGAATGAGTTGGACAAAATAAGTAGGGGCAGAGAAATGGCAGATCAAATTTAATGCAGAAATGTTCCATCGTACGGCATGTAATTCTTCACACAAGTGATCAATGCATGCAATGGATTCCTGGATTGAGTAGTGGAAAAAAAACCTCTGGAATATTTTTTAAAACAATTGGACTGCCATGGGGGAAATCTGTAGGGTGCCATTGAGTGGAAGACCTAAGATGAGGCGAATGGTCTTCTCCATTCATAATTATCTTCTGAATTGATCAAGGGTGTATATAAACTTGTGAAAATTGGAATTCCTTCACTATACTGTCGCTGTACTCTGTCATTGGAATATGAAAGACAAGCAATTTATCTGGAGGTTATATTACTCACAGGATTTAAGGCCACAACATGGGAGAAGCACTCTGAAATAAATTGAACATGCTTGTAGCACATCTTAAAGCTCTGCCAGGCTGCATCCCTAGTTCAGTGAGCTTTGGGATGCCTCTGTGCAACTCCTTGCTAAATTTATTCATTACCAAATTAGGCCACAGATATGTGATTAATGAAGTTATGGTATCTTTGCTGCTGTATGAGATGCTGATGAAAATACAAGATCATTCTATCAAAATATGACACAAAAGCAAAGCACGACTATTTTCAGGTCAATTTGAGATGAGTGTTAAATGATCTGAACTCAAGTTAGATGCTCAGTCTGGTTCAAATGTACAAACAGTTGACTTTTTTTAACAACAACTTGCATTTATATAGCACCTTTAATGTAGTAAAACTTCCCAACGCCCGTCACAGAAGCGTAATAAAACAAAATTTGACACCGTGCTACGTAAGGAGATATTAGGACAGGTGACCAAAAACTTGGTCAAAGAGTTAGGTGTTAAGGAGCGTCTTAAAGGAGGAGATGGCGGTGGAGAGGTTTAAGGAAGGAATTCCAAAGCTTAGGGCCTCGGCAGCTGAAGGCACGGCCACCAATGGGCGAAGTAAGTTGGGGATGCATAAGCGGCCAGAATTGGAGGAATTTAGAGTTCTCAGAGGGTTGCAGGGCTGAAGGAGGTTACAGAGCTAGGGAGGGGCAAGGCAATGTATGGATTTGAACACAAGGATGAGAATTTTAAATTGTATACATTGGTGGACCGGGAGCCAATGTAAGTCATGGGGTGGTGGGTGAACAGGACTTGGTGTGAGTTAGGATATGGGAAGCAGAGTTTTGGATGAGGTCAAGTTTATGCAGGGTGGAAGATGGGAGGCCAGCCAGGAGAGCATCAGAATTGTCGCATCTGGAGATTACAAAATCATGGATGTGGGTTTCAGCAACAGACAGGCTGAAACAGGGGCAGAGCTGGAAGTAGTGATGGAGCAGATATGTGGTCGGAATCTCAGCTCAGGGTCAAATGGTTCAGTCTTAGACAATGGTCAGGGAAGGCGATGTAATTGGTAGCTAGGTAACAGAGTTTAACTGGGCAAAGCCAAGAAAAGGAAAGAAAATCAAAGTCCTGAAAATGTTTAGTAGTGTATAAAAGAAGCCCCACCCATGCGTAGTTGTTTTCCTAAGTTTTTTTCAAAATCCAAATTATATCCTTGCACAAGCATAAATTCTCAAGTGAATGGCCACACTTTACATTTATCTATATTTACCTGTCATATTGGGCGCAAAGTTTGGATCCGTAGTGCCCTTTTTTGGGGCACTAAGAGTGCCCTTAGAGGTCCAAAATGGCATCCGTTGTGCGTGTGCACACATCTGTTGCGAGTCACGCCGGACGATATATTGGTGAGGGTGTTAGCGAGCACATGCACAGTAAGCATCCGCCAGAAGTATGCATTATAGGCAGATCATGATGTCAATCAGCGTGCAATGCTGATTTGATGCCAGTGCTGCCATTTTGGAGCTCAACGCTCCAGCCAACGCCTTCTATTAACCTCGCACAGCTGAACATGCATTCAGCAGCAGGAAGGACACCCTACCAACACTATTTAAAGGGATAATCATCTATTACAGGTTTATTGCCTTTTAATTTCTACTGGCTGTTCCAACAATTCTACAAGTGTTTGGTGCTTTCTATAGTTGTTTAAAGTTGCTAAAGTCTACAGGGAGTGGTGTGGCAGGTGCTGAAGGACTTTTTCCTGACTTCAAGTCTTCTGCACAAACCAGTTGCTCCCAGACATGGGTGCAGTAGTAGACCCTCCCCTTGGAATACAGCATGACTGGGAGAATGAGCAGAGGCCACGCAGAGCAGGACAAGCTGCTAGAGGAGGGAGAGAAGGGCTCGCAGCAGGAAACCATATTCGCCCAGGGTGTTCAGGGAGCAATTCTCCTACCCGAACCTCAGCAAGGAATAATGTGTAAGACGTCTGCGTTTCAGTCAGGGTATCCTCACTGAAATCTGCCACCAGCTGCAGTCACAACTGCAACCTCAGAGCAGGGCGATGACCGCATTTCCAGTGGCTGTGAAGGTGACCATTGCCATGAACTTTTATGCTTCCGGCTCCTTCCAGCTGAAGCTGAAGATATTTGCAACATCTCCCAGTTTGCCGTCCACTGTTGCGTAAGAGAGGTCACTGGGGCTCTCTATTCACAGAAAGTTGGCTACATTTCATTCTCTCTTGCCAGAGAGAAGCAGGTGGAGCGAGCATGTGGCTTCATGAAGATTGCAAGCTTCCCCATGGTGCAGGGTGCCATTGACCAAGACACTGGGGATAACGCCCCTACTCTTCTTCGAAATATGCCATGGGATCTTTTACGTCCACCTGAGATGTCTCATCCAAAAGATGGCACCTCCAACAGAGCAGCACTCTTTCAGTACTGCACAGGAGTATCAGCCTAGATTTTTGTACTCAAGTCTCTGGAGTGGGACTGGAACCCACAACCTTCTGACCTAGAGGTGAGGGTGCTACCAACTGAGCCACGGCTGAGAGAGGGACGTGTGTCAGTGAGTGTGTTGCAATCTGTTTGGGTGATGTGGCTGTCATGGTTGAATAGCTGGCAGTGGCTGTGAGGCTTGCAGCAGTGCTAAATGTGTGAGGGTCAGATGCACCTGTGAATGTTTGATATGAGTCGTGATTGCTAGAGATTGTTGGTAGGTGAGTGATGGGGTATGGCGCATAGTGTCTGAAGCTAGTGGTACAGTTGGTGGGATGTGGCATTTGACGATGAATTCACTGACCTTGACCACTCGTGTGAGTTCTTTGAACTTTTTGTGGTACTACATCCAGGTCCTCAGGGCTTGTCTCCTAGCATTGACGGCCAGGGCTATCTGGTCCCACTGCCTTCTGAACATTTGTCTGGAGGGCCTCCTGGCCCCCTGTGGATACAGCACTTCTCTCCTCCTTTCCACCTCCTCCACCAAGGCCTCCAGTGCAGCGTCTGAGCACGGTCTCCCCATATTGTGCCATTATTCAGTCTTTTTCCACTTCAGAGTTCCACCACCTGCTCCAGCCAAAATTACCCTCCCTTTATGAGATGTAGGCAGGCTTTAAATAGTGCAGGCTAATTTTAACTCGTACTTACCTCTTACAATTTTGGTCCCCCTGCTGAAGCTTGCAGCCATTCAACGCTACAATCATTGTAATGAGCAGGCAGCACAAAGTTGACTCGCTGCCAGCATCGCATTGAACGAGCGTGGGGTAATCGTGCATCGGGATCCCTGCACCTGTTTTTGGAGGCTATCCCATTTAGCCACCATTATGACCTTGCATTCACAGCTATAACTTGTTTATAAAATTGAGACACAGCTTGATGCAAACTGAAGTTGCTGAGGTTTTGATTTGGCTCAGCTCAATTAAACCTTTCAGATTCAGATAATTTGATGCTTGTTCTTAAACACAATCGACAGATTGAAGTTCCTGCATTTGATTATTTGCTTGAAGTGTTATTTTACAGATCAGCAAACTTTTTAATTATTAGCACCAGCATACTAATTAGCTGGTCTGTGCTTCCATTTGAATTGTTAATGTCAGTATTCATCAAGCTTTACAGACCTCTGTTTGAATGTGTAATATTTGGATACAGGTGGATCAGTAAAATGAGAAGATCCAGTCCTCTACTTGTAGCCCTTTTGTACATTCAAGTTTATTTAAATATTTCACTGTATTTCTATTTCATCATCACTGAATTTCACACAAATAAGCCCAAAGACACTAAATCGCATTTACTTTAAATAGTCTTGACTTATTCTTAAATTTAGAGCTTTAAAATGAAAATGCTCTTTTATCAGTCATTACAAAAGCTGGGGAAAGTCACAGCGTCATTGAAATTTCCAGTGATATGGTGCTTTGGGAGATCAGTGTGGATTCGGCAGCTTTAATAACTGTAGCTCTTTTTTCTTTATATATTAAACCTGATTATTTCTATTCAAGGAGAAAAAAATAAGGCTGTGGTCTTTGAGGTTTTATTAAAATTGATGGGCTACTTGAGTACTGCATCATTAGGAATATCAGTAATACAGTTCACAAAGGCTGATGAAAAATTGTTCTCTTGAAAGGTCACACTCATATAACGTATCATTTTAAAGCTCTCAAATACTATAATCAGTTCAGTTCATTTATACAAAAGTTTATTCTTTCAATTTAATGCCCTTCGGCAAATTTCTTCTAAATATAGCAAGGCTGATCTATATGGACAACTTTCAGCAGGATTTGTGACTTGAACTGAGTATGGAAAGGCATAAGGAAGTCTCAATATTTACACTTCTTAAATGATTTGGCAAATACTATATTTTGTAATATAAAATTTACTCATATATTACTATATAGCCAGGAGGCAAATTGAAAGTGAGGTGAGCCACATTAAGAGATCTCGAGCAGTTGAATAGGTAAGTTAAAGAATTGCAGAGGGATTTGAATGTAATATAAATGTAAAGTAATGCGTACACCAATAGGAAACAGAAAACGTATGTAAAATATGCAAAGGCATCCATTGTGAAAAGTGGAATAATTTAGATATAATTATTGGATCATTCGCTGAATATTTAGTCAATATGAAGCATGGTCGACAAATTATCACATTCTAAGATATGCTATTTTAATCTTGTATAGACCACTCATAAGGCCACATTTTGTTGTGTCCAAACAGCAGCTCTGGAATCTGTAACTGTTAGGTTATTATAGGAACAGTTTGCTCCTGAACTGCATCTAGTGTTATCAGAGGAATTCTGAATGTAAAATCCTCTGACATTCATTTGCATGAAATTTTCATTGCTGCACTGTTTTCAGCTGTAGCCAGATTCAGACACCAGAAAAGACATAAAGGAAGTTCTGATCTATTGCTGTTCAACAGCAACAACAACTTGAATTTATACAGCGTCTTTAATGTCGAAAACGTCCCAAGGCGCTTTACGGACAGGAAATCAGAAAAAGATTAATGCTGAGCCAAAGAAAGAGATAGTAGGAACAGGTAACCAAAAGTTTGGTCAAAGAGGTAAAGTTTAAGGAAGATTTAAAGGTGGAGAGGGAGGCAGAGAGGTGAAGAGGTTTAAGGAGGGAATTCTAGGGTGCGAGGCCTAGGTTGCTAAGGGCACACCTCCAATGGTTGGCTGAAGGGAGGACGATGCACAATGGGCAAGAGTCTAAGGAACTGAGAGTTCGGGGGAATTGTAGGACTGGAGGAGATACAAAAATGGGGAAGGGTGAGGCCGTGATGGGATTTAAACACAAATAAATTGTAGGTTTTCGGGGATCGGGAGCAAATGTAAGTCAGCAAGGACAGGGTGATAGCTGAGCAGGATGTGGTGTGGGATCAGAATCGGGCAGCAGAGTTTTGGATAAGCTGAAGTTTATGGAGGGTGGAGGATGGGAGGCCAGCCAAGGGAGCATTGGAATAGTCGAGTCTAGGGATGACAAACACCTGGACCAGTGTTTCAGTAGCAGATGGGCTGAAACATGAGGTAGAGGCTGGCAATGTTATGGAGGTGGAAGTAGGTAGTCTTTGTGATGGAGAGTATATGGGGTCAGAAGCACAGTTCAGGGTTGAATGGGATGTCCAGATTGCGAACAGTCTGGTTCAACCTGAGACAATGACTGGAGGGAGGGAAATGGCTTCAGTCTACGGAACTCTCTTAGAAACCTAGAGATAAATTTCCATGTGGGTGTTAAGGCTCTTTTTGTGTTAACTATACATGAACCAAACATTATTATTTCCAAACACAAAGATTGACTCAACGCTTTGTGAGGTAGTTTGGCCTAGTTCATCCTAACTTTGTTGCTACTTTAGTTGCTGTACCTCATTACTTTTCTGGCAAAGAGAATATGGGGGCTGCAATGATTGGGGGCGTCGTCCTGCTCCAGCTGAATCGGAGGATAGTGAGACGCAGACAGAGAGTGGCAATGATGGCCAGACGGAGGAGGGCCATCAGGCGCATGTACAGGAGAGCTTACCCTCCCAGGGTATATCGTGAACAGCTCTCCTACATCCATATGTCCGAGGAGCTGTGTTTGCGAAGGCTGCGATTCAGCAAGGAGGTGGTCACTGAGCTCTGCCACCTGCTGCAGCCAGATCTGCAGCCTCAGCTGAGGTCCAGGACGTCTCTGTCGGTGGCAGTGAAGGTCACAGTGGCTTTGAACTTCTACGCCACTGGCTCATTCCAAGCTGCTGTTGGGGACCTCGCCAATATCTCCCAGTTTGCGGTGCATCGCTGCATCCGGCAGGTCACCAATGCCCTCTTCAGAAGGAGACGAGACTTCATCTCTTTCCCTATGACCCCAGACAAGCAGCATGACCGTGCTATGGGCTTTGCGAGGGTAGCGGGCTTCCCCATGGTGCAGGGCGCCATTGACTGCACGCATGTGACTTTGCGTGCTCCGCGAGAGAATGCAGAGGAATTCAGGAACAGAAAGGGGTTCCATTCCTTGAATGTGCAGTTGGTCTGTGACCACAGACAGGTGATTCTCGCTGTCAATGCCCACTATCCGGGCAGCTGCCACGATGCTTTCATCCTGCGCCAGACTACTGTGGCAGAACTTTTTGAGGCACCGCATCAGCCAGTTGGTTGGCTTCTGGGGGACAAGGGGTACGCATTGAGCACCTGGCTGATGACACCGCTCCGTGCGCCAAACACCCCTGCTGAGCTGCGGTACCAGGAAAGCCATCAAGCAACCAGGAACATTATTGAGCGCACAATCGGCGTGCTGAAACAACGGTTCCGCTGTCTGGACCATTCCGGAGGAGCCCTGCAGTACTCGCCTGAGCAAGTTTCGAACTTCGTAGTCGTGTGCTGCATGTTGCACAACATGGCAATCCTCAGGACCCAGCCAATGCCACCAGGCCTTGTAGCACCACCAGAGGAGGAGGAGGAAGAGGAGGAACAGGACGAGGACGATGATCATCAGCAGCACCAAGGCAGGAGGGCGGCCCACAATGGTCAAACTGCAAGGGCCGTCCGTCAACGACTAATAGCAAGCCGCTTCTAGGGCCCCTGCCATTGCTACAAACACGAATCAACCCAGCACGCAACCCCTAAGCCGGCCAAGGCACCAATAATTCCAACCACCAGCCATGTATATTTTGAATACAGAAACTTATTTATTTTACAAACTCTGTGTGTGTCAATTCCTCATGACAAACTCATAGAAATAAACACAAAAAAACAGTCAATAACATAACTGGTTCTCACAACCTGGAGATAATGTCCAAAACACTAAACAAAAGTTGGGCCATGAACCTCGGCCTTTAATAAAAAAATGACCAGCATTTTGGCACACCTCCTACTTTTTGCCCTTCGAGGGTGATCTCCTTCCCTTGCGCACTTCCCCCCTTCTAACCCTACTGCTCCTCCGTAATGGGACCTCAGTGGCTGCAGCAAGGCTGGTGGAAGGCTGCTGCTCGTCAGACCCTGACACTGCAGATGCCCCTGAAGGACGGCCTCGACCACTTCTGGGCCTGGAGGGCCCGGCTGCAGACTGCACCAACTCTGCATGGGCGGCAGCAGTCTGTCCTACAGGCGGTGGCAAGTGCAGTGGAGAAGTGACAGTGTTGGCAGCAGGAATGCTGTCATCGTGAGAGAGGACAGCAACTCCCTGCTCGCCCGACACACTGGAACTCCCACGGGGCAGCACTTCAGCATCCGGAGCAATTTGCCGGAGAACAGATTGCTGGCCTGCTGCGGCGCGGTGACAGCCCCAGGGACATGTGCACGAACCATCGAGGATGGCAGCAGTCAGTGCTCGCGTGGCCTCAATCTGAGTCTGCATGAGAGCAGTCTCAGATGGGTTCCTGGCAGCCAGTGACTGAATTGCAGCACTAAGCTTTAGTGTGGCATCCGCCTGTGCTACAGCGAAGTGCTCCACACTCCTTGCCAGTGCCTCAATGCATTCGGGCACCCTTCCCACTGCACCCATGAGCTCAGTGTGCATGCCCACCGCCTGGCTGTTCATTTCTGCAATCAGCCGCTCCTCCTCTGCGTCCATTGCAGTAGGAGTGTCTGGCATACTCTCCCTCTGGGGAGAAGGCTCCCGTTCTTCCCTCCCCCCCCATGGCGTTGCTGCAGCCCGCTGGGTCCTGGAGCTTCACCATCATCAGCCCCTTCCCCCCTGCTCCCCTCCGGGGAAGGCGTGTTCCCAGTGTGGGCATGGGCTTCCTCGGGAGAGGGTGGCACTGATGCTCCGGCTTCCTCTTCCTCCTCAGCTGCAGCATCACTCCCAGTGGCAGCTTCAGGGCCCGTCTCCTCAGCTGGTGAATCACCATCTGAAAGCAGGGAGGTACAAGAGTGGCTTTAGCGTGAGGACAGGGTGGCAGTAAGGGAGGAATAAGTGCAGTGAGTTAGCAAGTTGGATTGAAAGTGTCAAAGGCTGGTATTGTGAGGGACAAGTGGAAGGACAGAGGACAAAAAGGTGATGACCTTACCATTGCTGTCCACAACGGGGTCGGCGTCCCCAGTGGCGACGGGACCGATCACCCGGCTTGCCACAATCCTGTGGACGCGCTCCTCCAGATCGCTGAGGGGTTGCAGCTGAAGCCGCCCTCCACCCGTCCGTTGCTGCTGTCTCCGATTATGAGCCAGCTTAGCCTGCAAGAAAAAGGACAGCATCTGAGTAAATATACAGCCATGGTCTTGCCTGATGTGCCTCCCATAGGTGAATAGCCCTTACAATATGCAGCCATGGTCTTGCCTGATGTGCCTCCCATAGGTGAATAGCCCTTACAATATGCAGCCATGGTCTTGCCTGATGTGCCTCCCATAGGTGAATAGCCCTTACTGTATGCAAAGTGTGGAATGTGTGTGTGTGTTTGATGAAAGGGCCATAGGTGTTGCATGAGTGTTGTGCATTGGGGTTTTAAGACCCTCTGGCCATAGAGTGAGGTTGAGATGGAGGGATGGAGAGGTATTGAGAAAAAGCCACTCACCCTGACGACCCGAGTGAGGTCGTTGAACTTTTTGCGGCACTGAACATGGGTCCTGGGCACCATGCTCCTGGAGGAGATGCTCTGAGCCACCTCCCTCCACACTCTTCTGAACTCGCGTGGCAAAGGCCTCCTGCCACTCTCCGGGAACAGCATGCATCGTCTGCGCTCCACTGCGTCAACCAGAGCATCCAAGTCCCGCTCGGTGAAGCGATGAGCGCGTTCTCTCACCCTCTCCATGCTTGGCAGCAAAATGGATTACAGGTCTCTCCAGGCTGAGATTCAAGGCTGCAATGAGCAGGGTGTGGCTGGGGAGCAAGTGGCCCCCCCCGCTTTAAGAAGTGTCCGGCGCCAGTGTGTCTGTGTTCCCTCGCTAACTGGCAGCAGCTGCGCTGCGCTCGTGCGCTGAGGTAGCGCCTCACTCCTAGGCCTTTGCGCCTTAAGAGAGGTGTGCAGCGCCTAATTTAGCGCTCCACTCACCTCCCGGGGCGGTAAAAGTGAAGTTTCCTGTCAGTGCCGATAATTAGCGCCAGGCGCTAATATTTGCGCTCGGACGATATTTGCGCCCCAAATGGGGCGCGACCTAATTTCTACCCCAAAGTATCTAATTTTCTGCAATCTCAGGTAGTAATTTACTGCTAATGATAATGTAAACCACCAATGCCAAATAATGGTGTACTATAAGTTTAATAGAAATGAACCACCTGACCAGTGGCTCACAACAAGCTGGCAGGAAATGCAGGAAAATGGTGCACAAAACTAAATTGAGATATACCGGGAGCTTCATACATTTAGCAAAACAAATGATTAAAACGAGAAAGATTAAAGTACAAATTATTTTTAGAGGCTGAAATATTTGGCTGATAAGCTGAAGAAAATTACCACATATTCCTACTTCATGAAGAATGGTGAGGAATCTAGAAAATGACTCAATTATCTTAACATCTCTCCGTAGAGCATGAAGTAAAAACTGGAAGGAGTCAAGCCCAAGCTGCTCTCAGTCAGTGGCGTCAGTGGCTAGTTACCAGGCAGTGTTTAATTTAAAAGGAAATACTGCAGATGCTGGAAATCTGAAATAAAACAGAAAATGCTGGAGACACTCAGCAGGTCAGGCAGCATCTGTGAAGAGAGAAACAGAGTTAACGTTTCAGGTCGATGACCTTTCGTTTAATTAAAGCCTGGGAACAGGCATGGGTGAGGTGAAAGATGATTTAAAAAATTATTCACAACACCACTTCACTTACTCAAAAAGTAATAAAAGATGACAGATGGCCAGAGTGAGTCAATTTCCAGAGATTTAAATAAAAGGCAGAATTTACTAAAAGGTTTTAGGGTAGAGTTTATGAATTTGTGCTCCTGAGGTGGAGCATTGCAAGCCTGGAGCACATGTTGGGAATTCCTGATAATGTCCCAGCCAGCAGCACGGGAAGTTCCCAGCTGAGAACACGGATTTGTAAAATTTACCCTTACAATTGGCCAGTCCAAAAAAAAAATCAATGAACAAGTGCTTGGTCTGTGTTCTCTTACCACAGGTAGTCTATTTGTAAAGGTTAAGAAATTATTAAAGATCAAACAGAAAAAAAAACTAAAATGGAAAGGCAAACAAGGAAAACAGAATGTGATGGATGAGCCTGATGATCACACAATTGACACAGTCAGAGGAACCTGCACTCGCACTGCACAGTTCATCATAAATTCATTAAGGTTTCGGCTGACAACCACTGCGTGTATCAGCACAAGAGGAACCACAGAACAGTACCATCTCCAATGAAGACAGGCATAAATCAATTGTGACACTGGACACAGGATATAAACAATACTCCGTAGAAAGGCAAACAAAAACTTGGATAGAAGTAGTCGTGATATACCTGCCTAGAGCATTCTGGACTAAAAATTCTCGAGTTGATTAGAACACTTCCCTTTATCACTTGAATTCAAGCCCCATCTAGAATGATATGGAATGAAATAAGAGCTCTCCGCTGGAAGCTCTAAATTAAATGTTTAGCTTCTCAACCAAGTTCCTAGTGGAGGCACTAATGGGGCGCTAGGAAGTTAGCGCCCGAGCGCGGCGATGTTAGCACCGCTTGTGAAATTGACGACATTTTGCGGTGGCATTAAACACCACCACCATGATCTCCTGCGCCCGCAGATCGTGACGTCAGTCGAGTGCGCAACGCCTCGGTAGCGCCCCGGACTGGATATTGAGCCGCGCCCCCTGCCTTACCGCCTGCCGCTAGCAACGACAGGTAGAGGGGAATGTTTTGCAGTCGGGAAGGGGCTGGGGAGCGCTATTTAAAGGCGCCCGCTTCCTGCCTTTTTTTGTCGGCGACATTTTTGCGCCACGCATTCTGAGAGGGAGAGAGACTTCTGGAGCGATTCAACGCTGTGTGAAGGAGTTTTGGGTCCTGAGCAGCACTTTGCAGGTTCATTTTGATTTGACTTTCATTGCAGCGATTTAGAAGAGACTAAGGGGGCTGCACTGAATCGGGGCATCGTCCTGCACCTGCAGAATCGGAGGCAGCAGAGATGCAGAGAGAGTGGCAAACATGGCCAGAGGGAGGAGGGCCAACAGGCCTCTGCACAGGAGATCTTACCCTCCGAGGGTATTCAGGGAGCAGGTCTCGTACCTTCATTTGTCTGAGGAGCAGTGTTTGCGCAGGCTACGCTTCAGCAAGGAGGTGGTCACTGAGCTCTGCCATCTGCTGCAACCAGATCTGCAGCCTCAACTGAGGACCAGAACGTCTCTGTCGGTGACAGTGGCTCTGAATTTTTATGCCAGCGACGATTTTCAAGCTTCTACTGGGGACATCGCCAATATCTCCCAGTTCGCTATCCATTGTTGTATTTGGGAGGTGACAAATGCCCTGTATAAAAGGAGACGCCAGTACATCTCTTTCCCCATGACCCGGGCCAAACAGCATGAACGTGCATGTGGCTTTGCAGGGCGCCATTGACTGCACGCATGTGGCATTGCGGGCACCGCATGAAAATGCAGAGGTTTTCCGAAACCGCAAGGGCTACCACTCCTTAAATGTGCAGTTGGTCTGTGACCACAGACAGCTGATACTCGCCGTCAATGCCCGCTATCCTGGCAGCAGCCATGATGCTTTCATCCTGCGCCAGACTGGTGTGCCAGACCTTTTCCAGGCACCGCATCACCCAAGTGGATGGCTCCTCGGGGACAAGGGTTATCCACTCTGCACCTGGCTGATGACACCGCTCCGCAACCCCAACACCACTGCTGAGCTGCGGTATAATGAGAACCATATTGCCACCAGGAACATAATTGAGCAGACGATCGGCGTGCTGAAGCAACGGTTCCGCTGTCTGGACCACTCAGGAGGAGCCCTGCAGTACTCTCCTGAGCAAGTCTCCCTCTTCATAGTTGTGTGCTGCATGCTTCACAACCTGGCAATCCTGAGGACCCAGCCAATGCCACCAGGCCTTGGTGCACCACCTGAGGAGGACGAGGAGGAGGATCAGCAGCAGCACCAACGTGGGAGGGAGGCGCACAATGTTGCCAGTGCAAGGGCCGTTCATGAACGGCTGATAAGAAGCCGCTTCTAGGCCCCTACTCAGAAGATGGCTTCTGTCATGGAGAACAACATCATGGAAAGCAACCCGCACTCCTTATTGCCGGCCAAAGCTGGAATGATTCCAAAGGCCAAAAATGTAAATTTTGAATACAAAAACTTTTTTCTTTCACAAACTCTGTGTGTGTCATTTATTCAGGACAAACAATTGGAAACCAACACAACATATCATGAACTAACAGAACTGGTTCTCACAAGATGGAGATAAACGGCAAAACAGTAAACAAATGTAATCACACGAACCTTGACCTTTACCACAAACATTCCCACCATTTATATAGACCTCCTACTGTTTGCCCTTCGAGGGTGCCCTACTGCTCCTCCGTAATGGGGCCCCAGTGGCTGCAGCAAGGCTGGTGGAAGGCTGCGCAATGCTGGATCCAGACACTGCAGATGCCCTTGAAGGATGCCCTCGACCAGCTCTGGGCCTTAAGGCCCCGGCTGCAGACTGCACCAACTCTGCATGAGCAGCAGCAGTCTGGGCTGGCGATGTTGCAGGCCATGGCAAGTGCATTGGGGAAATGCCAGTGGTGGGAGCAGGAATGCTGTCATCCTGAGAGAGGACAGCACCTTCCTGCTCGACTGGCACTCCCCCGGGGCAGAACCTCAGCATCCGGAGCAATCTGCTCGAGCACAGATTACTGGCCTGCTGCGGCACCGTGAGAGCCCCGGGGCAATGTGGCTGACCCAGCGAGGATGGCAGCAGTCAGTGCTTGCGTTACCTCAATCTGAGACTGCATGGCACCAGCCAATGACTGAATTGCAGCACTAAGCCGTTGCGTTGCGTCGGCCTGTGCTGCAGCGGACTGCTCCACACTCCTAGCCAGTCCTTCCATGCTTTCGGGCACCCTTGCCATTGCGCCCATGAGCTCAGTGTGCATCCTCAAGGCCTGGCTATTCATGGCCACGATGACGTGGTCCTCATCTGGAAGGCTGCGCAATGCTGGATCCAGACACTGCAGATGCCCTTGAAGGACGCCCTTGACCAGCTCTGGGCTTGGAGGCCCTGGCTGCAGACTGCACCAACTCTGCATGGGCAGCAGCAGTCTGGGCTGGCTGTGTTGCAGGCCGTGGCAAGTGCTCAGGACTCGCTTGCCTACTCACCCTCTGGGGAGCTAGCCCCCGAGCTTCCCTACCCCCATGGCGTTGCTGCAGCCTGCTGGGTCCCGGAGCTTCGCCCTCATCAGACCCTACCACCCTGCTCCCCTCCAGGGAAGGCGTGGTCCCAGTGTCGGAATGGGCTCCCTCGTGAGACGCAGGCAGTGAGGCTCCAGCTTCCTCTTCCTCCTCGCCTGGGGCGTCGCTGCCACTGGTAGGTTGAGGGACAGGCTGGTCCACCATCTGAAAGCAGGGAGGTACAAGAGTGGCTTTAGCGTCAGGACAGAGGGGCAGTAAGGGAGCAAGGACTGGAGATATTTAGTAAGTTGGATTGAAAGTGTAAAAGGCTGGTGTTGTGAGGGGCAAGTGGAATGAGAGAGGAGAGAAAGCTGATGAACAGACCATTGCTGTCCCCAAGGGGATCGACCTCTCCAGCGGCCACGGCACCTATGACCTGGCTGGCAATGATCCTGTGCATGCGCGCCTCCAAATTGGTGAGGGTGTGTAGGTCAGCTGGCCCTCCTCCCGTGCGTTGCTGCTGCCGCCTGTTATGAGAGAGCTTGGCCTGCAAGAAAAAGGACTGCGTCTGAGTGAATGTGCAGCCATGTGCTTGTCTGATGTGCCTCCCATAGTTGAATAGCCCTTAATGTATGCAAGGTGTGGAATGTGTGTGTGTGTTTTATGAGATGGCCATAGGTCTTCAATGAGTGTTGGGAATTTGGGGTTTTTAAACCCTCTGGGCACAGGGTGAAGTTGAGATGGAGGGATGTAGAGGTATTGAAAAGCAGCCACTCCCCGTAACCACCTAAGTGAGGTTGTTGAACTTCTTACGACATTGGGTGTGGGTCCTTGGCACCAGGCTCCTCGAGGAGACGTGCTGAGCCACCTCCCTCCAGACTCTTCTGTATTCACGGGGCAATGGCCTCCTGCCACTCTGTGGGTAGAGCTCCACAGCGCCAACCAGAGCCACCAAGGCCCGGTCATTGAAGCGCTGAGCTCTTTCCCTGGGCCTATCCATTGGTGGTTCCAGCACAATTGCTTTACAGGTCTCTCCAAGCCGAGATTCAAGGCTGCAATGAGCAGGGTGTGGCTGGACAGCAACATGGACCCTCCCCTTTAAGAACTGGCCGGCACCAGTCTGTCTGTGTTCCATTGCTAATTGACATCACCTGAGCTTTGGTAGCGCTCTGAGGTAGCGCCTCGCTCCTCGACGTTAGCGCCTTGAGACAGGTGTGTAGCGCCTGATTTAGCGCTCAAATCACCTCCAGGGGCGATAGAGGCCAAGTTTGCAGTCGGAGGCGATAATTAGTGCTGGGCGCTAAACGGGGCGATACTGAATTTCTCCCCCTAAGTGTTCACTGATCTTAAAGATAATGCAGCTGGAATGCTTTTCTGAGACTGGTGTTGAGCAGATGGAAGTTGATCCTATATTTCTTGGACTTCTCAATCTGGCAATGACTGAAAAATGGGAAAAAAAAGTCCCCTCTACTGACATCCTTTACCTATATGAGCATAAAGCATCACCAAATAAATCTTTTAAGGACTGCAGGTAAAAATACAATCTGCACGTTCCTTGCAAGGAATGAATGTAGGTTCAAGAGTTAACACCTGAGGAGGAACAAAATGAGCTTGATTAAACACAACAGGCGTGATATTTCTCTTGTCAATCATTTTACCAATAAATCAGAAATCAATTTAAAATGCCTGAATGGTAATTGTACACTAAGTGAAATCATGAAAGAAAGAACTTGCATTTATTTAGCACCTTTCACCTCAGCGCATTTCACAGTCACAACAAATGAATTATTTTTGAAGTACTGTTAATGTTATGGAGGCAAATGCATCAGCCAATGCATGCACAGCAAGGTCCCACAAACGGTAAATGAGATGAATGGCCAGATAGTATGTTTTGGTTGTGTTAGTTGAGGGGTGAATGTTAGCCAGAACAGTGGAAGGTCTCCTTGCTTCTTCAAAAAGGGCAATTAGAACTTTTACAATCACTTAAGCGAGCAGACGAGCCTCAGTTTAACATCTCACCCAAAAGGCAACACCACTATCAATGCAGCATTCCCTCCGTACAGCACCCATGTGTCAGCCTAGGTTTAATGTGCTCCTGCCCTGGAATGGGACTTTAACACATAATTTTTTCACTCGAAGGCAAAAGGACTACCACTGAGTCAAGCTGGGAATAAAAAAAATAGCTATAGACAGATGATAAAATGGTACATGGGATATAATGGTTCTTGGGTGGAGGGTGGGTGAGAGAAATGTCATCCATGGGGAGTAGCAGACCAGAATTGATTAGCAGTCATGCGAATATAGATGAATTTTCTGGAGTTTGCTTTGATGACCTTTGGAGCGCATGGTGCAACAACAACTAGTATTTATATAGTGTCTTTTACATGGTAAAACGTCTTAAAGGCACTTCACAGGAGCGTTATCAAATAAAATTTGACACCGAGTCACATAAGGAGATATTAGGGTAGAGCTTGGTCAAAGAGGTAGGTTTTAAGGAGCATCTTAAAGGAGGAAAGAGAGGTAGCGAGGCAGAGAGATTTACGAAGGGAATTCCAGAGCTTAGGGCCTTGGCAGCTGAACGCACAGCCGCTAGTGGTGGAGCGATTAAAATCGGGCATGCGCCAGAGGCTATAATTGGTGGACGCAGATATCTCAGAGAGTGTAGGACTGAAGGAGGTTACAGAGATAGGGAGGGGCGAGGTCATGGAAGGATTTGAAAACAAGGATGAGAATTTTAAAATCGAGGCATTGCTCAACCGAGACCCAATGTTGGTCAGCGAGCACAGGGGTGATGGGTGAATGGGACTTGGTGCGAGTTCGGATATGGGCAGCAGAGTTTTGGTTGAGCTTAAGTTTATGGAGCATGGAAGATGGGAGGCTGGCCAGGAGAGCATTTGAATAGTCAAGTCTAGAGGTAACAAAGGCATGGATGAGGGTTTCAGCATCAAATGTGCATGTAGGTAGAACTTCAGAAGAGTAAATACGTAGGGTAGTGTCCATAACAGGACAAATTCTCCTTGGTCCCTGGAAGCAGTTGACGATGAATGAATGGCTTTTTTCTGATTCTTTATTTCCTTATGTTATCAGTTGACATAAATCTCCCCTGTATGAATAAAAACAAATCATTAAATACATATGTATTCTCTTCAAGCATGGATTTGAATACACAACTCACTGCAATGTTTTGGGAGGAAATTATTATAGATACCTAAATGAGCCACTCATCTCAAATAGAGTAAGAAAGAGAAAATGAATATGTATATGTTCCAAATTTGTGTCTGCTGTAGATACCTTCAGAGGTTCAATGGCGTTGGCCACTCGCATTAGCAGTCTGAATACTGTATATTTATGGGAGTTGATTTACATAATTTAAACAGAATAAACCCTTGCATCCTTTTCTTTTCAAAAGGTAACCTGGACATAGGGTTCTCAACCCTTCCACTTTGGGCAAGAGTCTACCGGAATGCATGATTGGTGTCCCGAGCGCTGCTGCTGGCCACTCGGGAGAAATGGGCCCTGTTTGGTCCCTGTTTGTGTGGTTCACACATGTGCAGTACCCCGGCTGTTGTGACGTGCAACCAAACTGCATTGTCTGAGTCCTGCTAGTCCCCCCGCTATTTGGAAACACCGCTTCATTGCCAGTAGTGAGGATGATGGCATCGGGGCTGACAGAAATCGCCTGGACACTCCGTGACTCCTGAGAGAGCAACTGGGAGGAGGGGAGATAGAGAGAGAGAGCACCACAAACTGGAGGATGGGGGGAGAGAGAGAGAAACACAAACTGGGGGAGGGAGAGAGAGAGAAACATAAACTAGAGAAGGGAGGGAGAGAGCACCACAAACTGGACGGGGGAGAGAGAGAGAAACACAAACCAGAGAAGGGCGAGAGAGACAAACATAAACTGGGGAGGGAGAGATATTTCGTGTCGGCCAGCGAAGTGCACTGTTTATTATGTGTTTTATTACAGGAGTTAGGCAGCTTTGGTGCTGCTCTCTGAGCACTGAGCCTCGCCTCCCTGAAGCTGGGTTTCCATGGTGGGGTGTGGGAGTCAGTGAATTGAATTAAGTTTGGTTTTGGTTTTATTTATTATTTTTATAACTTGCTGTGTATTGTAAAAAACTGATAAAATTGTACGAAAACTTTAGTTAGAAGTTACTTATATCGATGATGTTTTTGTTGAATCAGTGGTATTTACTTGATTTTATTGCAGTTGATACTGTAGAAACATCACAGAAGTAATTTTATTTCAACGTTACTTATCCTTAAATCTTTCTATTCTTTTGTATTCTTTCTTTGATTTATAAGTTATGATATTCACCTTGCTTTGAAACAAAAGATCAAATATTTTACTCAGGGCTTGGTGATGATAAGACAACTCAACTAAGGTAAATGCAACAACATTTGCAAACAGTGGGCAAATGTCATATGATTAAGCCTCATATGAGTGCTGTCACCTGAGTGGATGTCATGTGATCAAATGTCACATGATCAAGTGTCCAGGAATATGTCAAATCAGAGTTGGCAACCCTAGCTGGACAGGGAGTTAGGTTGTTTATCATTTGACTCTTTCAGGATTGTGCGCTGGCCAATAGAGCTGCCAGTCAAATCTGCCTGGCAACAGGGCCCTCTTGAAATTACCTCCATGCAAAGGTCAAAAGGGAGAGGCATTCAGATCCCTAATGTACGAATGTATGCTGGAAAGAGTTTTAACAAGTCCCTATTGTCTGAGCCCACCTTTTGAAATGCTTCAAGCACTCAGCAGGTCAGGCAGCATTTGTAGTGGAAATAAACAAGTTAATTTTTCAGTGTGGGCCCTTCTTCCAAACTGAAAAATAAGAGCTAGATGTATTAGTACAATCAGAAAAAGAGGACGGGGAAAACATATGTTTCTCAGTCAAGTAATAGATTAAAACATTAAAGAAACAAAGAGGATAATTACAAATTAACAGCATTTAAAAATGAATAAAGGGAAAAGGGAGGAAAACATCTGTTTGTTTCAGATTTTCAGCAGCTGTTGCTTTTAACTAAATGTTTAATCTGGCTTCAACTTGCATCTCAACACAGGGTTATCTGAGATACTAACCCCTTTCAAGCAAGCTTCAACATAGAAACATGTTTTAAAAATAACTTGTATCCAGATTCTTTCTGTGGAAAATGATCAAATTATCCAGAAATGTGACAGTATATGTGTATTGGATAATAACAATTGAAAGTGGCTATATCTTAACTGGTTTTAATGAATCTTGGTTACAGTTTTTTGCCTGTGAAGTTTTGATTGCTCCACATTGAAAGCAACTGTATTTATATAGAGTCTTTAATTTCTCCAGGATGTCAAAGCCACTGAATTACTTTTGAGCTGCTGTAACTGTTGTTATTTAGGCAAATGTGGCAGACAATTTGCATACAGCAAGTTCCCACAAACAGCAGTTAAATAAATGATCAGTTAATCTGTTTTCATTGAGGGATAAATCTTGGCCAGGACACCGCAATAACTCCCCTGCTCTTTTTTTCAAATAGTGTAATGGGATCTTTTACATCTGCCGAAGAGGGCAGATGGGGCCTCAGTTTAAAGCCTTATCCAAAAGACAGCACTGGCAATGCAGCATTCCCTCAGTACTCCAGTAAAGTGACAGCCTAGAATAAGTTCTCAATTCCTGGAGTGGGGCTTGAACTGGCCGACTAAAAGGCAAGAATGTCATCGGCTGAGTCAAACTGACCATCTAAATAAAACAAGACATCAAGGCCCAGAAATTCGATAAAGCCCGAAAACAGGCGGTGCCACCGTGGGGCGAGGTTAACTTGCGCCTGTAAAAAGAGCGCAGGCAGCACTGTTACTTTGGTGCTGCCTGCTGATTTGAACGATTGCAGTGCGCAGCCCACCGTGCAACGCGCTACATCAAGCTGTGTGCTCAGCAGCAGGCCCATTGTAGCCTGGCCGTAGCATCCCTGGAGTGAGGCAGCATTTTCTTAAAGCAAGGTTGTCATTTTAGAAAGCAGTCTCGAACCCTATAAAATTAAAAATCGGCAGGCTTTAGTCCATAGAACTCAAATGCATTCGGAAAAAAAGAAAAACATCAAAAATAATTCCAAATGGCCATCTTCAGCTGTTAAAGCTGAACTGCCTTCTGCACGTATAAAAATGGTAAAAGTGATTCAGCACTAACACAACAGGCCAGGGACAGGGCACCCAGGGTCTCGCACACAGCACTCCAGCTATGTGCAGGGGGCCAACACTGGAAGAGAGATCCTCTACCCACAGGGGGCCCTCCAGAAGGAAGGATGTGGGACCAGATCAGTGGGGCCGTCACTGCCAGCAGTGTTGCCCTCAGGACCTGGCTCCAGTGCTCAAAAAAGTTTCATGATGTCAGCAGTGGTCAAGGTCAGTGAATGCATCTTCAAAAGCCATCTCCTACCAACTGCACCACTAGTCTCTCACACTGCTCAGTGAATGACACCACCCCCCCATCCATCACTCACCTACCAACAATCTCTACCAAACATGAGGCACACCTCCCATCCCTAGCTTCACCTCACCCCCTTGGAGGAGACAGTGCTGGCCATTCTTGGCAGGGGCATGGCTGAGCCCTTGGCCAGTGGTGGGGCTGAAACAATACAACATGCCGATATCCTCATATTTTATCCTCCTTCTCACATCCTATTTCCCCCTCATCCCACAATCTTTTCTGATGTACAAGCTGCGCATGGTGTAAGCATGCATCTCTTGCTTTCCCACCCTCCCCTCACCACAACTGCATCCTTATGCCTTCCTCATTTCACGCAAGAAATGCAGCCTGCCCAGCCAGTGGTTGACCAAGAAGAGGGAGAGCAAAGTGAAGAAGAAGAAGAAACACCGCCACTCGATTTGACACTCCCAGCCACCAGCTCCTCGAGGTCATCCACCAAGGCCATCTGCAGTGTCCCCCACTGCAAGTCAGTAGCCTTCCACCAGCCACACTGCAGCCACTGGGGTAGCACTGCATGACATCAGTAGGATAGACAAAGGCACACACAAGACAGTGACTAAGGAAATGCAAAAGGGTGATTAGTTGATTTTTTTGATATAATATTGGATGCATATATGATAACGTAGGATTGGAAAATTTGCTTTGTGGTGGCTTTTATTTCAGCATTGTGGCCAAGAGGGAAGCTAAGGTGTGGGACAAATGTTAACAGGGGAAATAGGGTTGATTCGATCCCGGATATCCCGGCCAGAAAGGGGCTGTCTGGGTTGCATCCTTCCTTCTGCTTCCTTCTCTTCTGCGTATTCTTTTTTTTCCGTTCATGGGATGTGGGCATCGCTGGCAAGGCCAGCATTTATTGACCATCCCTAATTGCCATTTAGAAGGTGGAGGTGAGCCAACTTCTTGAACCACTGCAGTCCGTAAGATGACGGTACTTCCACAGTGCTGTTAGGGAGGGTGTTCCAGGATTTTGACCCAACTCGACACCATCCAGGACAAAGCAGCCCGCTTGATTGGCACTTTAAACATTCACTCCCTCCACCACTGGTGTATCATGGCTGCAGTGTGTACCATCTACAAGATGCACTGCAGCAACTCGCCAATGAAGGAACGGCGATATATTTCCAAGTCAGCGTGGCATGTGACTTGGAAGGGAACTTGGAGGTGATGGTGTTCCCTTGCACCTGCTGCCCTTATCCATCTAGGTGGTAGAGGTTGCGGGTTTAGGAGGTGCTGTCGAAGAAGCCTTGGTGAGTTGCTGCAATGCATCTTCTAGATGGTACACACTGCAGCCACGGTGCGCTGGTGGTGGAGAGAGTGAATATTTAAGGTGGTGGATGGGGTGCCAATCAAGCGGGCAGCTTTGTCCTGGATGGTGTCGAAATTCTTGAGTGTTGGAGCTGCACTCATCCAGGCAAGTGGAGAGTATTCCATCACACTCTTGACTTGTGCCTTTTAGATGGTGGAATGACTTTGTGGAGTCAGAAGGTGAGACACTCACTGCAGAATACCCAGCCTCTGACCTGCTCTTGTAGCCACAGTATTTATGTGGCTGGTCCAGTTAAGTTTCTGGTCAGTGGTGAGCCCCAGGATGTTGATGGTGGGAAATTCGGCAATGGTAATGCCATTGAATGTCAAGGGGCAGTGGTTAGACTCTCTCTTGTTGGAGATAGTCATTGCTTGGCACTTATGTGGCGTGAATGTTACTTTCCATTTATCAGCCCAAGCCTGAATGTCATTCAGTTCTTGTTGCATCCAAGCATGGACTGTTTCATTATTTGAGGAATTGTGAATGGCACTTAACACTATGCAATCATCAGCAAACATCCCCACTTCTGACCTTTTGATGGAGGGAAGATCATTGATGAAGCAGCCGGAAATGGTTGGGCCTAGGACACTGCCCTGAGGTACTCCTGTAGCGAAGTCCTGGGTCTGAGATGAATAGCCTCCAATAACCACAACTATCTTCCTTTGTGCTAGCTATGACTCCAGCTAGTGGAGAGTTTTCCCCCTGATTCCCATTGACCTCAATTTTACTAGGGCTCCTTGATGCCACACTCGGCCAAATGCTGCCTCAATGTCCAGGGCAGTCACTCCAGTCACTCTCATCTCACCTCTGGAATTCAGCTCTTTTGTCCATGTTTGGACCAAGGCTGTAATGAGGTCTGGAGCCGAGTGGTCCTGGCAGAACCCAAACTGAGCATTGGTGAGCAGGATATTGGTGAGTAAGTGCTGCTTGATAGCACTGTCGACGACACCTTCCATTGCTTGGCTGATGATTTGAGAGTAGACTGATGGCGTGGTAATTGGCTGGATTGGAGTTGTCCTGCTTTTTGTGGACAGAACGTACCTTGGCTAGAGGCGCAGTCCAAAAGCTAAAATCCAAACTTACCTGAAAGATGTGTGTGTCCCTTTAAGAAGTGCTAAGAGCTTCTCCGCACGTTCTTCCATACGTCGTTTGGAGAGGGTGTTATGGCGTGCAGCAACATCCAAAATAGCAGTTGTGGTGTTAAATCAGGCGTTGCACGTCGATTGACATCACAATCTGCTCATTTAAATTTGAGAGGCCAACGCTGGTAACGGCAGTGCTCTGGCCCTCACCAAAATGGCAGCTGCCACGTCCCATGTCGGAAGTGAGCGGAAGCGAGGCGGCCGCCATTTTTTTAAGAAATACTGTGTAAACCCGCGGCGTTAAGTTAGGGTATTTCTGGGCCCAATTGCTTTTAAATTTAACTCCAATGTATTAACCAGTCTCCAATGGGACTTCCTGCTGCACGATGGATGTATTGGCTCTGAGTGAGGACAGGATCTGCTGGTGCAGGAGATCACTCTCTTGCTGAAGTACTTTATTTATTTTAACTATATCTCTGAGGGAACTAAGCTAAAATAAAATCAAATTCAAGCCCATATGTAACTGTAATCTTCAGCTTGCCTCCCATGTTCCTTCTCTCCAAGGACTCATTTATTCAGGTTCATATGGAGCACTGAACATTACAACAAATCAACAGGAAAAACAGCACAGTGATTCTAGTCTGCTTACAGTGCTAGAGTAAGACTCACTCAGTTACAGTAGTACCATATATTGTTGTGAACACCCTCGATACTTCTATCCTTACAAACTACCACCCGTCTCTAACTCCCTTTCCTCTCCCTTTCCTTGAATGTCTTGTCACCTCCCAAATCCATGCCTATATTTCCTGTAATTCCCTTTTTGAATCTCTCCCATTAGGTTTCCGCCACTCCCACATCACCAAAACAGCACTAACCAAAGTCACAAATGACATTCTCTGTGACTGTGACTATCGTGCATTATTCCACCTCGTCCTTCTTGACCTCTGTGCAGCTTTTGACATGGTCGACCACACTATCCTCCTCTTAACACCTCTCTTCTGTTATTTTGGCACACACCAAAAACTCCTACCCGTGCCACCGATTTCATCCTTTTCCCTAGACAATATCTCAAGCTGAACTAGACTGCTCGCAACCTTGGCGTCCTATTGAACTCCCAACTGAGCTTCCAACCCCATACCCTGTCCATCACAAAGACTGCCTACTTCCACCTCCATAACATCACTCACCTGCACCCTACTTTAGCCCATCTACACCTGAAACCCTCATCCATGCATTTATCACCTCCAGACTTAACTATTCCAATACTTTCCTGGCCAGCTTTCCATCCTCCATTAACTTCAGCTCATCCTAAACTCAGAAAAGAAGATTGGTGGGGTGTTAAACAGGCTATCAATTCGATATCGCCCATTCTGCTCTATCACTGAACAGCAGCTTCACCCCCAACCAAACTAATTCAGGGTAAATTTTCAACACGTGAGCATTTTCAAAACCAGGACAGAAATCATTGTTTTTCCCATTGGTGAAATTACATTTGTGATGGATGTTGGTGCTGAATTAAAGGGAAGCTACATTTAAAATTATATTCACCCTCTCAAATAGAACAAATGCTGAAGAGTGGGTTTGCAACTTCAAGCTTCCCAACAGCCTATTTCGGCAATTTTACAGTCTCAAGTTTTATAAGTAAAGCCAATCTTCATAGCTAAAAGACAGACAAGCCAAGAAAAATGAAACCTGTCTTCAGATCCATTTAGAATGAGTTCAGTTTTTCCATTCTTTTAACTTAATATTTAAATGTATTCTCAACATTTGACAAAGAGGTATCATCACGTTCTTTCAGCAGTCCCTGCAATCAATCACCACACTTTACTAAAAATAAATCCAGTTTCAGGGCAGGAAAAAACATTCATGTTTTAGGGTTGTTGCTTTACAGGCCCTTAATTTTATTTGCTTGTAAACCCAAATTGGTCCATATAATTTGGCATGTGAACTTCCCACTCAAATATTGAACATGAATACATCCCTCCACTTCCACCAACAATTCAGATGCTGGATACATAGTCTGAGAGTTGATTATTATAACTATCATCAGATCTGGCAAAAACAATGGCTGCAGCCTTCATTCTCCTTCCCACCCCCCACCATAGACCATTAAGAATAGAAAACATTTTGAGGAATTAAATAATTGAAGTGGAATCTTTTGGAAAATAACTGACAATCAAAAAGAACAAAATGCCTACTGTGCTAAAAAAATACTTTTTATCTACAGGCAGAAAGTTAATACCATGGAGAATGGCCCCTCAGTGTACAAGTGGGGAATAATAAAATGTGTTTTGCATTATATAATAAAGCATTCATTTCAGCAATGAATGCACAGTACTTACTGCAAATATAGTTTCCAAAGTGGAAGCTCTTGCATGCTTCAGCTATGATATTCTCATAACTCATTTTGAGTTATTACTAAATAGTTTTGCAGTTCTAAAATTGCGTATACAGATTTTTTTTTACAAATCAGCCATTGTTTAAGTAAGCTATCCTTGAAGTTGTGACTATTTCTTTTAAATAACTACCTGACTGAGCTGCTTTTGTCCTGAGGGAACTCCATCTGTTCACTAATGAACAGTCATGCATTGTGGTGTGCAGATGCTTAATTTCAGACCACAGGGCTCTAAAATAAATGTCATGCTTCCCAGGTTGCTGATAATGATTCTAAAAACAAATTACACAGCACAAAATATAATCTGCCAAACCCATCCCAAATTTTAATACATTGGTAAATTATGAATATTAATATTGTAATTTTCTTAAATCCCCTCCACCCCTTCATATATCTGCATCTGAGGTGTCTTATTGTCTTTTCTTGTTTCCTCTTTCAACAAAGGGTTTTTGTTTATACACCACTTCAAAATTATTGTAAATGCCATTACCCTTTAACTGATGGAAATTTTTCAGGGTGGGATTTATGACAGAAAGGCGAATCAGTTCTGTTTCAAGTTACGAACTTGCTTAAACTTGCTTGTCACCAAATTTTCGTTAGGTCAAAATGGGCAAATTTAAACTGGTTTCTATTAACTGCTTTCTGGAAGTGGTTTAGTATGCCTTTTTGTTGTGTGTGGGGTTAAGCGAGTACACACAATTCTATGTAGAGGCATTAAACTTCAAACATTAATGGCAACAGAAATTCTCTCCTAGGTCTGGAAACTTTTGGCTCATCTTGTGTCTTCTGAACTACAGCTAATCAAATTTTGGATATTTTATTTTGTAGATTCCAGTTATTGGCCAGATGCTTTGATTTGCAAATCAGTCAAGTGCAGAATACTTTTCCCAGACCTAACCCAATTATTTCTCTTTAAGGCTTTATGCCTCTTTAAGGCTTTAATTGGGCATATAGAAGATCTGGGTATGGTATGACCTGTTATTCAATTAATTGGTGCGATGTTCAAGATGTACCATTGTGTCTTTCAATCTGTCTCTGTGCTCAACAACTTCTTTCGGCTGTGAGAAATGCAAGAAGCTGTTGGCCAGTTCTTCCCTTCTCAGATCTACTGTATTTCCAAGAGGCTATTGGCACCAAGGTATATGCTTATGTAAAGCTCAAAACAAGCTCAGCAAAAGACTTAATTTAAAGAACTGTGTTGGACTCTGAAAACAGTTCAATATTCCAGTGAACTATCATTGCTGAATTGAGTAATTGTATTTGCTGATTTAACTTGCTTCTGTGCATATTTCTTTCTTGTAATAAACATTTGGTAGTTTAGCTTCAAACATGTGTTTTTCTGTCTTTTGGAGATCAGCGGGGTAAAATTGTTCTTTGGCAGTAGCAGAACAGACCCGAGCAAATCAGCAGCCCATTTTACGCCCTGCCGAAGATCAATTTCACCCTCCAAGAGTCTACAGTGAGTGATCTAACCTATTTCTGGTATAACACAGCGGTAAACGGGTAGATTGTTAACCCTATGGCTTGCAATGTCACCTTCACTAAATGCATAAGCTTATGTTTTGGTTCATTAGAGGTGAATGCCTGCATATGGAAGCTTCCTTTTACGGTGAAGATGAGTAAAGATTGTTGGGAGAGGGCCCAAATTGTAATAGGCTTCTGTAACCTCCACTTACCTTTGCTTGCCGAAGGTGAAATGAACATTCACCGAGACTGGGACTGAACATAGATTACTATTATTAAATTCCATTGTTCTGCAATCAGAACTAACAAGCCAGCCATTCAGTAGGCACTATTCATAACTTTGCTGCATTGCTAGGCAGGAAAATTAAATACCCATTCTATGTCTAGTTTCAAAGATAGCCTTGAAAAGATGAGACTAGTATTCACGGAATAAATATATCAGTAGCATATTTTTCATTTTATGTATGAAAAGTTATCTCAATTTTTTTTTTTAAAAAGCCACCATCTGTATTTATTAATTTATAGGAAAAGACAGGTTTAGAAAATTCTGGTAAATTGGTAATGGTGTTGAAGCCTACACTGGAGTTGTTAATACATGTGGTACGGAAATGGCATTGCTCTGTAGTTGCTATGCTTGAAATGTAAAACTGAATTTGAATCTGTGGTCTTGAGCTATATTTGCACTTGTGAGCATGTCTGGGTGACATATTAAGCAATCTTAGCTAGGCAAGCTGTGGGAAGTAGGAAAACCAGCCAAGGTCCTCTTACACTGGCCAAGTGTGCCTCCTTGGGGCCAACAAAACAGCTACAATGTCAGTGCCTATAGGTTGGCCCATATAAAATAATAGAACTGCTGAAATCTTTTAAAATAACTGTTGATATCTTTTCAAATACCAGAGTAAGTGTCAACATAATTTTTCGTTCCAGGCTACAATCATCTTGCCTTTTCAAATGCATTGGTGAATAGACAAAATGACATTTGGTAGGGCACAAGGCATGTTTGACTTATTTTATTTTCCTGCTGCTCACACAGCTCCCTACGTGCTTTAACGGTTCTAGCGCATTTGGGTTTTCATTTAATTTGTTGTCTACCAAGGAAAATTCAAGCTACACTGAGAGTGCAGCGAAATCTTTTGTTAGCGGGCAATGATTGTGCAATGGTTCCATTTATTGTGAAACAATGCACAGGTTTCCTTTCAAAGTGACCTTTCAAGCTTTGTACTTGAATAGAATAACACCATTGTTGCAATGAAATTACCACCTGCCGCTGCTTGAAAAATCACACCCAATCTTTTGTTTGATTACCTCAATAGAACAGATCAATGGAAACTGTTGGATCCAGTTACCAAATGCTTTATATCTATCTGCACATTGACTGAGTCTCTTAAATACACTTTTTTTTTAAATGTTCATTCAACTAGACCTTGACTGAAATAGTTTGCTTCTTTAACTGAAGTACACAATGCAATGATTTTGCCCTATTGAGGAGCAGACAGATTGATGAATGCAGAAGGAGGCGAAAATACCTAAAGATATG
The DNA here is from genome assembly GCA_030390025.1 of Squalus acanthias. NCBI lineage: Eukaryota > Metazoa > Chordata > Chondrichthyes > Squaliformes > Squalidae > Squalus > Squalus acanthias. The sequence continues at coordinate 58,766,418 of CM059431.1, read as the reverse complement.
TTACTGTAAATCCTATCTCACATATCATCCTGCTGTATTCCCCATACAAAATCCTAGTATTAAACCTTGACATTGTAATGTATCATCACATGGGCCCAGAAATTAGGCTCCCATGGCTTTCCGCGGGTGCAAGGATTGCGCGCGCACCTACCTACCGCGCCTGCCGTTGACCTCTGGGCCCACGGGGACTTCAGCTCCTGGGAATCCTGAAGCTGCCAGCGCGCAGTGCTTGTGTATCCCAGAGGCGCAGTTAGTGCGATGCGTCCCCTGGGATCACGTGGGCCATGGAGAGCCAATGGCAGCAGACCATCTTTCATTCATAGATTTGACAGGAAGACCTGTCAAATCTATTAATTGAAATCGGCCCCAAAACAACACCTAAACTTCAAATACATTTTTTAAAAAACCATCACATTTTTAAAATAACTATAAGTTAAATAAATTAGCTACTTTAAACAAAAATTTCAATTTTTGAAAAAATTAAAATACTTTTTAACAGTGCTAAAAATAAACTTACCTTTCTTTAAAGTATCTAAAAAAAGATAAACCTGTTGAAAAAATGTTTAAATTGTAATTAATGAACCACTTACCTTGTTGAAAACGGGTCTTGCGCCTCCTTTTTAAAAGCGCAGCTTGTTCAATACTTACCCTCCCGGAGAAACCTGAAAAAAAAACTAAGTTCGCTACCTGCGCGCAGCCTCTACCACGCACGCGGTTCACCTCTCAACCCCTCCCTTCACGAGACCAGAAATTCCGGTTTCCCGCGCATGCGCAGTGCATGCAGGAAACCGGCACTTCAGGAGGCCTTACGGGTGAGTACACAATGCGTACTCACCTGGCAAGTGCCGAATTTTTGTCCCATGGTTTATCACATGATTTAGTATGAGCATGCTCAGTTCACTTTGGCTGAATAAAGCAAGCACATGGACTCGCAACTCATCCTGTCTCTGTCCTTCATTTGTTCTACCCACATATATTACATTTTGGCGACAAGGATGGGATCCCAAAGCCATTTTTAGGGATCATGGAAGGAAACAGTGTTCAACCTTCGAGTGGGCAAGTTTAAGGTGTATTTGTGACACCTAATCTGAATTTTTGCAATGTTTTACCATTAATGCTTGTGCAGAATCATCTGTGCTTTGCCTTCGCCTGTATGTATACACAGCAACAGCAGCGTTGCTTCTCACAGGTACACAGGTAGCATGCTGAGTCACTGTGCAATGGGATTGGGACTATCATGGCCTACAGGATTCTTCGGAAGCCTCGGCATGTATGACCGAGCTCGTGAACCATTCAGTTCTTACATTGAGCGGATGGAGATGTTTTTTAGGGCCAATAACATTATTGAGACCGAAGGTGCAGATGAGAATGTTCAAGCTCAAAATAAAGTAATTTGTGAATGGAAGAAAGCAATTTTTCTAAAGGAGATCAGCCCAGATGTCTACGCAACCTTAACAAACCTACTCGCACAAGGGAAAGCGAAGGATGTGTCGTTTGAAGACATTGTCAAGAAACTCGAGGACCATTTCAACCCAAAGCCATTAGAAATAGCAGAGAGCTATAGGTTTGGTACCAGAAACCAAAAACAAAGTGAAACCATCAGTGAGTATATTGTAGCTCTTAAGAGCCTGTCTTTGCATTGTAACTTCGGCACATTTTTGGATCGTGCGTTGCAAGATAAGTTTGTGTGTGGACTGTCGAATGAGCGCACACAGTCCAAGTTACTGAACACTACGATCCTAATGTTTGACATAGCATGCAAAATTGCCCTATCTATGGAGATGGTGTCTAAGAATGCTAGGGAGCTCCGTCCAACTCAAGTGACTAGTGCAGCTGAGGTCTACAGTCACAAAGCCACCGCTGAACCTAAAGCTGAGAGACTGGGTCAAAAACATGTCGATGAGAGTAGTTCAGTGAATTGTTATCGCTGCAATAGAAATCACTCACCACAGTCCTGCCAATACAGAAATGTGAAGTGTTTTCACTGGCAGAAGCAAGGTCATATTTCAACAGCTTGCAGAGCTAGATCTAAAGCAGGAAGTAAGAACCATCCTAATGGCAATGCAAAGCAGCCACAACAAAAGGGAATTGTTCACAATATTGAAGTGAACACACCTTATGTTGAAGTACTAAGCATCTACAGTATCTGTGCCACTAGCGGCAATGCTAGCAGTTGTGAGAAAGACTTCTGTACAAAACTTTTGATCAACAAGCAATACATTGATATGTGTATCGACACAGCAGTGGACTGCTCTGTCATGAGTAAGGACACATGTGAGAGTAGGTTTAATCAAATACCACTTACAAAGAGTACCGTAGAGTCAAAACCTACTCCGGAGAAATCCGAGAGACATGTGGACAAATGGAATGTACAATTCAACACAATGGCCAGTCAGTAAAGCTGCCTATTATTGTAGTGAGCTACAACAACAGGCCAACTCTCATGGGCAAAGACTGGTTGAGAAAGTTAAAACTAGACTGGCCAAACATCTGAAGTGTAGATGCTTCAAAGAAGCAACTCGATACAATGCTGAACAAGTATGAAAGCATATTCACAGACAGTTATGAAGGCACCACTGGGTATGACGCACATATTCGCATCAAGTCCAACGCGAAGCCTGTCTATTATAAGGCAAGACCGGTCCCCTATGCGTTGAAAAGCCAGGTAGAGGAAGAGCTAGCAATGCTCAAAGAGAACGGAATGCTAGTAAAAACTGACAAAAGTGAATGGGCTACCCCGATTGTGGTAGTGCCCAAAGCAGACAAAACTGTACACTTGTGTGGTCAACCAAGCAGTTGACGATGAGCAGTACCCATTACCTACATCATAAGATTTGTATGCAGCACTCTCTGGGTCAAAGGTTTTCTCTAAGCTTGACCTGTCACATGCTTATGCTCAACTGAATGGTGACAAAGAGAGTCAACAGTATCTCACCATCAACACACACAAGGGACTGTACTGCTGCACCAAACTGCCGTATGGTGTAAAGTCCTCCCCCAAAATCTTCCAGGCTACAATGGATAAGATTTTGCAAGGAGTTCCAAATTGCTTATGCAATCAAGACGATATGCTGATCGCAACAAGCAGCGAGAAAGAAAATCTAGAAGTGTTATATATAGTGCTTCAAAGGTTGAATGCTTAAAACGTCAAATTGAAAAGGAGCAAATGTGTTTTAGTGCAGCCCAAGGTTGTGTACCTTGGTCTGAAAGTTGATGCAAATGACTTGCAACCAATGAAGGAAAAAGTTGATGCTGTCATCGATGCTCCAAAGCCACAGAACGTGTCTGAGTTAAGATGTCTCTGGGTCAAATGAATGGTCCAGTACTACGCACGTTTCTTACCTGAGTTAGTGACCATGTTGGCTCCATTGTACGAGCTCCTCAAGAAGGATGTCCAGTGGAAGTGGACGAAAGTGCAACAGGAAGCTAGTGATGCTTGTAAGAGAAGTCTCTCTAGTGATGCTCAACTTGTGCACTACGACACAGAGCGTGAGCTTAAGTTAGCGTGTGATGCTTCCAGCTATGGTGTGGGAGCTGTTATAAGCCACGTAATGGATGACAGTCAAAAGAAACCAATTACATTTGCATTGTGAACCCTCACAAAGAGTGAAAGAAACTACGTGTAAATTGAAAAGGAAGTACTCGCTATCGTGTTTGGAATCAAGAAATTCCAATAGTTCCTGATCAGCAGAAAGTTTACCCTGATAACCGATCACAAACCGTTCCTAGCAATATTGGGGCCCAAATCTGCCATCCCTGCAATGGCCGCATCAAGAATGCAACATTGGGCAGTGTTGTTGTCACAATATGACTACACAATTGAATATTGCACTTTAAAGCAAAACGCAATCGCAGATGCCTTGTCCAGGTTGCCACATGAAGACTCATGTGTTGGTAGTGAAGGTGCTATTTTCACGCTAGGTGCAGTTGACAAAGACTTTCCCGTGAATGCAACTGAGACTCAAAAGGACTCAGTACTGAAAAGAGTGTATGAAAACACCTTGAATGGATGGACTGATCAGTGTATGGATGCAGAATTGAAACCTTTCCATAACCGTCGTACTGAATTGTCTTGTGAGCAAGGTTGTATCAAGTGGGGAAACAAAGTGGTGGTACCTACTTCTTTGAGAGATAGAATTCTGGTCGAACTTCATACTGAACATCCAGGGATCGTCGGTATGAAATCAATTGCAAGAAGCTTTGTTTACTGACCTGGATTGGACCGTGATCTTGAATCACTTGTCAGCAAATGCAGCGTTTGCCAAAATTGCATAAACAAACCACCCAAAACTCCACTACAACCCTGGTCATGGCCCAGTAGACCTTTTCAGAGAGTACCTGTAAACTTCTGTGAGAAAGCAAATGATTATTTCCTGGTACTTGTAGATAGTCACTCAAAGTGGATTGAAGTGAAACACATGGGTTCAAATACTACAACTGAACATACCATAGATGAGTTGAGGTCTATCTTTGTATGTCATGGCTTACCTGAAGAGCTTGTTTCTAACAATGACCCTCAGTTCTGTTCTGTTCTATTCCAAAAATTCATGAAACGGAATGGTATCAAACACACTTTCATTCCACCATATCGGCCAGCTTCAAATGGAGCAGCCGAAAGGTCAGTCAGAATAGCAAAAGAAGCTCTCAAAAAGCAAGTGTTGCAGAGTTGTTCGGGATTCAGCATGAAGCAACGTTTAGCAAATTCCTTGAAGTACAGAGCTACTCCGCACACTACAACCGGACATACCCCAGCAGAACTCTTGATGAAGAGGAGATTGAGAACACAAATGAGTCTTGTTCAACCAAATTTGGCCTCAAGAGTTAAACAGGAACAGTTTAGTCAGAAACATTATTATGACAGCAATCAAAAAGAACACAGTTTCAAACAAAATGAGTGTGTTTGGGCTGGATTTTCAATGACCCGTGGAGTCGGGTTTGGAGGCGTGTGGGGGGTTAAAGTTACAGATTCGGGGGTCCCGACCCCATCCCGACTCCATTCCACCTCCACGCAATTTTGACAAAATCGGTCGCGGGGTTCCCGACTCCGTCCCACCTCCGAGAGGCGGGAGAGGCCATTAAAGCCCTTAACAAGCCCTAAATTGGCTCTGTAATGCCATTTTGAAACGTCTTAGCTAGTTTAACCCTTTTCGGACGTAAAGTACGCCTGATGTGAGCACAAGTGGATAGCTGACTATCAGCTGCAGGTCCACTATTACAACGGAGATGTGATGAAGGTAGTAGTAGTATTGTGATGAAGGTAGTAGTAGTATTAGGTCTGAAAGTTGCCTCTGATGCTGCTGCATTGAATGTCTTCAGAGACTGCCTGGGAGGACTTGGTTGCAAAAAAAATTCTCTCTCTCTCTCTCATATTTTGCATCCAGGTCCTCTCACAGCAAAGACCAGGCAGTCTCTGACCTGCAATGATGACATCATCATAGGCGACTTTTAGACTGAAACCACTAATTGGTTCATGGGTTCCCACATGCTGGAACTCAATTGCCCAATTAAGTGAAAATTGCATCAATCTCCCACATCCAATTGCAGGCGGGTGGATAACATGAAATGCGGATGACACGACCCCAACCCGCCCCAGTATCAAAATCCAGCCCTTTGTGTTCTCAGTCCCCTGGAACGTCAAGTTCACAAAAGTGGGATGTAAGAACCATAGTAGAGGTTGGTGGAACCAAGAGATATTTGGTTCAAATTGGTGACAACATCTGAAGTGCTCACGTAGATCAAATGATCTCTGCTAGAGATGAACCAAGACATGATCTTGAACCACTTGATCATGAACTCATAAATGAGTTTGACTCAGTTCAGACTTCAGTAACTGAAGTATCAGGTTCAACCAAGTCTGAGATAGAGACAGGATCATCTTTGAGTTTGGAACCAAAATAAAACAGCCCGAAAAGTTGGTTCAACACCAAAACCTTCATGAGATCAGGAAGGCTCCGCAAACCTGTTATTAAACTGGATTTGTAGTTCATTTAAAAGAGAAAATCCAGGAGTTTTTGTTACGTGGTACATGTAATGCTGGGAAAGGTGGAACCACAGTTTTGTTGTATTTGAAGGGGGAATACATACATTTTTTTAAGGGGAAAGCAGAGTAATGTATTATCACATGGCTAATCACATGGTTTAGTATGAGCATGCTCAGTTCAATCTGGCCTAATAAAGCAAGCACATGGACTAGTAACTCATCCTGTCTGTCCTTCATTTGTTCTACTCACATATATTACAGACATAAATGCTTAACCAATCCTGTAGGGACAGATTGATCAAGAATATAGAAGACACCACTTTGGGGTGTATCCCAAAGCTTTAGATTGACCTCGAAATCAACAATAAAGGCACTAATTCAGTAGCTGATATCTTATGTAGAAATACAACTAAATAATTTAAAGACCTACTTACATGCTGATTTGTTGAAAACTCATTTTTTTATGAAACATAAATTTCTGAAATAATTAAACATCAGCCATTTTTGTATTCGGAATCTGAATTAAAGCTTTTTAGTCCAATTTATTCAATTAAAAAATGTTTCTAGAGCCTTAGTGTTATTTGGTAAATGAAAAAGTAGGATCCATATGGGAAACGGATGAGCGATAATTAAATATGTAATTAGAGATTTTTTGGTAGACGACTGCCTCTAACCCAAAATGTTTGCCTGTGACTTTTTTATATTTATTCATGCTTGGGATGTGGCCGTCACTAGCAAGGCCAGCATTTATTGCCCATCCTTAGTTTCCCTTGAGAAGGTGGTGGTGAGCCTTGTTCTTGAACCTCTGCAGTCCGTGTGGTGAAGGTACTTCCACAATGTTGTTAGGGCGGGAGTTCCAGGATTCTGACCCAGCAATGATGAAGGAATGGTGATATATGTCCAAGTAGGATGTTGTGTGACTTGGAGGGGAACTTGGAGGTGGTGGTGTTCCCATGCCCTTGCTGCCCTTGCACTGACTAATTCAGCTTAAGCTTTTCCATAAGCTTGTCTGACTTTAAGGCCATTAAAAAGAATCCATTGGTTTCAGAAAAATACTGGATGTGTAATGCTATTCCAGCTGTTCATTTATGTACTGTTTGTGAATACTCAAAGCTCAAACTCTTTTGGTATGAAATGTAAAGCTATCACTAATATCGAGCCTCTATGTACCCTTAAATCTGGAAGACACTTTTGGTTAGAAGGAAGAGGAGAAGGCATGCCATGGCATTTTTCTCCTTGATAATGGTTCAAGAGGCTTATTATGGCTTGGATGCTACTTGTACCACCTTCTATAAAGAATGTCTTAATTCAGTAGAAGATTTGAGTTAAATTATTATGACTAATCTAAAAGAGGTTAAGGAAATATGTTAGTTTTTGGCAGATATGGGTATAATTTCAACAATTTGGTGAGGTAAATGTAGAAACTGAAGACATCTTTAACCCAAAGCATTGATTGTAGTAATTCTGGTTGTTTTTGTTGAATTTGTATGACATTTCACTTCATCAAGAGATGCTCACTGAACATCACAAAACTACACTTGGCCGAAGCATTTTCAAACCCTTAAGATGAATTTGAAATATATAAATACTACACCACCATTTTAACAGAGACATTGCTTTGTTTAAAACAATAAACTGTGCACATAAAATAAAGGGGTAAGTACCTCTATTAAAGTAGCAGAAATTTAATTAAACATTTCAAAGTAATTTCATATGAATATGGTCAGCATCGGCATGTTAATATCACACGGTGCTAATTAACCCCATAATTGTATTGAGATATGAAAGCCATTCTTTCTCCACAGTCCCCAGTGCCTGAATATTTGATTGATGTTTGAATTAAATATTATGCAAATACAATGAACTTGTGTCACAAGAGGTCTGACATTGAGGCTTTGATGTATTCTGCATCTCAGTGGTACTTGTACTTAAGGGACAGATGACAACATTATGATCCTGTTTTCATGCCAATTTTCTTGCTGACTTAAGATAGAGCAGTAACTGTCTGATTTATCAACCAATATGTGTCAGAAGTTTTGACAATTTCTTGGAAGCGAACTATGTAGGATCATGTGAAGAGAACAATAGATGTCAAATTCACCATGTACTTTGCACCCATTACTCATGATGGCTAAATCACAGGAAGACTTATTTATACAGGAGAAGTAGTGAGATATCAGTTACAGTGGCATATCTTTATTATGCTGAACAGTCATTTCAACACCGTGGCCCCAAAATCACGATGAGGGAGAAGGGTAGGATTTTTTGGGCTACTTGAAATTTTGGCGGACCTGGGATTTGCTGAGATTCTATCCACGTTGTCCTCTTTCGGGTTTTCCATCAGAAAGAGATGCGCACATCCACTGTTCAGTGCAGCCATTCAAATAAAAGAATCAGAACAAGGTAACAACCCCCAACCTAAAGACAGTCATTTACACCCTTGACCCTGCCCATGCAAACTACTGCAGGATTTAAGTGGTGTTTCTCTGTTGACCTTGATGATGGAGGAAGTGGGTTCCTTAAGGGCAACTACAAGGAAAAAGTCAAACCAAAACTTCAGATAACTATAACTTCTGGCTCCCTTGGGCAATCTTGAAAAGGTTCAGGCTGCATTTTGTGAAAGTAGGTCACATAAGGAAATTCTCTTGCATCAGGATGGTACCATTTCTGTACTCTTTTACATTCTACTGCCTTTTCTTTTCCATGTATGTAATATTTCATTTTTTGAAATGGATAAATAGTGAATGTATGAGAACATCAAAATAATAGGTAATAGATGATAAACATGCATGTATCCATGAGAAGGAGAGAGATTTGGAGGGATTTAGGTGATAAAATAATTGTTCATTTCTTTTCATAGTTACACCAAAGAGGGTATGCTTGAACACTTAATGGCATGCAGTGCGTACTTGTTTCTGCTATTCCATGGTACCGATTGATGTTGAGGCCAGAGCATTTCCTTGACTGCTGCTGTTTTTCTTCATTGTGGGGTGTTCTGGTAGTCAGCGAGGTTCCACCAACTGCAGCCACTTCCTTCTTAATTGCTCTTGCAGAACAGGTTGATTTTTTCCCCCTTTAACATCAAATTGTGGCTCCCTCCTCAGCCTCAAGTCACTCAAGAGACACTCTAACACACTGTTTGTAAAATTAACACCTCTTCTTTGCCTCTCACTTGCTTCTGCCATGCCCAGTTTAGGAATGTCATATCGGCTCTCATTTTTATTTAATGGTCTCTACATTGATAGCAGGGCGCACGCCTGTGGCAATATAGCAGAAGACCCTTATTCTAGTCAATGAAGCTGGAAAAAGATTTCTAGTGTATATGTAAAAGAACTTAAATTTATTTATTGCAAAATATTTGTAAAAGGAATGAGATAGATACATTTTCAGTTTCACGTCTTAAATACTGTAATTGAATATTTTTTTCATACTGTCTGATCTGTGTGATAGTAGGGAAAATTCAGTGAGGTTGAACAGCAATGTGGATCCTTGCTAGATGGGAGCATGGGTTAAAGAATCAAAACCACAAAGTTATAATTTTCAGACTCATGCCCCCATCTAGCAAGGCCTCTACTCTGGAAGCACAGTCTCGCTGAATTTGCCTTCTAGTTTCAGTTCTCTTTTAGTTATGCTGTCCACTTACTTACTTTTTAAATTTCCCTGCATGGCCATGGGATTCACGCACCTCAGGAACCACACCTGTCAAGCTGAGGTGGGAGTTCAGTGGCCATTGCTCCAGCTGATTACTTGAAAGCATCAAATGTACAGTAAAAGCTCCCACTTGTCAGATAATCATTTTCCTCAGGCAGAAGCTGTTACTCAGTCCATTTCCAGGACAGATTCTGCAGACAGCAAGTGTTTCTAGCAAAGTCTCCATCCAGTGTTACCTCATTGGAAGAACTCTCTCACCATCTGTACTTCACCTGCCATCTATTCCATCAACGTGGGTGCTCTTTATACTGTCTCACCTTGGTCCTCAGAATCCGACCACGATGAGCCCAAACACAAGCAGCACCAGGCACACCTGCAGCACCAATAACAACACCAACCTTCTCTGCAATCACCTGATGCTGCACAGGACAGAGGACATCAGCACCCGAGCACATTGCTGCCCGGGAGGCCAAGGATGGTCTCATCATGGCCAGATTTAATTAACTTTATGCTGTACACCCATATGGCTGCCTCATGATGTGCCAGGTTGGCACCACCCCACACCAACACCATAAAGCATCCTTGTAATGCCCAAGCTATTCCTTTCACACTATCACCATTGTGGGGGGTAACGTTACGCCTCACCATTCACTGCAACTCACTAAGCCACTTCCAAAGGTGCACACAAATCTGTCCAAGACTGGAAAGTGTTGAAAATAAAGATTTTTATGTTTGACACAACATTAACAGAAACTTTACATGAAGATTTGATAAAACATCCAAGTGCCTACCCTTGTGTGTTGTTAGTTGGTATGATTGCACTAGGATGAGGGTGAGTGTGAGTATGACGGGTGGCTAGTGAGATGGGGATGTAATAATGTAGAGAGAGAGGGATGGGTAGAGGTGCAAGGTATGTTGGTGTGAGTAAGGATGTGCAGGAGTAGGGTAGGGAAGGCAGAGTGATGGGGAGGCGATGAGAGGCACAGCAGGATGCAGTTGAGTGTGGCTTTGTAATAACGTTTCCGAATCTAATGAGATAATTGAAAGGTTTGCGGCACTGCACCCAGATCCTCCTGACCACATCCCTGCTTGTGACCTCCTCTGCAACCTCCAGCCAGGCTGTCTTGGTCTCCTGGGGAGGTCTCTTCCGCCCATCGGAAGGGAAGAGGACCTCCCTGCGTGTGCTGTGACTCCCTCCAGCATATGGAGGGAGTCATCGGAGAACCTGGGTGCAGCCCTCTGCCTCTGTGCAGTCATTGTCAGTGTTTGCAGCACTCCAATGCTGTAGTGCACTGACAGCACTATGTTAGATTAAACTTCAAATCTAATGGGGACATGGTCTCTTTAAAGATCCCAGCTGAAAACGCATCATGAATGACGTCACCAGACCCGCTCCATCTCATTGGGTCGGATAACGCTATGGCGGACGCTATGGCCCCATTAAGGTAAGTTCATTTTCAACAGTGGGATGGAGCCAGCAGCGGGGTCGCGACCCGCCGCGGACACTGCCCACACCGGACCCACCCAGGTAGGCAAAATTCTGGCCATAATCTATGCTGACACTTCAGTGCAGTACTGAGGGAACATGGCACGATTGGAGGTGTTGCCTTTTAGATGAGAAGTTAAACTGAGGCCCCATCTGCCCTTTCAAATCGATTTGCAAGATCCCATGGCACTATTCAAAGAAGAGCAGGGGAGTTCTCCTGGTATCTTGGCCAACATTTATCTCTCGAGTAACAATTAAAATAGATTATCTCATCATTATTTCATTGCTGTTTGTGGGAACTTGCTGTGCGCAAAAGTGGCTGCCATGTTTCCCGACATTACAATAGTTGCTACAATTCAAAACAACTTCATTGACTGTAAAGCACTTTGAGATGTTCTGGGGTCCCTCCTTCCCAGTTTTCCAGGCTCCTTTTAAGCTTGTCGTCTCCGGTCTTAAAGTCTGGGTGCATCTTGGGCCTTAAAGGGCAACCTTAATTAAAGCCCCATTGGAGAACCCAGAGGTTTTTTTCCGGTAGTGGGGGCAGAAGTATTATCTGGGAAGGAGGGAAAGAAGGAAGGAACTTGTATTTATGTAACATTTTAACAGAGGGTCAATGTTCCATCATACTTTTAAGCTAAGTGACAAACTTTGATACACTATTGGTGTCTTAACTATAGCAGGACCTCTTCCGAACATTATTTCATCTTGTGTAAAATACTTTCCATTCATCGGTATTAAATTTTATCTGTAATGTGTCTGACCATTTGCATAAATGACCAAAATCCATGGCTGCATGCTTTGTGGACTGAATGTTGGACTTGCAAATAGGAAGAAACATGTTTAAATCCTTCCTTGTTTAACATTCAACCCAGCAATCCTCACTGGGTGAGTTTTTCTAGTTCTCGGCTGGGTCACCAGATTCAGTGCTGTGTTGTGGCTGTAAAACACCCAATCTCTTGGGATTGGCAGCATGAGCAAATTTTAGGCAAGAGGTACACAGCTTAAATACAGCACTAAGTCATGATCAGTTTCTAAATAGTAGACCACTTCTTATCTGAGTCAGAATTAGAATTAAGACAGAGTATATTGGGTAAGTTTTAAAGGGGAGCAGAAGATAGAAATATATAAATAAGATGGAGGCTATGAGGTGTGTTTGCTGTAGGATGTGTATGAAGGTTGAAAGCCAGATTTAACAGAGGTTTGAAGGGATACAATAACTGTCAACTGATGAACAAGCTAAAAGAACTGACTATGCCCTTTAGAGAGGAAGGTACATGGGGTGGGGGGGGGGGGTGGAATTGGCTCGCGCCCCCTTTGGGGCGATAACAGGAGGCGCAAAGCAACTGAATTTTTTCCCCCATGAACTTTAAAGGGCAGAGAAAAGTGAAGGGAATTTTTGAGGATGAATGGGCCACGGGAAGTTACAGCTTCCAACGCCCCAGACTTCCAGCCCCCACCCCTTTCCCGACCATAAATGCCGACTGAAACCATCTCCCCACCACTTACTGGAAGCCAACAGGCCCCTAACGGCCGTCCAATCTTTCCCCGCCAGTAGCCGCTCTGATACCTGGACCCCCGTGTGTTGCAAAGGGATACCACCTGACAACAGAACTATTAGAAGAGCTATTATCTCACAATAGGGATAGATGAATGGTCTGCACTGCAGTCTGATGTTGAGCAGGAAGCTGCACTTGTGGCAACTTCAGTGGTGACCAGAACCATAGACCTGTGAAGCATCTCTCATGAACATTCCCATTGCTGCTATAAATATTTTGTGTTCCTGCTTGCAGACAATCATTAGGGAGACCCAGTGTTCGATGCTCACTCCTACTAAAGGATTGTCTTGAATATGATTCAAATACCTCAGAGTTAATCACAGGTACATTTAGTAGGCCTTTTGCATCATAGAGAACTTGCCAGTTGATTCAGAAACTACCCAGTACTGCTGCTGCTCCGTCAGCCAGGGGAGCATTTGGGAGCGGAGCAATTGCAGAAAGGTATTAATGGAACAGAGTAGAGGGAACTTGACTCTACATTTAAGTCTGCTATACCTAACCTGGAAGTGCTTGACACTGTTGAAGGTATGCCATTCCCCAATACTAACATCCCTCAAATCCATGGGCACAAAAGTTGCAAAAAGCACATTAGAAAAAATTAACTCTGTCTCCTCGCCCAAAGGGTCATGAATGTAAATTCAGGTCTTGACTACCATTGGACCTTACCTGCTCTTTCTGTCCATTAGATGTACCCAATCCTCATTTTATTGACCTTCTTCAACGATACCATGGACCAAGATAAGGGGCACTGTATTTTTGAGTTAATGAGAACTGCAGATTGGCATTCTTCAATCACTCATTTCTCTTTGTCTACTACATGAAACTGCCCTCCTACAATTCATCAAATACTCCAGGTTAAATGGAGGTAGCAAAGGACACTTTTTCAAGACTACTTTGTCAGGCAACTGTCACAAGGTGTAATTGCGACTGTAGCTAGAATTGTATTTGCCTGCATCTTATCTGATTCAAGTATCTTTAATGCTTCTACCAGATTTAGAATGGATATCAATGTCCTATTCTCCAGCAGTATGTACTCGCACAACATGAGCCCAAATAATTAATAATTACTTAACCAGCATTTAATTAAGGCACTGATTAACTTGATCAAATATGTTACTCCTTGCACTGTTCTTTATCAGCTTGCCAGCTTCCAGGGACAGATGATGAACAATCTATATTTGTTCCAAACAGTGCGGCGTATGCAATCCTGGAATAATGAAAAGGTCATTGTGCATGTTGAAAAAAAGCTTCAAGTGGATTGACGACATTGCAGTATTTTAATTATTTGTTGTAAGGACAAAATTTGTACATATAAGCAAAATTAGGAAACGATTTAAAATTCTGAAAGCTTTAGATGATGACGTAAAGAACAACATTCACATAGCATTCATCACATCAAAAAGACATCTAAACTGTTTACAAAGCAGAGCTAACAAATAAGAACTTAGCAGGGGGAAGGGGAGAACAGGTAGCATGGAGTTACAGTAGGATGACCATATTTTCTAAACCGAATCTGGGGACACACAGGGTGGGAGCCAGGATGGAAAATGTAGGCTGCGCAGCGTAGCGAGGCAATATTTTTTAGCAACCTACATTTTAACAGTTGCACATAATACACTACAAATGCAAAACAAATGTGCACATAATTAGCGCGGAGGTGACGTCACACTATTGAAGCGCATTCAGACATAGTTTACAAATAAAACAATAACACTGTTCAGGAACGTCAGTTTTTCGTACCCACTGTCTATACAGCCTATTCAGAAAATCTTTTTCACAGATTTATTGATGATCGCTGTGTTATCTCTGCGTTAAAGAAAACCGGCATGATGACTTTGTTGCTTCTGCTAGTGGAATATGTGTAGAGGTTAACCTCCATCAACCCTCACTAGTCTCTGATGGTTTGCCCATGTCCCTATCTTTAGTTGCACACTGATGACCACAAAGTATAACCAAGCAGCATCCAACAGTTAGTTCCAAGCTTTCTGTACACTGACCGACACCCACTTCTGCCACTCTACCACCTCTCTCAACACTTCCACTGCCTTTGTGCTGTCAGATTGCTCGTCTGACATCCAATCCTGGATGAGCCAAAAATTCCTCCAGTTAAACATTGGGAACACCGAAGCCATTGTTTTCAGCCCCACCGCAAACTCCGTTCCTTGGCCACCGATTCCTTCTCCGTTCCCTGGCCACTATCTCAGGTTGAACCAAATGATTTGCCACCGCAGCGTCCCTGAACTGAGCTTCCAACTCCATAATCCTCTCCATCACAAAGACCGCCCACTTCCACCTCCGTAACATTCCCCTCTCTGCTCCTGCTTCAGTCCACCTTCCCTCCTATAGCTGAGGGTTTTCAATTTTCAGAATTTTCTCCAGTATATGTATTATGGAAATTCCAGTGTTCTCGCCAACAACACATGGAAGGAGCTCACAGACTTGTTTGTCACAAAGATTAAGACCATCCGTTCATCTGCCTCTGCCACACCCCCAATCCCCTTGTCCACCAAGCCAAACCTCTCCCAAGACTGCCCGGTGCCCTAGCCCTGAACCCATGTCTTTCTCTAGTTTCTCCCTTACCTCCTGCTCTTTCTATGTAAATGAGACCCACTTCCTGGCTCGTTTGACCCCATTCCTACAAAACCGTTGGCTACGAATGTATTACTAATGTTTATTTCAGTATCACTGCACACAAGCTTAAAACAAAGATGAAAGGGCCTAAAAATTAAATCTGTGGGCTGTAAAGATTTATTAGATAAGATGAAGAAACTACATAAGCTAGAAATTTGAAACAAAAACAAACCACTCAATCAGCATCTATGAAAATAAACACATTTTTTGGGACCAGAGTTCTTTAGAACTAGGGGTTAAATAAAGCACCTCAATTAATAAGAATATCCCCACTTGGTAGATTAGTCTTCTGTGTCTCGGGTAAAATATTAAAAGTGCAGTGAAGCAAGTACCTAGTGGGAATCCCAGGTGGAAATCCAGAGACAATGGCCCAAAAATTAGTGAGTGAGCCTTCGTGCGAGGGTAAGGCCTTCCCGCGATCTCTCACTGCACGCTGGCTTTTTCAGTCCGAGCTCGCACGAACTTGATGTTCTGGACAGCAGCTGTGCAGGGCTTTCGTATCCCACAGGCGTAGTTAATTCGTGCGAGCTGTGGGATCACGTGACTCAGTTAGAGCCAATGGCAGCACACCATCTTTCATTCATAGCTTTCACAGCACGGCTGTGAAAGCTATGAATACTATACCCCCCCAAAAGAACAGCTAAACCTCAATTAAATTTAAAAAAAAACCATCACATTAATAAAATAAGTATAGTTAAATAAATTAACCATTTTAAACAAAAAATTAAATTTTTGAAAAAATTTAAAATCTTTTAAAAAGTTATAAAAATAAACTTACCTGTCTTTAAAGTCTCTAAAAAAGATATACCTGTTAAAAAAAATTCAAAATAATACTTAATTAAGTACTTACCTTGTTAAAAGAGGGTCTTACACCTCCTTTCTTTATGTCTAAAATCTTCCATGCTTACCTGCGCGTCCAAAGCACTAAGTGCACTGCGTGCGCGCAGCCTGTAGCGCGCACGCGGTTCACCTAGGAACCGCCCCCTTTTGAATTCACCATGTGCCGGTTTTCAGCGCATGCGCAGTGCATGCAGAAAACCGGCAATTGGAGACAGAATACGCGAGAGTACACAGTGCGTACTCTCGCGTAGCGGCACTAATTTTTGGGCCATTAAATATTGTTCACCAAGGGCATGCTCCCATATTACAAGGCCCCGTGTCAGCTGATAGAAAGTGTGATCTTGCCTTTGGCAACTGGCTTTTGTGTTGGGCCTGAGAAAACGCGTCTGAAGAAATCCGAGTCATAATTGTGATTAGCAACTAGTTGTCTCACCCAAACTTTCACTCCAGAGAGGTGAGGCAGCTAGGTGTTAAGTTGCTATACACACCGGCCATCCCAATACTAAGGCCGCAAATTTGCCAGTGCTCAGAGGGCAGGTTTGGAGGCGGGTTCGCTGTCAAAATAGCAAAGATTGACAGCGGGTAGGAAACAGTTGAGGCGGGGGATACAATTGAGCTTGTTAAATGGCTTGTTAAGAGCCAATTTAAGACTATTTTGAGGCTTCCTTGCAATTTTACGTTCTCCCCCATGGGCTACCCACTGATCGGGGAAGCTGGCGTGTTTTGAGTCTGCTCTGATGTTTCTGAGAAGCTGACAGCTGCAGAAGTGGTGTAAAGGACGCCATGTTGCAGATGGTGAGTTTCAGAGCGCAGAAAATGTTGGTTACTGCATTTTTAATACATATAGAGATTTCTTTAGCTTACAAGTTTTTAGATCTAACTGTATGTCCAGTGCCACATCATTGGGAGAACCTCTCTCAACATTGACAGATTGCTTCTGTCATCTCAGCTGCAGCTGCCATCTATTGCAGCAACATCGGTGCCCTTGAAAAAATCAGACCTTGGTCCTTCAAATCCTTCCACATCACCAACCTTCTCCGCCATCACCTGATGTTGGACTGGACACAAGGCATCATCCCCTGACAACATTGCTGCCCGGGAGGCCAGCGATGGCATCACCATGGCCAGATTTATTTCACTTGATGCTGCTAACCCTGGCTGCCACATGATACGCCAGGTTGACACCATCCCACACCAGCACGGTAAAGTATCCCTTTAATGTCCAAGCCATTCCATGCACACACATCACTATAGCTGGGGGGCGGGGTGGGGGGAAGTTATCTCTGAACATTCACTGGAACTCAGTAAGACACTTCTCAAGGTGCACTCAGATCTGTCCAATAAGGGGCTGTTTTGAAAAAATAGATTTCACAGTATGACAGCACATTACCAGAAACTTCACATGGACATTGGCTAAACCTCTCAAGTGCCTACCCTTGTGTGTTGTTAGTTGGTATGCTTGCAGTAGGATGAGGGTGAGGGTGAGTGCGAGGAGTGGCTAGTGAGATGGGGAAGTGATAAGTCGATAGAGAGGGTTGGGTGGAGGTGCAAGGTAAGTTGTTGTGAGGAAGGATGTGCAGGAGAAGGGTATGGAAGGCAGAGTGATGGAGATGTGTTGAGTGGCACAGCAGGGTGAGTTTGAGTGTGGCTTTGCAGTAACATTTCGTGATCCACTGAGATCATTGAAAGGTTGGCGCCACTGCAGGGACCTCTAACGACATCTCTGCTTGTGCCCTCCTGTGTAATGTGCAACCAGGCTGCATTGGTGTCCTGGGGAGGTCTCTTCTGCCCTTGGAAGGGAAGAGAACCTCGCTGCATGCTGTGACTTAAGCATATGGAGGGAGTCATGGGAGAGCCTGGGTGTAAGCATCCGCCTTTGTGCAGTGATTGTCAGTGTTTGCAGCACCTCAATGCTGTCAAACACTGACAGAACAACTGTCAAACTCCATGTGGACGTGGTCCCTTTAAGGAAATCAGCTGATGATGCGTCATCAAATTATGTCATCAGACACGCTTCCTGTTAATTGGTGGGGAAGCCTGCAGGGTGGGCTTAACAAGGCCAATCAAGGGAAAATCCCATTTATAGAGCGGCTGCAGACAGGTGCGTGACTGGAACCCACAAACCAGCTCTCACGCCACCATCCCGCCTCCGTTGGGAAATTAGCGGCCTAAGTGTTGTTAAATCAAATTCCATCACGCTCTCCCTCTCTCCCCACCCCCCGGCTAGTCCTGGATCAGCTGATATTTAGGGGATAACGGGAACGATAGCATAGTGTTAATGTCACTGGGCTAGTAATCCAGAGGTCTGGACTAATGATTCAGAGACGTGAGTTCAAATCCCACCACGGCAGCTGGGGAATTTAAATTCAGTTAATTAAATAAATCTGGAATAAAAAGCTAGTATCAGTAATGTTAACCATGAAACTATCGGATTGTCGTAAAAACAAATCTGGTTCACTAATGTCCTTTAGGGAAGGAAATCTGCTGTCCTTACCTGGTCTGGCCTATCTGTGATTCTTAACTGCCCTCTGAAATGGCCCAGCAAGTCACTCAGTTGTAACTAACCGCTACGAAACAAAATAATAAGAATGAAACCGGACGGACCAACCAGCATCGACCTCGGCACTGGCTACGGACACGGCTACGGCACACCCAGCCCAGTCGACCCTGCAAAGTCCTCCTCACCAACATCTGGAGACTTGTGCCAAAATTGGGAGAGCTGTCTCACAGACTAGTCAAGCCTGACATAGTCATACTCACAGAATCATACCTTTCAGCCAATGTCCCAGACTCCTCCATCACCATCCCTGGGTATGTCCTGTCCCACCGGCAGGACGGACCCACCAGGGGTGGTGATACAGTCGGGAAGGAGTGGCCCTGGGAGTCCTCAACATTGACTCCAGACCCCATGAAGTCTCATGGCTTCAGGTCAAGCATGGGCAAGGAAACCTCCTGCTGATTACCACCTACCGCCCTCCCTCAGCTGATGAATCAGTACTCCTCCATGTTGAACACCACTTGGAAGAAGCACTGAGAGTAGCAAGGGCACAGAATGTACTCTGGGTGGGGGACTTCAATGTCCATCACCAAGAGTGGCTCGGTAGCACCACTACTGACCGAGCTGGCCAAGTCCTGAAGGACATAACTGCCAGTCTGGGCCTGCGACAGGTGGTGAGTGAACCAACAAGAGGGAAAAACCTACTTGACCTCGTCCTCACCAATCTACCTATCGCAGATGCATCTGTCCATGACAGCATTGGCAGCAGTGACCACCGCACAGCCATTGTGGAGACGAAGTCCCGTCTTCACACTGAGAACACCCTCCATCGTATTGTGTGGCACGACCACCGTGCGAAATGGGATAGATTCAGAACAGATCTAGCAGCTCAAAACTGGGCATTCATGAGGCGCTGTGGGCCATCAGCAGCAGCAGAATTGTATTCCACCACAATCTGTAACCTCATGGCCCGGCATATCCCTCACTCTCCCATTACCACCAAGCCAGGGGACCAACCCTGGTTCAACAACGAGTGTAGAAGAGCATGCCAGGAGCAGCACCAGGCGTACCTAAAAATGAGGTGCCAACCTGGGGAAGCTGCAACACAGGACTACATGCATGCTAAAAAGTGGAAGCAGCATGCTATAGACAGGGCTAAGCAATTTCACAATCAACGGATCAGAACAAAGCTCTGCAGTCCTGCCACATCCAGTCGTGAATGGTGGTGGACCATTAAACAACTAACGGGAGGAGGAGGCTCCAAGAATATCCCCATCCTCAATGATGGTGGAGCCCAGCACGTGAGTGCAAAAGACAAGGCTTAAGCGTTTGCAACCAACTTCAGCCAGAAGTGCCGAGTGGATGATCCGTATCGGCCTACTCCCAAGGTCCCCACTATCACAGAAGCCAGTTTTCAGCCAATTCGATTCACTCCACGTGATATCAAGAAATGGCTGAGCGCACTGGATACAGCAAAGGCTATGGGCCCCAACAACATCCCGGCTATCGTGCTGAAGACTTGTGCTCCAGAACTAGCCGTGCCTCTAGCCAAGCTGTTCCAGTACAGCTACAACACTGGCATCTATCCGGTAATGTGGAAAACTGCCCAGGTGTGTCCTGTCCACAAAAAGCTGGACAAATCCAACCCAGCCAATTACTGCCCCATCAGTCTACTCTGAATCATCAGCAAAGTGATGGAAGGTGTCATCGACAGTGCTATCAAGCGGCACTTACTCACCAATAACCTGCTCACTGATGTCCAGTTTGGGTTCCGCCAAGACCGCTCAGCTCCCAACCTCATTACAGCCTTGGTCCAAACATGGACAAAGGAGCTAAATTCCAGAGGTGAGGTGAGAGTGACTGCCCTTGACATCAAGGCAGCATTTGACCGAGTCTGGCATCAAGGAGCCCTAGTAAAACTGAAGTCAATGGGAATCAGGGGGAAAATGATCCACTGGCTAGAGTCATACCTAGCACAAAGGAAGATGGTTGTGGTGGTTGAAGGTCAATCATCACAGCCCCAGGACATCGCTGCAGGAGTTCCTCAGGGCAGTGTCCTAGGCCCAACCATCTTCAGCTGCTTCATCAATGACCTTCCCTCCAACATAAGGTCAGAGATGGGGATGTTCGCTGATGACTGCACAGTGTTCAGCGCCATTCGCAACTCCACAGATAATGAAGCAGTCCATGCCCGCATGCAACAAGACCTGGACAACGTTCAGGCTTGGGCTGATAAGTGGCAGGTAACATTCTCGCCACAGAAGTGCCAGGCAATGACTATCTCCAACAAGCGAGAGTCTAACCACCTCCCCTTGACATTCAATGGCATTATCATCGCTGAATCCCCCACTATCAACATCCTGGGAGTCACCATTAACCAGAAACTTAACTGGACCAGCCACATAAATACTGTGGCAACAAGAGCAGGTCAGAGGCTAGGTATTCTGCGGCGAGTATCTCACCTCCTGATTCCCCAAAGCCTTTCCACCATCTACAAGGCACAAGTAAGGAGTGTGATGGAATACTCTCCACTTGCCTGGATGAGTGCAGCTCCAACAACACTTAAGAAGCTCGACACCATCCAGGACAAAGCAGCCCGCTTGATTGGCACCCCATCCACCACCTTAAACATTCACTCCCTCCACCACCGGCGTACCGTGGCTGCAGTGTGTACCATCTACAAGATGCACTGCAGTAACTCGCCAAGGCTTCTTCGGCAGCACCTCCCAAACCCACGACCTCTTCCACCTAGAAGGACAAGGACAGCAGGCGCATGGGAACACCACCACCTCCAAGTTCCCTTCCAAGTCACACACCATCCTGACTTAGAAGTATATCGCCAATCCTTCATCGTCGCTGGGTCAAAATCCTGGAACTCCCTCCCTAACAGCACTGTGGGAGTCACCATACGGACTGCAGCGGTTCAAGAAGGCGGCTCACCACCACCTTCTCAAGGGCAACTAAGGATGGGCAATAAATGCTGGCATTGCCAGCGACACCCTGATCCCATAAACGAATATTAAAAAAAATTGTGGAGATAATGGCCACGATTTTGCCAGCGCTCAGAGGGTGGGTTTGTAAGTTGGTCAGTTGGTAAAATCGCAAATATTGACGGTGGGTTCCGATCCCGCCGTCATCCCGACTCTGTGCAACTTTCCCAAAGGCGGCCTCCCAGACTCCTGATCAGTCCCACCACCAAGTGGCGGGATAGGCCCTTAAGGCAGTTAACTGCTTGTTAAATGCCTGGATAATGCTATTTTGATAGCGGTTTTAGATTTTGCCACTTTTTCTGTGTGTTCCACGCCGTTCCCAAACCACGCCAGCTGATTGTGCCGTTTCACAAGTGGCTGCCTTCTTCACAGCTGCAGCTCCAGCATAAAAACGGAGCTTTCAACAAGGCTCAGTTGCAGATGGCAGAACTTTGTTTTTTCAGGTCTTGCAAAACTTTTTGCAGGTCTACTGATCTTGGAAGTGGTGAAGCTGAGATCCATCTCCACTGTGACCTCCTGGGAAAACCCTCTCCCCACCTTGACTGAGCGCTTCCTCAACTGAGGTATCTACCAGCAGCATGGGGACCATTTATTTCCTTTCATCCTGGTTTCAGATTCAGAGGAAGAGCAGCTGCGGCAGCAGCAGAACCAGGCACAACAGCCGCAGCAACAACAGGAGCGCCAACCTCCTCCTCACCCACCTGATGCTGCACAGGGCAGAGGGCGTCAGCGCAGGGCTGCACCTCGCCGCAGGAGATACCCCCAACACAGGGTTTACAAGCCGATGATGACCATCCTCAACATGACTGAGCAGCAGTGCCAAAGGAGGCTGAGACTTTCGCGAGAGGTAGTCGGTGACATCTGCGCAATGCTGCACCAACACCTGGAGCCCAGAGGAATGGGTGGACATCCCTTACCAGTGGCTGTCAAAGTCACCACCGCCCTCAATTTTTTTGCTTCAGTGTCCTTCCAGGGATCATCAGCAGACATCAGCGGCATCTTCCAGTCGGCCACACACCCTTGCATCATGCAGGTAACCGAAGCCCTCTTTGCAAAGGCGCATAATTACATCGACTTCTCGACGTATTAAGCAAGTATAACCGCACTTGCAAATATGGCAGGCTTGCCAAGGGTGCAGGACGTCATGGACTGCACACATGTGCCCCTTAGGGCACTCCATCACAACCCAGCTGTTTTTGTCAACCACAAGAGCTTCCACTCCCTTAACGTGCAGCTGGTGTGTAGCCACAGGAAGGACATTTTGCATGTTTGCGCGAAGTACCCTGGTAGTTGTCATGACTCGTTCATCCTGCGGCAGTCTAGTGTGCCTCCGCTCTTCAATCCACCAACACAACTTTCCGGATGGCTACTTGGAGACAAGGACTATCCCCTGAAGACATGGCTGATGACGCCATTGAGGAGGCCATCAAACGAAGCTGAGGAGCGCTACAATGCCAGCCACATTTCGACCAGATCCATCATCGAGCAAACCATTGGCTTGCTGAAGATGCGATTCAAATGCCTTGACAGATCAGGTGAAGCCCTACAGTATTCAGCAGCCAGGGTCTCCAGAATCATCATGGTCTACTGTGCACTGAACAACATCACACAGCATCTTGGCTTGCAGCTGCCTGAGGAACAAGTGGCTCAGCGCATAGCCTCCTCAGATGAGGAAGAGGAGGAGGAGGAGGAAGAAGACCTTGCGGAGACGGATGGAGATCGGCAATGAGGTGCCAATATTATTGCAGGTGGCAGGCCAGACAAAAGTAAGGCTGGAAGTGCGCTGAGGAGTGAGTTCAGAGTAATCTTTCTGAAAGGTAGAAAGTGAAAGGGGAGCATATTTAAACTATCGGACAGGGGATGTGTTTAAGATGGGAAATGAAAAAGTCGACTCAGAGAGCTCTATCTTTGATTGAGATATTGGAGGTTTTGAGGCCCCGTAGACCCATATCTTAATGAGGTTTGTGGGGTGGGGAGTGGGGGTGGTGGTGGGAGGGTGGCCGTGTGTCGGTTGGGGAGTTGAAGTGGAGGGTGAAGTTGAGTAAAGCAAGGAAGCCAGTGGAAGTAGAGAAGGGTGAGTTAAGATGGAGGCTGAAATTACCAAGTATGAGAAAATTCTCGATGTAGAGATTGAGGGCGAAGAGGATTTTATTAAGGAAACACCAGGTGGCATAGTTAGATTTTGAAGAAGAGTGGCAGGGTGGTAAAAGGTAAGATGTTCAACAGTAGAGAAGGAGCTGGAGGAGTAGGAATAGGCCCACATGACATTGAGTGATGATAGCTACACCACCACTGTGGTAATCTGGGCAGGAGACATGACTGAATTAGTCGCCAGGGGAGAAAGCGGCCTCAATAAATGAAATTATTGTAATTTTTTTTCCTTGCCTTTTTAGTTTCAAAGAAACCCTGTTAAGATTTTATTTATGCAATTTATTTATGAACACAGATGCAGCTAAATTGAACTCTTCACCTCGTTCTTCAATATGCAGAACTCCAGTTTCCCTTCGAAATGTGAGAGTGTGAGTAGTTAGTGGAGGGGTGGGGCGGGGTGGGGGCATCAATATAACATTTAAAAACATATACCCAGAATTTCCTCAGGGGTCCTCCCAATTGTCTGCTGTAACTTTGGCAGAAGATCAGCAGAAACCCATTTTACGTGTCTATCTGGGGTTTCCACCAATCGTCTGTCAAAGTTACAGTGGCTGATCGTGAGAACCCCTCAGGAAATTCCCGGCAATAGTTAGGTTGAATGCCAAGAAGTGTTTCTTTTCAAAGGGTGTCATCAATCTCTGGAATAGATTACTAAGTAAGTGATAAATATGGATTCACTGAAATACTTCATAAGGCAGCTGGACAAGTTCCTGAGAGTTGACGACGTCTCCAGATAATTAAAGGGGTGGAATTATTGATATACGTTGCTGCAGAGCCTATATAATTGCCTGGGGGTTGGCGAGCAATTTCCTAGAAATTTTTTCCTACATTAGCCTATGTTTGTTTCCCTTTTTGTGTGACTGGTGGTGGACAGAGGGAGGGTAGGCTGATAATGCTTGTAGGTTGAATCATGTCTGGATGGGACAGGCTGAATGGACCAGTTGGTCTTTTCTTGTCCTTCATATGCTTATATTTTTATAGGAAAATTCATGTTGTGAAAACACTTAAAAAAAAAAAACCCTGACCACATTTTTAGGCCCAGTTTGTGGCCACGCTGGAATTCTCCTCCATGTGGTGTCGCTCCCACAACCAATGTGATATGTCTTCTCACAGCACTGCACGCCAGAGTCTGATCGGGTCCTGAGTTACACTGAAACATTTGTTTTGCAATGATGCAAAAAATGGTGGTATAAATTGATCCCTACTGAAGCCTTCATCTCATTTCATTATTTTGTCCTCCCTGACAGTCCAACAGAAATATTCCAGAACAATGCTTTACTTTAAAAATTGATTGTGTTTATCTCCACTTTCTACAACTGAACACAGTAAAAAAAAAATTAGCACTGAGTTGCTATGGATTGTTCTTGGTCTCAGCATAGTTGACATGGTTACATGAATAAATTGCTTGGGATCTTATTATGCATGATATAAGAGGGAAGGCAATGCTTTCCATCATATGTGGGTGGAACACACATTTAAATAATGCCTTGGATTATTTCAATGAGTTACAACAATGAATTACCTATCAGACTAACATTTCCATAAACAAATGTTAGCTCTCATGAAATATTACAGTATTTAATACAATATTAATGAATATTGAGTTTGCATTGTTTGGGCTGTGAGGCACGCATGGATATTTGTGCTAATTTGGGTTTCAAATTCCCAGATCATTTGTCTTTGCAAAGCTCAATGTTGAGTAAAGGACAATAAAATAAATATACCAGAGCTCAGGAAATTTGAATTCAAAGCAACACGGAAAAGGCTTGAAATTAAATGAAACTAGAGGGGGGACATGAGAAAAAAATTAGAATGTTTTAAAGATGTATGTTGTTGACTGTACCAATGAGTTAAATGCTATATGGAAACAAACAATGGTTGCTTTGATGGCTTTGTGAGTTTATCTAGCAAGTAGCTGAGCCATTCAGATTTGGAAAATTCCAGATGACTCCTTGGTCAACACTGAGTTAACAGATCTCAACCATGATGGCAGCAGGCGTTCTGCAATTGGCCTCAGTACCCCTGGATTAGAGAGCTGGCTGACAGTTGGGCTATTGTATAAGTTAAAACAGTATAAAGTTAAGCATCTACACTTTTCAATTGGACACAAAGAAGTGCCAGTGCAGCAAATCCTTGAGGTGTGCATCAAGTGTGATATGTAAGAGAAGGATAAACCAGGTAACTACAGACCAGTTAGTCTAGTATCAGCTAACTTTTAGAATCTGTAATTCGAGATAAAATTAGTGAGTATTTGGAAATGGATAGCCAGCATGGATTTGTTAAAGGCAAGTCATGTTCGACAAAATTACTAAGAGTTTATGAAGAAGTTACTGATTGGATAGTTCAAGGGAATGCAATAGCTGCAGTGTATATGAATTTTCAGAAGACATTCAATAAGGTGCCTCACAAGAGTCTTATTAGAAATATCCAGGTGTATGGTATAGGAGGAAATGTAGCAGCATGGATAAAAAGTTAGTTGATGGACAGGAAACAGAGTTAGGGTAATTGGGTGTTACTCAGACTAGAGAGGGGTAGGGAGTGGTGCACCCCAGGGGTCAGTGTTGGGTCCAATGGCCTACTCCTGTTGCTATATATGATTTAGGCTTAACTATAGGGAATACAATGTCAAAATTTGCTATGACACAAGAGTAGAAGGTGTGGCAAACAGTGAGGAGGACTGTAAAAGATGTGAAGAAGACATTGACAGGGAAGTGAAAAGCAAAGATATGTGACAGAAGCAATTAAGTGAAATTTTCAAGACTCAAATCGACAGATTTTTATTAAGTAAGAGTATCAAGGAATATGGAGTTGAGGTACAGATCAGTCATGGTCTAATTGAATAACAGAACAGGGGCTGAATGGCTTACTCCTGTTCCTATGTTCCTAAATTCCAACTCAGGAGCTAAAGCTACTCGTGGCTCAAGCTGAAGGCAGGTAGCACTTTTTCTTGGAACATGTGATAAGCTGATGATGCATCGATTTTTGCACCTGACTTTGACGATATCAATAATCAGTGGAACACACCGGGCGCGATCTTGCCAACCCTGGGGAGGCGGGTCTGCCGAGAAAATGGCAGAATCTGGGGGGCGGGTAGTCGACCCGAGTCCCGTCTCCTGGAGGCGAGAAGTGGATTACAGCCACTTAACTGCCTGTTAACAGGTAGTTAACAGGCAGATGAGAGGATTATCCCCATTTTGCCCACACAAGTGCGGGCTTCCCGAAGTCTTGTCAGGGTCATCAAGGCGAGCAGTGGGTCTGCGGGGGTCTGCGGGGTGCAAAAGTGCGCTGTAAAGGTAAGTGGTGGGTGCAAGTGTGGAGAGGTGAGTATGTGAGGTAAGTGGAAAGTGTTAGAAAAAGTTTATTTACCTTTGTTTCTTCCTGCAGGTTTCAATTGTTGGGGATGCGGAGAGTCTCACATCTCCACGGCAGAGATGACAGATGGCTGCTGCATTCTCCAATGCAACAACCATCTAATTTCTGCTGAAGAAAGAGGTTTGATGAGTCTTGAATACAAGAGCTCATCAAACTACAGAGAATGTCAGTGTTTGACAGCTTCACAGAGCAGTCAAACGATGACAATTCATCTGTCAAAAATTTTTGACAGATGAAACGTCATATGCTGACGTTCTCTGTAACCGGCTTCCCCTTAATTGGCCTGCTAAGCACGCTGGGTGGGCTTAACAAGGTCAATCAAGGGAAAATAGCGTGGGTTGGCCAGAAGTCGATGGAGGCGGGACTAAAACCCGACAAGTGGAAGTCCTGCCTCCAAAAGTTCCCAATTGGCAAAATCCAGCCCACCATTTGACAAGAAAATGTTTCAAGAAAAAGATGTAAAACTGGATTTTAATTTGGCATAAATGCAAAAAAGGTATTTTCCTTTACCCAGTGCATCATTATTTACAGTAGAGGAAGAGGATAGTATGCTGGAAATCCCAAGGAAACTAATATTAAATCAGGGACAGGGACTCAACAAAATTAATACAAGCAAAATAACAGTAATGAAGAAAATAATGGCACTAAAGAGTGACAAATCCCCAAGATCAGATGGTTTCCATCCCAGGGTTTTAAAGGAAGTGGATGAGCACATTGCAGATGCCCTAACTACAACCTTCCAAAGTTCTCTTGATTCAGGAACTGTTCCTTTAGATTGGAAAATTGCACATGTCACTCTGCTATTTAAAATTGGTGAGAGAGGGAAACCAGGGAATTATAGACCAGTTAGCCTAACATCTGTTGTCGGCAAATTACTAGAGTGTATAATTAAGGATAGAGTTACTGAACACCTTGAAAATTTCCAGCTGATCAGAAAGAGGAAGGATGGATTTGTGAAAGGTAGGTCATGCCTGACGCACCTGATTGAATATTTTGAGGAGGTGACTAAAGTAGTAGACAGGGGAATGTCGATGGATGTTATTTATATGAACTTCCAGAAGGCATTTGATATAAAGTCCCACATAAGAGACTATTAACTAAGGTTGAATCCCATGGAATTGAAGGCAAATTATTGACCTGGTTAGGAAATTGGCTGAGTGGCAGGAGACAGAGAGTAGGGATAATGGGCAGGTACTCTAATTGGCAGGATGTGATTAGTGGTGTCCCGCAGGGATCTGTGTTGGGGCCTCAACTATTCACCATATTTATTAACGACTTAGATGATCGGATAGAAAGCCACATATCCAAATTTGCCGATGACACAAAGATAGGTGGCATTGTAGGCAGTGTAGATGAAAGCATAAAACTACAAAGAAATATTGATAGATTAAGTGAATGGGCAAAACTGTGGCAAATGAATTTCAATGTGAGGTAATCCACTTTGGAACTAAAAAGGATAGAACAGGGTACTTTCTAAATGGTGAAAAGCTAAAAGCAGTGGCGGTCCAAAGAGACTTGGGGGCCCAGGTACATAGATCATTAAAATGTTATGAACAGGTACAGAAAATAATCAAAAAGCCTAATGCAATGCTGGTCTTTATATCTAGAGGACTAGAATAACAGGGGGTAGAAGTTATGCTACAGCTATACAAAACCCTGGTTAGACCACAGCTGGAGTATTGTGAGCAGTTCTGGGCACCACACCTTAGAAAGGATATATTGGCCTTGGGGGGAGTGCAATGTAGGTTTACCAGAACGATACCTGGAATCCAGGGGTTAAATTACGAGGAAAGATTACACAAACTAGGGTTGTATTCCCTGGAATTTAGAAGGTTAAGGAGTGATTTGATCAAAGTTTTTAAGATATTAAGGGGAACAGATAGGGTAAATAAAGGGAAACTATTTCCGCTGGTTGGGGATTCTAGGATTAGGGGTCATAGTCTAAAAATTAGAGCCAGACCTTTCAGGAGTGAAATTAAGAAACACGTCTACACAAAAAGGGTGGTAGAAGTTTGGAACACTCTTCCGCAAACGGCAATTGATGCTAGATCAATGGTTAATTTAAAATCTGATTGATAGATTTTTGTTAAGCAAAGGTATTAAGGGATATGGGGCAAAGGCGGGTATGTAGAGGTAGGTCGCAGATCAGCCATGATCTAATTGAATGGCGGAACAGGCTCAAGGTGCTAAATGGCCTACTCCTGTTCCTATGAGAAGAAATTAATGTTTTTTCTCATTGATTAGTTATGTAATATTTTATAAAAGTTTCTTTCAAATTTTGTACTCAACTTTTATATTTTAGTAAGTGGTTGTGTGAACAATTTGAATTGCAGTGGCTGTAATGAATGATCAGGCAGCTTATATACTGTGGAGAGGTGACTGAAACATGTGGTTATTGTCAATGCTGTCTCCTCTAGTCAAATGTACATTAAAGTCTATAAATATGTCTTCCATCCCAGTAATGGAAAATCTGTGGATTTTAAGCAAATCTGATAGATAAGTTACAATTGTAAATACATTGGATGAATTTTAAATCTGTTAGTCAATTTTATCATATAATGCATTTTTCACAAAGGTAATTTCAAAGCATAAATATTTCCACTGATAATTGAGGTTGAGATAGGCTTTCTTTTAAGAAAAATGGTAAGTCTTTGCTGTAGGACTATTGACATCTCTGATACCTGCAGCTAGTCTTTTTGTTGCTTAAAAAATAATTATGTTAATACAGCTCAAATGGCTGACTCAGTCATCTTTCTTGTGCCACCGAGGTCAGTGTACCATCCATCTTCAATTATTAAACACATCTATACCACCAAGGATTAGATTTAGCCCTCCCCCCTAAATTGTATATTCAGCTTGTTAGCATCCCTGATGAAAATGAATATATAACACAGCACTTGGATGCCAAGGTTCAGTTGCCCACTCACTGGCATACCTAAGAAAATCGATGGGCACTAATCACTCATGGTATAGACCTGACACCGGAATAAAAAAGGGGATCAGACTTCCACCTGTCCTGCCTCTCCCCCTTCCCTGAAGACCACTACAGAAAATGTACATTTACCAGAGAATCGCCAAGAATCAGATGACAGCTCATTTATCTATTTAGAATAGATGCATATTCCCACTTTTGCCCTTTTCTACATTGCCAAGTAATACTTACTTTTAATCAAAGAAAAATAAAAAGCCTGCACTTTTTCATGTGGCATGAGCTACAGATGGTAGCTGCTTGCCTGTGGTATTATGTTTGGTGGCAAATTAGTGACAGAAGCTAACCAGTGCTAGCTTGTAGATGCAATTTGATTTTTTTGTTATTTATAATTTGTTATATATGTGTCAGCAACTCTACAGGCCAAGTGAAAGAGAAGAACTGTATAAAATGAACCTGCTATGGTTCAGTTAGTCATTGTTCAGATTCCTACCAGCCTGTGTATTTGTTGGGAATATCATTTTATAGCTAACTTGAAATTAGCCAACGAAGCTAACTTGAAACTTGACTAAAACACTGTTAATTAAACAACACCAGTAAGATTTCTCAGTTATAAGAACATAAGAAATAAGAGCAGGAGTAGGCCATTTGGCAACTTCCAGCCTGCTCTGCCATTCAATAAGATCATGGCTGATCTTCTACCTCATCTCCACTTTCCTGCACTATCCCCATATCCCTTGATTCCCTTAATATTCAAAAATCTATCGAGCTCTGTCTTGAATATACTCAACGACTGAGCCTCCACAGCCCTCTGGGGTAGAGAATTCCAAAGATTCACCACACTCTGAATGAAGAAATGTCTCCTTATCTCAGTCCTAAATGGCTGACCCCTTATTCTGAGACTGTGACCCCTGGTTCTAGACTCCCCAGCCAAGGGAAACATCCTCCCTGCATCTACCCTGTCAAACCCTATAAGAATTTTTAAAATCTTTTTATGTTTCAGCAGAGTCCTGACATACACAAAGGGTATGAATTTGTTGATGTCATATCATTGCAATGCCAATGCTTTATGCCCAAAAGTATGCAGTCTATCATTTGACCTTAAATATTTCACATGCAGGCTGTTTATTTCTCCAGAGATTGGCCCAGTTTGAACTTCTGACTGACTGTTCTAAACATCTGGATACTAATTCCAAAAATATTTTAACTTCTTTGACCCCGAACACTATCTCATGAAATAGATTGTTGTGTGTGTTGATTTTGTGAGGGTTATTTCAATGTGGTACATCAAGATTTTAAGTCTTTTTTTGCTTTAATTATCTAATATATAAGAACTGGAAACAAGAATTCAAAAAAATAATTTAAAATTTGTTTCAAAATAAGTTGAAACATTTTAGCAAAATGTTAATTTCATTTGTTTGTCCTTGAATATTGGTATATTGAACACATTTTCAATAAGTACCCATTTATCTATATAATAGAAAAATACTTTATCTAGCGTGTATCCCGAGTATTTGTATATCACACTTCAGAGTGTCACATTTGCAAAGTGCCACCCATGCAAAGTGTTTATCACACTTACCTGATTGGCTCCAATAATCACTATCTATTACATCTCTACATTTGAGCAAACCAACAGTTAATTTATCAGAAGTACACAGGGTTTCCGCAGACATTTCACCGAAATTACAGTGGCAAACATTTAAACCAAACAGAAAAAAGTATACAATTTTGGAAGACTTGCCCTTTACATTAGTCATTTAATGCAGAAAAGCCCTGCATAGACTTTCTCTTCTCTCTGGGGCTTAAGTTGAACATTTCACCCGGACTTTGGGTGTTTGGGATTTCCAGCTCCTGTTGAGAAATTATATTTGTGTGTGAGAAATGCATTGTGGTACTTAGTTTTCCCCTGTGGAACTATAGCACCCAGAATGCACCACAACAACCCATGTCAGCCGTGGCTTAGTGGGTGGCACTCTCGCCTCTGAGTCAGAAGGGCATTACTGAGATTTGAGTACATAATTCAGGCTGACACTCCATTGCAGTACTGAGGGAGTGCTGCACAGTTGGAGGTGCCATCTTGAGAGACAGCCCTCTTAGGTGGACGTAATAGATCCCGTGACACTATTTTGAAGAAGAGCAGGGGAGTTATCCCCGGTGTCTTGGCCAACCAACATCACTAAAAAAAAGTTTATCTGGTTATTATCATATTGCTGTTTCTGGGACCTTGTGCGCAAATTGCCTTCTGTGTTTCCTACATTAACACAGTGACTGTATTTCAAAAGTACTTCATTGGCTGTAAAGCACTTTGGGCCATCCTGTGGTCATGAAAGGCACTATATAAATGCAAGTTTGTTCTTTCTATATCCTCTGACAACCAGGTAAAATCACCGTTCAACTAGATTGGGGGGTTTATGGCTCCTTTTGCGAGATCCGCCTATGTGAGAGATGCATCATCGGAGTTATTTTCACTCTACTCCTGTGAGAATAAAATGTCCAGTGTGCACCAGAACAACACATATCATATGGCAATTTGGTGGAAAAGTTATGAATGGTATGGAGGAAAAACATCCTTATTTATCAGCATTTTATACAGTATAAACCTTGAAGTGAAAATTCTGAAAGGAGCCAGCTCTTGTGATTCTCAGTGAATCTTAAGAACATAAGACGTAGGAGCAGGGGTAGGTCATTTGGCCCCTTGAGCCTGCTCCGCCATTCAATAAGATCATGGCTGATCTGATCTTGGCCTCAACTCCACTTCCCTGCCCGCTCCCCATAACCCTTGACTCCCTTACCATTCAAAAATCTGTCTATCTCCACCTTAAATATATTTACTGAACCAGCCTCCACAGCTCTCTGGGGAAGAGAATTCCAAAGATTCACGACCCTCTGAGAGAAGAAATTCCTCCTCATTTCTGTTTTAAATGGGTGCCCCCTTATTTTGAAATTTTGCCCCCTAGTTCTAGATTCCCCCACGAGGGGAAACATCCTTTCTGCATCTACCCTGTCAAGCCCCTTCAGAATCTTATATGTTTCAATAAGATCCCCTCTCATTCTTCTAAACTCCAATGAGTATAGACCCAACCTGCTCAACTGTTCTTTATAAGACAACCCCTTCATCTCAGGAATCAACCTCGTTAACCTTCTCTGAACTGCCTCCAATGCAAGTATATCCTACCTTAAATATGGAGACCAAAACTGTACGCAGTATTCCAGGTGTGGTCTCACCAACGCCCTGTACAGTTGTAACAGGACTTCCCTGCTTTTATACTCTATTCCCTTTGCGATAAAGGCCAACATTCCATTTGCCTTCCTAATTACTTGCTGTACCTGCATGCTAACTTTTTGTGATTCATGTACAAGGACCCCCAGATCGCTCTGTACTTCAGCATTTTGCAATCTCTCCCCATTTAAATAATAATTTGCTTTTTTATTTTTCCTACCAAAGTGGATAACCTCGCATTTTCCCACATTATACTCCATCTGCCAGATTTTTGCCCACTCACTTAGCCTATCTATATCCCTTTGGAGATTCTTTGCGTCCTCCACACAATTTGCTTTCTCACCTATCTTTGTATCATCAGCAAATTTGGCTACATTACACTCTTCATCCAAGTCATTAATATAGATTGTAAATAGTTGAGGCCCCAGCACTGATC
This sequence comes from Squalus acanthias, assembly GCA_030390025.1. Lineage (NCBI taxonomy): Eukaryota > Metazoa > Chordata > Chondrichthyes > Squaliformes > Squalidae > Squalus > Squalus acanthias. The sequence continues at coordinate 58,732,676 of CM059431.1, read as the reverse complement.
CCTGCGGCACCCAACTAGTTACAGTTTGCCAACCTGAAAATTACCCATTTATCCCGACTCTCTGTTTTCTGTTAGTTAGCCAATCCTCTATCCATGCTAATATATTACCCCCAACCCCGTGAGCTCTTATCTTGTGCAGTAACCTTTTATGTGGCACCTTATCGAATGCCTTTTGGAAATCCAAATACACGACATCTACTGGTTCCCCTTTATCCACCCTGCTCGTTACATCCTCAAAGAACTCCAGCAAATTTGTCAAACATGATTTCCCTTTCATAAAACCATCCTCACTCTACTTGACTATATGATTTTCTAAATGTCCTGCTGCCACTTCCTTAATGATGGACTCCTGCATTTTCCCAATGACAGATGTTAGGCTAACAGGTCTATAGTTGCCTGCTTTCTGTCTCCCTCCTTTCTTAAATAGGGGCATTACATTTGCGGTTTTCCAGTCTGCTGGGACCTCTCCAGAATCCAGGGAATTTTGGTAGATTATAACCAATGCATCCACTATCTCTGCAGCCACCTCTTTTAAGACCCTAGGATGCAGGCCATCGGGTCCAGGGGACTTGTTCACCTTTAGTCCCATTAGTTTGCCTAGTACTTTTTCTCTACTGATAGTGATTGTTTTAAGTCCCCCCCCACCCCAATAGCCCCTTGATTATCCATTATTGGGATGCTTTTAGTGTCTTCTACCGTGAAGACCGATACAAAATATTTGTTCACAGTCTCCGCAATTTCCCTGTTTCCCATTATTAATTCCCCAGACTCATCCTCTAGGGGACCAACATTTACTTTAGCTACTCTCTTCCTTTTTATATACCTGTAGAAGCTCTTATTATCTGTTTTTATATTTCTTGCTAGCTTACTCTCATAAGCTATCTTCTCTCTCTTCATCATTTTTTTAGTCGTCCTTTGCTGGTTTTTAAAAATTTCCCAATCCACTGGCCTTCCACTATTCTTCGCAACATTGTATGCCTTTGTTTTCAATTTGATACAATCCTTTACTTCCTTAGTTAGCCACGGATGGTTCATCCTTCTCTTTGAGTCTTTCTTTCTCACTGGAATATATCTTTGCTGAGAGTTATGAAATATCTCCTTAAATGTTTGCCACTGCTTTTCTACAGTCTTACCTTGTAATACATTTTCCCAGTCCACCTTAACCAAGCCTGCATTCATACCTTTGTAATTACCTTTATTTAAGTTCAGGACACCAGTTTGAGACCTAGCTTTCTCACCCTCAAACTGAATTTGAAATTCTACCATGCTATGATCACTCTTCCCAAGAGGATCCTTCACTTCGAGATCATTAATTAATCCAGCCTCGTTACACATTACCAGATCTAAAATAGTCTGCTCCCTGGCTGGTTCCACAACATATTATTCCAAGAAACCATCCCGCATGCACTCTAAGAACTCTTCCTCAAGACTGCCTTTGCCAATTTGCTTTGTCCAATCAATATGAAGATGAAAATCTCCCATGATTATAGCCGTACCTTTCTTACAAGCCTTTATTATTTCTTGATTTATTATCTGACCTACAGTATGGCTACTGTTTGGGGGCCTGTAGACCACTCCCACCAATGACTTCTTACCCTTATTATTTCTTATCTCCACCCAAACTGATTCTACGTCTTGATCTTCAAAGCCAAAATCATTTCTCACTACTGCACTGATCTCATCCCTTATTAACAGAGCTACACCACCTCCTTTTCCTTTCTGCCTATCCTTACGAAATGGCAAATACCCCTGAATATTCAGTTCCCAGCCTTGGTCACCTTTCAACCACGTCTCTGTAATGGCTATCAGATCATACCCATTTATTTCTATTTGTGCTGTCAACTCATCTATCTTGTTACGAATGCTGCGTGCGTTCAGATATAGAGCTTTTAATGTTGTCTTTTTACCATTTTTCCCTAGTCTGACCCCTCTTTCTGATGCACTCTTATGTGTATATGCTCTGTCCCTTCCTGTCACACTCTGGTTATCATTACCCCTATCGCTACCCTGCACTTTTACCTTCTCATGTTTCTTTGACTTTTTAAATTTCCGCTCAGTGGATCCCTCCTCCCCACTATTTAGTTTAAAACCCTATCAAATGTGCTGTGTAAATCAGGGTTGTGCAGTAAAGCTTCCATAACATGACAGCAATTTGAAAACTTCATTTTCTGATTATTGCAGTGCACTAATCATTTTCTACCCTGATGTGCCTTGTACTCTTACAATAAATGCTGTTTTCCTTTCTGTGGTGATTCAAAAATGCTTGAGATTTTGGAGGTCAACTCCATTTTGATTATCATTTTAGAAAACCTGACAGTCACTGTTTTACAAATTATAATTACTGGAAGGAAATTGTAATATCATCACCTATTGAAAAAGAAAAGTAAGTGAGATTATAAAATAGAGGTCACTATCACTACGAACACGGAGGTGGTGTGGCAGTATTGGTTAAGGAGAATGTTACAGTGCTGGAGAGAGAGGATGTCCTGGAGGGGTCAAGGACAGAATCGATATAGCTAGAGTTAAGAAATAATAGAGGTGCCATTACACTACTAGGTGTATTCTATAGGCCACCAACTAGTGGTAAAAATATGGAGGAGCAAATTTGAAGAGAAATTACAGAGATGCAAGAACTATAGAGTAGTAATAATGGGGGACTTCATCTATCCGAATATAGATTGCGATAGTAATACTATAATGGGCAGAGAGGGGGATGAATTTCTGAAGTGTGTTCAGGAGAACTTTCTTGATCAGTATGTTTCCAGCCCAACGAGGAAGGAGGCATTGCTGGATCTGGTTCTGGGGAATGAGTAAAAATACTTAATTGGAGGAAGGTCAATTTCAGTGGGATGAGAATGGATCTGGCCTGGGTAAATTGGCATCAAAGGGCTGGATTTTGTCAATGGGGAGCTTTTGGAGGTGGGACTCCCACTTGTCGGGTTTTTTAGTCTCGCCTCCATCAACTTGTGGCCAACCCATGCTATTTTCCCTTGATTGACCTTGTTAAGCCCGCCCAGCGGGCTTAGCAGGCCAATTAAGGGAAAACCGGTTACAGGTGACATCAGCAAGTGATGTTTCATCTGTCAAGATGAAATGTCAGCGTTTGACGGCTCTGTGAAGCTGTCAAACACTGACAATCTGTCTTCTATGTTGAGTCTATACTCAAGACTCAATTAGAAAACCATCCTGAGCAGAAAGCAGAAGGCTGCAGCTTTTGACAGTTCAGCGGCCATTCTGCTTTCTGTGCCGGTGAGCTGAGGGACTCCCGAGACCTTAAGGGAGGAAGCCTGGAGGAGAAAGTAAAGGTAAGTAAAACTTATTAAAACACTTTGCACACACCTCACACACTTACCTCTGCACACATGCACCCATCACTCGCCTGAACTCTGGACAACTTGGCCCCTCCGACTCCCGCAGACCGACGGCCCGCCTCGCTGACCCTGGCGAGGTTCGGAGCTGTCAGGAAGCCCACGCTTCAGGGCTCAAAATGGGGATTCTCCAAAAAACTACCTGTTCACTACCTGTTAACAGGCAGTTAATTGGCACTAATCCCCTTCCCGCCTCGAGGAGACGGGACCCGGCGTGGGTCAGGTACCTGCCTCCTGGGAAGATGGCACGGAGGCGGGTTGGGGGCAGGATGGGTAACCGCGCCCAGATTCTGACATTTTCCTGGCAGTCCTGCCTCCAAACCCGCCTCCCCAGGGCTGGCAAAATCGCCCCCAAAGATTGGTAGGCAAACTGTAGTGGAACAATGGGCTGCCTTTAAAGAGGAAATAGTTTGGGTACAGTCGAGGTACATTCCCATGAGGGGGAAAGGTAGGGCAACCAAAGTCAGAGCTCCCTAGATGATGAAAGAGATTAAGAGTAAGATGAAGCAGAAAAAGAGCGCATATGACAGATGTCAGATCGAGAATACATCTGAGAATCAGACTAAATATAGAAAGTTCAGAGGAGAAGTGAAAAAGAAAATAAGAGGGGCAAAGAGAGGGTATGAAAATAGAATGGCAGCTAACAAAAAAAGTAATCCAAAAGTCTTCTATAGACATATAAATAGTAAATGGGTAGTAAGAGGAGGGGTGGGGCCGATTAGGGAACAAAAAGTAGACCTATGCATGGAGGCAGAGGGCATGGCTGAGGTACTAAATGAGTACTTTGCATCTGTCTTCACCAAGGAAGAAGATGCTGCCATAGACATAGTGAAGGAGATACTGGATGGGATAATAATTGATAAAGAGGAGGTACTAGAAAGGCTGGCTGTACTTAAAATAGATAAGTCACCAGGACCTGATGGGACGCTGAGGGAAGTGAAGGAAGAAATTGCGGAGGTACTGGCCATAATCTTCCAATCCTCCTTAGATACGGGGCTGGTGCCAGAGGACTGGAGAATTAAAAGTGTTACACCCTTGTTCAAAAAAGGGTGTAAGGATAAACCCAGCAACTACAGGCCAGTCAGTTTAACCTCGGTAGTGGGGAAGCTTTTAGAAACAATAATCAGGGACAAAGTTAACAGCCACTTGGACAAGTGTGGATTAATTAAGGAAAGCCAGCACAGATTTGTTAAAGGCAAATTGTGTTTAACCAACTTGATCGAGTTTTTTGATGAGGTAACAGAGAGGGTTGATGAGGGCAATGCAGTTGACGTGGTGTACATGGATTTCCAAAATGCGTTCGACAAAGTGCCACATAATAGGCTTGCCAGCAAAGTTGAAGCCCATGGAATAAAAGGGACAGTGGCAGCATGGATACGAAATTGGTTAAATGACAGGAAACAGAGAGTAATGATGAACGGTTGTTTTTTGGACTGGAGGAAGATATACAGTGGTGTTCCCCAGGGGTCAGTTCTAGGACCATTGCTTTTCTTGATATATATTAATGACTTGGATGTGGGTGTACAGGGCACAATTTCAAAATTTCCAGATGACGCAAAACTTGGAAGTATAGTGACCAGTGAGGAAGATAATGATAGACTTCAAGAGGACATAGACAGGCTGATGGAATGGGCGGACACGTGGCAGATAAAATTTAATGCAGAAAAGTGCAAAGCGATACATTTTGGTTGAAAGAATGAGGAGAGGAAATATAAACTAAAGGGTACAATCCTAAAGGATGTGCATGAACAGAGAGACCTAGGGTATATGTGCACAAATCATTGAAGGTGGCAGGGCAGGTTGAGAAAGCAGTTAAAAAAGCTTACGGGATCCTGGGCTTCATGAATAGAGGTATAGAGTACAAAAGCAAGGAAGTTATGATGAACCTGTATAAAACACTGGTTTGGCCTCAACTGGAGTATTGTGTCCACTTCTGGGCACCGCACTTTAGGAAGGATGTGAAGGCCTTAGAAAGGGTGCAGAAAAAATTTACAAGAATGATTCCAGGGATGAGGGACTTCAGTTACGTGGATAGACTGGAGAAGCTGGGGTTGTTCTCCTTGGAGCAGAGAAGATTGAGAGGAGATATGATAGAGGTGTTCAAAATCATGAGGGGTCTGGACAGAGTAGATAGAGAGAAACTGTCCCCATTGGCAGAAGGGTCGAGAACCAGAGGACACAGATTTAAGGTGATTGGCAAAAGAACCAAAGGTGACATAAGAAAAAACCTTTTTACACAACGATTGGTTAGGACCTGGAATGCACTGGCCGCCTTCCATGCTGTAACCATTCCCTGATTCTATGATCTAGAATTAAGTACGAGTAGATCTCCCATGACATTGCTTACAGTGAGTCAACAGGTCCACCTGTTGGGACCTTGCTGTACGCAAATTGGCTGCTGCGTTTCCCACATTACAACAGTGTCTCCACTTCAAAAGTACTTCATTGACTGTAAAGCACTTTGAGATATCCGGTGGTCGTGAAAGGCGCTATATAAATGCAAGCCTTTCTTTCTTTTTATTTTCTTTCTTAGACACCTTTGTCTGTATAATGTGAAAATATTAGTGCTTGCATGCATTCAGAAAACTTATTTGAATGTTAATTGCTACCACTCATTTAGTTAATCTATTTAATTAAGATTTAGTAGCGTATACTTTCTGATTTTTATAATGTTTTTAACTATCCAGCTCTTTCAAAATAATTTGAAAATGTCTCCTGATGCTTATATATACTTAAGTAGGAAACATTGAGTGCAAAGTGGAACAGAACTATATCAGGATAGTAATTTTCTACTAACCAGAAAGTTTGAAAGCACACGTGTTTGTGTGTGTGTATCTGTTTGTCTGTGTCTATCTATGCAAGCACAGTAAAAAATAATTAACTCCTCCAGACTGTAACCCATGTTTTCAAACAAGTGGAACAAGTAATTGTGAGGATACAAATGGTCAAAGATCCATTTCACAATATAATACAATGGTGAGCAGTTTGAAGTTTCAACTATTTTTACTAAGTTGAATTCAAATAATGTATTATTATTATGGTAATTGATCTTTCAGCTTATGAACAATTATAATTAGAATCTCAATGACCTTAATTATCAGCCAAAGCTTCATTCCAATTCACATGTACGTTGAGGATTTTTTTTCAATGATGCCTAATTTAGAGATTTCCCTGGTGATTGGAGAAGGAGATTGAGAGGACAGGCAATTTTTCCAATACATCAGCTGGGGGAAAACAACACATTAGCTTTCTTTGAGTATAGAAAGCCTGTACGTACGTTATTTTCTTCATAAAGACCAGTTTCATTTTTAGTTCTTTTTTCATTATTTCTGTTTTTTGGGAAGCCATATAACAATGTTACCCTGACTGGAGATCAGAAGAACAATTTCAAGGTCTGAAGAATTAATAGATATAAACTGATCATCAACTCATTTTATGCTGGTTTGGTTCTCAGATTTCTACAAAGTATTTAGCCAACATTTAGCTAACACCTAGAAAGTCAGTGAAGTGTGAACACATGACTAATGTGAACATGTGAGGACATGACTGTTTTGTTTACAATGATGTATGAGGATGATTAAATGCAGTTAATGCAACACTGGATTCCAGGAGGGCTGAAATCACAGTTATAAATAATGCTTCACTGCATGTCCCCTTTCTCCTTTTTACCAAACCCATGGTAAAAAAAAAATAGTCAAAAAAAATGCACATAAACTCTGTAATATGTACATAAAAATACAGAATCTAAAATCTAATCGAATGCTCAACTTAATTTTTCAGTGTTTCCATTTTATTCTCCATTTGTATTGTTTTATAAATTAAGTACAGATAGTTCTTTGATATCGGTTGCTGCTGTTTGTGGGTGAAAATCACATCTTGTTGACTACATATTGATCCTTTGGTGATTGAATGAGAAGGCAAACAAGCTAATCCAATAGTGAGCAGATGCGGCATACAACAGGGCATTTATTGATTGGCTGTTATTCCTCTGTTACTGTCACATTACAGAGTTTGTGGAAGCTGAATTAATGCGAATACCACAAATATAATGTTGCCCACTTTTGTCACTATTACTTCAAGTTTATATTTTACCATCCCCTCTTCGAGTTACCCTCTCTACAATGCCTCACGTTACACACTATTCCACAGTTGAGAGGATATGCAGGCAGTCTGCTCTGCCAATGGCATTCTTGACTAAGGTGTGAGGAAATACCTGACAGCAGTCAGGGTGACAACTTTGTATTTTCCCTCCCTCTTTTCCTGCATGGCAATTGTGACCAGTATTATTTTAGTGATTTTACCATGGGGGAAATCACTGGCATAGACCTGCATTCCAGCACTCGGTGGTACATTGCATTGGAGTACTTCATTTTGCCCCAATATTGTGCTACTATGCTGACTTCCTGTACATTTGCCAGTACAATGAAGGCTGGGTCAACTTGTGTGTTTCATCATTCAGAGCTTATTATCATACTGGGCTAGCTGAAGAAAGTATTAGAAAATCTCAAGAGAAATAGAGAGAAAACAGAAAAGGGGACTCAAAGAGTTTTACAACTATGTTAATCATAGAAGGAAGGTTTACGAACTGCTGGATTTATTAAACAATAAGTTGGGATGTGACAGCTATATTTAATGGATTCTTCACATAAGTTTTCACAAAGAAGGACTTGTAGGCAAATTCCAGTCATTGTAATTGAAGCTATACAACTTAGCTAAAAATAAGCAGAAACTGGAGAGATTAAATATCCTCGAGGTTCTTGGGCCAGATGGAATACATCCTGGAACCTGCAAGGAATTAGTGATGCTTTGTTTTTTTTTTAAGAGCTATAAATACCAGATTTATAGGACTCAAGCAAATGTAGTTCCAATATCTGGAATTCTGACATTTGCTGTACACAATTTCCCAACCACCAATGGTGGGAAAATCATAATCTCCTCTATATAGGAGAAGGCAATTAACAAGAGAGAGTAAGATGCACAGGAGTGGGATAGGTTACTTGTGGGCCTTGACTGACCTTGAGGAGGCAGCCTCTAAGCCATTGACTGATTGGGCATAGATGGAGTATTGGAGATGGAGATGGTGGAAAAATAGGCCTTCTGCGAATATAGGGTTGGTACTATCATTCTTATGCTCTTCCTTCTCACTCGACTTACTCCCTCACTAGTACCATAGCATATAGTGAAGTACGTTTCAATGCAACTCATTCTGCTGTAAGCAAAAGGAGTGATTCAACAATATGGCGCTCCCCCAACAACATCAGATTGCTGAATCATTGCTTATCTTTGAAGGGATATCATGATTGCTGGCACCTCATGATATCCAGTTTCATTCACTCCTATCTTCACAAGCACCATCTCGGGTACATCCATTACTGGGGATTTAGCTAGTGAGGAAGAGTAAGGCGCACTGGGCTGTGCACAGAACACAATTGAGCAGGGACAGGTGGCAGTGGCAGAGTCAAAGAAGAAATCTGCTGTCAAAGGGTTAACTCACACCCATTTCTGGAGATCCAGACCTCTCTATGCTTGTTTTTAAAGGAAGGATGCGTTCTGAGCCTAGAACTTTGCTACAGTCATAATAGACAGTGCCAAAGAGCCTGCAACAGCTGATTGCAAGTGTGGATGAGTAAACTACCCATATCTGCAAAGTGCTGATGGATGGACATGAAAGCCATCTTGGACCATGTTTCAACTCTGAAAGGCAGCTGCCATGGAGCCCCCACTGGCAGAAGCACTATTTCCAGTCACAGCATCTCACATGAATGTTCAGATTGCATTGTGCGAATTGTTGGTCAGTTCTTACCAGATCTCAGAGGTGTCATCAGGTCTGCTGTTCCAACAGTCATAGGAATGTTGAGGCAGGGGCATGGTTGAAGTTAACATGGATGAAGGACCATGTCTGAGAACAACACATTCGGGCCCTCATGGCACTCCACTCGAATGAAAATCAACCCTTTGGCCTCAAAAAGAATTTAGATGTATTAGAAAGGTTTCATCAGAAGATTGTCCAGGACAGTGCAAGGCCGGAGGAGACTAAGGGGGAAAAATTCAGTTGGTTTGCTCCTCCCGTTAGCGCCTTAAGAGGGCGTTAATGGGGCGCAAAGCAACTAGCGCCCGGGCGCGGCGATATCTGCGCCTCTCGCGAAATTGACCAGACATTTTGCGGCGACGCTAAACACTACCGCCACAATCTCCTGCGCCGGCAGATCGTGATGTTAGTTGAGTGCGCAACGCCCCAGTAGCGCCCCAGAGCGGATATTGAGTGGCGCCCCCTGCCTTACCGCCTGCCGCTAGCAACGACAGGTTGAGGGGAGCGTTTTGCAGTCAGGAAGGGACTGGGGGAGCGCTTTTTAAAGGCGAACGCTTCCTGCCTTTTTTTGTTGGTGACATTTTTGCACCATGCATTCTGAGAGAGAGAGAGAGAGAGAGAGAGACTTCTGGAGAGATTCAATGTTGTGTGAAGGAGTTTTGGGTACTGAGCAGCACTTTGCAGGTTCATTTTGATTGCCCTTCCTTGCATCGATTTAGAAGAGACTGTGGGGGCTGCACTCTGAGCTCTTTCCCTGGTTCTCTCCATTGTTCTTTCCAGCAGATTTGATGTACAGGTCTCTCCAGGCCGAAATTCAAGCCTGCAATGAGCAGGATGTGGATGGAGAGCAAGATCAACCCTCCCCTTTAAGAACTGGCCAGCGCCAGTGTGTCTCTGTTCCATTGCTGACTGACATCACATGAGCTTCGCCAGCGCTCTGAGGTAGTGCCTCGCTCCTCGGCCTTTGCACCTTAAGACAGGTGTGAAGCGCCTGATTTAGCGCTCCAATCACCTCAGGGGCGATAAAAGCCAAGTTTGCAGTCGGAGGCGATAATTAGCGCCAGGCGCTAATCTTTGCACCCGGCCGATAATTGCGCCCCAAATGGGGCGATACTGAATTTTTCCCCCTAAATTATGAAGAAAGGCTCAAAAATCTAATTTATTTTGATTAGAGAATAGAAATCTGAGGGCATACATGATATGAATCCTCAAAATAATGAAAGGTATTGATAAGGTTGAAGTAGAAAAGCTCTTTAATTTGGACATCACAAAGACCGTCAACTTCCACCTCTATAATATCACTCGTCTCTGCCCCTGCCTCCGTCTAACTGCTGCTGAAACCCTCACCCATGCTTTTCTTACCTCCAGACTTGTCTGTTCCAATGCTCTCCTGGCCAGCTTCCCATCTTCCACCCTCCATGAACTTGAGCTCATCCAAAATTCTACGGCTCATTTCCTAACTAGCACCAAGTTCCATGCTGGAAATCTGAAATAAAAATAGAAAATGCTGGAAATACTCAGCAGGTCAGGCAGCATTTGTGGAGAGAGAAACAGAGTTAACGTTTCAGGTCAATGACCCTTCGTCAGAACTAAATATGTGTAGTAGTGCCTCATCTATTTCTTCCCGAGATTCTTTTAAAATGCACGGATGTAATCCATCTGGACCAGGGGTTTTATCCTCTTTGAGTTTCATTAGTTTATTTAGTAAATCTCCTCATTTCATTTTAAATGCAGTTAACTCGTTACTAATCTCATCATCTGATGTCATCTCCACCTGTTCTATCTCCCTGGTAAATACTGAAGCAAAGTAATTATTTAATATCTCTGTCATCTCTCTATTGCTGCCCATAGTATTATCCTTTCCATCCCTTAGTGGCCCTATTCCCATTCCGACCTTCCTTTTTTAATTTCTGTGCCTGTAAAATATTTTACTATTTTGTTTTATGTTCCTTGATAATTTAATTTCATAGTTCATCTTTGCTTGCCTAATTGTTTTTTTGACTTCTCTCCTAATCTCTTCATATTCTCCCTCATCATGCTCCCTCCTGCTGTCCATGTACTTAATGTATGCCTCTTTCCTTACCCTCAATTTTTCCCTTATGGCTTTATTCATCCACGGTGTCTCATTAGTGTTTAGCTTGTTCTTGTTTATTAGTGGAATATATTTTTCCTGGACTCTGTTGAACACTGCTTTAAACATACTGTTTACATCATTGTTTGCCAATACTGTTGTCCATTTTATTTTCCCAATTTCTATTCTCAGCCCCTCAAAATCAGCTTTTCTCCAATCTATTACCCTGGTCTTTATATTAACGATTTCGACCTTAGTATCAAAAATACAATTTCTAAATTTGCGGATGATACCAAATTGGGGGGTGTGGGGGAGGGTAGCCAATCTTCTCTTAGGCAGTCCCTCGGAACCGAGGATGACTTGCTTCCACACTAAAAATGAGTTCTCAGGTGACTGATGAGTCCAATGCGGGACCTACAGTCTCTGTCACAGGTGGGGCAGACGGTAGTTGAAAGGGCAGGTGGGTGGGGTGCTTGGGTTGACGTGCGCTCCTTCCGCTGTTTGCACCTGGCTTCCGCTTGCTCCCGGTGAAGAGACTCGAGGTGTTCGGCGCCTTCCCGGATGTTTCTCCTCTACTTTTTGCAGTCTTGGGCCAGGGATTCCCAGGTGTCAGTGGGAATGTTGCACTTTTTCAAGGAAGCTTTGAGGGTGTCCTTGAAGCGTTTCCTCTGCTCACCTGGGGCTCTCTTGCCATGTCGGAGCTCCGAGTAGAGCGCTTGTTTTGGGAGTCTCGTATCAGGCATGTGAACGTTGTGGCCCGTCCATCGGAGCTGATCGAGCGTGGTCAAAGTTTCGATGCTGGAGATGTTGGCCTGAGCGAAAACACTGACATTGGTGCACCTATCCTGCCAATGGATTTGCAGGATCTTGCGGAGACAGCGTTGGTGATACCTCTCCAGTGCTTTGAGGTGCCTGCTGTACATGGTCCATGTCTTGAAGCATACAGGAGGGCGGGTATCACTACTGCTCTGTAGACCATGAGCTTGGTGCTGGGTTTGAGATCCTGGCCTTCAAACACTCTCTTCCTCAGGCGACCGAAGGCTGCACTGGCATACTGAAGGCGGTGTTGGACTTCGTCATCGATGTCTGCCCTTGTTCACAGTAGGCTCCCGAGGTATGGAAAATGGTCCACGTTGTCCAAGGCCTCGTTGTGGATTTTGATAATCGGGGGGCAGTACTGTGTGGCGGGGGCAGGTTGGTAGAGGACCTTTGTCTTACGGATGTTTAGTGTAAGGCCCATGCTCTCGTACGCTTCGGTGAAGGTGTTGACGATGGTTTGGAGTTCGGCCTCAGAGTGTGTGAGACGCAAGCATCGTCTGCATACTGTAATTCGATGACAGAGGATGGGACAACCTTGGATCTGGACTGGAGGCAACGGAGGTTGAACAGTTTCCCATTTGTTCTGTAGATTAGCTCCACTCCAGCTGGGTGCTTACTGAGGGTGAGATGGAGCATTGAAGCCAGGAAGATCGAGAAGAGTGTTGGTGCGATGACACAGCCTTGCTTGACCCCGGTCCATACGTGAATTGGGTCTGTGGTGGATCCGTTGGTCAGGATCACGGCTTGCATGTCGTCGTGAAGCAGGCGGAGGATGGTGACAAACTTTTGAGGGCAGCCAAATTTGAGGAGGAAACTCCATAATCCCTCACGGTTGACAGTGTCGAAGGCCTTTGTGAGGTCAAAGAAGGCCATGAACAGCGGTTGGTGCTGTTCCCTGCATTTCTCTTGTAGCTGATGCGCGGTGAAGATCATGTCCATTGTGCCCCTTAGTGGGCGGAATCCGCATTGCGACTCTGAGAGGAGCTCTTCAGCCACTGGGAGAAGGCGATTGAGGAGGATTCTTGCAATGACTTTCCCTGTGGCAGACAGCAGGGAGACTCCTCTGTAATTACCGCAATCGGACTTGTCACCTTTCTTGAAAATGTTCACGATTACCGTGTCTCTGAGATCCCCTGGCAAGCTCTCCTCCTTCCAAATAAGAGAAATGAGTTCATGTATTCACGCCAATAGTGCTTCTCCGCCATGTTTTAGCGCCTCGGTGGGGATTCCATCTGCTCCTGAGGCCTTGTTGTTCTTCAGTTGTTGGATGGCCTTTTCAACCTCATGCCGGGCTGGGGTTGTGCTGAGATGGTGGTGGGTAGCCTGCTGCGGGATGGAGTTGAGGACACTCGTGTCGAAGACAGAGTCTCGGTTAAGGAGATCTTCGAAGTGCTCCTTCCAGCGGGCACTGACTGCCTCTCTGTCCTTGATGAGTACCTCCCCGTTCTTGGCCCGCAGCGGGGTAGGACCTTGGGTGCTTGGGCCGTAGGTGGTCTTGACTGCGCTAAAGAATCCACGCACGTCGTGGTTGTTGGCTAGCTGCTGGATCTCCTGCGCTTTCTCCACCCACCATCTGTTCTTTAGGTCGTGAGTTTTTTGTTGGACCTCAGCCTTCAGGCGTCTGTAGAGCTGCTTTCTTGCTCTCGAGTTCTGTTGCTGTTTCCAGATCAGAAATGCCTTGCGCTTGCAGCTTATTAGCACCTGGATCTCCTGGTCGTTCTCGTCAAACCAGTCTTGGTGTTTCCTGGTCGAGTGACCGAGCGTCTCTTCACAGGTGCTGATTATGGAGGCGCAGGCTGAATAGAGCTTTCTTAGCGGGGTCTTTGAGTGCTCCAACGTTGATTTTCCTGTGGCATTGCTTCTGTTGCCGCCGCTGTTTTGGGCCTACGTTGATGGAGATGACAGAGCGGATTAGGCGGTGGTCTGTCCAGCAGTCAGCAGCTCCTGTCATGGCGCGGGTGATGTCGACGTCCTTGCGGTCCCTCACTCAGATGATGACGTAGTCCAGCAGATGCCAGTGCTTGGAGCGAGGGTGTTGCCATGAAGCCTTGTACTTGTCTCTCTGACGGAACAAGGTGTTGGTTATGACAAGGCCATATTCTAAGCATTTCGTCAGTAGGAGGGTACCATTGGAGTTGGCTTTCCCTACCCCCTCTCTGCCAATCACACCTCCCCAGAGGTCTGTGTCCTTTCCAACTCTGGCATTGAAGTCGCCAAGGAGGATCAGCTTGTTGCCCGTTGGGACTCGGGACAGGGATTGTTAGAGGCTGGCGTAGAATTCCTCTTTGGTCTCGTCTGTGGCTTCCAGTGTTGGGGCATGCGCACTGATGACCGTAGCGCACTGGTTCCGGGCTAGGCTGCGCCGTAGAGTCATGTGGCGTTCGTTTATTCCACAAGGGGAGTCTCTGAGATGTTCAACTAGCTCATTTTTTATGGCGAAGCCTACCCCATGGAGGCGACGTTCTTCTTCAGGTTTGCCTTTCCAGAAGAAGGTGTAACCACCGCCTTGCTCCTTGAGCTGGCCTTCCCCTGCCCACCGGGTCTTGTTTAGGGCGGCGATGTCTATGTCAAAACGTCTGAGCTCCCAGGCAACGATAGCAGTGCGGCGTTTCGGTCTGTCGCTTTGGGGTTGTCCATGAGGGTCCTGACGTTCCAGGTCCCGAACTTCATTTTAAAGGTGGAAGTTGCCTGTGCGTGAATTCTTTTAACGTGGGGTGGCCGTTGCACACCAGCTACCACACGGGCTTGACAGAGCAAGGTCTTGGTCCAATGACAAGGGGATCCAAGACGATTGGAGACCAGGCTCTGCTACATCGGTCCAGCACACACACACAAACATACTCCTACTGTCCTCCTCCCTCCTTCCTGCAGGTCCTCGCAGGATAGCCAATACTGACGACTGCAACAAATTTCAAGAAGACATTGATAAACTTGCAGAATGGGCATATAATTGGCAAATGAAATTGAACACAGATAAATGTGAAGTATTACATTTTGGTAAGAAGTATAGGGAGGTCACATATTACTTGGAAAATAAGAATCTAAATGGGGTAGAGGAACAAAGGGATCTAGGAGTACAAATACACAAATCACTAAAAGTATTGACACAGGTTAACAAAGCCAAAACAAACCAAACCAAGTACTAGGGTTTATTTCTAGAGGGATAGAATTGAAAAGTAGGGAAGTTATGCTAAACTTGTATCGAATCTTGGTTAGACCTGGTCGCCATATTATAAAAAGGATATAGAGGCACTGGAGAGGGTGCAGAGAAGATTTACAAGGATGATGCCAGAAATGCGTGGGTACACATGAAAGGATGAACAGGCTGGGTCTCTTTTCTCTTGAAAAGAGAAGGCTGAGGGGTGACCTCATAGAGGTCTTTAAAATCATGAAAGGTTTTGATAGAGTAGATACAGAGAGAGTGTTTCCACTTGTGGGGAAGAGCAAAACTAGAGATCATCAATATAAGATAGTCACCAAGAAATCAAATAGGGAATTCAGAAGAAACTTCTTTACCCAAAGAGTGGTGAGAATGTGGAACTCGCTACCACAGGGAGTGGTTGAAGTGAATAGTATAGATGCATTTAAGGGGCGGTTAGATAAGCATATGAGGGAGAAGGGAATAGAGGGTTATGTTGATCGGGTTCGATGAGGAAAGACGGGAGGAGACTCGAGTGGAGCATAAACACTGGCATGGACTGGTTGGGCCGAATGGCCTGTTTCTGTGCTGTATATCCTATGTAATCTGAGCATTGTAGGGCTGGAGGAGTTTAGAGAGATAGGGAGGGGTGAAGCCATGGAGGATTTGAAAACAAGGATGAGAATTTTAAAATCGAGGCATTTTTTAACCGGGAGCCAATATAGATCAGCAAGCTCAGTGGTGATGGGTGAATAGGACATGGTGCGAGTTACGATACAGGCAGCAGAGTTTTGGATGAGCTTATGTTTATGGAGGGTGGAAGATGGGAGGCCAGCCAGGAGTGCGTTGGAATAGTCCAGCCTAGAGGTAACAAAGGTCAGATGAGCTGAGGCAGGAGCAGAGTCGGACAATGTTACAGCGGTGGAAATAGGCGGTCTTAGTGATGGTGCAGATATGTGGTCAGAAGCTCAGCTTGGGGTCAAATACAACACCAAGGTTGCAAACCGTCTAGTTCAGTCTCAGATAGTTGCCAGGGAGAGGGATGGAGTCGGTGGCTAGGGAGCAGAGTTTGTGACAGGGACCAAAGGCAATGACTTCGGTCTTCCCAATATATAATCCTCCTATTTCTGAACCATTCTTTACGATAGTATTATTAGTCTGTCCTCTTTGCACCTTGTTTCTCCTCTCTATGTTTCAGCCTGGTGCCCTGCCAACTTAGTTTAAATCCTCCCCCACGAGTACATTGGTCCCAGGTCTGTTGAGGTGCAACTCGCCCACCTTGAACAGATCCCTCCTATCCCAGAAATGGCCCCAATATCCCAGAAATATGAAGCCCTCCCTCCTACAAGCCATGCATAAACCTGTTTTATCATACTATTGCTATACTCACGAACAACATGCCACTGGGTGTAATCCAAAGATTACTATCTTTGAGGTCCTGCTTTTCAACTTCCTCCCTAGCTCCTGAAACTCTGGCTGCAGGACGTCAACCCTTTTCCGTCCTTTGTCATTGTTTCCCACATGGAACTCCTCTAAATGTCGTGCACCCTCTCAGTGATGTCCTTTACTGTGGCACCAGGGAGGCAACACACCATGGTTGCAGAAACGCCTGTCTGTCCCCCTGAATTCTCTATAACCACTGTATTCCTACACTTCACTGGGCCCCCTGTGCAGTCCTTTGCCTCATGGTGCCATTACACTCCTTCAAGGTGTCGTCATTTTACAGAAAGCAGTACACTGTATCAAAAAGATAGGGTCGACCCATCCAAAATTGGCAGCGGCAGAAAGCTGGTCAAAAATAGGGTGGGAAGATCCTATTAATAATAACATTTCCATCCCTATGTCAATTTCCTTCCCCCCATCCCACTGGGATAGCTGGTCTTCACCCTTTCCCTGCCTGCCATACGTAAATGCCATCAAGGAGACAGGACCCACAAGCCAACCCATTTCCCTGCTTACTGCCTCTGCCAACTCCAAGGACCAGCAGGCTAAAATCTGGCAGTGGTCCCTTGAGTAATGGAGGCAAGCACTCTAACCTGCAGGATGAAGGGAGATGGCCGAGGAGTGGTCTTCCCTCCCTCCCTATGGGCCCAATGCCGTTGCCTTTTAGGTCTCTGTCCCAGCCAAGGCCTGAAAGTAAATTGTACCTTTCCTCTTCCAGGCTCTTCCACTCCCTTTAAATGTCAGGCATCTTCTCTGAGTACTGCAGCATTGCCAGAATTTTGCAGCCTTATGCTAGCCCAATAAGCCATGGGGAAGCAGTGTTAAAATTATTCCATATGTCTAGCTGTTTAGAAAATGAGCAGCACTCCTTGTCTTATCCTAATCTCAAGCAATCATCTAACTTAAGGTCCACAAAGCAATACAAACGTGATGGAGGAACTAACAAATGAGACAGAGGCTAAGCACTGGCATTTTGACGGAATACATATCAACATGCATCTCCCAAATTCAAGAACACACATTCATGTTGAATGGATGTATCACTTCACTGGCAAGATAACTTTTACAATATAACTACTTTTGATTATTTGTGGAGATAATAATGTCCAATTATTAAAGCAATCTGGGAATATCTAAAGAAGCACTTTTTTAGGTTAAAAACATTTGGAAAAGAATTGGCTGAAAAGCAATATCAGCATTCCCACAATACTGATATTTTCCCAGCAGCATGGTAATACAAGTGTACATAATTTGTGATACAGCTTCTTTCTCTGACATACTGTCTTCTCAATAACCAGATGAATCTGCCAGCTGTACACAGCTTGTCTGCTACCTTGCTGCTTGAATAATTCTCATTACAGTAATTGTTGCTTAATGTTCCCATAATCTGTTGTTCAGAGGAAACATTTGTGCTTTCCTTAATATCTTCATGGACTGGTAAAGGCCCTCAACAGTCATTTATCCTTCCTTTAAAAGACTTTCTACGCTTCACAGTCCAGGAGTTAAGCAAAGGTTACTGGTCTGCTGAGTACTCATTTTATTACACATCGCAAAGGAGAATTTTCTTTTGCATTCTCATCATCTGCACATCAGCAGCTGCAATAGACATCTGTGACAGAAGTGATCATGAATGTGCATGAGATGTAATTTTGTTTTATAGAAGGCTCATTTTGATTAATGTCAGTAACAACTAGTAAAAATCATTGTTTACATAAATTCTGTGCAATGGCTGTCAACAGATGAATATCTGGTGCTATAACCTACGGGCCCATGATTCAAAAAATTGAAAAGAGTCAGCAAGTATTAGCCATCTTCACTACATGGCAGGCTTTTCAGCAGAGATTTTCAAAAAGAATAAATTACACTTGGAAAGTATTTCTGTTTTTTTTTCTTTTTGGTAATCTAGAGTATGTACTTGTATAGATGTAAATAGATTAAAGACAATTACTCTGCTGCGGAAAATGTTATTTTGAAAAAAACAACTGCAGTGTGTTTATTATATATGCAGAGAGTAGATTCTGAAGAGGATTATATTATCAGTTAAACCTGAACTATCAATTATTCATTCCCCAAATTTGGTCTGAAAAGTTTGATAAGCACAGAACATGCTCCAGGCAAACTTCAAGCAGTATTCCAAAGCGCGACAGGTGTATTGCTCTTTTACCACTTATAATGGCACTCTACATTGATCATGATAGAGTAACTTAGAAAAAAACATTTTTTCAAAAAAATAACTGTGTATCTTTACATTAATTTCTCATTTAAAATAAGTGCAGGGAATGTTGGAACATCAGGTGGGTTGAAGCACCTGCCTATAATATTTTCAATGCAAAGAAAATTGTACGATTCCTTTACAGGTGTGCACTATGACCCATCTGGTTTTCTGATATTCACTGTGCCCAGGCAATGCAGTGCACCGAGGTATAGACCCAGGAACATCTCCCCATTATATCATCAGACCAAATGTGATACAATCAATATAGTTACAAAGGCTGACCAGATTATGAGTTCTGAAGTCAAAAGCAGGTTATGATTAACATATTTATTGCACTACATACTCATCTTCTACTTTCCTCCATCCACTTCACAAGCTGCAGTTTCAAATATTCTTGCTCCTCTGTTGGTGGCTGTTAAATTAAAATTTTTCTGTCAATTTAAGTTTTAAAGGGATTGGGGATTTATGACAGGAATTTCTGTTTCAGAAGATTTTCTGGACGGAATTATTTGAGCTTTTTTGTGGAAAGATGTCCAGGAGCCATTGAACCTCAATGTCTCAAACTATAATTATAATGTTTAATAAACATATTTCCTTTATTTCCTTTAGTTTATTTCCTCTAATCTCAAGCTCAGAGTTTCTGAGCCTGAGTGGGGGATGCCATCACTGCAGTGCATACAGGAGACTGAGAATTTCCTGGATTATACATTCCAGGAGGTGGTTAGCCCACAGAGAGCTCAGGACAGTAAGTGGGTGGCCATTCAGCAGGCAGTGCAGGAATCCTCCAGGAGTGTGATGTTCACTAACCGGTTTCCAGTATTGAGCAGTAGTTTTATAGTAAAAATGATCTTGCCAGTGAAGTGATACATCCATTCAACATGAATGTGCGTTCTTGATTTTGGGAGATGCATATTGATATGTATTCAGGCAAAATTCCAGTGCTTAGCCTCTGTCTCTTTTGTTAGTTCATCCGTCGTGTTTCGAAGAGCCTGGAAGAGGAAAGGTACAATTTACTTTCAGGCCTCAGCTGGGATAGAGGCCTAAAAGGCAACGGTATTGGGCCCATAGGGAGGGAGGGAAGACCACTCCTAGGTCATCTCCCTTCATCCTGCAGGTTAGAGTGCTTACCTCCACTACTCAAGGGACCACTGCCAGATTTTCGCCTGATGGTCCTTGGAGTTGGCAGAGGCAGTAAGCAGGGAAATGGGTTGGCTTGTGGGTCCTGTCTCCTTGATGGCATTTACATATGGCAGGCAGGGAAAGGGTGGAGACCAGCTATCCAAGTGGGGTGAGGGGGAAGGAAATTACAATCGGGTGGGAATGTTATTACTAATAGGTTCTATTTCCACCCTATTTTTGACCAGTTTTCTGCCACTGCCAATTATTGGATGGGTCGATGAAGGAAAATACAAACAATCTTGTCTTTTTGATAGTCTATTGCTTTCTGTAAAATGAATTATTTTCATTCTTGGGGTGTAGGCATCACTGGCAAGGCTACCATTTATTGCCCATCTCTAGTTGCCCTGAGAAGGTGGTGGTGGGTCTTCTTCTTGAACTGCTACAATACATGTAGTGAAGGTGCTCCCACAATGCTAAGCCATTTTAGAGAGCAGTGAGGAGTCAACATGGCACTGGAGTCACATATCGGCCAGACTGGATAAGGACGGCAGGTTTCTTTCCCCAAGCAACATTTAGGTTTTGATGACAATCTGACAGCTTCATGGTCCCTTTTACTGATACCAGCTATTTTTTTAAATTTCCTGATTTTGATTTTTAAACTGAATTCAAATTCTAAAACTGCAATGGTGGGATTTGAACTCACGTTCTCTGGCTTATTCATCTGAATTACTAGTCTGTTAACATAATCACTACACGACCATATCAGAGTATAATCCAGCTTTGTGATTTCCTCCAATTTGGGGTTGAGTAATTAAGAGTTTGTAGAGAATAGTGTATTGTAAAGAAGTCTTGCTCAAAATGCAGCCAGATTAAGAACAGACATTTCCTCTATTTACCGTATCTATATATAATTATATGTGAGAGCACAAATAACAACATTCCATGCTTTCCTTGCTGTGTTTGCACTAATGGGTATACAAGAAAATGTGGATCCAATGTAATGATATAATATTTAACTTACTGTCATTTTATGCTGTTGCTTCTTAGCCTTCCTCTCTCCTTCTGACAATTGCTTCAGGTAATTTTACAGCAAACAAAAACAACAAGAACTTGCATTTAAATAGCGCATTTAACATGATAAAATGTCCCAAGGTGTTAAACAGGAGCAATTATCAGACAAAATTTGACAGAGCCACAGGAGATATTAGGACAGGTGACCAAAAGCTTGATCAAAGAGGTAAGTTTTAAGGAGTATCTTAAAGGAGGAGAGGGAGGTAGAGAGATGGAGCGGTTTATGGAGGGAATTCCAGAACCTAGGGCCCAAACAGTCGAAGGCACGGCCGCAATGGTGGGGCAAAGGAAATCAAGAGGCCAGAAATAGAGGAAGGCAGAGATCTCAGAGGGTTGTAGGGCTGGAGGAGGTTACAGAGATAGCGAGGGGCAAGGCCATGGAGGAATTTGAACACAAGGATGAGATTTTTAAATTCGAGGTGTTGCTGGACCGGGAGCCAATGCAGGTCAGCAGCATGGGTGATGGGTGAACGGGACTTGATGCGAGTTAGGATACGGGCAGCAGAGTTTTGGAGGAGCTTAAATTTACGGAGGCTGGAAGAAGGGAGGCTGGCCTGGAGAGCATTGGAAGTGTTGAGTCTGGAGGTAACAAAAGCATGGATTAGGATTTCAGCAGCAGATAGGCTGAGGCAGAGATGGAGACGGGCAATATTACAGAAGTGGAAGTAGGTGGTCTTGGTGATGGAGAGGATATGGGGTCGGAACCTCAGCTCAGGGTCAAATAGGATGCCGAGGTTGTGAACAGTTGGGGTATACCTCAGACTGGCCAAGGAGGGGATGGAATCAGGGGCTCTAGAACGTAATTCCTGGTGGGGGCCAATGACAATGGCTTCAGGGTCCCAATATTTAATTGAAGAACAAGCAGCATGACAAATCTAAGGCAGTGCAGAGGTCAAGGGGGGTGGTGGTGTAGTAGAGCTGGGTTTCAGCAGCGGACATGTGGATTCTGAGCTTGCCAAGGGGCAGCATGTAGATGAGAAATAGGAGGGGGGGCCAAGGATAGATCCTTGCAGGACTCCCGAGGTAATAGTGCGGGAGAGGGAAGAGAAGCCATTGTCGGAGATTCTCTGGCTATGACTGGATAGATAAAGATGGAACCACGCAAGGGCAGTCCTAATCAGCTGGACAATGGAAGAGAGGCATTGGAGAAATATGGTGTGGTCAACCGTGTCAAAGGCCTCAGACAGGTCAAAATGGATGAGGAGGGATAGAGCAACATGGTCACAGTCAAATCGGATGTCAACAACAACTTGCATTTATATAGCGCCTTTAACATAGTAAAACGTCCCAAGGCGCTTCACAGTAGCATTAACAAACCGCATTTGACACCGAGCCACATAAAGAAGATATTATGACAGATGACCAAAAGATTGGTCAAAGAGGTAAATTTTAAGGAGCGTCTTAAAGGATGAGAAAGAGGTGGAGAGGTTTTGGGAGGGAATTCCAGAGCTTTGGGCCTAGGCAGCTGAAGGCCCGGCCGCCAATGTTGAAGCGATTAAGATCGGGGATGCGCAAGAGGCCAGAATTGGAGAAGCACAGAAATCTTGGAGGGTTGTAGGGCTGGAGGAGGTTACAGAGATAGTGAAGGGCGAGGCCAGGGAGGGATTTGAAATTAGAATTTTAAAATTGAGGTGTTGTCGGAACGGGAGGCAATATATATCTGAGCACAGGGATAATGGGTGAACGGGACTTGGTGAAAGTTAGGATATGGGCAGCAGAGTTTTGCATGAGCTCATGTTTATGTAAGGTGGAAGGTTTCATTTGTGACTTCACTAAGGGTCATTTCAGTACTGTGGCAGGGGAGGAAACCTGATTGGAGAGTTTCAAACATAGAGTTGCGGGAAAGATTGGCACAGATTGAGGAGGCAACAACATGTTCAAGGAGAGAAATGGGAGGTTAGAGATGGGGCAGTAAAAGGTATATGTGCCGGAAAATTGAATTTTTTTTTCCAAACAATGCTAACATCCCCACTTTTAGATAAGGTATAGAACAGGTTATACAGAGAGTGAGTTCTTTGTACACTGATGATAATGTCAGTTTAATAAAAATATTACGATGGCAGTTTATTCACTATCCAATAAATCTGTGATAGACATGAGCTGCATCTTGCATCATATCAAATATTTATATGCTATATTCTTTCATTTAAATTTAGTGGGCCATGGGGACTGCAATTTTTAAATTGGAGACATGGCTGCTGTTTCTGATAATATTTTCTTTGTCCTTTGGTCTTAATAAGCCTGTCGGTGGAACAAGTATACAATTCTGTCTGGATGCCGTATATGTTGCTGTGACAGAAATTTTCTCTAGTCTACGTGACATCTGATAAAGCGCAATAATTTGCTGACACACAGCGTGAATTTCCATGGGAGTTCTCCTGATCATCCACAAGGGCCAGAATTTGCTGTCAAAATAACGGTGAGGCTAATGGCACTCGCCGTTATTTATGTGTAAATGGTGGAGCAATTTCATGCGAGGGGCAGCTGTGCAGTTAAATGCCAATATCCAAAAGTTGCTGTCCGAGTTGCACTGCTCTGCAGTTAGCTTCGCGAAAATGGCATCTCGCTGTTTGCATCTCCACATCATGGCCTCACCATTGACATGTACTGAATGTCATGAAGTTGCTTTTTTGTGCGGTAGATACAAACTAAACCCGCCGCAGATATTTAGGGCTAGGAATTACAAGCTCCAGTCTCCTTTTAACGATGTGATAAGTGTTAATGACTGTGTTCAACCTCTGGCTCTGAAAATTAACTATTATTAAGTGTGAATTTCATTACTTCAGGTTGTCAATTGTTTTAGGCAATTTTAAAAATGTCAAAATTTCAATTATTTTTCTTAATTTTCTTTCCGTCTCTCTTTTTCACCCTCTTTTAATCCAATCTTTCTTTCCTTCTATTTGGCCGCGATTTCGCCTACCGAGGCGGGTCCTCGGTGGCGGGGGGCGACCCTGCTGCTGGCTCCATCCCGCTCTGTGAAAAGAATTTTATGTGGATTGGGCTTGTTAAGCCCGCCCAGCGTGTTTGCCGGCCAATTGAAGAAAGCGGGTCTGATGATGCCACTTGATGACGTGTCATCAGCCGGTTTCCTTAAATTAGTTTGACAATTCTGCCCAAATTTAGTTTGACATTTGTGCTGTCAGTGTTCTACAGCATTGAGGTGCTGCAAACACTGACAAGCACTGCAGAGGAGCACGGCTGCACCCAGGCTCTACCATGACTCCCTCCATATGCTTATGGAGGGAGTCACAGCACGCAGGGAGATTCTCTTCCCTTCCCATGGGCGGAAGAAACCTCCCAAGGAGATCAACGCAGCCTGGTTGCACATTGCACAGGAGGACATTGCCCAAGCAGGGATGTGGTCAGGACAACCAGGCTGCAGTGGCGCAAACATTTCAATGATCTCAGTAGATCACGAAACGTTACTGCAAAGCCACACTCAACCTCATCCTGCTGTGCCACTTATCACATCCCCATCACTCTGCCTTCCCTACCCTACTCCTGCACATCCTTACTCACACCAACTACCTTGCACCTCCACCCATCCCTCTCTATCTACATTATCACTTCCCCATCTCACTAGCCATCCCTCACACTCACCCTCATCCTAGTCCAGTCATATCAACTAACAACACATAAGGGTAGGCACTTGGGTGTTTTATGTAATGTCCATGTGAAGTTTCTGTTAATGTGGTGTCAAACATTGAAACCTTTATTTTCAACACTTTGCATTCTTGGGCAGATTTGTGTGCTCCTTTGGAAGTGACTCAGTGAATTGCAGTGAATGGTGAGACATAATGGTACACCCCGCAATTTTGATGAGTGTGAAAGGAATGGCTTGGGCATTGTAGGGATGCTTTATGGTGTTGGTGTGGGGTGGTGCCAACCTGGCGCATCATGTGGCAGCCAGGGTGTACAACGTCAAGAAGTAAATCTGGTCATGGTGAGGCCATCCCTGGCATCCCAGGCAGCAATGTGGTCGGGTGCTGATGCCCTGTGTCCTGTGCAGCATCTGCTATTGAGGAGAAGGTTAGTGTTGTTGTTGGAGCTGCTGGTGTGCCTGGTGCTGCTGGTGTTGGGTCTGATTGTGGTGGAATTCTGAGGACCAAGGTGAGATTTTTTCAAGGGCACCAATGCTGATGGAATGGATGGCAGGTGAGTTTGAGATGATAGAAGTGATCTGTCAATGGTGAGAGAGGTTGTTCCAATGAGGTGACACTGGATAGCGAGTTTGCTCCAAACACTTACAAGCTGTATAAAGCTCAATCTGTCTTCCAAATGCAGTAGCAACAGCTTCTAACCTTTCAAAGTGAACACCTATGAAATGGGAGCTTTTATAGGCCATTTGCAGCTGTCAAGTTTAGAAATCATCCCATGCTGACACAACACCCGACCTCCTTACCTGACGTGATCCCCGAGCAGCGGGGAAGCCGTTGGCAAACTCTAAAAATCTAAACGTAAGCTTAAAATACTAGTTAATTGCCTCTTAACAATCCAGCTAATGGTGTAAATTGCCTCCCCCAACATCTGGGAGACTAGCGTGGACGCGGGTTGACAGTGGGTTCCCTACCCGTTGTGTAAAAAAAAGAATTTCCCAGCCCCCGAAAAATTCCAGCCTTTAGTTCTCTTTCTGTACCTAATTTGACATTGAATTCACCCCCTTTAATTCACCCTCCTTCTCAGTCCTCCCGCTGTTCATTTCCCAATCCTTAAACCTCATTGGTTAAGGAGGTTGCCTTGTTCACTCAGGTTCCAGATGCCCTCACTGCACCATTATCAGCTCACACTTTCAGCAACTTAGTGGGCAAAAATGTTTTGAGCTGAAGGGTTCAGGGTGAAGTTTAACGAACAGCAGATGCCATTCGATGCCCTGCTACCACAAAATCTGGCCCTATAACTTTTGTGAAAGAGCAGAGGAAACTCTGGAAATTTGGGGTAAATTACGTTAACACCATTTTTCCACGGTTGCCATGGATCTTGCGCCAAAGTTATGGTGGACAAGCCGTAAAAGAGCGGTAGAGAAGTGGTCTGTCAATGGTAACATTTATTGTGGGCTTTGTCTTCAGACTGACTGATGGACAACTCATTCAGACAGCTTTTCATCCTTTCCCGTCATTCTGGGATGATTAGAAATATTGGCCCAGAAATTCCGTTCGCAGGCCTCCCGCGGGCGGAGGGCTGCGATCTGGAAAAATCTGTACCTTGACCAGAGGGCTCCCAGGAGGCGCAGAGTTCCGCTGCTGGGCCTCTCCAAACTGCCGGTTCGCAGGGCCCACGTATCCCAGAGGCGCAGGTAGTTCGCAGTGTCCCTGGGATCACGTGGGCCATGGGGAGCCAATCAGAGAAGGGAATCTCCCTTCATACATTTGACAGGAAGACCTGTCAAATATATGAATAGAGATCACCCCCAAAACATAGTAAAACTTTAAATATTTTTTTTTAAATCACATTTTTGAAATGACTTTAAATTACAATAAATTAAGTATTTTAAACAAAAATTTTATTAAAAAAAAAATAATTAAAGTTTTTAACAGGGCTAAAAATAAACTTACCTTTCTTTAAAGTATTTTTAAATGATAAATCAGTGGAAAAAATTTTATTTTTATTTTTTTCAACTCTTATCCTGGTAAAAGCAGGCCTTATGCCTGCTTTTACCAGGCGCAAGAATTGTAAGGGTTTTCTGCAGGCGGAGGGTCTCCAAAAAGCGGAACTCTACCCCCGCAGAGGCCCTGCTCCCGGGCAGCCGGAGGATCTGTCAAGAGCTTTCTTGACAGATTGGAAATGCCGATTTCCAGCGCATGCGCAGTGCATGCCTAAAACCGGCATTTCCGATGTCCCTACGGGTGAGTACACAGCGCGTACACACCCGTAGGGATCGGAATTTCTGCACCATTGATTAATTAAGGATTTGAAATTTGCTTTTAAACATTGCTTATTTTGAAAGTCATGTTTTTGGTTTGAGATGTAAGAAGCTACCTATACCAGGCATATATATTGAGCCAGAATTTGCGGTGGGTAGGACGGCGTACTCTGAGAGTACACCGTCATACCACCTTTGAAATCCCGAACTTGTGATCTGTCAAGTTATGACTTGACAGATCATCCACATCACCTTGGAAATCCCAATTGCTGGCACAGAGTTGGGCTAATTACCCACCAACTGCCCAGCAATTACGTACGGCTGGTGCAAACAGGTTCAGGGCCTGTTTGTATCAGTGTAAGGGGATACCTCAGGCATGTTTTAACATTTTTATCTTGGAAATCGGACTGTTTAATTTTCTGCGATCTGAGTGTACCGTTTGAGATGTTTGAATTAATCCATAGATCATCAACTCCATTCATAGCTCAACTTCGTTAATTAAACATACACAAAGTATAATCTGCTCTTCTGTTCTTACGTACTGCCATATCTATATCAAATGAGTTGTTCTTGTTTCTGCAAAGATTGGAGTTTTAATGATGGAGGTTGGAGGTCAATCATCACAGCCCCAGGACATCGCTGCAGGAGTTCCTCAGGGCAGTGTCCTAGGCCCAACCATATTCACCTGCTTCATCAATGACCTTCCCTCCAACATAAGGTCAGAAATGGGGATGTTTGCTGATGACTGCACAGTGTTCAGTGCCATTCACAACTCCTCAGATAATGAAGCAGCCCATGCCCGCATGCAACAAGACCTGGACGATTTTCAGGCTTGGGCTGATAAGTGGCAGGTAACATTTGCGCCACACAAGTGCCAGGCAATGAATATCTCCAACAAGCGAGAGTCCAACCACCGCCCCTTGACATTCAATGGCATTACCATCGCCAAATCCTCCACCATCAACATCCTGGGGGTCACCATTGACCAGAAACTTAACCGGACCAGCCACATAAGTACTGTGGCAACAAGAGCAGGACAAGGGTAGCAGGTGCTTGGGAACACACCATCACCTACAAGGTCCCCTCCAAGTCACACACCATCCTGACTTGGAAATATATCGCCGTTCCTTCATCGTCGCTGAGTCAAAATCCTGGAACTCCCTCCCTAACAGCACTGTGGGAGTACCTTCACCACAAGGACTGCAGCAGTTCAAGAAGGTGGCTCACCACCACCTTCTCAAGGGCAATTAGGGATGAGAAATAAATTCTGGCCTTGCCAGTGACGCCCACATATCATGAACGAATAATGAAAAAAAAAATCTGATTACAGGATTCGATTCTGAAATGATCTATAATTTAATTCTGTTTGATGATTGGAGCAGCAGGCACACATGATGCCAGGTACATTTCCGCACATGCTGCACCTCCGGGATCCGTGGGCCATTACGCTGCCCTCGAATATGCAGCAGCAGCGAGAAAGTTCACGAAGGAAGGTCCCCATCAGCTAAGAGCATATTCTATTCGGATTCCGGCAGCGTATACCGTAGGTACGCTGCCGAACGCAAAATCTGTCCCATTATAACCTTCAGTTCATTTGTTTCTACGATGAGATTAATGCCATTGGGTTGAGCAGCCACACTGCAGCATTCAGGTCTGAGTTAAAGGATACTGAAACAACCTCCAAGAATTTCAAAATATTGTCTTATTTTGTACTGATGAAAGTTAAGTACTGTATTACACTTTATCTGATGATTTATTTTGATTCTATATAAATTTACATTGTACAGTAAATATTGTTTTAAGTTCCACATTCTTACCACTTTTTGGGTCAAGAAGTTTCTCCTTAATTCCCCATTGGATTTGTAAGTGACTATCTTATATTTATGAACTCTAGATTTCGACTCCCTCACATAGAAACATAGAAGATAGGAGCAGGAGTAGGCCATTCGGCCCCTCGAGCCTGCTCCGCCATTTAATGAGATCATGGCTGATCATCCAAATTCAGTACACTGTCCCTGCTTTCTCCCCATATCCCTTGATCCCCCTTAGCCTTAAAAAATATATTTAACTCCTTCTTGAATATATTTAATGAATTGGCCTCAACTGCCTTCTGTGGTAGAGAATTCCACAGGTTCACCACTCTCCGGGTGAAAAAATTCCTCCTCATCTCAGTCCTAAATGGCTTACCCCTTATCCTTAGACTGTGACCCCTGGTTCTGGACTCCCCCACCATCGGGAACAGCCTTCCTGCATCTAGTCTGTCTAGTCCTGTTAGAATTTTATAAGTTTCAATGAGATCCCCTCTCATTCTTCTAAACTCTAGCGAATATAAGCCTAATCGACACAATCTCTCTTCATACTTCATTCCTGCCACCCCAGGTATCAGTCTGGTAAATCTTTGCTGCACTCCCTCCATGGCAAAAATATCCTTCCTCAGATAAGGCGACCAAAACTGCACACAATACTCAAGGTGTGGTCTCACCAAGGCCTTGTACAACTGCAGCAAGACATCCTTGCTCCTGTACTCGAATCCTCTCGCTATGAAGGCCAACATACCATTTGCCTCCTTAACCGCCTGCTGCACCTGCATGCTTACCTTCAGTGACTGGTGCACAAGGACACCCAGGTCTCGTTGCACTTCCCCTTTTCCCAATCTATTGCCATTTAGATAATAATCTGCCTTCCGGTTTTTGCCACCAAAGTGGATAACCTCGCATTTATCCACATTATACTGCATCTGCCATGCATCTGCCCAATCACCCAACCTGTTGAAATCATACTGGAGTTTCTCTGCATCCTCCTCACAGCATACACGCCCACCCAGCTTTGTGTTGTCTGCAAACTTGGAGATATTACATCTAGTTCCTTCGTCTAGATCATTAATATATATTGTGAATAACTGGGGTCCTAGCACCGATCTCTGCGGTACCCCACTAACCACTGCCTGCCACTCGGAAAAAGACCCGTTTATTCCAACTCTTTGCTTCCTGTCTGCCAACCAGTTTTCTATCCAAGTCAGTACCTTACCCCCAATCCCATGTGCTTTAACTTTGCACGCTAATCTCTTATGCGGGACCTTATCGAAAGCCTTCTGAAAGTCCAAATACACCACATCCACTGGTTCTCCCTTATCTATTCTACCAGTTACATCCTCAAAAAATTCCAGGAGATTAGTCAAGCATGATTTACCTTTTGTAAATCCTTGTTGACTTTGTCCGATCCTGTCACTGTTTTCCAAGTGCTCTGCTATTACATCTTTTATAATGGACTCTAGCATTCTCCCCACTACCGATGTCAGGCTTACCAGTCTATAATTCCCCATTTTGTCTCTCCCACCTTTTTTAAATAGTGGGGTTACATTAGCTACCCTCCAATCCATGGGAACTGTTCCAGAATCTATCGAATTTTGGAAGATGACCAGCAATGCAGCTACTATTTCACGGGCCACTTCCTTAAGTACCCTAGGATGTAAATTATCAGGCCCTGGGGATTTATCGGCCTTCAATCCCATCAATTTCCCTAACACCATTTCCCTACAAATACTGATTTCATTCAGTTCCTCCCTCTCATTAGACCCTATGTTCCCCAACATCTCTGGGAGGTTATTTGTGTCCTCCTTTGTGAAGACAGAACCAAAGTATGTATTTAATTGGTCTGCCATTTCTTTGTTCCCCATTATAAATTCCCCTGATTCTGACTGCAAGGGACCTACGCTTGACTTCACCAATCTTTTTCTCTTCACATATCTATAGAAGCTTTTACAGTCAGTTTTTATGTTCCCTGCAAGCTTACTCTCATACTCTATTTTCCCCCTCTTAATTAATCCCTTTGTCCTCCTTTGCTGAATCCTAAACTGCTCCCAATCCTCAGGTTTGCTGCTTTTTCTGGCCAATTTATATGTCCTGTCCTTGGATCTTATGCCATCCCTACTTTCCCTTGTTAGCCACGGTTGTGTCACCTTTTTTGTTTTATTTTTATGCCAAACAGGGATGAACAAATTCTGTAGTTCATCCATGCGATCTTTAAATGTTTGCCATTGCCTATCCACCGTCAACCGTTTAAGTAACATTCCCCAATCCATCCTAGCCAACTCGCGCCTCATACCATTGTAGTTTCCTTTATTTAAATCCAGTAACCTAGTCTCTGAGTCAACTATTACTTCACTTTCCATCTTAATGAAGAATTCTATCATATTATGATCGCTCCTCCCCAAGGGGCCTCGCAAAACGAGATTGCTAATTAATCCTTTCTCAT
This sequence comes from Squalus acanthias, assembly GCA_030390025.1. Taxonomy (NCBI): domain Eukaryota; kingdom Metazoa; phylum Chordata; class Chondrichthyes; order Squaliformes; family Squalidae; genus Squalus; species Squalus acanthias. The sequence goes on along the minus strand of CM059431.1, from coordinate 58,701,508 downwards.
TACATAATACCCAGTCTAAGATGGCCTGATCTCTAGTTGGTTCCTCGACATATTGGTCCAGGAAACCATTCCGTATACACTCTAGTAATTCCTCTTCCACAGTATTGTTACTAATTTGGTTAGCCCAATATATATAGATAGATTAAAGTCACCCATGATAACTGCTGTGCCCTTATTGCACGCATCTCTAATTTCCCATTTAATGCCATCCCCAACCTCAGCATTACTGTTTGGGGGTCTTTATACAACTCTCACTAACGTTTTCTGCCCCTTGGTATTTCTCAGCTCTACCCATACAGATTCCACATCATCAGAGCTAATATCCTTCCTTACTATTGTGTTAATCTCCTCTTTAACCAACAATGCTACCCCACCTCCTTTTCCTTTTTGCCTGTCCTTCCTGAATATTGAATACCCCTGGATGTTGAATTCCCAGCCTTGGTCACCCTGGAGCCATGTCTCCGTAATCCCAATTATATCATATCCGTTTACATCTATTTGCGCAGCTAATTCATCCACCTTATTACGAATACTCCTCGCATTAAGACACAAAGGGGGAGAAATTCAGTATCGCCCCATTTGGGGCGCAATTATCGGCCGGGCGCAAAGATTAGCGCCTGGCACTAATTATCGCCACCGACTGCAAACTTGACTTTTATCGCCCCTGGAGGTGATTGGAGCACTAAATCAGGCGCTTCACACCTGTCTTAAGGCGCAAAGGCCGAGGAGCGAGGCGCTACCTCAGAGCGCTGGCGAAGCTCATGTAATGTCAGTCAGCAATGGAACACACACACACAATGGCACGAGTCAGTTCTTAAAGGGGATGGTTAATCTCACTTTCCATCCACATCCTGCTAATTGCAGCCCTGAATCTCGGCCTGGAGAGACCTGCACATCAAATCTGCTGGAAAGAACAATGGAGAGTACCAGGCAAAGAGCTCAGAGTGCAGCCCCCACAGTCTCTTCTAAATCGATACAAGGAATGGCAAATCAAAATGAACCTGCAAAGTGCTGCTCAGTACCCAAAACTCCTTCACACAACGTTGAAACTCCCCAGAAGTCTCTCTCTCTCTCTCTCAGAATGCGTAGTTCAAAAATGGCAGCAACAATAAAAGGCAGGAAGCGGTCACCTTTAAATAGCGCTCCCCCTTTCCCTTCATGACTGCAGAACGCTCCAGTCAAACTGTCGTTGCTAGCGTCAGGCGGTAAGGCAGGGGGCGCCACTCAATATCCGCTCCGATTGACGTCACGATCTGCCGGCGCAGGAGATCGTGGCGGTAGTGTTTAGCGCCGCCGCAAAATGTCTAGTTAATTTCGCGAGCGGAGCAAACTTCGCCGTGCCTGGGCGCTAGATGCGTTGCGCCCCATTAGCGCCCTCTTAAGGCGCTAATGGGAGGTGCAACCAACTGAATTTTTCCCCCAAAGCCTTCAGGCTTGTTTTTTTAACACTCTTAGACCTTTTAGAATTATTGTTTACTGTGGCCATGTTTGATTTACACCCTTCATTTCTCTGACTTCCACTTTTGCTTTTCTCCTTCCTGTCTTTTGCTTCTATTCTTGCTTCCCTTTCCTCTGTCTCCCTGCACAGGTTCCCAACCCCCTGCCATTTTAGTTTAAACCCTCTCCAACAGCACGAGCAAACAGTCCCCCTAGGACATCGGTCCCGGTCCTGCCAAGGTACAAACCGTCCAGTTTGTACTGGTCCCACCTCCCCCAGAACCGGTTCCAATCTCCCAGGAATTTGAATCCCTCCCCCTTGCACCATTCTTCTAGCCACGTATTCATCTGAAATATCCTTCTATTTCTACACTGACTAGTACGTGGCACTGGTAGCAATCCTGAGATTACTACCTTTGAGGTCCTATTTTTTAATTTACCTCCTAACTCCCTATATTCAGCTTTTAGGACCTCATCCCATTTTTACCTATATCGTTGGTACCTATATGCACCACGACAACTGACTGTTCACCCTCCCCCTCCAGAATGCCCTGCAGCCGCTCCAAGACATCCTTGACCCTTGCACCAGGGAGGCAACATACCATCCTGGAGTCTCGTTTGCGGCCGCAGAAACGCCTATCTATTCCCCTTACAATAGAATCCCCTATCACTATAGCTCTCCCGCTCTTTTTCCTCCCGTCCTGTGCAGCAGAACCACCATGGTGCCAGGAAGTTGGTTGCTGCTGCCTTCCCCCAAAAAGCCATCCTCCTCAACAATATCCAAAGCGGTATATCTGTTTGAGAGGGGATGGCCACAGGGGACCCCTGCACTACCTGCCTACACCTACTACTCTGCCTGGCGGTCACCCATTCCCTTCCTGCCTGTGCAGCCTTTACCTGTGGTGTGACCAACTCATTAAACGTGATATCCACGACATCCTCAGCATCACGGATGCTCCAGTATGTATCCATTTGCAACTCCAGTGCCGCAATGCGGTCTGCCAGTAGCTGCAGCTGGATACACTGCCCGCACACATGGTCGTCAGGGACACAGGAAGTGTCCCTGATTTCCCACATAGTGCAGGAGGAGCATGCCACGGGGCCGAGCTGTGCTGCCATGACTTACCCTTTAATTAATTTAAATTAAATTAAATCAAATCAATACCACAAATTACACTACAATTAAATGATATAGTCAAGGGCCCTTGTTTACTAGCACTCCCCGCTACACAACAGAGACCTTAGAAACTATAACCACAAAATTAAGACCTTCTAAACTTTATAAACTATTAACCTTAACTGTCAAACTATAGAGTAGTATAAATACTCACCTGGCCGTACTCACCCAATCAGCTGCTTCCTCTTGCCTGCGTCACTTTTTGAATCGTGACGTGGCTCTGGAACGCTGCCGCCAGTCTGCGAGATTGGTAAGCCTCTGAGGAAAAAAGCCCGCGAAAGTGAGTTTAAATACTCACTGTACCGTCGCTCTCTCCGCTCCCGACACCGGTGGAAACAAGTGGAAACATTTTCTCAATGTCTACCCTATCAAACCCTTTCATTACTGCCCCTCAGCCTTCTCTTTTCTGGAGAAAAGAGCCCCACCCAGCCTGTTCACCCTTTCGTGATAGGTATATCCTCTCAGTTCTGGTATCATCAGCGTGCATCTTTTTTGCATCTTCTCCAATGCCTCTACATCAGTTTTTATAATATGGAGACTAGAACTATGTACAGTACTCCAAGTGTGGTCTAACCAAGGTTCTATACAAGTTCAACTTAACTTCTCTGCTTTTTAAAATCTATTCCTCTGGATATGAACCCCAGTGCTTGGTTTGTTTTTTTTATGGCCTTATTAACCTGCATCGCTGCTTGTAGTGATTTGTGTATTTGTACCCGACAGCCCTTTGATCCTCTACATCATTTACACCCTTGTTATCCAAGCATTATGTGCCCACCTTAGTCTTCCTACCAAAATGCACCACCTCACACTTACCTATATTCAAATTAATTTGTCAATTGCACACCCATTCTGCAAGTTTATTGTCTTCCTGTTTTTTGTTGAATTCTTCCTTTGTACTAATTATACCCCCTAAATTGGTGTCATCCACAAATTTTGAAATTGTACTTCCAATTCCCAAGTCCAAATTGTTAATATAAATTGTGAGCAATAGTGGTCCCAGCATCGATCCCTGTGGAACACCACTTCCTACCTTTTGCCAGTCTGAGTAGCCGCCCTTAACCCCTACTCTGTTTTCTGTTTTATAGCAGTTTGCTCTCCATTCTGCTACCTGTCCCTGACTCCACATGCTCTGACCTTAGTCATGAGTTTACTATGCGGTACCTTATCAAAGGCCTTTTGAAAATCTGAATATATTACATCTACTGCATCTTGTCTACTCTTTCTGTTACTTCAAAGAATTCAATAAGGTTGGTCAACCATGACCTTCCCTTTTGAAATCCATGCTGACTAATTTTTATTATATTTTCATTTGTAGATGTTTCTCTATCACCTCTTTGAGTAAGAATTCCATTATCTTTCCTACCCCTAACATTAAGCTAACTGGTCTATAGTTCCTGGACTTATTCTATCCCCTTTTTTTATATACAAGAATAACATTAGCTGTCTGCCAGTCCTCTGGCACTATTCCCTTTTCTAATGAATTTTTATCTATTTTCTAGTGCCTCTGCTATCTCTTCCCTAACTTCTTTTAATATATGTAGATGCAATCCATCTGCACCAGGGGTTTTATCCTTTCAAAGTTTGATTAGTTTATCAATTATCTCCCCCTTTCTATCTTAAATGTTATATCATTTTTGTTCTCTTCTTCTAATGTCATGCCTACCTTATTAGTCTCCCTGGTAAAAATTGAAGCACAGTAACTATTCAATATTTCTGCCATTTCACTGTCATTACCTGTGAGTTTATCTTGTCCATCCTTTATTGGCCCTATCCAATCCTGATTTTTCTTTTGTTATTTATGTGTTTGTAAAATACTTTATCTTTTCATTTTCCTTGATAATTTAATTTTGTAGTTCCTCTTTGCTTTCTAATTGTTTTTTTTTACTTCTTTCCTAATCTCTCTGTATTCCCTTTTGTCATCCTCTCCTTTATTGCCTATGTAATTAGTGCATGTTTTTTTCTTTAGTTTCAAATTCTACCGTTATCTCTTAATTCATCAATGTTCTTCATTATTGGCTTGTTTGTTCTTATTTTTTAGTGGAATATATTTCTCCTGAATGCTATTGATCACCTTTTTAAATATTTCCCACTGCTGTTCTATCTCTTCGTCTGTCAAAATTTTCTTCCAGTTTACCTTCCCTCGTTCCTTTTTTATTATCTCAAAATTAACTTTTTTTCCAATCTATTACTTTGGTCTTTGTTTTACTTATGTCTTTCGCAATCATTATTTTAAACCTTATTATGTTATGATCACTATTGCCTAGATTTTCCACTATGCTTACTTCTTTTATCTGCTCTTGAGGTACTCAAGGGGAAGCATTCGAATTTTGGGATCACTGTACAATCTCCCAGTGGCATTACGCAATGCATAAGCTGAAATCAGTCAATTGGTGAAAAAAGAACTGGCCAGGATCTCTGACAGCATTTTAGATAATTTAAAAAATTGCACACGAGAAAACCATGTTCAATGAACAGGCTCACCACTCATCCCAAAAGACTTAGCAATTGCTGTGCAGAAAGTGTGTGCATGTCTTTTCCATGGATTACCTGGAGGGAGTTAGAAGCAATGTGAGTTGGCCCACCACTAATATTACTATCTCTTTTAAAATTACAATGTATACATTAAGGTGTTCAAAACATAATGGGCCAGAAATTCGGGTCTCCACGGGTGAGTATGCGCTGTGTACTCACCCGGAGACCCAACAAAAGTGCCGGTTTTGCGCATGCACTGCGCATGTGCTGGAAACCGGAACTTCCGTTCCCTTGAAGGAAGGGGTTCGGAGGTCAAACGCGTGCGCTGGAGAGGCAACGCGCACGCAGTGAACTTCCGTTTTTTTTACACCTTTTGAAGTGAGGGTAAGTCCCTGGCAGCTGCGCGGGGAAAAAGCAGGCGCAAGGCTTGCTTTTAACAAGGTAAGTGGTGAATTAAGTGAAATTTAAACATTTTTTCCACAGGTTTATCTTTTTTAAATACATGAAAGAAAGGTAAGTTTATTTTTAGCCCTGTTAAAAACTGTAATTAATTTTTTCAAAAATTTAAATTTTTGTTTATAATAGTTATGTAATTTATAGTTATTTTAAAAATGTGATTTTTTAAAAAATGTATTTGAAGTTTTAGTTAGGTTTTGGGGGGTGATCTCTATTCATAGATTTGACAGGTCTTCCTGTGAAATCTATCAATGAAGATTCCCTGCTCCGATTGGCTCTCCATGGCCCACGTGATCCCAGGGGACGCTTCGAACTAACTGCGCCCCTGGGATACGCAAGCACTGCACACCGGCGCTGCAGGAGGCCCAGGACTGGAATCCCACGTGGGCCCACAGCACAACGGCAGGCGCGCTTGGTAAATGAAGGTCGGGGGCTTGCACCCGCGGGAAGCCTCCGACCCGAATTTCTGGCCCTAAAACATTCAACATAAAATTACATTTTCAATTGTATTTTTCTTCCTTAATACATTAGTTTTCAAGCATCTTTTAATTCATATAGGTATCAATTATTACAAACTTGCAAACCTTGCATATTATGTTGCAATCTTATAGAAATTTAATTTCCTCTCTCAACACAAAATTTTGGGGTGAAATTCGATACTGCCAAAAAACGGGTGTGGGCACTGCGATGCGAAATATTCCTGCACCCGTTCAGAAAGCGCAGGCAGCATGTCAATTTGGTGCTGCCTGCTAATTCACGTGATAGGGGTGTACAGGCTAGCGACAAATGCTTTGCTGACAGGCTGTGTGCTCAGCAGGGGGCCCAAGTTCATATTGCTGGAGCGAGGCTAGCTTGACTTAAAGCTAGCCTGTTCCTTTTCCAGGCAGTCTGCAGCTCTGAAAGCTGAACTGCCTTCTGCACATAAAGAATGCTAAAAGTGCTTAAGCACTAACACAAATAGCTCAACAGGCCAGGGAAAGAGCACCCAGGGTCTCGGACGGAGCACTCCAGCTTTGTGACGGGAGACAACACTGGAAGAGAGGTCCTCTACCCATAGGGGGCCTGGAGGCCCTCCAGAAAGAAGGATGTGGGACAAGATCACTGAGGTGGTTACTCCAGCAGTGTCACCCCCAGGACCTGGCTCCAGTGCCCAAAGAAATTTCATTACCTCAGACGAGTGGCCAATGTCATTGAAGGCATCTTCAAAAGCCGTCTCCTATCAATTGCACCACTAGCCTCTCACACTGTTCAATGCACGACCCTCCCTCCATCACTCACCTACCAACATCTCTACCAAACACGAGGCACATCTCACATTCCTAGCTTCATCTCACCCCCTTGGCAGGGGCATGGCTAAGGGCGTGGCTGAGACCTTGGCCAGCAGCGGGGCTGAAAGAATACAAGATGCTGGTATCCTCATAAGTTATCCTCCGTCTCACATCCCACTTCCTCCTCATCCCACAATCTCTTCTGATTTACAAGCTGCACATGGTATAAGCATGCAACTCTTGCTTTCCCCCCCTACCCTCCCCACAACCCTACCCTTGCACCTTCCTCATTTCAGACACCCAAGAAATCCAGCCTGCCCAGCCAATGGTTGACCAAGAAGAGGGAGAAGAGAGTGAAGAAGAAGAAAGACCGTCACTCGATTTGACACTCCCAACCACCAGCTCCTCGAGGTCCTCCTACAAGGCCATCTGCAGTGTCCCCCACTGCAAGTCAGCAGCCTTCCACCAGCCATGCTGCAGCCACTGGGGTAGCACTGCTTAACATCACTAGGATAGGCAAAGGCACACACAAGACAGTCACTAAGGATGATTAATTGATTTCTTGATGTAATATTGGATGGATAGATGTATAAAGTTGGATTGGAAAGTTTGCTTTGTGGTGGCTTTTATTTCAGCATTGTGACCAAGTGGATGCTGTGATGGTCAGTAACAGAGGGAAGGTAAGGTGTGGAACAAATGTCGAAAGGGGAATAGGGGTTGTGTTCACTGGTACTGCAGGCGGATGATTTGATCCTGGCCAGGAAGGGGCTGTCTGGGTTGCCTCCTTTCTTCTGCTTTTCCTCTTCTGCTTCCTCCTCCCTCTGCGAGCAGCTTATTCTCTTTGCTGCCTTATCTATTTTCATGTGATGTTGCAGCCCAAAGTGGACTGCAACTAGAGCCCCCAGGACCGGGAGCAAGTGGTGTCCTTAGAGGCCTTCCTTTTAAAGAGGCAAAGCCTTGCAAATGGCCAGCAGAACTCCCTGCACATTTTAACAACTTTTTAAATGTATCGCACCAAGCCACTACTCCAATAAAATATAAAAAACAGTCCAAAAGCAAAAATCTAAACTTAGCTGAATGATGTGTGTGTCCCTTTAAGAAGCGCTGGCAGCATCTCTGTTGTACTGCTGCATGCACGTTCTTCCACGTGTGGTTTGGAGAGGGCAGTCAAAAATCACAGATCGTGCATCAATATAGCATTGCACGCCAATTGATGTCATGATCTGCATCATTTAAATATGGGCAGCGAGTGCAGGCAACGGTAGTGCTGCTGACCTGCCCAAAATGGTGGCCGCCGTGTTCTGCGCTGGAAGCGAGGCGGCCGCCATTTTTTCAGCAAAACCAGCCTGAACGGCTGGCGCTAAAGCTCCCAATTTTGCTGCCAATGACTATTATGCCTTTGCAAAGCATCATAGGTATCATAATCATCTGAAGGATCCACCAGAACAAGCATCGTATCAATAGAAGAAGCTGGACATTCTTTTCAAAATTCAAGAAGGTAGAGATCTCAGATATTCGATGAGATAAAGTGGCCAGTCTAGCTTTGGGAAATAAATTCTGTTCCATCAATTTTATTACGCAATGATTTCACAAATGTGCATAGCAATTGCAAAGTTTGTCATTGCACATTAGCATTTGGAGTAAGTAAAAATTATAGTTTGAAGACTTTAGTTGAATAGAAGATAATGAGAAAGAGCCACTCAGCCCATCGAGCTTGTTCCTTCCAGGGTCCATTGTGTGCCCTATCTCATCTGAGGAAACCTCCTGCAATATTTATCCACATCACTACAGATAAATCAAGTCATATTTTAGAATTCTATCTAACCTCTTCATCCTTAACCATTGTTTTCATTGGAAAAATATTTCTGTGGTCCTAACAGCTCCAGTACCGTTATGTTCCCGATAGTATTTGATGATCTCTCTCTATAACTGTCCTTTCAAATATCAAGAATCATTCCAGCTATTTTTGGAGACTATTAATCAATGCTGCATTAATTGCTTTTGTTTTGGGCTTATTCTACATGTCACTGAAAGCAGCTTCAGAGGCGCGGTCATTTTGAAATTTCTGACATTTGTTGGATGAGTTGTCACTCTAAGTGCTTCCTTGTCTCTCCTGCTTTTTCTAGAGATTGATGTTTTCTATTGCCCTGCCTCACATCATCTCCTCCAGAATGGAGCTTGCGACAAACAACATTTTTTGCACAATGTCTATTGGAGAACACATCTGGAATGATTGAGGCTTCCAAAATAGCAGGGTAGAAATTCATCTCGGGTGGTGGTGCAAAGCGGGCAGTATCGGATCGGTCGCCCGTTATACGCAGTGGCTGATATTCAGTTCTATTGCAGTCAATGAAACGGAATATCAGGTGCTGCGTATAACGGGCGGCCGATCCGATACCGCCCGCTTATCACCACCGCCCGAGATGAGTTTCTGGGCCAGCGTCTCTGTTCTGCATTTGAGTGTTTTACATATTTCATTTCATCAGTACCTCTATTATTTATAAAGCATATGATCTGTGCATTCATTGAACGGAATTCTTTCCTGTTTAAGTTATTCATAGAATAATGGTGTCTTGCTGCCTTTATCACAGTGTCTGCGCTAAAGAGCTTTCAGATGGATACAGGTTGCCCTCGGGTTTTTGGAAAATCGATGAATTTTCAGCAGTTAAACATCTAGCAACTCATGTATACTATTTGACATAGAATGTGCTGTGCCAATCTAATCTCTTCTGAATGCTTGGAGGAGCAGGTACTTTTACTTTAACTGGTAGTTCTGTTGCATCGGGAATGGGATTGCAGGTATTTGAGCACGTGCCAAATGTCGGTGACGGCATTTCCAGTGAGATCAAACCACCGCCTCCACGGTTGCTCAGTCAAGCCCAAGATTCTCAACTGCTCTATAGTTTCCTGCTTCCTCTCACTAATGTGTCATGCATCAGCAACAAAGATGAATACTTTGCTGACAAATGATTTCTTCTCAGAAGTGGATATAAGACATTGAGGTATGTAGTCTCTGCAGTGGACTGTCCAATTTTGTGGTGATAATGCCGCTGTAATGAGGGATTCCACCACTTTTGTATCCATCCTGTTACAGGATGCATTTATTTATGATTAAATGTTCTGTCTATTCTTCATAGTCAATAAGGCTCTTGAAATGTTATGGTTAAGCAGTTATAGATTTATTAAGCAGATATGACTTACAATAGTACTTAAGCACTTAAACATATAGGGGGAAAAATTCAGTTGGTTGCGCCTCCCGTTAGCGCCTTAAGAGGGTGCTAATGGGGCGCAAAGCAACTAGCGACCGGGCGCGGCGATGTTTGTGCCGCTCGTGAAATTAACTAGACATTTTGCGGCGGCGCTAAACAGTACCGCCACGATCCCCTGCGCCGGCAGATCGTGACGTCAGTCGAGTGCGCAACGCCCCGGTAGCACCCCGGTGCAGATATTGAGTTGCGGCCCCTGCCTTACCGCCTGCCGCTAGCAACGACAGGTTGAGGGGAGCGTTTTGCAGTCAGGAAGGGGCTGGGAGAGCGCTATTTAAAGGCGACCGCCTCCTGCCTTTTTTTGTTGGCGACATTTTTGAACCACGCATTCTGAGAGAGAGACAGAGAGACTTCTGGAGAGATTCAACGCTGTGTGAAGGAGTTTTGGGTACTGAGCAGCACTTTGCAGGTTCATTTTGATTTGCCCTTCCTTGTATCGATTTAGAAGAGACTGTTGGGGTTGCACTCTGAGCTCTTTCCCTGGTACTCTCCATTGTTCTTTCAGCAGGTTTGATGTACAGGTCTCTCCAGGCCGAGATTCAAGGCTGCAATGCGCAGGATGTGGATGGAAAGCAAGATCAACCCTCCCCTTTAAGAACTGGCCGGGGCCACTGTGTCTGTGTTCCATTGCTGATTGACATCTCATGAGCTTCGCCAGCGCTCTGAGTTAGCACCTCGCTCCTCGGCCTTTGCACCTTAAGACAGATGTGTAGCACCTGATTTAGCGCTCCAATCACCTCCAGGGGCGATAAAAGTCAAGTTTGCAGTCGGAGGCGATAATTAGCGCCAGGCGATAATCTTTGCGCCCGGCCGATAATTGCGCCCCAAACGGGGCGATACTGAATTTTTCCCCCATAATACTTACAACCACACCAGACAATCATTATTGGGGAATCAAACACGTTATAGCTCTGAGCTCAGCATTCAGGTTCATGAAACCTTCAAATCCAAATTCACATTTGTTACATTTTAGACCTTTCTGAGCTACAAATGTCTCATAAAAAATGCCCTTATGAGGCTTAATCAGCATGTGCTGATCACGCCTTATTCACATGCAACTCTACTTCTCTAAGCTACAGGGTATATGACCAATGGGCAAGTTACAATGGGGTTAATTTTAACCACAAAACATGGGTGGGTTGGGGTCGGGTGGGATGTTAAAATTTTTAAAATCTCAAACCCGACCCCAACCCGCCCACTTCCGGTTTAAATGGAGGCGGGACAGAGGCAGGCAACCAACCCACTCCCAGGAGGCAGGCTATTCATTTAAATATGATAATGAGGCTGCTTGCCTCATATTTAACCTGTCTTCCAGATTTAAACCTGGACTGTCAGGTTTCCCAGGTCTCTGGAAACCCGCAGCTAAAGGGAAGTGAGGACTGCTTTGTGGAAAAGGTCATTGCCTTTACAGTACTGCTTGTGGGCCAGGAGGAGCAGGAGTGCTTCATCTCAGCCCACCAAGCTAACCTTCTAACTTGCCCACCATCAGAAACCCCCCAGATTGGTACTAAGCCCACCCCCCCGCGATCAGACCCCCCCCCCCCCCACCGCCACCAATTATTATGGGGAGATGGAGAATTTGAGTATAAGAAAGAACAATTCTTTGTGCGAAGTTTTTTCTGTAGCTGGCAGGTCCAGTGAAATTCTTCCCACCAACCCCCGCTCATAAAACAAACTGGATCGATGACTACCCCACCCCCCAGGAACAGCGACTAACCCCCCCCCCCACCCCCGCACAAGATCAGCACTCCCCCCACGCGCCTACTTACCCAGCTGTAGGCTCCCTACCTGCTCCTGGCCTTTGGCCTCCTCGGTAGCATTCCCCGCCTGACAGGATGCTAGGCCTAACAGGCTGGCTTCCGGACCGGGAACCTGCTGAGAAAAAAAGACCAAACTCCTTAGCAAGCGGGCCCAGACAAAACTCCTCCCCACCGCTCATACAACCTGCCCCAGTTAATTAGAGTGGGTGAATTAGAGTCAAATCAGATACAGAAAAAGAAATAAAAAGAGGGGAAGAAAGATTGGATTAAGAGAGAAAAATGAAACAGAAAGAAAAAGTCAGAAAAAAATGTAGAAATTTAAAATTTGACATTTTTAAAATCTCTAAAACAATTAATCACCTGAAGGAACAAGACTTCACAATTTAAATTGTTCACTTTCTGGGCCAGAAAGGCACGGCATTAACAATTATCACATCAGTAAAAGGTACTTGCACTGTTAACTCCAGACTTAACTTTCTGTCGGAGTTTAATGGGCAATTAATGTGCAAACCCAGCAAGTTTTTCAAAATACTGAGGAGGCCAAGGGCAAGATGCTGTTTGTGCCAAGCAAATGGCGGAGCGGCGTTTTGGAGACTCGCAACTCACGCCGTATCTCTTAATACCCTGAACTTGCTGGCTGATTTATACATTAACAACAGCATGCGTCGTGCATGTGCTGTTATTTTTTCAGCAAGTTTGGCCCCAATATAACAAAGAACCAGAACAGATCAGAACAATTGACCAAATGGCTTCCTTTGGCACTGATACAGCCAAGTGGAAATTTGTCACTGTTTCTTTTCCATCTTGAATCATCATACTATAGTAATCTGTAATTGTCAACTTACACTATTCCACGTGGCAAAATAGTTGTCATGTCAAGTGCACTCAAGAAATGAAATAAAATTATGTTTCTGGTTTTTCACTCACTGCTTTAATAATGTTAGTCCCCTCGAGAATGGCACATGAAAATATCTCAGATCACTGCTGGGTGGAGAGAGAGGTGGAGAATGGGAAATATAATGTATGGTTTGCAAGTCATTGCATTGTGTTTGTTCTGTGATCCATCGTGCAAATGAAGTGCTACAAGGGAATGAAATATAACACATACTGCATGCTTTTAATAAACCTGTTTGCTTCAATTAAGATTGTAAAGCAATGTTTACATTTATGATTGTTTACCAACAATAAAAGTAGACTAGTGTCCTAAACTTAAATAAAGGCAATTACAAGGGTATGAGGACAGAGTTGGCTAAAGTAGTCTGGGAAAATAGATTAAAGGGTAAGACGGTAGATCAGCAGTGGCAGACATTTAAGGAGATATTTACCTTTGCTGAGATATTTCATAAATCTCAGCAAATGTATATTCCAGTGAGAAAGAAAGGCTCTACGAGAAGGATGCACCAGCCATGGCTAACTAAGGAAGTTAAGGATGGTATCAAATTGAAAGAAAAGGCATACAATGTTACGAAGAGTAGTGGTAGGCCAGAGGATTGGGAAATTTTTAGAATCCAGCAAAGGATGACTAAAAAAAATTATAAAAGGGAGAAGATAGAGTATGAGAGTAAACTAGCAAATAATATAAAAACAGACAGTAAGAGCTTCTACAGGTATATAAAAAGGAAGAGAGTAGCTAAAATAAATGTTGGTCCCTTAGAGGATGAGACTGGGGAATTAATAATGGGAAATAGAGAAATGGCAGAGAATCTAAACAATTATTTTGGATTGTTCTTCACGGTAGAAGACACTAAAAACATCCCAATAATAATAGATAATCAAGGGGCTATAGGGAGGGAGGAACTTAAAACAATCACTATCACTAGAGTAAAAGTACTAGGCAAACTAATGGGGCTAAAGGCCGACAAGTCCCCTGGACTTGATGGCCTGCATCCTAGGGTCTTAAAAGAAGTGGCTGCAGAGATAGTGGATGCGTTGGTTGTAATCTACCAAAATTCCCTGGATTCTGGAGAGGTCCCAGCGGATTGGAAAACCACAAATGTAACACAACTATTCAAGACAGAAAGCAGGAAGCTATAGGCCAGTTAGCCTAACATCTGTCATTGGGAAAATGCTGGAATCCATTATTAAGGAGGTAATAGCAGGACATTTAGAAAATCATAAGACAATCAAGCAGAGCCAACATGGTTTTATGAAAGGAAAATCGTGTTTGACAAATTTGCTAGAGTTCTTTGAGGATGTAACAAACAGGGTGGATAAAGGGGAACCAGCAGATGTAGTGTATTTGGATTTCCAGAAGGCATTCAATAAGGTGCCACATAAAAGGTTATTGCACAAGATAAGAGCGCATGGGATTGGGGGTAATATATTGGCATGGATAGGGGATTGGCTAACTAACAGAAAACAGAGAGTTGGGATAAAAGGGTCATTTTCCGGTTGGCAATCAGTAATTGGTGGGGTGCCACAGGGATCAGTGCTGAGGCCTCAACAATTTACAATCTATATTAATTACTTGGATGAAGGGACCGAGTGTACTGTAGCCATATTAGCTGATGATACATAGATAGGTGGGTTAGCAAGTTGTGAGGAGGACACAAAGGGGGTGATTTTGCCAATGGGGACGTGATGGAGGCGGGACCGCTGCTTGTCGGGATTTAGTCCCATCTCCATCGACGTCCGGCCAACCCACGCTATTTTCCCTTGATTGATCTTGTTAAGCCTGCCCAGCGGGTTCAGCAGGCAAATTAAGGGAAAGCCGGTGACAGAGAACGTCAGCATATGACGTTTTATCTGTCAAAAATTTTTGACAGATGAATTGTCATCGTTTGACAGCTCTGTGAAGCTGTCAAACACTGACATTCTCTGTTGTTTGGTGAGTCCTTGTATTCAAGATTCACCAAATCTATTTCCTGAGCAGAAATCAGATGGCAGTTGCATCAGAGAATGCAGCAGCCATTCTGTCATCTCTGCTGTGGAGATGCCGGAGCCTCCGGATCCCCAACGATTGAAGCCTGCAGGAAGAAACAAAGGTAAGGAAACTTTTTCTAAGACTTTTCACTCACCTCACATACTTACCTCTACACACTTGCACCCATCACTCACCTCCACAGCGCATTTTTCGAACCCTCTTACCCCCGCAGACCCACTGCTCACCTCGCTGACCCTGGCGGAGTTTCCCGACATCGGGAAGCCCGCACTTGTGTTGGAAAAATGGGAATAATCCTCTTAACTGCCTGTTAACTCCCTGTTAACAGGCAATTAAGTGGCTGTAATCCCCTTCCCACCTCCTGGAAAGATGGCATGGAGACGGGTTGGGTGCGGATTCGGTACCCGCTCCCAGTTTCTGCCATTTTCCCGGCAGTCCCGCCTCCATACCCGCCTCCCCAGGGCTGGGAAAATCGCCCCCAAAGAGTCTGCAAAGGGATATAGATAGATTAAGTGAGTGGGCAAAAATTTGGCAGATGGAGTATAATGTGGGAAAATGTGAGGTTATCCACTTTGGAAGGAAGAATGAAAAAGCAAATTATTATTTAAATGGAGTGAGGCTACAAAATGCTGCAGTACAAAGGGATCTGGGGGTCCTTGTACATGAAAGACAAGAAGTTCGCATGCAGGTCCAGCAAGTAATTAGGAAGGCTAATGGAATATTGGCCTTTATTGCAAGGGGTATGGAGTATAAAAGTAAGGAAGTTTTGATGCAACTTTACAGGGCGCTGGTGAAACCACACCTGGAGTACTGCGTACAGTTGTGGTCTCCATATTTAAGGAAGGATATACTTGCATTGGAGGCAGTGCAGAGAAGGTTCACTAGGTTGATTCCTGGGATGAAGGGGTTGACGTATGACGAAAGGTTGAGCAGGTTGGGCCTATACTCATTGGAGTTTAGAAGAATGAGAGGCGATCTTATTGAAACATATAAGATTCTGAGGGGGATTGACAGGCTGGATGCTGAGAGGATGTTTCCCCTAGTGGGGGTATCTAGAATTAAGGGGCATAGTTTCAGAATAAGGGGTCGCCCATTTAAGACAGAGATGGGGAGGAATTTCTTCTCTGAGGGTCATGAATCTTTGGAATTCTCTACCCCAGAGAGCTGTGGAGGCGGAGTCACTGAATATATTCAAGGCGGAGATTGACAGACATTTGAACTACAAGGGAGTCAAGGGGTATGGGGAGAGAGTGGGAAAGTGGTGTTGAGGCCAAGATTGGATCAGCCATGATCTTATTGAATGACGGAGCAGGCTCGAGGGGCTGATTGGCCTACTCCTACTCCTGTTCCTGTTTCTTATGTTCTTATGTAGACAAGGAAGTAATAGAAACCTGCAGTCATCAGTCTTTAAGGTGCATGCGCCTGCACGAAGCAATGATTTCACCAGAAAAATGAAGCATTTGTCGCATAGTTACTGTAATAATCCATGTATGAACATTAATATATACACCAGCAATGTGTGTTCAATGTGCAGTTGTTTTGCAGACTGGATTACATAGAAATCATGGTACATCACTTAGCCTTAATTAGGTAAAATGTCACGTGCTCTTTTCTGAATGAGACAGCTTGATGAAATAGCTGTAGGAAGCCATTTAGCAATGACTAAACGTGGCAATGCTAATAACTAGAATAAAATAGTAAGTGAACCTCTTAGTGCATTCAGACCCTGGTGAATTGTAGGGCTTCAACACATATATATTAATCAAATTGAGTGATCTAATTAGCTGGCAGCAAGTAGTAACCTGTGATAAAAATGTTCTACAGCTGTTATGAATGCACAATCGACTACATTATGAAGGCATATGAAGGTTGTATAATGTTTGGAACTTTTTTACATCAAGTAATTGCTCTAGCATTTAATTATTTGTTTGGATTATATTTATATATTGAAGCAAAATATTCAATGACCAACTCAAAAGTGAACACCTTGACTTCTTTCAAAGAACTGTTTTCATTGTGCACAGGCAGCAAAGAGTAGAAAGCAGTATCAAGCGTAGACACAAAATAGCAAAGTATTTATTGAACTATTCACAAATTAAGCATAAAAACCAAAGACACTGATCCTTTATAGCCAAAAGACCAACAAAGTTTCTAAAGTTGCAAGAACACCTGAAGTATTATATCAAACAGCAAGACAAAACGTGGCTTAATGAAAAAAAAATCTCTCCATGCAAAACTGAGACATGTCCAAGGAGGGAAAAAAGCTATGACCTAGACAGAGCTGAAGGCTTGAAACCCCCACTTATTGCCATTTATTGCAAGTTATTGCCAGCTATTTTGATATTCCATTCCAGCATAATTGCAGCCTTGCAGAATTTTCAACAGTAAAAACTATACTTGTATTACAAACTGCTGAAAACCGCAAAATATCAATAGAGCTCTAAAGCAGGTATTTGGACTTTATGAAAAAAAGAATCGACCCAGTGAAAATATAAATTGTAGGTTACTTTGCCAGAAGCTCTGAGTGAATTGCAGCCTGATGAAATGAAAACAGTTATATTTTTCTCTTTCTCAAAAAAAAGGTTTAATAATCTCCTTTAATAACTCCAATTATGTGCAGGTGAATGATTTTGCTGCAGGAGATTTTGTTAACTAGTATTCCTTCAGCAGAAATGAGAAAACTCAACTAGCTATGACACACAGTATGCGTGTTGTCCATTCGTCATTTCTATGTGCAGTACTTTAGACTTGTCTGTATTACATTTTATCTGCCACTGTTCTGTCCACTTACTATATTGTCCAACTCAATCTGTATTTTCTGAGCTGCCCCCTCCGATTCCACTGCCCCTCTTAGTTTAGTATCATCTGAAAATTTGACTATCTTATTTATGATTTCATACATCGTTATTGATTTTTTTGAGATGTATGCAGATGTTATTGATTGTCCAGAGTTGAAATTCTAGAATTACACAATTACATGGATATGCAATGTAAATAGACAAACAAGATACTTCTATTCAAAATATTGTGAAATATAACATATGAATAAGGTATTGTTTCAGTTTATTTTTAACTGTAATGGAAAGGCAATACCTCCACATTTCAAATAACTTCAGATGATGCCCGACTACCAGATACAATTACTTGTACGTTGTCGTCCAAGCTGAAGACAATATTTTGAATTTCAGCATCAGCGGGAGCTGCTTGTCTGGTTTTGAAAATATTTGTAAATCCACAGATGATTCCAAAATGGAATCCATGGATAAAAAATAATTTTGAAGTCATGTCAATGTAATCGTATGTTTTTTCTTTTGAAGAAGGGTCAATTATGGGTAAATGTGTTATTTTTTGATGTGTAGCAGATCTTAAACCCTCAGCCACATGAATTTTCTTATATTATGACTTTTAGCCCTATTGGGATCCTATCAAGTGTGGAATTAAAGTGCTCAGGGTTAAATAATGTATTTTGCAATGTCACATTAATATGCTGGGGTTTTGCTCAATTGCGCCTGCAGGTCAAGAAGAAATTTAAATGTCCCTTTCTTTGAGTATTCACCTGTGGTTATTCACTTCCTTCAGGCAATTAATATAAGTGGGCTTTTTGAAGTGCACATATTATCTGGTCCATTGGAGGGAACAATGAGCGATAAGGTCCTCTTTTGTCCATGCTTCATGTTCTTACAAAAAATACCATAAGGAAATGTCACAAAGGATTTTCACTTTTATTTCGGAGTGTTTGAAGGGGGAGAAACATTAAAATCTTACTTTACATATATTATACATAAACAAGTTTCTTAACTTGCTGAACAGCTCCATTGTACATTTTGGTAATGCAAATGATGCCGTTTACTTGTGACGCTCAACATTACTACAGGTTTTAAAATTATTTGTACTTGGGTTGTGAGCAACACTGGCAAGGCCACATTTATTGCAAAACCACAAGGCCATCCCGAGTTGCCCTGAGGGATGGTGGTAAATCCTGTTCGTGAACCACTGCAATCCTCTTAATGATGGTGCTCCTATGATGGTATTCGGTAGGGAATTCTAGAGTATTGACACAGCAATGATGAAAGGACAGTGATATGTGCTCAAGTCAGGATAGTGTGAGACTTGAAGGTGACAATTCCAGAATTTGCTGCTCTTGTCCTTTTCAATGCTGGAGCTGAAAGCGCTGTTGACGTAAGCTTGGTGAGTCACTGAGTGTGTCCTGTAGATAGTGCATACTGCAGCCACAGTACAGTGTGGAGGGGGTGGATATTGAATCCAGTGGCATGGGGTGCTGATCAATTTGACTGCTTTGTTCTGGATGGTGTTGTTGTGGCTGCACCCATCCAGACTAGTGGTGAGTACTCCTGACTTGAGCTTTTTAGATGGTGGCGAGGCTTTGAAGGGTCAGAAGGAACCATTAATTGCAGAGTACCAACCTCTGCCTGCTCTTGTAGCCATGATGTTGATATGGCTGGTCCAGTTAAACTTCTGGTCGGTGGTGACCCCCATTATGCACCTTTGATGCAGTTTAGTGCCACCTGAATAAAGAAGAATGTGCTGAGAATAAGAAAGGAACACGCTGCAACCTAAAAAAAAATGTGGAGACATGTGGGGGATGTTTAAAATGAAATCTAAAATTTAAATTCTAAAGCCAGTTCCATGATTCTGGGAAAAAATGTACCTGGGATTGCTCCGTGAGTGCAATGTCTTGCATGGGGATTAGGGAGCCTTTTAAATCAGATTCAGCAAAGTCATTTAAATAATCACCACATGCTCCCTGTATGTTTGTCATGAGCAAATAAAAACTGTGCATATAAGTTGGCAGAGAATGACAAGAACAGCAGGTTTTAAAGAGATACTGCTCCATTGGTACATTGCTGTTTGTTGTGTTGAGTGGAGCAGTAGTAATGGCACGTCATCAAGGAGCAGAACTGCCTCCTTTGATGTTGATGTATTAGCTGTTCTGGAAGAGGTGCGGCAAAGGAGGATTACTATATTTGGTTAGATGAGAATCCTCCTATGTTTGCAGCCATGCAAGATATAGGGCAGTAGGTACTGGATCGTCAATGCAGTCTCCTACATCCATATGGTGTGGGAGCAGATGAGGAGACTCTCTGGCCTAAGGAAGAGTACCTACAGCTTCCATGTCTGTAAGCCTTCAGCTTGAACTTCATGACTGCCACAGAGAAAAGCTTTTAATATCACACATTACTATTGCATGTTGTGCCATCAAGTCAGAATGCCATCTGAAACAATTTGTATGCTGTGTAGTCATCCATTCACACAAGGTGGATGTCACATTTTGGGAATTTTGATCATTTTCTTTTGCTCCACGGAAGGGATTTGGGAAAGAAACCGTTGCATTTGGTTGTTGTGTTTTAAAGCAAAGTGTATTCACGCAAGTTTAAAAAAAAAAGGCAGTAAGACAAAACTTGGTTAAAATGCTAATGAACTAGGCTTTGAAGTTATTTCATAAAAGGCTGCAATTTGTTCGCCTACCTTGGTAATTAATAATCACCTCACTCCTGTTGTGTTAGGAGGTCCCTGGTCTTCAGCGCTCAGCAAGGCGTGTCTGGCACAGGCCGTCCCTGCAGGTTGTGAACACAGTGAGATAAAATAGAGACAGAGACATACACTGACTGTCAGGCTGAAAGCTGCAAGTGACGGCTTTTGCCAGGCTCAGCAGGTTAGAATGGAGGAACGATTTACACGTTATGCTGTTTAAGTCAAGTACGATGACCCTCTGATGTGGAGAAGCATAACTTGTACATTATTTTGTATTATTACACAATGACAAATTATGCTGATTGAGCTGGGTAACTTGACTTCAATGAAAAGGAAAATTGGACAGCGTATCTAATGGGTGGCCGATCCACTACCACCTGTTTTATGCCCCCATCAAAGTTGAAAATATTGCCCATTATCTTTCTCTGTATAATGCTTTTGCCAGGCCACATCTAGAATACTTTGTCTAGTTTTCGTCCCCTCACATGGTTGGTAATACTGAGGTCCTGAAGAAAGGTTCAGAGGAGGGCCACTTGATTGATGCCTATTTTAAGAGCCCTCAGTCAATGCAATAGAGAGCTGGGTCTTTTTACTCGAGAAAAGCATAGTTTTCACAATGGTTTTTAAAATAATGAAAGGATTAGATTTAGTTCAAGTGGATAGGCTGAGAAGTACCAGGACACATAAGTATAAGTATAGAACCAGATTAGATGTTCAGAAGTAGTTCCTTTTACAGAGAGTTGTATGAACAAGTTGCCAGTATATCCAGTGAGTGCAGATTTGCTGCAAACATTCAGCTGGATCAGTTCCTGAGGGTGGCCAACATAACTGCATGTAGAAGGTAGCTGGGTCTTTGGGAAATGTGTCACAAAGCCACCATGGTCTCCTGGAACGTGTTTGATTGCCTTTGGGGCCAAAGACAATTTTCCCAGAGTTTTTTTCCCCAAATTGGACTTGTTTTTTTCCCTTTTGTAGCCTTTCCCAGGAGATTGTGTGGCTATGTGGGTGGAGAGGAGAGATGGGGAAGTCACACCATGGTTGTATATGACAGGCTCAGTGGACCTGTTGGTTTTTACCTGTTCTTTGTTGTATGTTTATATGTTAATTTGCTGTGAAATAAGGGAGCTTACCAATTCATATGTGGCCTTGCCTTGCCAAGTATTTTCACAGTTCACCTTTGAAACTATTGGCGAGATATACTTGGGGACATGCAGAAAATACAAATATCCAGTTCAAAGAACAAAGTGTTTTTTTGTTTTAGCCCTGGGTTACTCTACCATATATTGAGTAGTACAAGCAGACCCCTAAATGTAAGATGCTCAAACGGTTTATGGGAGTGACCTGCACTGTTATACCCAGAGAATATCTAAGGTAAAACCGTAAACTTGTAACAGTGGGATATAGTCATAGAGTCAATGATGATTAGATAGAGCAAGTTGTTCATTGTGCAGGTAAATTGTAATAAAGGGCTGTTTATGCATGGGCATATTTATAGATGTCATCAGAACTTCAGTGAATCAATGATTGAGACATCAGTTTTCTTGGCTGTATGTCACCCTCAACAATTTTTTCTTTGTCTTCCTCCTCCTTCTTCTCCTCTGCCAGAGGTTCAGGTTGGGCCTCCTTATCTTCATGTTCAACAATTTCTGGTCTTAGGATAGCAAAGTTGTATAATATACAGCAGATAAAGATAAGAGTTTGGCAAGTTGTTAGGACTATATTGCAACATATTTCCCTTGATCTGACCAAATATCAAAATCTCTGTTGCACCATGTCAATTGTATATTCCATCAGAATTCAGGTGGCAGTGTAGGTTTTGTTGTACCTACATTTGATCTCTGTTCAGGAGTTTTACAATAATGTCATTAGTCAGAGTTCTAGTGAGTAACCTTAATTTCTTAGCAAATAGCCATCCAGCCAGTCTGCTCCTTTAAATAGTAGTGGCATGGTGGATTGTTACAATGAGGGCATTGTGGGCACGGTCTCGTGGGTGCCGCGCACCATGTGTTGCAGGCCAAGCATTCGCGCAGTCCCGCAGGAGCTCTTTTTTTTGGCAGCTATGCGCTGGAGCCCGCTCCTGTGAGCCTGAAGAACTGGAGCACGTAGGATCGATTTAAAAAATGCTGTGATTATTTGCACCAACACCTTTGCGGCCTTCTGTGCATGCACGCAGTATACCAGAGCCACGCATGCCCAGTACCCAGTTGCCTGCACCGTGGTCCACGCTTTCCTCGGCTCCGCGTGGAGAAGGTCAGGGAATCCGTTGGTGGCCGGGGACAATATCAGGAATCGAAGGGAGGGAGAGAGAGGGAATCGAAGGGAGGAGAGAGAGGGAATCGGAAGGGGGGGAGAGAGAGAGAGACTGGGGGTTTGTAGCGAGATTGGGGAGAGAGAGGGAGAGAGAGACTGGGGAGATAGAGGATCGAAGTGGGAGAGAGAGGGAATCAGAGGGAGGGAGAGAGAGGGAATCGAAGGGAGGAGAGAGAGGGAATCGGAAGGGGGGAGAGAGAGAGAGACTGGGGGATCGTAGAGAGATTGGGGAGGGAGAGAGAGACTGGGGAGATAGAGGATCGAAGGGGGAGAGAGAGGGAATCAGAGGGGAGAGAGAGATAGAGAGAGAGACTGGGGAGATAGAGGATCGAAGGGGGAAAGAGAGGGAATCAGAGGGGAGAGAGAGAGAGAGAGAGACTGGGGGTGCAAGAGAGTGACGGGGGAGAGAGAGACTGGGGAGAGAGAGGATCGAATAGGGGAAGAGAGGGAACCCGATTGGCGGGGGGGGGGGTGGAGATAGACGGGGGGGGGGGGGGGGAGAGAGAGACTGGGGGAGAGAGAGAGAGAGAGAGAGAGAGAGAGACTGGGGAGAGAGAGGGAGAGAGACTGGGGAGAGAGGATCGAATAGGGGAAGAGAGGGAACCGGAGGGGGTGGGGGAGAGAGAGAGAAGGGGGGGGGGAGAGAGAGAGAGACTGGGGAGAGAGAGACTGGTAGAGAGAGAGAGAGAGAGAGAGACTGGGAGAGAGAGAGAGAGAGACTAGGGAGAGAGAGACTGGGGAGAGAGAGAGAGAGATGGGGAGAGAGAGAGAGGGAGACAGAGAGGGAGACTGGGGAGAGAGAGAGAGAGAGAGAGACTGGGGAGAGAGAGAGAGAGAGAGACTGGGGAGAGAGAGAGCGAGAGAGACTGGGGAGAGAGAGAGCGAGAGAGACTGGGGAGAGAGAGAGCGAGAGAGACTGGGGAGAGAGAGAGCGAGAGAGACTGGGGAGAGAGAGAGAGAGCGAGAGAGACTGGGGAGAGAGAGGGAGAGAGAGACTGGGGAGAGAGAGCGAGAGAGACTGGGGAGAGAGAGGGAGACTGGGGAGAGAGAGATGGAGAGAGAGACTGGGGAGAGAGAGGGAGACTGGGGAGAGAGAGATGGAGAGAGAGACTGGGGAGAGAGAGGGAGACTGGGAGAGAGAGAGGGAGAGAGAGATGGGAGAGAGAGGGAGACTGGGGAGAGAGAGAGAGAGAGACTGGGAGAGAGAGAGGGAGAGAGAGATGGGGAGAGAGAGGGAGACTGGGGAGAGAGAGAGAAAGAGAGACTGGGGAGAGAGATGTGGCTCAGCGTCAAATTTTTTCTGAAACTCTCCTCTGAAGCGCCTTGGGATATTTTACTAAATTAAAGGTGCTTATTAAATGCAAGTTGTTGTTGTTGTAGTCCATTTTCTTTGCCCTTCAGTCGCTGTCTAATGTCTTTGTCAGCATACCAATTCTTGATTATAAGATTAACATCATACCATCAGGAAAGTCAAGGTCTGTCAAGTTTGCATCTTGTTTCCACATGCCTTCTGATCAGGTTGCTTGAATCCAGATTTTGTAGTGAGCTAACTTGTCAGCTTCCCCCGTTCTCAGATAGAAGCATTTCACCACATCCAAATTCCTTTCCAGTATCGCAAGATTTTCTGGAAGCTTGGTCGATTCAGACTTTCATGTGTTTTCCAGAAATCCATGAAATTGATGTGCAACTTTCTCTGTTATTCGAATACTTTTTAACAATGCAGTAACTGGAGGGGGATTCTCCATCTCAAGTAAAGTTCTGAACAAGGTTATTATTATTGAACAAGTGAAAGCAGAACAAGCAGGATTTCAACTTCTCAGCAGTTGCAGTGAACAAATCTCCATGTTGAGGAACAGTGTTGAATAACGTGTTTTACAGTTTGAGAGGAATTTTATAGCTGTTTAAATTCCATCTAGGTTTATGAACATAACTACTACTAAAGTAAGAGCAGAAAATGTTGGAAATTCACAGTAGATCAATCAGCAAATGAAAGAGAAAGATTGTTTATTTGGGAGTAATCTTTCATCTAAATGGACTGTGGTAATGACAACCAGTTGTTCTTGGGGTCTGCTGCTAAAAAGGGAAAAGACAAACTTGTTACTTCCCTGAATTCTTGCTCTAATGGTTTAACAAAAGGGACCATAAACAATTATAATGGCTGTCACAATTGGTCAATGAGTACGTCTAAGTGGTGAGAAATGAGAATTGTTTGCATCTTAAGTAACTTTACTAATGAATGGCTTATCAGATCAACCAAGTGTTTTTATACGTGATATAACCCTTAACATAAATTGATTAATCTCTTGGCAAAGAACCAGCACTGAATTTAGAGGTTTGGGCTTATTCCTACGACCACAATGAATAAACAAAACACAGTTAATTTAATGTTGCTAAGATGAAAAACTGCATTGTGCACTATGACAACTAGCTGGGGAACAGAGCAGCAAAGAGATGCAGGTGTGTACAAGTTAATGGAAGCCACATTAGATACAGATTTTATTATAAATTATGTGTTTCGTGCTTTCATACAAACCTAGTTCAATGCTTTTGGAAACAAATCTTGCAAATTGCATCGACACTAATGTTCCTCAGATAGTTTATTAAATTGATTCAGAAGTGCGCTAAAAATGGTATATTCTAATAAACGATTGGGCAGGAAAACACAATCAGTGAGTGAGCTATAAAAATATTTTGAATCTTGAGAATCATTAAAATGTAAAAATATTAGGAAATTTTCAGTGGGAGATTTGTTTATTATTAATATTAAATGAAGTTAATACCCCAGTGTATGAGACTATGCGCTGGGATTACAGCACTAGCAGAGTTAGTCGTGCTGAAGACTGGTGCTCCAGAACTAGCCGTGCCTCTAGCCAAGCTGCTCCAGTACAGCTACAACACTGGTATCTACCCGACAATGTGGAAAGCTGCCCAGGTACGTCTTGTCCACAAAAAGCAGGACAAATCCAATCCGGCCAATTACCGCCCCATCAGTCTGCTCTCAATCATCAGCAAAGTGATGAAAGGTGTCGTCGACAGTGCTATCAAGCGTCACTTACTCACCAATAACCTGCTCACCGATGCTCAGTTTGGGTTCTGCCAGGACCACTCGGCTCCCGACCTCATTACAGCCTTGGTCCAAACATGGACAAAAGAGCTGAATTCCAGAGGTGAGATAAGAGTGACTGCCCTTGACACCAAGGCAGCATTTGACCAAGTGTGGCATCAAGGAGCCCTAGTAAAACTGAAGTCAATGGGAATCAGGGGGAAAACTCTCCACTGACTGGAGTCATACCTAGCACAAAGCAAGATGGTTGTGGTGGTTGAAGGTCAATCATCACAGCCCCAGGACATCGCTGCAGGAGTTCCTCAGGGCAGTGTCCTAGGCCCAACCATCTTCAGTTGCTTCATCAATGACCTTTCCCCCATCATAAGGGCTTCTTCGATGGCACCTCCCAACCCTGCAACCTCTACCACCTAGAAGGAAAAGGGTAGCAGGTGCATGGGAACACCACCACCTCCATCATAAGGTCAGACATGGAGATGTTTGCTGATGATTGCACAGTGTTCAGTTCCATTCGCAATTCCTCAAAAAATGAAGCAGCCCATGCCCGCATACAGCAAGACTTGGACGACATTCAGGTTTGGGCTGATAATTGGCAAGTAACATACGCGCCACACAAGGGCCAGACAATGACTATCTCCATCAAACAAGAGTCTAACCACCACCCCTTGACATTCAACAGCATTACCATTGCAGAATTCCCCACCATCAACATCCTTTGGGTATTGAATGGATATAGCGGACAACTGGTTTAGCCATTCAGCGCCAGATCTGGCTGGACCACATAAAGCATTATTGGGTCCTGCTCTCATCTGCCAAAACTGCTCACTATTCAAGGATCATTCTGGAATGCAAAGATAACCTATTCTCTACTGCTACTCATCTTTTTAAACCCTTCTCCTTTGTCTCTTCTAGCCTCACCTCCAACAAGTGTGAGGAGCTCATGGGCTTCTTTGTCTCTAAGATTGAGACCATCTGATCAGCTGCCTCTGCCACTTCCCTTACTCCCAATGCACTCCTGGCTGGCCTCCCATGCTCTACCCTACATAAACTTCTGGCCATCCAAAACTCGGCTGCCCATGTCCTAACTCGTTCACCCATCACCCCTGTGCTTGCTGACCTACATTGGCACCCGGTTAAGCAACGTCTAGATTTTAAAATTCTCATCCTTGTTTCCAAATCCCTCCATGGCCTCGCATCTCCCTATCTATGTAATCTCCTCCTGCCCCTCAACTGCACCCCCTCCCTCCCGAGATATCTGCGCTCCTCTAACTCTGCCCTCCTGAGCATCCCTGATTATAATCGCTCAACCATTGGTGGCCGTGCCGTCAGCTGCCTAGGCCCTAAGCTCTGGAATCCCCTCCCTAAACCTCGCCGCTTCTCTACCTCTCTTTCCTCCTTTAAGACGCTCCTTAATACCTATTTCTTTGATCAGGCTTTTGGTCATTTCCCCTAATTTCTTCTTACGTGGCTCGGTGTCAAATTTTTGTCTTATAAACACTCCTATGGAGTGCCTTGGGACGCTTTTACTATGTTAAAGGCGCTTTATAAATACAAGTTGTTGTTGTTGTT
Source organism: Squalus acanthias (assembly GCA_030390025.1). Lineage (NCBI taxonomy): Eukaryota > Metazoa > Chordata > Chondrichthyes > Squaliformes > Squalidae > Squalus > Squalus acanthias. The sequence goes on along the minus strand of CM059431.1, from coordinate 58,674,355 downwards.
GTTGGGGGTCACCATTGACCAGAAACTTAACTGGACCAGCCACATAAATACTGTGGCTACAAGAGCAGGTCAGAGGCTGGGTATTCTGCGGCGAGTGTCTCACCTCCTGACTCAGGAGTGTGCTGGAATACTCTCCACTTGCCTGGATGAGTGCAGCTCCAACAACACTCAAGAAGCTCAACGCCATCCAGGACTAAGCAGCCCGCTTGATTTTTCAAAAAAATTAAATTTTTATTTTAAATGCTAAATTAAAGGGTCTTTTAAATAATTTTGAACACGTGATTATTTATTTTTATTTAAGTGGTGTGAATTATTATTTATTTGTGGGTTTCTAATATCCTTATGGGGATTTTGTATGTAAATGCAATCACCATAAGCATCATAGGAATCCCTCTTTTTGATTGGTTGGCTGGGCCCACTGTGATCCCAGGGACGCTTGCGAACCATGTGCGCCCCTGGGATCCGTGGGTCTCTACGCAGGCAAACGCCCAGGACCCGAAGAGTTCGAAGCTCCAAAGACACCAGGATTTTTTTTTCAGTTCGGAGGCATATTCTTCTGGTACGCCTCCAACCGCAAATTCAGGGCCTGTATTTTTTTAACCAGTAAGTTTAGTCCCCTCTCTAATTCCTTTACCACTCAATTCATTCTCTCTTGTGTGAAGTTTGTTGGTTCACTACTTTTTTCATTAAAAGTGCCATACAAATGTAGGTTCATGTTGAGCAGGAGAGCAAGGGAAATCGGGCATAGTGTATAATGGGCGGCCAATCCATGAGCACTCGTTTTATTCCTCTGCCGAAGTTGAAAATTCCACACTGCCTGTGGAAAGGAGGCAAGTGAGGCTTGGCTCCGTTAGTAGCACTCTCGCCTCCAAATCAGAAGTTTGTGGCTTTAAGCCCTACTCAAGGAATTGAGCACATAATCCAAGGTGACAATTTAGTGCAGGACTGAGGGAATGTTGCATTGTTTGAGATTCTGTTTTTCAGATGGAATATTAAACCAAGGCCTGTTCAGATGGACTTAAAAGATCACATAGCATTATTTTTAAAAAACAGGGTGTTTGCCTGATGTATTGACCAACATTCATAACTCAACCAACACCACCAAAAGCAGATTAACTGGTCAGTTCTGCAATTTGGCTGCTGCTGTCACCCAATTAGTAAAAAGAAGGGTCTTGGCCTTGTATCGTGTCTTTCACGCAATTCGCACGTCACAAAGCACTTTACAACCAATAGAATGCTTTTTCATGTGCGGTCACTGTTGTCAGCAAATGTGCACAGCAAGGCCCCACAAACAGCAAATAAATGAAAAACCAGATACTCTAGGCTTGACTTTAACTCCCGGATGGGAACGCGGCAAAGTGAGCAGCCAGCCTATCTGGGAGTGATATTCGGGAGGCTTGGCCGATTTTAACGGCTAGGCCTCATTAGCATGCTGCTTCCCGACTTCCCGACCTAAACGTCCGGAAAGTTGGCAGGAAGCGGTTGCTCAGCCGTTAAAATTAGGCAGCAGAAAGCTGCCACCAGGGACCATAGGGAACAGTCCCCGGTACAAAGTAAGTGCTCCGTGAGGGGAATCCCGGTCAGCGGAGGGAGGTCTCCTGCTCCTCCTGGCCCACAAGGAAACTGATTTTTTTTTTAATAACTCTTTTGACCCTGGCTGCTGTTCCCGACAGATTTTGCCTGGTAGGGAAGCTGTCACTTCACCCTTGCTCAGGCCTCAGGTCAAAATAACCCTGATAATATCATCAAAGCCCGATCTGCGTATTTAAATAGGACTCAGCCAGCTTGGTCCAGTCACCAAATCGGGCGTAAATGGTTTGGATAAGTTCCCCACTTCATTTTAACTGCCCCCACCCCGACGCCCGCCTGGTTTCTGCCAAGCCCCTCTTGTCTCTGGTGTTGATTGGTGGTGGAATGTAGGCCAGGAACCTTCAAAAAGACTAAAGCAATATTGTTTTTAAACTTGTTTTTAAATTTGTGCTGCTAGCCAGAATTTCCACATGCCCCATTAGCCTAGCTGCTGGCCCAAGGTTAAGCAGTGCTGGGAATTTATGTTAATCATTCAAATGACCAGAACTACAAAATTGCATGCAAACAGATCAGTATAATTTGAGCTCGATTTGTCCTGGCAACTAATCATTCCCAGCACAAATTCTGCAAGGAGCATAAAATCAGTGCTATAGTATATATTAAAATATGTATGTTTATTCTGATCTAGTAACACAGCCATTGAGACAAACTGAAATGGTAAACCCTCTAGGAAAACTTATTTGTGCCACTAGAATCGTGATTCTGCTATGTTTTGAACTGCTCTGATTTGAGGGTAAAGCTTATATTTTTAGTGGTTATATCACACAATCTTGGGTATTTGCCCTCTTTGTGAATGCTCTGAATCACACTGTTTCTTATTGAATGGCGGAGCAGGCTCGAGGGGCCGATTGGCCTACTCCTGCTCCTATTTCTTATGTTCTTATGTTTCTTATGTTACACTGTGTAAGAAATTTGGCATTGTATGTATTCACAAATATGAAAGCAATAAATTTGAAGTGCTTATGTGATCTCTTCTCTTCAACTAAGGGCTGCACAATCTTTCTTTCCCATTATCCCTCTTGATTTTTTTCCGTTTGAGTCAACTTAAAAGCAATAAAACAAAATCACAGCTGATACCTTTCATTTACTTCGATTGTGACAATGTAGGTCACCTCTTTGTACCCAAGATTTTAAGGAGAATTACTTTTCAATCCCTCTTCCATAGTCAAATCTGTATGATAAGATCAAAATATGTCATTAGTAAGAGACTGTGATGGCTTTACGTCTTTGGTAAATCTGTTCACACTGTGCTTAAAATCAGGATTCAAGTCATTATTACCCCTTGAACAGCATGTTTCCAGGAGGGGGGTTTCTGAAATCCTTTTGACCATCACCACTTGACGACTGCCAAAACCCATATGTAAGGATTTAATCTGCCATTTTCTTTTGAACCGACTGTAAATCAAAATATGTTCCACATGTTCTATGTCTTTTTAAGATCATAGGGCTGAATATTCAACCCAGCACCATAGTACAAATCTATCTTGAACCATGTTTATGCCGCAAATTAATGTGCATGTTCCATCTGTGGTGATTATTTTTGAAGCCCCAATTACCTTGATATCAGGGAGCAAGCATATCACGTGTACATAAATGGTTTGCATGCTGAAAAATATTGATATAGTGGGCTAAATTCTCTTCCACTCTCCCACCTGAAATTGTGTAGGATAATGAGGGAAATGGCAAGAAAATGAGGTGGTGAGGTCCACTGCTGCCTCCTTGCCCTGACCTGGATTTCCTTCTACCCAGGACTGCAGCCCCTTCTCCACTTACTGCTTGTAAATACCAGTGTGTGAGGCGGGGGGTACATCCCAGTTTGCCTCTGTTATGTTGCTCCCGAGAGCCACAATGGAGACTCCCATTTGGTTACTTGTGTATGCCTTGGCCTCTTCTGAGACCAACAAGGCTGTAGCTCCATTTTCAGGTGTCTCCTACCACCTCTTGTGGTGCTGCTCCACTGTCAGGGTCTTCTCAGTGTTAATGGCTGGCCTTCTCTTGGTGGCACGAATCCCACTGGGAGCCTAACATGCATAAATCATGAACATCGACTCAGGGTTGTGGCAGCGTCAAAGGGACAGGCCGATGTCCCGCTTCACTGGAATACAGTCACACATTTTTTTTATTATCGCTGTTTATACTCCTTATTGACATTCATTACCACATTTCATTACCCTGAGATGTATTGTATGTCTAAAATTAGCTTGGTGCTGATATTTTTTCAGAAAACTATACTTTGTGTAAATTTTGTGCTCATCAAGGTGAAAATCTTCTTTGCTGGGGAATGGAAGATGTCAAGTACTCCCATGTCAGGTATACTGCAGCCAGCTGTAAAGCACCCTATATTCAGCATCAAGTTTAGAAGAGTACCAACTCCCTCTACCCCATAAAACCTATCATTAACCACACCAGCCATTCAGGCCAGTGTTTTGCCGTGGAGACCCTTTCACTAGTACCTGGCTGAGACTATGCAAACTTACTTTATATAAGACTGTTGAAGGCAGTGCAGAAAAGAAGGCATTTGGATCGTGCCCGGATTGGGGTGCAAGCACCTAATGAGGCCAATGGCTAGACCATGCGGAATTAGTCCTCCGGGTGCCAGTCATAGCTCTAGAGGCAGCTCACTGGTCCCGGGAAGAACAAAGATTGGCTGGCCCGGATGCCGGCTGAGGTGGTAAGCAGAAGGGTTCTGTTTTTAGGTGTAAAACATTGCCAAAGCACACCAATTTAACAGTGGAACAGTGTGCACCAAATATGTGCAGGCATTGGTCCCCCTATCAAGTTCGTGGGGTCCATTTTCTTAGGTGTCGCAGGCAGATGGCTACAACAACCATGAGACCCATAATTTACATATTCAAGGAGCCGAACGCCTGTTAAAGGACCCCTTTGGCAAATCTGTAATGTCACGAGTGGGGCAGGCATCGGGCCTGCCATACTCCGAAAATAGAATGTTCTGTGGCCAAGAACGGGCCTTGACTAATTTCTGTCCCAATGTGTTTTTAAAATATAGCTAGTATTAAAATTGAAGCTGTCTTTCCTTAAATGGAGACCAGAGCCCATTACCTGCAAGATTTATCCAAGTTCTTGGATCTGTAGGTTAGCCAGACTACAGCAGCTTGATTCTAGTTGCTAATTAAATGATCACCCCTGAAGGACGATGGGGATTTGAGTTGTGAACAATTAATTAACAAATTCTGGGTAAAATTGACGTTGCTCATTAACATGGAATGCAAACATCTACCAGTATGACTTTGAACTTGATTAACAGCGCTTTATTCAAAGGCCCTTTGGTTTGGAGATTCCTCAGTATTTTTAGTTCAGTTTGGTTCAGTGTCTGGAATCCCCTTTCCAAGTGGCAATTCCAGTTTGAAGGCTGTTGTGATTTTTGATCATGTTCTTCTGTAAATATTGTAAATTGTTATGTTAACACTTTTCAATGAATTTAGCTCTGTCATCTGTCACAGTGTAGTTCCTGGCTTTAGCCACTTGGTGGCTCTGTGGAACGAGATGCTGAAGTCTCTTTTCCAACTGTCGCCGTTTTGTACATAAAGATGTATATTCATCAACTAACTGTGGACAATATATTAGTAAATAAAGTCATGTATGTTTGTTGAAACTCAGCACTATCATGTCCAAATGCAAAAATAGTGAATAACTAAGAGTCATAAAAATCTGATATGTTGGGATAGGTAATTAAGAGGGAAAAGATTAGTGAAAGTAAACATGAGTCCTTTAGAGGCAGAGACAGGAGAAATTATAATGGGGAATAAAGAAATGGCAGAGACATTAAACAAATACTTTGCATCTGTCTTCACGGTAGAAGACACCAAAAACATTCCAGAAATAGTGGGGAACCAAGGGTCTAGCGAGAATAAGGAACTCAGACATTAATGGCCTGGATTTTGTGGTGCTGATGACAGCGTACGTCTTTGCAAGCCTTGTAAAAGTAAAACTTGCGATCTGTCAAGGTTGACAGATCTACCGCACCGACTCAAAAATCACTTTCGCTGGTGCAGATATGGGCTATTTGCCCAACTACTGCCCAGCAAATGCCCACAAAAACCCTTAGGTAAAGCAGGCTAAGGGTCTGCTTTCGCCAGCGTTAGGGTTAATATAAATCTTACGTTAATAAAAAATAAAAAATCATGCACAAACACTTAAAATTAGTTTATGCAAATTTTTTGCCTGGATTAAAATGTTTACAATTATTTTTCAAAAAATTAAATTTTAATTGTATATGCTTCATTGAAAGGACTTTTAATTAAATTTGAAAATGGGAACATTTATTTTTATTCCAGTTGTATAAATTAATTATTTGGGGATTCCTATATGCTGATGGGGATTCCGTTCATAAATGGAATCCCCATAAGTATACTAGGAATCTTCCTTTCTGATTGGGGGACCTGGCCCACGTGATCCTCACAACTTAGATGGGGGATCAAGTGTAATGTATCCAATATTGCTGACGATACAAAGCGAGGAGGGAAAGTAAGCTGTGAGGAGAACGCAAAGAGGCTGCAAAGGGATACAGACAGTTTAATTGATGGAAAAGAACATGGCAGAGGGAATATAATGTGGAGAAGTGTGAAGTTATTCACTTTGGTAGGAAAAATAGAAAAGCAGAATATTTTTTAAATGGTGAGAGATTGGGAAATGTTGTTGTTCAGAGGGACCTGGGTGTCCTTGTACACAAATCACAGAACGTTAACATGAAGGTACAGCAAGCAATTAGGAAAGCAAATTGTATGTTCGCCTTTATTACAAAGGGATTGGGGTATAAGAGTAAGGAAGTCTTACGACAATTGTGTAGGGCCTTAGTGAGACCACACCTGGAGTACTGTGTACAGTTTTGGTTTCCTTACCTAAGAAAGGATATACTTGCCTTAGAGGGAGTGCAACAAAGGGTCACTAGACTGATTCCTGGGATTGGGGGATTGTCCTATGAGGAGAGATTGAGTAGATTTCCTAGAGATTAGAAGAAGGAGAGGTGATCTCATTGAAACATAGGCCTAGAAATTCAGAGTTTAGCACCACTCGTTACTGTCAGATTTGGGCGAAAAAGTGGCAGCTGTAGTTCTTCCGCCCGCTGCAGGCGGGTCGCGCGGCGGCCACCATTTCTGGATGGCCGGCAGCGCTGCCAATGTCCGCGCTCACTAGGGATACGTAGGTTATGCAGATCATGATGTCAGTGAGTGTGCAAGTTTTGACCTCGCCAATCCACTTGCCGGCATGCCTTAAGTGCGATGAGCTGAGCAATCGTTGGCAAGCAGGAAAGAGGCTCCAGCGGTATTTAAAAGGATCATCAACAACAACTGGCACCTGACATGTTTCAGCAGTTTGACTGGCTCTGTGCAACTTTCTGCAACTCCAGCAGTTCTAAGGTAACGAGCAGAGTTGTTGCAAGTGGAGAATCCCTTCATTCTTATTTAAAGGCTTCTGCTCACAAGACTTGCTCAGAGTCATGTGGGCTCTACTGGCAGTCCCCCTCGCACTCGAGTAACTTTGGGAGAGAGAATGGAGGCAGCGAAGATGATGAGAAGATGTGCGCAGAGGGAGGAGGAGGAGGGCTCTCAACAGGAAGCCTTACCCAACTAGGGTCTTCCGAGAGCACTTCTCTTATATCCACTTAAGCGAGGAGCAGTGTATTCGGAGGCTCCGCTTCACCAAGGTGGTGGTCACAGAACTCTGCCACCTCCTGCAACCAGACCTGAAGCTTGAGAGCAGGGAGAGCACGCCCCTCCCAGTGGCCCTCAAGGTCATCATGGCCTTCAATTTCTTCACCAGCGGATCCTTCCAGTTCGCAGCAGGAGCTGCAGCTAATATCTCACAGTTCGCCATCCATCGCTGCATTCGGGAAGTCACTGAGGCTCTCTATACAAGGAGAAGAGAGTACATTTTCTTCTCTGAGCAGGGAGAAGCAGGATGAGTGCGTATGTGGCGGGTTACCCCACGGTGCAGGGTGTCATCGACTGCACCTGCATGGCTTGGCGGGCGCCGCATAACAATCTTGATATCTTCCGTAACCACAAAGGCTACCACTCAATTAATGACCAGTTGGTGTGTGATCACGCCCAGTGCTTCCTGATGGTCAATGTCCGCTATCGTGGCAGCAGCTGTGATGCCTTCATCCTGTGTCAGTCCGGTGTGCCAGATATCTTTTAACCACCACAGCAAACTCGAGGGTGGCAGGTCGGAGACAAGGGATATCCGCTCTGCACCTGGCTCATGACTCCCCTCCGCAACCCCACCACTCGTGCCCAGCACTCATATAATGAGAGCCATGTTTCCACCAGGAACATCATTGAGCAGACCAGGAGCCCTCCAGTACACACCGGAGTGGGTGTCCCATTTCGTGGTGCTCTGCTGCATGCTTTACAACTTGACCATCATGAGGGTGCAGCCCTTGCTAGCAGGGATTGTGGGACCACCTCAGGAGGAGGACAAGGGAGAGGAGGAGGAGAGGAAAAGAAAGAACTTGCATTTAGATAGCATCTTTCATGACCACCGGACGCCCCAATGTGCTTTACAGCTAACAAAGTACTTTTTGAAGTGTAGTCACTGTTGTAATGTAGGAAACACAGCAGCCAATTTGCACACAGCAAGCTCCCACAAACAGCAATGTGATAATGAGCAGATAATCTGTTTTTGTTATGTTGATTGTGGGATAAATATTGGCCAGGCCACCAGTGAGAACTCCCCTGCTCTTCTTCAAAATAGTGCCATGGGATTTTTTACGTCCACCTGAGAGCGGCGAGGGCCTCGGTTTAACGTCTCATCCGAAAGATGGCACCTCGACAGTGCAACACTCAGTACTGCACTGGAGTGTCAGCCTAGATTTTTATCTCTGTCTCGGGAGTGGGACTTGAACCCACTACCTTCTAACTTAGAGGTGAGGGTGCTGCTGGCTGGAAGATGATCGAGAGGAAGAGGAAGTAGACAAGGAGGGAGGGAGGGTGGAAGCAGGCAGCCAATCCCCCTTCCAGGCGGGCTGTCCGTGAACACCTCGTCAGACTCCGATTCCAATGAATGAAACCCCAGATCCCCGTTGCTCACCACATCCCCATCATACCATCCCTCTGTCCCGGTATATCACCGCATCCTCCTGGGCACAAAGCTGAAATGAGACACCACGAAAGTTTCCAAATAAAATTAATAATTTATCCAAAATCAATTGATACATATTACACTTACGATATGAACTAATCACCCATGTGCGATGCCTTACTGTTTGATGTTCGGGTGCCCTTTCCTGATCTAGTGCTCCTACGCAGTGCTCCTCCAGTGGCTGCAGCATGGCTGGTGGAAGGCTGCTGAGTTTTCATGGGGGACATTGCAGATGGCCTTGCAGGACGACCTCGAGCAGGTCTGGCCCTAGAAGGCCCGGCTGTAGACTGCACCACCTCAGCATGGGTGACAGCAGTCTGGGCTGGCTGACTGACAGGTAGCGGCAAGGGCAATGGCGAAATGTCAGTAGTGGGAACAGCAAAGCTGTCATCGTGAGAGAGGACAGCAGAGTCTTGCTCCACTGACCCACTGCCAGTCCCCTGGGGCAGCGCCTCAGCATTCCTCGCAATTTGTTGGAGCACAGATTGCTGGCTTGCTGTGACATCCTGCAAGCCCGGTCGACACTGGTACACCCAGCCACGATGGCAGCAGTCTCAGCTTGGTTGGCAGCAAGCTGAGATTGCAGGAGAGCGGTCTGAGCTTGGGTGGCACAAAGCTGAAACTGCATGACAGTGGTCTGAACTTGGGCGGCATCAAGCGGAGTCTTCATGAGAGCAGTCTGAGTTTCCGCTGCAATACTAAGACGTTGGGTCGCTTTCGCCTGTGTTGCAGTGGCAGCCGCGACATCGCCCATCACACACAGCATCATTTCTGGGTCGGCACGGTCTCTTTGGGAGTTTTCCATCAATTCCAGCCTGGAAATCCTGGGCTCCAAGCTCTGTGTAGAGCCCTGTGCAATGTTGGAGGTGAACTCCTCCATGCTCCTTGGACATTGCCAAGAGGCTCTCTGGCAGGCTTGCCATTGCATCCAGCAATTCATTGTGCATGCCCATCCCGCTTCTTCTGAAGGCCACCACATCGAGGTCCTCATCTGAGTCCTGTGCAACAGAACTCGCACACGAACTCGCCTTCCGAGGAGATGGCCCCCGAGCTAACCTTTTCCCATGGACTTGCTGCAGTGCACTCATGCCTGGTGCCTCACCATGTGCAGATCTCGCTTCTACACTAGCGCAGTGCCAGTTTCTGAGCTGGTGTTTGAGAGAGACAGCTACAGTGGCACTGTATTGTTTTCTTCTCCCCCCCCTCGCTCTCGTGCATCACCTCGGGGACAGGCTGGTCTGGTGCTTGTTCTTAATTAGCTGAAAACAGAAAGGTACAAGAGTTGGGTTATGGTGAGGGGAGGGGTGGAAAGCAAGATATGCATGCATACAGCATCAGCAGCTTGAAAGTGAGAAGAGATTGTGGGATGAGGGGGAAGTGGGATGTGAGAAGAAGGATTCGGAATGAGCACATGGTTGTTGTCCAAAGGGGTTCAACCTCGCCAGTTGCCACGGCCTCCATTATCTGCCGCCCAATGATCTCCAGCACACTCTCCTCCAGCTGTCTGTTGTCCTGGATAGCAGCTTGCCTGTCTGCCACTGCTCTCTCCGATTATGCGCCACCTTGGCCTGCAAGAGAAAGAGAAGTGTGGTGCAATGTGTTTGGGTGACGTGCCTGCCATGATTGAATAGCTATCAGTGTGTGCAAGGTGTGAGATAAGAACATAAGAAATAGGAGCAGGAGTAGGCCAATTGGTCCCTCGAGCCTGCTCCGCCATTCAATAAGATCATGGCTGATCTGATCCTAACCGCCAATCTACTATCACAGAACCATCTCCTGCATCTAACAGAATTGGACACACGAAATAGGAGCAGGATCAGGCTACACGGCCCCTGGGCCCGCTCCGCTACCCACAGGGCCATGACCGATCCGAACCTAGACTCATGTCCAAATTCCTGCCTGCTCCCCGTAACCCTTAATTCCCTTTACTTCTAGGAAACTGTCTATTTCTGTTTTAAATTTATGTAATGATGTAGCTTCTACAGCTTTTTGGGGCAGCATATTCCATGGACCTACCACCCTCTGAGTGAAGTAGTTCCTTCTCATCTCAGTTTTGAAGGAGCAGCCCCTTATTCTAAGACTATGCCCCTAGTTCTAGTTTCACCCATCATCAGGAACATCCTCCCCGCATCCACCCGATCCAACCCCTTCACAATCTTATATGTTTCAATAAGATCGCCTCTCATTCTTCTGAACTCTAATGAGTAGAGTCCCAATCTACCCAACCTCTCCTCATATGTCCATCCCCTCATCCCCGGGATTAACTGAGTGAACTTTCTTTGTACTGACTCGAGAGCAAGTATGTCTTTTCTTAAGTATGGACACCAAAACTGTATGCAGTATTCCAGGTGCGGTCTCACCAATACCTTGTACAACTGAAGCAATACCTCCCTATATTTATATTCTATCCCCCTAGCAATGAAAGCCAACATTCCATTGGCCTTCTTAATCACTTGCTGCACCTGCATACTAACCTTTTGAGTTTCGTGCACCAGGACCCCCAGATCCCTTTGTACTCAGTACTTTCCAGTTTCTTGCCATTTAGATAATAACTTGCTCTACTATTTTTCCTGCCAAAGTGCATAACCTCACACTTTCCAGTATTGTATTCCATCTGCCAAATCTCTGCCCACTTACTTAGCCTGTCTATGTCCCCTTGCAGATTTTTTATGTCCTCCTCACTCACTACTTTCCCTCCCATCTTAGTATCATCTGCAAACTTTGATATGTTACACTCGGTCCCCTCCTCCAAATCGTTAATATAGATTGTAAAGAGTTGGGGACCCAACACTGACCCCTGTGGAACACCACTAGTTACTGATTGCCAGTCTGAGAATGAACCATTTATCCCAACTCTCTGCATTCTGTTAGATAGCCAATCCTCTATTCATGCCAGAATATTACCCCCAATCCCGTGATTTTTTATCTTAAGCAATAATCTTTTGTGTGGCACCTTGTCAAATGCCTTTTGGAAGTCTAAATACACCACATCCACTGGTTCCCCTTTATCCACCCTGTATGTTACTTCCTCAAAGAACTCCAGCAAATTTGTCAAACATGACTTCCCCTTCATAAAACCATGCTGACTTTGTCCTATTAAATGATGATTATCCAAATATCCCGTTACTGTCTCCTTAATAATGGACTCCAAAATTTTACCTACCACAGATGTTAGGCTAACTGGTCTATAGTTTCCAGCCTTCTGTCTACTGCCCTTTTTAAATAAGGGTGTTACATTAGCAGTTTTCCAGTCTGCCGGGATCTTTGCTGAGTCCAGGGAGTTTTGGAAAATTATTACCAATGCATCCACAATCCCTACCGTCACTTCCTTTCAAGACCCTAGGATGTAAGCCATCAGGTCCAGGTGATTTATCCGCCTTGAGTCCCATTATTTTACCGAGTACCACTTCCTTAGTGATTTTGATCGTGTTTAGCTCCTCCCCCCCCCCATAGCCCCCTGTTTGTCCAGTGTTGGGATATTCTTAGTGTCCTCTACTGTAAAGACTGATACAAAATATTAATTCAGTGTATTTGCCATCTCCATATTTCCCACCATTAATTTCCCGGTCTCATTCCTCTAAGGGACCAACATTTACTTTAGCCACCCTTTTTCTTTTTATATAACTATAAAAACTCTTACTATCGGTTTTCATATTTTTTGCTAATTTACTTTCATAATCTATCTTCCTTTTCTTAATCAATCTTTTTGTTATTTTTTGCTGTCTTTTAAAGTTTCCCCAATCCTCTATCCTCCCACTAGATTTGGCTACCTTATAGCCCCTTGTTTTTAGTCGAATACTATCCTTAATTTCTTTACTTAGCCACGGATGACTGTCTTTTCTTTTACACCCTTTTCTTCTCAGTGAAAATATATATTTTTTGGAAGTTGTAAAATAACTCCTTAAATGTACACCACTGATCATGTATCGTCTTACCCTTTAATCTATTTTCCCAATCCACTCTACTCAATTCCGCTCGCATACCTTCATAGTCTCCTTTATTCAAGCTTAGCACGCTTGTTTGAGATCCAACCTTCTCACCCTTTAATTGAATATGGAATTCAACCATGTTATGGTCACTCATTCCAAGGGGATCCTTTACTAGGACATTTTTAATTAATCCTGTCTCGTTACACAGGACCAGATCTAAGGTTGCTTGCCCCCTGGTCGGTTCAGTTACATACTGCTCAAGAAACCCATCCCTAATATACTCAATGAACTCATCCTCAAGGCAGCCCTGCCCAATTTGATTTGTCCAATTAATATGATAGTTAAAATCCCCCATAATTATAGATGTTCCCTTATTAGAAGCCTCAACTATTTCCTGATTGATAATCCGTCCAACAGAGTTGCAACTGTTCGGAGGCCTATAGACTACGCCCACTAGTGTTTTTTCCCCCTTATTATTCCTTATCTCCACCCAAACTGTTTCATTATCCTGATCTTTTGACCCAATATCATTTCTCTGTATTACAGTGATTCCTTCCTTTATTAACATAGCCACCCCACCTCCCCTTCCTTCCCGCCTGTCCTTCCTGATCGTTAAATAACCTGGTATGTTTAATTCCCAGGCATTGTCACCCTGCAGCCATGTTTCTGTAATGGCCACAAGATCATACCCATATGTAGTTATTTGTGCCATTAACTCATCTATTTTGTTACGAATGCTACGTGCATTCAGACAGAGAACTTTCAAATATGTTTTGTGACACTTAGTTCCTGCTTTTGCCCTTTTTATTACTTTACCTTTTACTCCATACCTTCTGCCCCTTCCTGACACACTCTGGTTTTTAATTTCCCCACTGCTACCTAAGTCTATGACCTTCTCTGTTGTCATTTTTATTATTTGCTCTCTAGGAACCTCCCCCCCACTAGTTAGTTTAAAGCCCTCTCTACAGCCCTAGTTATATGATCCACCAGGACTCTAGTCCCAGCACTGGCCAAGTGAAGCCCGTCCCAACGGAACAGCTCCCTCCTGCCCCAGTACTGGTGCCAGTGTCCCAGGAAGCAAAACCCATTTCTCCCACACCAGTCTTTGAGCCACTCATTTAACTCTCTAATTTTATTTGTCCTAGCCAAATTCGCTCGTGGCTCAGGTAATAATCCATAGATTATTACCCTTGAGGTTCTGTTTTTTAATTTGACCCCTAGCTGCTCATACTCCTTTAACAGAACTGGCTTCCTTGTCCTATCTACGTCGTTTGTACCAACATGGACCACAACAACTGGATCCACCCCCTCCCACTGCAAGTTTCTTTCCAGCCCAGAGGAGATGTCCTTAACCCTGGCACCGGGCAGGCATCACAGTCTATGGGACTCTCGCTCTCGGCTGCAGAGAACTCTATCTATCCCCCTAATAATACTATCCCCTACCACTACAACATTTCTATTTACTCCCCGCTCTTGAATGGCCCCCCGTTCCACGGTGCTGTGGCCAGGTTGCTCATCCTCCCTGCAGTCCCTGCTCCAGTCCCCACAGGGAGTAAGAACCTCGAACCTGTTGGACAAGAGCAAGGGCTGCGGCTCCTCCAACACTACCTCCTGGATCCCCGCACCTGCCTCACTCGTAGTCACACCGTCCTGTCCCTGACCATGGGCTACATCTGAATTAATTAACTTCATAGGTGTGACCACCTCCTGAAACACAGAGTCCAGGTACTTCTCCCCCTCCCTGATGTGTTGCAGTGTCTGAAGCTCAGACTCCAGCTCATCAACACGGAGCTGGAGTTCCTGTAGCAGCAGACACTTGCCACAGATGTAATCACCGTGAGCCTCAATGGGGTCCACCGGCTCCCACATCTCGCAACAGTAACACATCACCTGCTCCATTCTATGTAATTAATTAAATTTTTTATTCTTAGTTATGGACACTCTCTGCCCGATTATAGATGCTAGTATCCCCTCTAATTAATCCCTCTAAATTACACCAGTTAAATGGTTTACCAACAGTCACTCTGCACCAGAAAGGCCTTATTAACTACAACCCACAGAGTTAAAGTTTGAAAAGAGCACCCCACTCACACTTACCAAAACTCAGCACTCTCTGCTGACTCGCACTAGCACTGGTCTTTTTATATTGTTTGTTTGTTTACAGCCAAATGAGTCACCCCTGCTGATTGGTTAGAAAACTGGTTCCCACTGCCTGCTGTGCCAATTTACTCCCGCTGCAGTGTAACCTTGTTTTACTCTTCTTAAACCAAAAGAATCCCAAATATTTAACTTTTCCCCTTCACGTAAACTGCTTAAGTACTCTTATCAAGAATGATTTAAAGAGAACTAACAATTAAAGAACTCTTACACTTACCCAAACTCACAGCACTCTCTGCTGACTCGCACTCAGCGCTTGCTCGCACTGTGCATGTGGGTGCTGCAGCAGTGGTAAGGTTGTGAGGGTGAAGTGAAGCTATGATTGTGAGGTCTGAGTGGTGATAGATAGAGATTGTTGGTCGGTGATTGCTGAGGGTAGGGTGCATTGAGCAGTGTGTGAGGCTTGTGGTGCAGATATGGCATTTGCTGAAGCCGTCACTCACCTTGACCTGCCATGTGAGGTCATTAAACGTCTTTCGCCACTGAATGGCCGACCTTGGAACCACAGTGCTAGCAGTCACATAGGCGGCTATCTCCTGCCAGAGCCTTCGAGAGGTGTTTGGCGAGGGCTTCTTGCCAGTGTGTGGGAAGAGGACCATCCGCCTCCTCTCCACGGCTATGACCAGTGCCTCAAGAGCCGCGTCGGAGAATCTGCAGGCTCTCTCCCTGTGCTGAGGCTCTACCATGTGTTTCCACTGCCGTCTTCTTCCAGCTGAAGTTGTAACTAGCTTGACAATGAGGTGCTGTAGCATCAATGCACCTTCCCTTTAAGTAATGAATGAAGCCTGTGCCAAACATGACTGGGAATTGGACTGGACCTGATATTGGCCCACTTGTTGAGCAGTAAACCAATGAGCACCAGTTTTAGCACTGAGATCAAGACTACAATCATGTTAATGAGGACTGAGCACGAATTTTGCTACCTAGATCATTTTGACCTGGTGCTGCTTAACATCATTGGGCCTCAACACTGCCCATTTTGTGGCATATTCAATTTCTAGGCCATAAAATTCTAAGGAACTTGACAGGGTAGATGCTGAGAGGATGTTTACCCTGGCTGGGGAGTCTAGAACTAGGGGTCACATTCTCAGAATAAGGGGTCAGCCATTTAGGACTGAGATGAGGAGAAATTTCTTCACTCAAAGGGTTGTGAATTGTTGGAATTCTCAACCCCAGAGAGTTGTGGATGCTCAGTCATTGAGTATATTCAAGACAGAGATCGATAGATTTTTGGATACTCAGGGATATGGGGAGAGTGCGGGAAGGTGGAGTTTTTTTTTTATTCGCTTATGGGATCTGGACGTCGTTGACAAGGTCAGCATTTGTTGCCCTTGAGAAGGTGGTGGTGAGCCGCTTTCTTGAACTGCTGCAGTCATGTGGTGAAGGGACTCCCACAGTGCTGTTAGGTAGGGAGTCCCAGGATTTTGACCCAGCGACGATGAAGGATCAGCGATAAACTTCTAAGTCAGGTTGGTGTGTGACTTGGAGGGGAACTTGGAGGTGGTGAAGTTCCCATGCGCCTGCTGCCCTTGTCCTTCTAGGTGGAAGAGGTCGCTGGTTTGGGAGGTGCTGCCGAAGAAGCCTTGTTGAGTTGCTTCAGTGCATCTTGTAAATGGTACACACTGCAGCCACGGTACGCCGGTGGTGGAGGGAGTAAATGTTTAAGGTGGTGGATGGGATGCCAATCAAATGGGTTGCTTTGTCCTGGATGGTTTCGAGCTTATTGAGTGTTGTTGCAGCTGCACTCATCCAGGCAAGTGGAGAGTATTCCATCACACTCCTTACTTGTGCCTTGCAGATGGTGCAAAGGCTTTGGGGAGTCAGGAGGTGAGACACTCGCCACAGAATACCTAGCCTCTGACCTGCTCTTGTTGCCACAGTATTTATGTGGCTGGTCCAGTTAAGTTTGTGGTCAAAGGTGACCTCCCAGGATGTTGATGGTGGGGGATTCAGCCATTGAATGTCATGGGGAGGTGGTTAGACTCTCGCTTGTTGGAGATAGTCATTGCCTGGCACTTCTGTGGCGCGAATGTTACCTGCCACTTATCTGCCCAAGCCAGAATGTCGTCCAGGTCTTGTTGCATGTGGGCATGGACTGCTTCATTATCTGAGGAGTTGTGAATGGTGCTTAACACTGTGCAGTCATCAGCGAACATCCCCATTTCTGAGCTTATGTTGGAGGGAAGTTCATTGATGAAGCAGCTGAAGATGGTTGGGCCTAGGACACTGCCCTGCAGCATTGTCCTGGTGCTGTGATTATTGATCTTCAATCACCACAACCATCTTCCTTTGTGCTAGGTATGACTCCAGCCAGTGGAGCATTTTCCCCCTGACTCCCATTGACTTCAGTTTTACTAGGGCTCCTTGATGCCACACTCGGTCAAATGCTGCCTTGATGTCATTGGCAGTCACTCTCACCTCACCTCTGGAATTCAGCTCCTTTGTCCATGTTTGGAGTAAGGCTGTAATGAGGTCTGGAGCCGAGTGGTCTTGGCGGAACCCAAACTGGGCATCAGTGAGCAGGTTATTGCTGAGTAAGTGCTGCTTGATAGCACTGTCGATGACACCTTCCATCAGTTGAGGTAGAAGATCAGCCATGATCTGAATGGCAGAGCAGGCTTTTTGGGCCGAATGGCCTACTCCTGCTCCTATTTCTTATGTTCTTATATAAGAATGCACTGAGACTTAGAAAGAAAGAAAACGAGAATGAATTTGCATTTATATAGTGTCTTTCATGCCCTCAGGGTGTCCCAAAGCGCTTTACAGCCAATTCAGTACTTTCTTGAAGTGTAGTCACTGTTGTAATGTCGGAA
The DNA here is from genome assembly GCA_030390025.1 of Squalus acanthias. NCBI lineage: Eukaryota > Metazoa > Chordata > Chondrichthyes > Squaliformes > Squalidae > Squalus > Squalus acanthias. The sequence continues at coordinate 58,656,765 of CM059431.1, read as the reverse complement.
ACGCGGCCGCCTTTTGAGCACAGCCAGGTTCCACAAACAGTAATGTAATAATGATCAGATAATCTGTTTTTTCAGTCAGGTTGGTTGAGGGACAAATATTATGCAGGACATGGGAGAACTCCCCTGCTCTTCTTCGAAAATAGTTTTGCAGGATCTTTCACATCCACCTGAGAGAGCAGATGGGGCCTTGGTTTTAACGTCTCATCCGAAAGACGGGATTTCAATTGAGCGTGAATTTTTAGATCCCATGTGCTTGCGATAAAGTTTGATTGATGCTGTCATATAACTTAATTGTAATGAAATGCTTTTCTAAATGGCTTTGTAAAAGAATTTCTCAGCTTTACCTTGTGCAAGGAGATTGGCTCTGGTAGTTCTGCATTATTGAGAGAGAAGCGTTGTGCATAGGCACTCATTTTTAAGCTGATGATCTCTTTGGGGGAGAAATTCAGTATCGCCCCGTTTGGGGCGCAATTATCAGCCGGGCGCAAAGTTTAGCGCCTGCTGCTAATTATCGCCTCCAATTGCAAACTTGGCTTCTATCGCCCCTGGAGGTGATTGGAGCGCTAAATCAGGCGCTACACACCTCTCTTAAGGCGCTAACGCCGAGGAGCAAGGCGCTAACTCAGAGCGCTGGCGAAGCTCATGTGATGTCAGTCAGCAATGGAACACAGACACACTGGCGCCGGACAGTTCTTAAAGTGGAGGGTCGATCTTGCTCTCCATCCACACCCTGCTCATTGCAGCCTTGAATCTTGACCTGTACATCAAATCTGCCGGAAAGAACAATGGAGAGGCCCAGGGAAATAGCTCAGAGTGCAGCCCCGAAAGTCTCTTCTAAAATTGATGTAAGGAAGGTAAAATCAAAGTGAACCTGCAAAGTGCTGCTCAGTACCCAAAACTCCTTCACACAGCGTTGAATCTCTCCAGAAGTTTCTCACTCTCTCTCAGAATGCGTAGTGCAAAAATGTCGCTGACAAAAAAAGGCAGGAAACAATTGCCTTTAAATAGCGCTCCCCCAGTCCCTTCCAGACTGCAAAACGCTCCCCTCAACCTGTCATTGCTAGCAGCAGGCGGTAAGGCAGGGGGCGCCACTCAATATCCAGTCCGGGGCGCGACCGGGGCATTGCGCGCTCGACTGACGTCATGATCTGCGGGCGCAGGAGATCGTGGCGGTAGTGTTTAGCGCCACCGCAAAATGTCTGGTCAATTTCGCGAGCGGCGCAAACATCGCCGTGCCCAGGCGCTAGTTGCTTTGCACCCCATTAGGGCGCTAACGGGAGGTGCAAAGCAACCTAACTTTTTCCCCTTTGACTTTTATTCAACTGTGAAAGGAGGCTGAACCTCATAAACCTATCATTATGAGTACAATATTTGATTCCTGCAGTGACTGGACTTAATTTTCCCCATGTGCTTGTTTTTAGTAAACTAGGAATTACTGTACCTACTAAAGTCAGCTTGAATGTGTCGATATTTGATTTTGCATTTTTGTGGAATTATGAACTGGAGCAGAATGTAACACGCTCTTGTACTTTCCTAAATTGTCTGTTGATTGGCACCTTGTGTGAGTGTGGAACTATCTTCCTGTCCTTCTGGAGTGTTAACAAGAAGGAGATGTTTATATTTTCAAGATGCATAGAGACAGCAGATTTACCACTAGTAGTTTACATGGCAAACGTTGTTCAGATTACCATCTGTTCAGTGGAATATTTTCTTATTTCTAATGTTTTCTCGACTAAACTGACTCAGTCACAGCATTTGTGTTACTTCAAGGGGTATTACATTCTTCGAGAGATGTGTTAGCAACACCGATTAAATAAATTATTGTGGCACCCAGATGGCCCCTTACTGTGCAACCATTTTTAAACTGTCCATATTTATCATATAGTGATTAATATTAGGTGAAATTTTTCACAAACCTGACTCACACTGACATTTAAGCAATTATTTTGGCACCATTCGTGATTCATGTCAGTTCCACATAGTCATGATGTTCTTTCTTCTTTTTGCTTTGGGATGATAAAACACTATTCAAACTTAGCTGCTTTTGCAGTTATGGACTGAACAGTGAGCTATCATCACTGTGAACTTTAAGCATATCATAATGACAACCACATGAAAAAGAGATCCTGGGGAATTTGAAAGGTCATTGGTAATATGTTGTAGTCTCTCCCAAGCTAACATTTTTGCAATAACATTATAGTCCAAAAAGTGCTGTCAAGATAATGTTGAGGCTAATTGCGCTCGCTGTTATTTATATGCAAATGCCACAGTAACTTCAGGTGAGGGCAGAAGTATGATTAAACATGGAAGTCGGAGATGTGCCGCTCCACCGTTAGCTTCGCAAAAATGGCATCTCGCTGGCTGGCGCGCATTCACGTGCATTAAGCGGCGTGAGGTTCCTGGACTTGTAGATACAAAGTAAACTCACCACAGAAAGTTAAGTCAAGCCATTTCAATTCTAAGTACCTTTTTAACAATGTGATAAGTGTTAATTACTGCCAGTTAACCTCTCTGGCACTGAAAATTAACTATTACAAGTGTGGTGTCTCATTCCTTTACGTTTTAATTGTTATTGGAGATTTTCTTTTAGTTAAATTTTTTTTAAATGTTTTACTTTTTCTTTCTGTCTCTTTTTTTCTCTCTCTAACCCAGTCTTTCTTTACCTCTCTTTATTACTCTTGCTGTACCTGATTTGACATTGTGTTCATCCACTCTAATTTACACATCCTTGTTCAGGCCTTTTGCTGTTCATTTCACAAACGTTCAATCTGGTTAAGGAGAGACACAGTTGTTTGCCCTGATCACTCAGATCCTAGACGCCCTATAGAGGGCACCATGCTGTTTCCAGATCACACTTCCAGGAACTTGCCATGCAAAATATCATAGAGATTAAGTCTAACTAATGGCGGGTGCCATTCGTTGACTGTTTACAGGTATTTTTGGACCAGTATTGCACTGTTCCTTCAAAATGTTGACTCTCATTTTTGTTTGTAATTTCAATTATAAGTCAACCACAGTCAAAGCAAAGTAATTTGAAAATAACATTTCTTCGCCTATTGCAGTTTGAGGTGTTTCAAGATAAAATGACACCAGTGATTTGGACAATGAAATCTAGACTATTGGCGCTGTTAAAAGTCAAACTTCATATTTACATAGGAACAGGAGTCGGCCATTCAGCCTCTCAAGCCTGTTCTGCCATTCAATGAGATCATGGCTAATCTATATCTTAACTCCATCCACCTGCCTTAGCTCCATATCATTTTATACCCTTGTCTAGCAAGAATCTATCGATCTCTGATTCAAAATTATTAATTGAGCTAGCATCAACTGCCTTTTGGGGCAGAGAGTTCCACAATTCTACCACCCTTTGGGTGAAGAAATGTTTCCTAACGTCTCTCCTGAATGGCCTGGCTCTGATTTTAAAGTTATAACCCCTTGTCCTTGACTCCCCCACCAGCAGAAAATGTTTCTTTCTATCTATCCTACCAATTACTTTCAAAATCCTAAAAACCTCAATCAAATCATCTCTTCATCTTCTATATTCCAGGGAATACAAGCCTAGTTTATGTAATCTCTCCTCATAATTTAACCCTTGGAGTCCTGGTAACATTCTGGTGAACCTCCACTGCACTCCTTCCAAGGCCAATATATCCTTTCTATGGTACAGTGCCCAGAACTGTACACAGTACTCCAGATGTGGGCTAACCAGGGCTTTGTATAGCTGTAGCACAACTTCCTCCCCTTTATATTCTAGCTCTCTAGTTATAAAGGCTAGCATTCATTAGCCTTTTTGATTTTTTTTTTGTACCTGTCTGCTACATTTTAGTGAGCTGTGTCCATAGACCCCTAAATCTCTTTGGACGAGCACTGTTCCCAGCTTTTCACCATTTAAATAATACTCTGATCTATCCATTTTTGGTCCAAAATCGATGACCTCACACTTACCTGCGTTGAAGTCCATCTGTCACAGTTTTGTCCACTCACTTAAACTATCAATGTCTCTTTGTAATTTTATGCTCCTGTCTACACTACTTATTTTACCACCAATCTTGGTGTCATCAACAAACTTGGATATGTGGGTCACTATTGTGTTATCTAAGTCATTAATAAACATAGTGAATAGTTGAGGCCCCAGCACAGATCCTTGTGGGACACCACTAGGCACTTCCTTCCAATTCGAGTGCGTACCATTATCCTTACTCTCTGCCTTATACCGCCTAAACAATCTCCACCAGCTCAATAATTTGCCTTCAATTTTTGGCCTAGAAATTCAATATTGCTAAAAAGCTGCCGGTGCCACTGCAGGCCGATGTTAACAGCCACCAAAATTGATGGTGCTGGCAGGACTGGTAAATTCGGACTGGTGGCTATTTAACATTAGCCCAGTGCTAAACTTACCGTGCAAGATCGTTTTGGTGGCGTTAGTACTGGCAGGAGGCCCCAATGTAGCGTGGCCGTAGCGGCATTGCAGCAAGAACAGCCTTCTCTTAAAGCAAGGCTGTCATTTCAGAAAGCAGTTCGATCCCCTAAAGGGGAAAAGCCTACTGAAATGAAAAAAATAAAAATCATGTAAAAATAGGCCGTTTTTAGCCCTTAGAGCTCAAGTGCCTTCTGAAAGAAAAATTAAAAAGAATTTCCAAATGGGAGTCTTCAGCTCTTGAAGCTGCATTGACTTCTGAACCTAAAACAATGCTAAAGTGCTTCAGCACTAATACTAATGGCTCAGCAAGCCAGGGAAGGGTCACCCAGGGTCTCACATGCAGCACTTTGTGCAGGGGGTCAACACTGCCATTACCTGGCCCCAGTGCCCAAAGAAGCTTCATGACCTCAGACCAGTGGTCAAGGTTAGCAAATGCATCTTTAAGAGTCATCTCCTACAATCTGTACCAAACACAAGGCAAACCTCACATTCCTAGCTTCATCTCATTCCCTTAGAGGAGACAGTGCTGGCCATTCTTGGCAGGTACATGGCTGACCCCTTGGCCAGTGGTGGGACTGAAAGGATACAAGATGCTGGTATCCTCATACGTTATCCTCCTTCTGGCATGCACCTCTTGCTTTCCTGCCCTCCCCTTACCACAACTCCACCCTTGTGCCTTCCTCATTTCACACACCCAAGAAATGCAGCTTGCCCAGCTAGTGGTTGACCAAGAAGTGGGAGAGGACAGTGAAGAAGAGGAAGACGAAGATACATCGTCACTCGATTTGACACTTCCAGCCACCAGCTCCTCAAGGTCGACCAGCAAGGCCATTTGCAGTGTCCCCCACTGAAAGTCAGCAGCCTTCCACCAGTCATGCTGCAGCCATTGGGATAGCACTGCGTGACATTACTAGGATAGGCAAAGGCACACACAAGACAGTCACTAAGGAAATGCATAAGGGTGATGAGTTGATTTCTTGATGTCATATTGGATGGATAGATGTATAAAGTTGGATTGGAAAGTTTGCTTTGTGGTGGCTTTTATTTCAGTATTGTGGCCAAGAGGATGCTGTGATGGTCAGTAAAAGAGGGAAGGTAAGGGGTGGGACAAATGTTGAAAGGGGAATTGGTGTTGTGGTCACTGGTACCACAGCTGGATGATTCCATCCCGGATATCCCGACCCGAAAGGGGCTGTCTGGGTTGCTTCCTTCCTTCTGCTTCCTCATTTTCTGCTTCCTCCTCTTCTGCTTCTTCCTCTTCTGTGTCTTCCTCTTCCCTGTGTGAACGAATGCTGTAAATCTGAAATAAAAGCATAAAATGCTGGAAATACTCAGCAGGTCAGGCAGCACCTTGACCTAAGACGTGAATCCTGTTTCTCTCTCCACGGATGCTGCCTGTCCTGCTGAGTATTTGCAGCATTTTCTGTCTTCTCGGAGGTCTTCCTTTACCATCCAAGGCCTTGCAAACATCCAGCAGCACTCCCTGCAAACTTAAAAAAAACTTTTAACTTGTATTGCACCAAGCTACTACTTCAATAAAATAAAATAAAAAATTCAGTCCAAAAGCTTAAATGCAAACTTACCTGAAAGATGTGTGTGCCCCTTTAAGAAGTGCTGACAGTGTCTATGTCCTGTCTGCTGCATGCTCACTTTTCAGAGTGAGCTTAGGACTCAGCGCTAAGGTCTACGTTCGCAGAGCACGCTGACCGACATCACACTCTCCATATTTGCATCTCCAGGGCCAGCGCTGTTTTCAGCAGCATTAAGGACCTCACTAAAATGACGGCCACCAAGCCCTGCACCAGAGAAGGGAGTTAGAATGGCAGCTGCCATTTTTCGCCAGGATTGCGGTGCTAACCCGTGGTGGGAATGTAGGGAATTTCTGGGCCCATTAGCTTTAATTTTAGCTAACATTCTCTTATGTAGAACCTTATCAAATGCCTCCTGGAAGTCCATATAAACTACATCCATGGACATTTCCTTGTCTACTACTTCCGTTACTTCTTCAAAAAATTCAGTTAGGTTCATGAGACAGGACCTACCCTTTACAAATCCATGTTGGCTCTCTCTAATCAACTCAAATTTCTCTAAGTGCTCAGGCATTCTGTTCTTAATTATAGATTCCAATAACTTCCCCACAACATATGTTACACTAACAGGTCTATAATTTCCTGGTTTCTCTCTCACATAAATAATGGAGTTAGATTTGCAATTTTCCAATCTAAAGGGACAATTTCTGAATCGAGTGAGCTTTGGAAGATTATGGCTAAAGCATCTGCAATTTCCGTACCTACTTTCTTTAAAACCCTGGGGTGGAAACCGATGTTCCCCCTAATTTTTTGGGGGTGCGGGGCCCCTTTAAGAGGCTGTAGGGCCCATTCACAGTTTAGCGCATGCGTGAAATTTAACGTTGAAAAAGCCGATCCCAAGCTCTGCGGGACCGGCAGAGAGCTGCGCAATTGCGCAGCTTAGTGGGAACGTTGGTGGAAACCATAATGTCCTGGAGATTGTCAGTCTTTAATGCCGTTATTTTTTCTAATCCTGTTTTCTTGCTTATGTTAACTTTAGTGAGTTGCAGTTCTTGATTCAATGGCCCAAAAATTGCAGTCCGCGGCATAGCTCCGGAGTACGCTGCGGATTTGTGAAAAGAGTACGAACCTACCTGATGGGGTCCCTCCTTCATCAACTTGCTCTCTGACGCTGCGAGGAGGAGGGCAGCATAATGGCCCATGGATCCCAGGGGTGCAGCCTGTGTGGGAGCGTACCTGGGATCACGTGGGCCTGGTCCTCCAATCAGGAAACAAATTGTCTTTCATTCATTTAAATTACCACATTACTTCATTGCTACAGCCTTTAAAATACATACAGATTTAACTTTCTTCGTGAGAATTCAATTCATTACTCATAATTCCCACTTCTAACCAAATACTGTGCACTGTGCAGCATCTTTTGAAATGTAAATGTTATTTTTTAAAAACCTGTAGCTTTAACAAAAACTAGGATTGCTTCTTATTAAAGCTTTTAAAGTTCCTGGATGTCATTTAATTTTTTTTTTAAAAGCATTTTTTTCATTTCGGGTATCCCCTTACACTGTGGAAACAGGCCCTGCACCTGTTTGCACCAGCCGTAAAATTTTTGTACGTAATTGCTGGGCAGTTGGTGGGCAATTAGCCCAACTCTGCGCCAGCAACTAGGTTTTCGGTGGCGGTGCAGATGATCTGTCAATGTGCGTTGACAGACAGCAAGTTTGTGATTTGGCGCATGCGCCAAAACTGTCTTTCAGCAGTAGTTATTACTCAGAACGCCGTTAAAAACACAGTTACACCTCATTGAATATGGCTTAACTTTTCATGGGGTTTTTCACAGTGATATTAGAGTGGAAACGGAGAAGTTTTCATCAGTTCAAGTGATTTCAACCGATTGCCAGCTACAGGGCATTCCACAGCACAACCTGTGGTGGAGCAGGGAATGACTGATCGCAACACAGCATTTCCACCTTTATCTGCGCCTGCGCTAAATCCTGAAGTTACGGTCAGTTTCAGAGGGGTACTGATGGTGAACACTGACAGTTACGCTGTCATTACCACTGCAAAATCCGGGCCATTATGTTCACTGTTAGATAAATATTCCCTTACTGTGAGATTATTAACTGAGTCTGGCTCATTCCAAACATAATTCTTCTTGGAGATATCACAATATGAAATTAAGTCAGGATGGTGTGTAGCTAACCCATCTCAAAACATACTGGAATCTTCAGTAAAAGTTCTAGGGCGAGAAATTCATATCCATACCGCCACCTGTTAGTCCCAGCGATTCTCAAAAAAATGGCGGCTGCCGCTCTTGCGCCAGCTGGAGGTGGTCCCCGCGGCGGCTGCCATATTCGGGAGCCCCTTTGCACTGCCTTTAACCAGCAGCGCCCTGTTAAAAAAAACAATGGCGGCATGGTGCACGGCGACTTAACGTCACCTACGCGAACTTCGACCCTAGCTCTCAATTCAGCGCTGGGTCCTAAGCATGCCAGGTTAACCTGGTGTGCAAGCAGGCTGACAGGGGCGATATCTTCAGCTGTTAAAGGGACACACACATCAATCAGGTAAGTTTGAATGGAAGGGTTTGGCCTTGGTTTTTTGGATTTTATTGTAGTGGTGGCTTACTGCAATAGATGTGAAAAGTTTTTTTTAAGTGTTTTGGGAGTGCTGCTGGACGCTTGGATGGTAAGTGAATGCCTTTGAGAAGACAGAACATGCTGCGAATACTCAGCAGGTCATGCTGCATCCGTGGAGTTCACATCTCAGGTCGACATGCTGCCTGACCAACTGAGTATTTGCAGCATCTTATGCTGTTATTTCACATTTACAGCAGGAAGAGGTAGACGCAGAAAAGCAAGAGGCCGAAGAGGAGGAATCAGACTGGGTTTAAATTGTGAATTCTGGGAGATTCTCTCATTGCTAACTTACCTGACGAAGGAGCGAACTGCTTCGAAAGCTTGTAAAATTAAATAAATCAGTTGGACTATAACCTGGTGTTGTGCGACTTCTCATTCATTAACATGATTTTAGTCATGATTTCAGTGCTAGAACTGCTGCTCATTGGCGTTACACTGAACAGGTGAACCAATATCGGGGCCAATCTAACTCACAGTCATGAAAGTCACAGGCTTTTTCCACTACTTAAAGGGAAGGTGCAGTCATGCTGCAGCACCTCATTGTCAGGCTGTTCAGCTGCCCCAACAGCACAGTGAAGAGGCAGATGGTGAAGCAACACTTCCAAGTAGTGATGGTAGAACATAGATGGAGGGAGAGAGCCTGTAGGTACTCTGACAAAGCTCTCCAGGCATGGGTCTCCGCGGAGAAGAGGAGGCGAGCGGTGTTATACCACAAACTGGCAGGAAGCCCTCGCCACACACATCCAGGACCATGTGGCGTGAGATCGCAGAGCCACCCAAGCTCTGACTGCTACCTTTGCGGCTGGGTTGCCCACCGTTGACCGGGGCTTGCATGGTGTCGCAGCAGGTCAGCAATCTGCGCTGCAACAGGTTACTGGGAATGCTGAGGCTCCACCCCGAGGGATGGACAGTGGAGCAGGACCTGCTGTCCTCTCTCAGGATGACAGCGTTCCTCTTCCCACCACTGCCACTCCGCCTTTGCCCTTGCCGCTGTCTGTTAGCCAGCCAGCCCAGACTGCTGCCGCCCATGCCGAGGTGTTGCAGTCTACAGCCGGGCCTTCTAGGTCCGGAGCTGCTCGAGGTCATCCTGCAAGGCCGTTTGTAGTCTCCCTGACTGAAAACCAGTAGCCTTCCACCAGCTATGCTGCAGCCATTGGGGGAGCACTTTGTAGGAGCACTAGAATAGGAAAAGCCACACGAATGACAGGCACTAAGGGATTGCACATGGGTGATTAGTTAATAGTATAATTGTAAATTTGTGTCTTAGAATTAATAAATGTATTAATAATCACGTTAATTGGACTATTTTGTGGGGTGTCTCATTTCAGCTTTGTGCCCAGGAGAGCGATGTAATATTCTGTGAGAGAGGGATGGCATGATGGGGATGTGGTGTGGAATGGGGATCTGGGGTTTTATTCATTCAAATCAGAGTTTGATGAGCTGCTCATGGACAACCCGTCCGGATAGACGAATGGGTGGCTCCTTGTCCTCCTCCTCATCCTCCTCTCCCTTACCCTCCTCCTGAGGTGGTGCTGCCATCCCTGCTGGCAAGGGCTGTGCCCTCATGATGGCCAAGTTGTGAAGCATGCAGCAGAGCACCACGAAATGGGACACCCGCTGTGGCGTGTACTGGAGGACTCCCCCCCCCGAGCGGGCAAGTCAGTGGAACCATTGCTTGAGCAATGCTTGAGCAGTCCTGATGGTCTGCTTGATGATATTCCTGGTGAAGGTATAGCTCTCATTATATGAGTGTTGGGGTTGCGGAGGGGAGTCATGAGCCAGGTGGAGAGCGGATAGACCCTGTCTCTGAGCAGCCACCCTCAAGTTTGCTGTGGTGGCTGGAAGATTGCCAGCACACTGGACTAACACAGGATGAAGGTGTCTCATGGCTGCTGCTAGGATAGCGAGTATTGACATTGAGATTCACTGTGCATAGTTGCACACTAACTGCACATAAAGTGTGTGGTAGCCTTTGCGGTTCCGGAAGATCTCAGGATTGTTATACGGTGCCCGCAAAGCCACGTGTGCAGTCGATGGCAGCCCTGCACCATGGGAAGCCCACTATCCTGGCAAAGCCACATGCACGCTCGTCCTGCTTCTCTCTGCTGAGAGAAGCCAACATAGTCCCTTCTCCTGGTCTAGAGAGCCTCAGTGACCTCTCGGATGCAGCAATGGATGGCGAACTGTGAGATGTTAGCTGTGTCTCCTGCTGCAGATTGGAAGGGTCCATTGGCAAAGAAATTGAATGCCACAGTGACCTTGAGGGCCACTGGGAGAGCCGTGTTTGCCCTGCCCTCAGGCTGCAGGTCTGCTTGCAAGAGGCGGCAGAGTTCTGTGACCACCTCCTTGCTGAAGCATAGCCTTCTAATACATTGCTCCTCGCTTAAGTGGAGGTAGGCGAAGTGCTGTCGGAAGACCCTAGGTGGGTAAGGCCTCTTGTCGAGAGCCCTCATGGCCCTCCTCCTCCTGCCTTTGCGTGCAGGTTCCCGTATTCCTCGCTGCCTCCGCTCCCTCTGCCGTCGATCCTGGAGGGTGAGGTCGACTGCCAGTACAGCCCCCGTGACTCTGAGGACGTGTTGTGGGCAGAATCCTTAAAAATAATGAGGAACTTCTGCACTTGACTGAACACTCCCTGTTACCAAAAAAACTTGAAATAACTAGAGAGCTGTTTCAGTTGCAGGAAGTAGCAAACAGCCACTGAAACTGCAGGACCATGTCAGGTGCAACTGATTGGGGATGATGCCTTTAAATATCGCTGCTGCAGCCTGCTTCCTGCTGGTAGACGCCAGCTCTCCCTGTCGTTGTTCTGCGCTGACGGTAAGCTAAGTGGCTAAATCCAATGTTGGAGATCGGGTATCAAATGAGTGTTACACACTCACTGACGTCACGATCTCTGTCATTTATATGTCCCTGGCGCTAGGGTTTACCGGCAGCATTACCGGCAGCACAGAAATGGCCCGCGCCGATGGATCCGCCACCATCTGGTGTCTTTTCACCATTTCATGGCGGTAGCGGCCAGCGTTAACGCTTCCAATTTCTCTCCCTATATATTAAATCAAGAGAAGGGCAGTTTTTTTTTCGAAGTATAATACAATTCCTCATATAAATGCCTGCCATTGAGATATTTAGGGAATGTCTAAAAAATATCAAAACAAAAATACATGCAAGCAAACAACTATTGACGTGATATAATTCAGAAGCTAGTGTTTTTTTATTATTTAGTTTTTAATATCAAAGTCATGTAAATCACTGAGTTAGACTCCAGCCCGGACAGAATAAATGTTTCCTGTCTGGTGTTGGCATTTAAGAATCCTAAGTGAAATGAATTTGGGCAATTTCAATAGAGTTTCCAGTGAATCTCATTTCCCAGCTTAGTACTGCACTTACATCACTCAGTGAGGCTATAAAGGAGGTAATATTGAAAATGGATAGTCTTGTTCATGCAGTAGAAATTGTATTATTAAAGCTAGGGTTTTAGCACACTGCTCCTATATATAATATATATTTCTTTGCTGTAGGTTCTATCTGACAATCACAGAAAGTCCGAGAAATTTCAGCACAGAAGGAGACCATTTAGCACATCATGCTTGTGCCAGTACGAACTCCACATCAGAGCTATTTACACTAATCTCATTTGTGTGCTCTTTCCTTGTACGCTTTAATATCTCCCCAAGTGTTTAATTCTCTCTCAAATGTGATTGACTCCACTTCAATAGTCATTCGTGGTAATGTGTTCCATATCTAAAAACCCTTTGCATAATATTTTTTCAAACTTTCTCTCTGAAGTTTTAGTAGAAAAATCATAACATGACATGTCTTTGGACTCGAACAAGATGTTTGGTAAACAACACTAGTGTAATATGTACTAGGCTAGTGATTCTCCTTAAGCTTTGCCCTGGGATCTCAAAGTACTTCTCTTATTATATACTTGCCTGTAAATAATATTACATCCAGTGATTTCATATAATATCCATCACCTGGCGACTGTAGAGTCTATGTTTACAGACAAATAGACGCCAGTGAAAACAAAACTAATTTGCTGGGAATTCTATTTTCAAAGAAGAGGACTGTTAGTGATGCTCAAGATTATTCTTTCAACAGTAGTGCTATTTGTTTTATTGATGGATTGGTTGTCAGCTGAGCAATTTGTTGCAAAATAGAGATTGACAGTGGAAGGCCTTTCTCTTTCTTGCTGAAAGTAGAATTATTGTCACGAGAGCCATTGAGACAAGCAGCTGCCACAATTACTGTGCTCCCATAAGCTCGATCTGCTCATAAAACTAGAGATTGACATTGATGGAGAATTTAACCTCTGTATGGAAGAAAAGCCTCCCGTGCTTGGTGAAGCATTAGTGGAGGGATGGAATTTATTGAAGTTTTGTTCCAACACTGATAACAAATTTGATGATGTATGTTAAAAGTGAATCAGCACCAGGATCTTTTCCATTCCTGTCAGAAACTCTCAAAAATAGTGGCTAGTTTGGAATATCAGTGATATCACCAGGTATCCAAGTTAATTACAATTTTTACAATAAACATTTGTGAATTAGATCAAAGGTATGATTGTCTAAGAAGAGTGGTTAAAAAGAAAAAACTATGAAGATGTATACTTTTGAACTATTAAAACTATCTCTATTGTACAAACTGTCAGGTCCAGCAGTGTTGTCCTCCTGCCCCATCTGAGGCAGCACAGCACCACGGTAATGTAGTAAAGATTATATGTGTTGGGAGAATATATAATGCATACATTTCATGAATGTTAATATTTGATGAGGCCCCTATACAAAAGCTAGACAATTCTGTCCGTATGTTCTGGAGAATATCAACAGCAGCAGGCAATGAATAATTCAGAGAAAGAGTTTATCAACTAACAGCCAAGAAATGAACCTGAGAGCATTCTGGTTCACGATTAAATGGTTTGAGTCCTTTGTCTTTCGTTCACTTTAATGAAGAAAGAAGGTCCAGACTTGCAATATTTTTCCTCGGTCAGTCAGATAGAATATATAACCTAGCTAAGTTCCAAATATGTCATCCGGCACAACTCTTCCTCTTCCTTGCATTCTAACTGTGTTGAAATCAAGACGTATCACGCAATCTCCTACTCAAAATAATTCTTTACCTGGACCTCCAAACTGTGGCACTCTTCATCTCCTTCCGTATTCCTTTATTCTGACAACCTGCAGACTTTAAAAACACAAGCTTTATGTCACATAACCATAACTTCCTGAATTACCTTGATTTAGCTCCTACTCTTATTAAACTTTGATGTGGGCTTTGGCCTTTTTTGCAGGTTTCTAAAAAATGGTGCATGGGAGTGCATCATACACAATACCACAGGGCATGTACACAGATAAAAGCAGTGCTCATAAAGATCTCCAATAGCCACATCATTGGGATGAGAGACCAGGGTGGGGAGGTTTTAGCAGAAACCTGGAAGATATAGGTGAGGGTCTGGATCCATTGTGATCAGAATTAATCATTTATGTATTAAAATCCACCAAGGTGCCTGAAATCCCAAACTGTCAGGGTACAGAAATTCTTGGAGATTTCTCAAGGAAATGCAGTGGATGTTGTGCATATGATATAAGAAGTCATTTGATGAGACGTTGCATAGAAGGCTTTTTGATTTTTTTTTAATATTAAAGGGCGTACGGTAACATGGAGAAGAAGTTGGTTAAAGGGCAGAAAATAGAGAATCGTGGTTAATGGATGTTTTTTGGACATCTAGCATAGAGATGTAAACAATGGTGTACGCCAGAAGTTAGCATTGGGACATTTCATAAGAACATAAGAATTAGGAGCAGGAGTAGGCCACATGGCCCCTTGAGCCTGCTCCACCATTCAATAAGATCACGGCTAATGTTCGACCACAACTTCACTTTCCTGCCTGATCCCCGTATCCCTGGATTCCCTTGAGTCCAAAAATCTATCCATCTCAGCTTTGAATATACTCAACGACTGAGCATCCACAGCTCTCTGCGGTAGAGAATTCCAAAGATTCACAACCCTCTGAGTGAAGAAATTTCTCATCATCTCAGTCATAAATGGCCGACCCCTTATTCTGAGACTATGTCCCCTAGTTCTAGACTCTCCTGCCAAGGGAAACAGCCTCTCAGCATCTACCCTGTCAAGCCCTCTCAGAATCTTATAGGGGAAAAATTCGGTTGCTTTGCACCTCCCGTTAGCGCCCTAACGGGAGGCGCAAAGCAACTAGCACCCGGGCACGGCGATGTTTGCGCCGCTCGCAAAATTAACTAGACATTTTGCGGCGGTGCTAAACACTACCAACACGATCTCCTGCACCCACAGATCGTGACATCAGTCGAGCGTGCAACGCCCCGGTAGCGCTCCAGACCGGATATTGAGTGGCACCACCTGCCTTTCCGCCTGCCGCTAGCAATGACAGGTAGAGGGGAACGTTTTGCAGTCGGGAAGGGACTGGGGGAGCGCTATTTAAAGGCAGCTGCTTCCTGCCTTTTTTTGTCGACGACATTTTTGCACTACGCATTCTGAGAGAGAGAGAGAGACTTCTGGAGAGATTCAACGCTGTGTGAAGGAGTTTTGGGTACTGAGCAGCACTTTGCAGGTTCATTTTGATTTGACCTTCCTTGCATCGATTTAGAAGAGACTATGGGGGCTGCACTCTGAGCTCTCTCCCTGGGTCTCTCCATTGTTCTTTCCAGCAGAATTGATGTACAGGTCTCTCCAGGCCGAGATTCAAGGCTGCAATGAGCAGGGTGTGGCTGGAGAGCAAGATCAACCCTCCCCTTTAAGAATTGGCTGGCGCCAGTGTGTCTGTGTTCCATTGCTACTTGACATCACATGAGCTTCGCCAGCGCTCTGAGGTAGCGCCTCGCTCCTCGGCGTTAGCGCCTTAGAGAGGTGTGTAGCGCCTGATTTAGCACTCCAATCACCTCCAGGGGCGATGGATGCCAAGTTTGCAGTCAGAGGCGATAATTAGCGCCAGGCACTAAAATTGCGCCTGACCAATAATTGCGCCCCAAACGGGGCGATACCGAATTTTCCCCCCTATACGTTTCAATGAGATCACCTCTCATTCTTCTAAATTCCAGAGAGAATAGGCCCATTCTACACAATCTCTCCTCATAGGACAACCCTCTCATCCCAGGAATCCATCTAGTGAACCTTCGTTGCACCGCCTCCAAGGCAAGTATATCCTTCCTTAGATAAGGAGACCAAAACTGTACACTGTACTCCAGGTGTGGTCTCACCAAAGCCCTGTACAATGCAGCAAGACTTCCTTACTCTTGTACTCCCACCCCCTTGCAATAAAGGCCAACATACCATTTGCCTTCCTAATTGCTTGCTGTACCCTCATGTTAACTTTTTGTGTTTCGTGTACAAGGACACCTAAATCCCTCTGATAACCAAAATTTAATAGTTTCTCAACATTTAAAAAATTCTGTTTTTCTATTCTTCCTACCAAAGTGAATAACCTCACATTTCCCCACATTATATTCCATCTGCCACCTTCTTGCCCAGTCAATTAACCTGTCTATATCCCTTTGCAGATTCTTTGTGTGCTCCTCACAGCTTCCTTTTCCACCTAGCTTTATATCATCAGCAAACTTGGATACATTGCACTCGGTCCCGTCATCTAAGTCATTAATATACGTAGATTGTAAATAGCTGAGGCCCCAGCGCTAGTCCTTGCGGCACCCCACTAGTTACAGCCTACCAACCTGAAAATGGCTCGTTTATTCCTACTCTCTGTTTTCTGTCCTTTAACCAATCCTCTATCCATGCTAATATATTACCCCCAAAACCATGAGCCCTTATCTTGTCTAACATCCTTTTGTCTGATACCTTATTGAATGCCTTTTGAAAAACCAAATATACTACTGCGAAAGGATCTAGCCAAGGTAAAATGGAACCAAAGACTGACAGAAAAAACTGTAACGGAATAATGGGTGATCGTTAAGGAGGAGATGTTCTAAGTATAGGCTAGGTACATTCCAACATGAGGGAAGGGTAAGGGAACTGAAGCAAGGGAACCGAAGCAAGGGCTCCTTGGATGACCAGGGAGATTGAGAAGATGATGAAACAAAAAAAGAGGGTGTATGATGAATGTCAGGTGAATTCTTCAAGGGAGAACCAGACCAAATACAATAAGTTGAGAGGGGAAGTGAAGATGAAAGTAAGATTGGCAAAGAGAATATGAGAGTAAAATGGCGGTTAACATAAAAGGGAACCCAAAAATCATCTTCTGGCATGTAAACAGTAAGCGGGTAGTAAGAGGCGGGGTGGGGCCTATTAGGGACAAAGAAGGTGATATATGCTTAGAGGCGTAGGGCAAGGCTAGAATACTCAATGAGTACTTTGTATCGGTGTTTACTAAGGAGGTGGATGGTGACAAAATATCGGTAGAAGCAATGGAAGGGGTGAAAATTGATGGATAGGATGTAAGGAAAGATTGGGTATGCTTAGAGTGGATAAGTCACCTGATCCAGATGGCTTGCATCCCAGGTTGCGAAGGGAATTGGGGGAGGAGATAGCGGAAGGGCTTGCCATAATTTTCTAATCTTCCCTAGATGCGGGGGAGGTGCCTGAGGATTGGAAAGTGGCAAATGTGATACCATTGTTCAAGAAAGGGTGTAAGGACAATCCTAGTAACTACAGGCCAGTCAGTTTAACATCAGTGGGGTAAGGTTTTAGAAACAATAATCAAGGAAAAAATTAACGGGCACTTGGAGAGGTTTAAGCTAATTAAGGAGAGCCAACATGGATTTGTAAAAGACAGATCGTGTTTGACTAATCTAATTGAATTTTTTGATGAAGTAACAGGGAAGATTGATGAAGGGAATGCAATGGATGTTGTCTACATAGATTTTAGGAAGGCATTTGACAAAGTACCACATAGAAGGCTGGTTAACAAAATTGAGGCTCATGGAATAAGTGGGTCAGTGGCAGCTTGGATAAGGAATTGACTTAAGGACAGAAAACAGCGAGTTGTGGTAAATGGCTGTTTTTCAGACTGGAGTATGGTAGACAGTGGTGTTCCCCAAGGGTCAGTGCTGGGGCCACTGCTTTTTTTCATATATATAAATGACCTGGATATTGGAATACAGAGTAGAATTTCTAAATTTGCTGATGACACCAAACTTGGGGGTGTGGCAAACAGTGAGGATGATACCAATCGACTGCAACAGGAAGGCTAGCAGAATGGGCAGACAAGTGGCAGATGGAGTTTAATGCAGAGAAATCCGAGGCGATGCATTTTGGCAGAAGGAACATGGAGAGGCAATGTACACTTAATGGCACAGTTTTAAAGAGTGTGCAAGGACAGAGGGACCTGGGAGTTAATGTGCATAGGTCCCTGAAGGTGGCGGGACATATTGAGAGAGTGGTGAGCAAAGCATATGGGATCTTGAGCTTCATAAATACAAGTATTGAGTACAAAAGTAGTGAAGTTATGCTGAACCTTTATAAAGCGCTGGTTAGGCCACAACTGGAGTATTGCACCCACACTTTAGGGAGGATGTGAAGGCACTTGAGAGGGTGCAGAGGAGATTTACCAGAATGGGTCCAGGAATGGGGGATCTTAGCTACAAGGACAGGTTGGAGAAGCTGGATTTGTTTTCATTAGAGCAAAGGAGGTTGAGGGGTGATTTGATAGAGGTGTACAAGATTATGACGGGCTTGGATAGGCTAGACGGGGAAAGGCTGTTCCCACTAGTTGATGATACAAGGTCTAGAGGACACAGATTTAAGGTTTTGGGCAAAGATACAGGGGGGATGTGAGGAAAAACTTTTTTACGCAGCGAGTGGTGAGGACTTGGAATTCGCTGCCGGTGGAAGTGGAGACACTCAATGTTTTCAAGGGGAGACTGGATAGGCACTTGAGGGAAATAAACTTGCAGGGCTAAGGGGACAAAGCGGGGGAATGGGACTGATTGGATTGCTCTACAGAGAGCGGGCACGGACTCGATGGGCCGAATGGCCTCCTTCTGTGCCATTATGACTCTATGATTCCCCTTTATCTACCCTACTAGTTACATCCTCAAAAAACTCTAATAGATTTGTTAAACACGATTTCCCTTTCATAAAAGCATGTTGACTCTGTCTAATCATATTATGATTTTCTAAGTGCACTGCTACCTATTCCTTAATAATTGGTTCCAGCATTTTCCTGACGACTGATGCCCTGCTAACTGACCTGTGCATTCCTTGTTTTATCTCTCTCTCCTTTCTTGAATTGCGGTGTTACATTTGCTACTTTCCAATCCACTGAGACTATTCCAGAATCCAGGGAATTCTGGAAGATCACAACCAATGCATCCATTATCTCTGCAGCCACTTCTTTTAGAACCCTAGGATGTAGGCAATCAGGTCCAGGGGATTTGTCGGCTTTTAGTCCCATTAATTTCTCCAGTACTTTTTCCTTACTATATTAATTACATTAAGTTCCTCACTCTCATTAGACCCTTGGTTCCCGACCATTTCTGGTATGTTTTTTGTGTCTTCTACTGTGAAGATAGATTAAAAAAAAATATTTGTTTAATGTTTCTGCCATTTCCTTATTCCCCATTATAGAATCATAGAAGCTTACGGGACAGAAAGAGGCCATTCGACCCATCATGTCTGTGCCGGCCGAAAAATGTGCGGGTTAGGTTGATTTGGCTATGATAAATTGACCCTTAGTGTTAGGGGGGGATTAAATATGTGGGGTTATGGGGATAGGATGGGCTATGTTAGGGGGAATTAAATACGTGGGGTTACGGGGGTAGGGTGGGATATGTGTACTGTGGGGATTAAAGCAGGGACAGGGTACTGGATTTGGATGATCAGCCATGATCGTATTGAATGGTGGAGCAGGCTCGACGGGCCGAATGGCCTACTCCTGCTCCTAGATTCTATGTTTCTATGTTTCTATGTAAAAAGAGTTATCCAGCCTGATCCCATTTTCCACCTCTTGGTCTGTAGCCTTGTAGGTTACGGCACTTCAAGTGCATATCCAAGTACTTTGTAAATGTGATGAGGGTTTCTGCCTCTACCACCCTTTCAGGCAATGAGTTCCAGACTCCCACCACCCCCTCATTAAAAAATGTTCTCCTCAACTCCCCTCTAATCCTTCTACCAATTACTTTAAATCTATGCCCCCTGGTTATTGACCTCTCTGCTAGGGGAAATAGGTCCTTCCTATCCACTCTATCAAGGCCCCTCAATTTTATACACCTCAATTAAGTCTCCCCTCAGCCTCCTCTGTTCCAAAGAAAACAACTCCAGCCGATCCAATCTTTCCTCATAGCTAAAATTCTCCAGTCCTGGCAACATCCTCGTAAATCTCTTCTGTACCCTCTCGAATGCAATGACATCTTTCCTGTAATGTGGTGACCAGAACTGTACACAGTACTCTCGCTGTGGCATAACTAGTGTTTTATACAATTCAAACATAACCTCCCTGCTCTTATATTCTATTCCTTGGCTAATAAAGGAAAGTATCCCGTATGCCTTCTTAACCGCCTTATCTACCTGTCCTGCTATCTTCAGGGATCTGTGGACATGCACTCCAAGGTCCCTCTGATCCTCTACACTTCTCAGTATCCTACCATTTATTGTGTATCCCCTTGCCTTGTTAGCCCTCCCCAAATGCATTACCTCACACTTCTCCGGATTGAATTCCATTTGCCACTTTTCTGCCCACCTGGAAAACTGCTAATGTAACACCCTTATTTAAAAAGGGCAGTAGACAGAAGGCTGGTAACTATAGACCGGTTAGCCTAACATCTGTGGTAGGTAAAATTTTGGAGTCCATTATTAAGGAAACAGTAACAGGACATTTGGATAATCATAATTTAATAGGACAAAGTCAGCATGGTTTTACGAAGGGGAAGTCATGTTTGACAAATTTGCTGGAGTTCTTTGAGGAAGTAACATATAGAGTGGATAAAGGGGAACCAGTGGACGTAGTGTATTTAGACTTCCAAAAGGCATTTGACAAGGTGCCACACAAAAGATTATTGCTTAAGGTAAAAAATCACGGGATTGGGGATAATATTCTGGCATGGATAGAGGATTGGCTATCTAACAGAAAGCAAAGAGTTGGGATAAATGGTTCATTCTCAGACTGGCAATCAGTAACTAGTGGTGTTCCACAGGGGTCAGTGCTGGGTCCCCAACTCTTCACAATCTATATTAACGATTTGGAGGAAGGGACCAAGTGTAACATATCAAAATTTGCAGATGATACAAAGATGGGAGGGAAAGTAGTGAGTGAGGAGGACATAAAAAACCTGCAAGGGGACATAGACAGGCTAAGTAAGTGGGCAGAGATTTGGCAGATGGAATACAACACTGGAAAGTGTGAGGTGATGCACTTTGGCAGGAAAAATCCTTGAACAATTTATTATCTTAATGGCAAGAAACTGGAGAGTACTGAAGTGCAAAGGGATCTGGGGGTCCTGGTGCACAAAACTCAAAAGGTTAGTATGCAGGTGCAGCAAGTGATTAAGAAGGCAAATGGAATGTTGGCTTTCATTGCTAGGGGGATAGAATATAAAAATAGGGAGGTATTGCTTCAGTTGTACAAGGTATTGGTGAGACCGCACCTGGAATACTGCATACAGTTTTGGTGTCCTTACTTAAGGAAAGACATCCTTGCTCTCGAGGCAGTGCAAAAAAGGTTCACTCGGTTAATCCCGGGGATGAGGGGGTGGTCATATGAGGAGAGGTTGGGTAGATTGGGACTCTACTCATTGGAGTTCAGAAGAATGAGAGGCGATCTTATTGAAACATATAAGATTGTGAAGGGGTTGGATCGGGTGGATGCGGGGAGGATGTTCCCGATGACGGGTGAGACTAGAACTAGGGGACATAGTCTTAGAATAAGGGGCTGCTCTTTCAAAACTGAGATGAGGAGGAACTACTTCACTCAGAGGGTGGTAGGTCCATGGAATATGCTGCCACAAAAAGCTGTAGAAGCTACAACATTAATTAAATTTAAAACAGAAATAGACAGTTTCCTAGAAGTAAAGGGCATTAAGGGTTACGGGGAGCGGGCAGGAATTTGGACATGAGTCTAGGTTCGGATCGGTCATGGCCCTGTGGGTAGTGGAGCGGGCCCAGGGACCGTGTAGCCTGATTCTGCTCCTATTTCGTGTGTGCAATTCTGTTAGATGCAGGAGATGGTTCTGTGATAGATAGTAGATTGGCGGTTAGGATCAGATCAGCCATGATCTTATTGAATGGCGGAGCAGGCTCGAGGGGCCGATTGGCCTACTCCTGCTCCTATTTCTTATGTTCTTATGTTCTTATGTTCCTGCAGTCCACAACTTTCTTCCTCACGATCAACCACATGGCCAATTTTTGTATCATCTGCAAACTTCTTAATCAGGCCCCTGCATTAAAGTCTAAATCATTGATATATACCACAAAAAGCCAGGTACCTAGTACTGAGCCCTGCGGAACCCTACTGAAAACAGCTTTCCAGTCACAAAAAACGTTTGTTGAGCATTAGTCTTTGCTTCCTGCCACTGAACCTATTTTGGATCCAACTTGCCACTTTCCCTTGGATCCCATGGTCTTTTACTTTTCTGACCAATCTGCCATGTGGGACCTTGTCAAAAGCCTTGCTAAAATCAATGTGGATTGCATCAAATGGAATACCCTCATCAACCCTCCTTGTTACCTCCTCAAAAAATTCAATCAAGTTAGTCAGACATGACCTTCCCTTAACACATCCATGCTGATTGTGCTTGATTAATCTGTGCCTTTCCAAATTACGATTAATACTGTCCCTCAGAATTTTTTCCAACAATTTGCCCACCACCGAGGTTAGGCTGACTGGCCTATAATTACTTGGTCTAGCCCTTTCTCCCTTTTTAAACAGGGGTACAATGTTAGCAGTCCTCCAGTCCTCTGGCACCACACTTGCAGCCAGAGAGGATTGAAAAATGATGGTCATAGCCTCCACTATTTCATCCCTTGCTTTTCTGAACAGCCTGGGATACATTTCATCTGATTTTATCTACTTTCAAAGATGCTAAACCCCTTATTATTTCCTCACTCACTATGTTTATCTCATCTAATATTTCACACTCCTCCTCCTCAACTACAATGTCTGCATCGTCCCTCTCTTGTGAATGATGTGGAGATGCCGGCGTTGGACTTTTGTGAAGACAGACGAAAATTATTAATTAAGAACCATACCCATGTCTTCCGCTGCCACACACAAGCTTCCTTTTTGGTCTCTAATAGGCCCTACACTTTCTTTAGTTATCCTTTTGCTCTTTATGTATTTGGGTTTTCCTTGAATTTACTTGCCAAGATTTTTTCATGCCTGCTCTTTGCTTTCCTAATTTCCTTTTGAATTTCACCCCTGCGCTTTCTATACTCCTCTGGGCATTCTGCAATATTTAGCTCTCGCTATCTGACATAAGCTTCCCTCAATTTCTCCTGTCTCAGCCCCTAAGGGACCCACATTTACTTTCACAACTCTCTTCCTTTTTACATACTTCAAGAAGCTCTTACAATCTGTTTTTATATTTCTTGCTAGTTTACTCTCGTACTCTATTTTCTCCCTCTTTATCAATTTTTTGCTCATCTCAAAAAATATATATATGTGATCTGGGCTTGTTTGGATCTAGGAACACAAAAATAGAGAATGTGAGTTATTGTGAAGAGAACTGCAGTTGCGTTCAGGAAGACAGACAGATTAGATTGGGCATACAACAACAACAACGACAACTTGCATTTAAAAACCCCTTTAACATAGTAAAACGTCCCAAGGCACTTCACAGGAGTATTAGAAGACAAAAAATTTGATACCAAGCCACATAAGGAGAAATTAGGGCAGGTGATCAAAAGCTTAGTCAAAGAGGTAGGTTTTAAGGAGCATCTTAAAGGAGCAAAGAGAGGTAGAGAGGTTTAGGCAGGGAATTCCAGAGCTTGGGGCCTAGGCAACGGTAGGCATGGCCACCAATGGTTGAGCGATTATAATCAGGGATGCTCAAGAGGGCAGAGTTAGGAGGAGCGCAGCTATCTCGGGGGTGTTGTGGGGCTGAAGGAGATTACAGAGATAGGGAGGGGCAAGGCCATGGAGGGATTTGAAAACAAGGATGAGAATTTTGAAATCAAGATGTTGCTTAACCGGGAGCCAATGTAAGTCAGTGAGCACAGGGGTGATGGGTGAACGGGACTTGGTGCAAATTAGGACACGGGCAGCCGAGTTTTGGTTCACCTCAAGTTTATGCAGGGTAGAATGTGGGAGGCCAGCCAGGAGTGCGTTGGAATAGTCAAGTCTAGAGGTAACAAAGGCATGGATGAGGGTTTCAACAATGGATGAGCTGAGGCAAGGGCGGAGCGGGTAATGTTACAGAGGTGGAAATAGGCGGTCTTAGTTATTGTGTGGATATGTGGTCAGAAGCTCATTTCAAGGTCAAATATGACACCAAGGTTGCGAACAGTGTGGTTCAGCTTCAGACAGCTGTTCGGGAGAGGGATGGAGTCAGTGGCTATGGAACGGAGTTTGTGGCAGGGACCGAAAACAATGGCTTCGATCTTCCCAATATTTAATTGGAGAAAATTTCTGCTCATCCAGAACTGGATGTCGGACAAGAAGTCTGACAATTTAGATACCGTGGAGCGGTTGAGAGAAGAGGTAGAGCTGGGTGTCGTCAGCGTACGTGTGGAAACTGACGCTGTGTTTTCGGATGTTGTCGCCAAGGGGCAACATGTAGATGAGAAATAGGAGGGGGCCAAGGATCGATCCTTGGGGGACACCAGAGGTAACGATGCGGGAGCAGGAAGAGAAGCCATTGCAGGTGATTCTATGGCTATGATTAGATAGATAAGAATGGAACCAGGCCAGTGCAGTCCCACCCAGCTGGACAACGGTGGAGAGGCGTTGGAGGAGGATGGAGTGGTCAACCATGTCAAAGGCTGCAGACAAGTCAAGAAGGACGAGGAGGGATAGTTTACCTTTGTCACAGTCACAAAGAATGTCATTTGTGACTTTGAGGAGAGCTGTTTCAGTACTGTGGCAGGGGCAAAAACCTGATTGGAGGGATTCTAACATGGAATTGTGGGAAAGATGGGCAGGGATTTGGGAGGCGACAACACGTTCAAGGACTTGAGAGGAAAGGGAGGTTGGAGATGGAATGGTAGTTTGCAAGGACGGAGGGGTCAAGGGTTGTTTTTTTGAGGAGAGGGGTGATGACGGCAGATTTGAGGGAGAGGGGGACAGTACCTAAGGTCAGCAGTTTGATGGGAATAGGGCCGAGGGAGCAGGAAGTGGGTCTCATGGACAAGATGAGTGCGGAGAGATCATGAGGTGAGATCGGAGAGAAACTGGAGGAAGATGTGAGTTCAGAGCTAGGGCAGGGGGGAACCTTAGAGGAAGTTTGGCCCGGTGGGCTATGGGAAGGAAGGGAAGTGGCAGAGGCAGCTGAATGGATGGTCTCCATCTTAGAGACAAAGGAGTCCATGAGCTCCTGATACTTGTTGTTAGAGGTGAGGGTGGAGGAGACAGGGAAGAGGGGTTTAAGAAGACGGTTAGCAGTGGGGAATGGACGCCGGGGTTTATTTTTGCATTCCAGAATGATTCTGAAATAGTGAGCGATTTGGTAGACGAGAGCAGGACCTGTTGATGCTTTATGTGGTCCAGAAAGATCTGGCGGTGAATGGCTAAAGCAGTTGTCCACCATATCCTTTCAAGTCTGTGTCCCTTGGACTTATGAGAGCAAAGATGAGGGCCATACCAGAGGGAAGACAAGTGTTGGAAAGTACAGCCAGGCGGGGAGGCTTCATTTAAGGGTAAGGTATCATCACTCCTCAACCAAGTTTCCGTCAGGGCCCTGATGTCGATACAACCATCCACGATAAGTTCATGGATGACAAGGGCCTTGTTCGCAAGTGAATGGACCTTCTGGGGGGAGATGCGGAGAGGATCGGTGATGGCTGCCCCACTGCCAGCATCCTCAGGGTCAGCGCTGCGGGGGATGAGCTGGATGGGGAGGAGATTGGCAAGATTTTACCCCAGTGGGTGCACTGGGCGGGACGGTCAGCGAGAGAGTAGGATGGGACAATTGGGGTTTCTGTTCGTAAGGCAGCAGCGAAGAGTGGGCCCTTCATCGATGGGCCCTTCGTAAGATGCCAAGAGGCCCAGAGGGAAGCTGTAGGCTTATCTAAGAGGGAGTCAAGCCTGGGACGGCGGCAGGAGAGTAGGAAGGTCAAAGAGCAATGAAGGATCGGAGCAGGGATTTGGGAGGGCAGATTATCCGAGAGAGGAGAGATGAAAGGAGGCATGACGACAGGAGAGAGTGGTCAGGGAGGGATAGAGAGAATAAGAAAAGAGGGGGAAAAAGTGTTAAAGTATTGAATGGCTCAAGTCTGGAGCGGCAGCCAAAGTGCGCACGCGAATGGACACGGGAAAAGCTCAGGTTACATTGGCCTGTTTAAATGTAGTACATATTTCTTGGTAGCAGGGAATAGGTTGGAGACAATAGTAGGTGGAGCAGAGGTTCCATCGAGACACAAAGCTGATGTAAGCAGGATGGAGCCGGCACGGAGCATTGACAAACCGCTGTCCAAAGCAGGCGAGTGAAGTCCAGAAGCTATTTGAAAGGTAGAGAGTTCGAGGGTGGAGGTTGTTGCCATTGGAATGAGAGTAGCGGTGCAGAGAGATGATGGCTAAAGTGACGCAAGTTGGAGGTCACCGTAGATTAAAGCGGCGGAGAAAAAGTAAAACCACAAGCCAGCGACCAGCAAAGCTGAAAACCGGTAGAACGATTCACCGGTCAGCAAGTGAAGCAGCAGCTGCTACCTAGAGGCCAGCAGAGCTGAAAAACCAGGAGAGCCAGTTCAGTAGAGACACAGCCGCAGTTTAAAAGGTAAAAATGTTTTAGCAGCAGAGGTAGAGACACAGCAGATAAGTCTTATAGTGTAATCCAGTCTAGTGCAGTGCAGAAATGTACTGGTGTAATCCAGTGTATTTCAAGGCAGTAGCATAGTCTAGATGTCCAGTGAAGTCCAGGAGATTGGAAACCAATTTGACAAAAGAATTTAGCAGCTTAAGACCTGAAGCGCTGAAAAGCAGAGCAGCGCCACAGCTGCTGAGTCAAACCGTGCAGTCAACGAAGTCAAGTTTGTGAGGAATCCAGTGATGGAGGTCAAGTTTCAGCAGAGTTCTGGCAGTTGAAAGAGCTCAGTGAGAACAAAGACTCGCCGGGGGATGGGCAGTGGACTCTGCAGGGGGAGCTTTGAACTTGTAGTTTGGGCTGAAATGTCTTCACTATCAGCGGCAGGGTATCTTAAGCAATGGAAGGAAGGAGATTGGGGAAGATAGGGCAAAAGATGGCAATGGATGACCACGGATACAGTTGAAGAGAGGAACAGCTCAGAAAGGAGCTGCCAGCCCAGGAGCCATCTTCAATACATAGATATCAAATGAAATACAGAGAAATGTGAGGTGATATATTTTGGGAGGAAGAATAAGGATAACACATAGACATTCAACGATAAAACTTTAAAAGGCGTAGAGATGCAGAGAGACCTATGGATTCAGATACATAAATCTTTAAAAGAACAAGTTGATAAAGCTGTTTGAAAAAACAGATATGGGATCCAAGGTTTTATTAATAAGGGTATAGAAACATAGAATCTAGGAGCAGGAGTAGGCCATTCGGCCCGTCGAGCCTGCACCACCATTCAATACGATCATGGCTGATCATTCAAATCCAGTACCCTGTCCCTGCTTTAATCCCCACAGTACACATATCCCACCCGACCCCCGTAACCCCACGTATTTAATTCCCCCTAACATATCCCATCCTATCCCCATAACCCCACATATTTAATCCCCCCCTAACACTAAGGGTCAATTTATCATAGCCAAATCAACCTAACCCGCACATTTTTGGACAGTGGGAGGAAACCGGAGCACCCGGAGGAAACCCACGCAGACACGGGGAGAATGTGCAAACTCCACACAGACAGTCACCCGAGGTCAGATTCGAACCCGGGTCTCTGGCGCTGTGAGGCACCAGTGCTAACCACTATGCCACCGTGTATAGAGTACAAAATCAATGAGGTGATGCTAAAGCTATGCACATCATTGGTTAGGCCGCAATTAGAATATTGTATTCAATTTTGGGCGTCTTGCTTTAGGAATATGTCAAGGCCTTGGAGAGAGTGCAGAAGAGATTCACTAAGATGATACCGGGGATGAGAGGCTTTAGTTATGAGGAGAGACAAGAGAAACTGTTCTCTTTTCATTGGAACTGAGATTTTTTTTAAATTCATTTATGGGATCTAGGCGTCGCTGACAAGGCCAGTATTTATTGCCCATCCCTAATTGCCCTTGAGAAGGTGGCCATGAGCTGCCTTCTTGAACCGCTGCAGTCCGTGTGGTGAAGGTACTCCCACAGTGCTGTTAGCTAGGGAGTTCCAGGATTTTGACCCAGCGACAATGAAGTATCGGCGATATATTTCCAAGTCAGGATGGTGTGTGGCTTGGAGGGGAACTTGGAAGTGGTGGTGTTCCCATGTGCCTGCTGCCCTTGTCCCTCTAGGTGGTAGAGGTCGCGGGTTTGGGAGGTGCTGTCGAAGAAGCTTTGGCGAGTTCCTGCAGTGCATCTTGTAGATGGTACACACTGCAGCCACGGTACACTCGTGGTGGAGGGAGTGACTGTTTAAGGTGGTGGATGGGGTGCCAATCAAGCGGGCTGCTCTGTCCTGGATGGTGTCGAGCTTCTTGAGTGTTGCTGGAGCTGCACTCATCCAGGCAAGTGGAGAGTATTCCATCACACTCCTTACTTGTGCCTTGTAGATGGTGGAAAGGCTTTGGGGAGTCAGGAGGTGAGACAGTCGTCACAGAATACCTAGCCTCTGACCTGCTCTTGTTGTCACAGTATTTATGTGGCTGGTCCAGTTAAGTTTCTGGTCAATGGTGACCCCCCAAGATGTTGATAGAGGGGGATTCGGTGATGGTAATGCCATTGAATGTCAAGGGGCAGTGGTTAGACTCTCGCTTGTTGGAGAGTCATTGCCTGGCACTTCTGTGGCGCGAATGTTACTTGCCACTTATCAGCCCAAGCCTGAACGTCGTCCAGGTCTTGTTGCATGCGGGCATGGACTGCTTCATTATCTGAGGAGTTGTGAATGGCACTGAACACTGTGCAGTCATCAGCGAACATCCTCATTTCTGACCTTACGTTGGAGGGAAGGTCATTGATGAAGCAGCTGAAGATGGTTGGGCCTAGGACATTGCCCTGAGGAACTCCTGCAGCGATGTCCTGGGGCTGTGATGATTGACCTTCAACCACCACAACCATCTTGCTTTGTGCTAGGTATGACTCCAGCCAATGGAGAGTTTCCCCCCCGATTACCATTGACTTCGGTTTTACTAGGGCTCCTTGATGCCACATCCTGTCAAATGCTGCCTTGATGTCAAGGGCAGTCACTCTCGCCTCACCTCTGGAATTCAGCTCCTTTGTCTATGTTTGGACCAAGGCTGTAATGAGGTCGGGAGCCAAGTCGTCTTGGCGGAACTCAAACTGAGCATCAGTGAGCAGGTTATTGGTGAGTAAGTGCCACTTGATAGCACTGATGGTGATGCCTTCCATCACTTTGCTGATGATTGAGAGTAGACTGATGGGGCGATAATTGGCTGGATTGGATTTATCCTGCTTTTTGTGGACAAGACATACCTGGGCAGTTTTCCACATTGTCGGATAGATGCCAGTGTTGTAGCTGTATCGGAACAGCTTGGCTAGAGGCGCGGCTAGTTCTGGAGCACAAGTCTTCAGCACGGGATGTTGTCAGGGCCCATAGCCTTTGTTGTATCCAGTGCGCTCAGCCGATTCTTGATATCACGTGGAGTGAATTGAATTGGCTGAAGACTGGCTTCTGTGATGGTGGGGACCTCAGGAGGAGGCCGATATGGATCATCCACTCG
This sequence comes from Squalus acanthias, assembly GCA_030390025.1. NCBI lineage: Eukaryota > Metazoa > Chordata > Chondrichthyes > Squaliformes > Squalidae > Squalus > Squalus acanthias. The sequence continues at coordinate 58,627,266 of CM059431.1, read as the reverse complement.
GCACTTCTGGCTGAAGATGGTTGCAAACGCTTCAGCCTTGTCTTTTGCACTCATGTGCTGGGCTACACCATCTTTGAGGATGGGGATATTCATGGAGCCTCCTCCTCCCGTTAGTTGTTTAATGGTCCACTACCATTCATGACTGGATGTGGCAGGACTGCACTGGTGGAAGGCTGCTGAGTGTCCGTGCAGGTGACTTCAGATGGCTTTGCAGGACGCCCTTGACCAGCTCTGGACCTGGAAGGCCTGGCTGTAGACTGCACCACCTCAGCATGGGCAGCAGCAGTCTGGCCTGGCAGGATGACAGGCCACAACAAGGGCAATGGCGGAGTGGCAGTGGTGGGAGCAGGAATGCTGTCGTCCGGAGAGAGGACAGCAGCTTCCTGCTCCACTGACCCACTACCACTCCCCCGGGGCAGTGTCTCAGTATCCATAGCAATCTGTTGGAGCACAGATTGCTGGCCTGCTGCGACACCGTGAAAGTCCCAGTCGACGGTGGTAGACCCAGCCATGATGGCAGCAGTCAGAGCTTGCGTGGCATCAAGCTGAGACTGCATGAGAGCAGTCTGGAGATTGGATGCCACCAAGCACAGACTGCATTATAGCACTAAGACATTGCATCGCTTCCGCCTGTGCTGCAATGGAAGCTGCCACATTGCCCATCACATGCGGCATCAGGTCTGGGTCACCACGGTCTCTCTGGGAGTCTATCATCCTTTACAGACTGGAAATGATGTGCTCCATGATGTGCGCAGAGCCTTGTGCAATGTTGGAGGCGGACTCCTCCACGCTCCTTACCATTGCCGAAGGGTCTCGGGCACCCTTGCCATTGCACTTATCATCTCCGTGTGCATGCCCATCACCCTTCTTCTAATGGCCTCCCCATCGAGGTCCTCATCTGAGTCCTGTGCAGCAGAACTCGAGCGCGAATGTGCCCTCCGGGGAGCTGGCCCCTGAGCTACCCTTTCCCCCTGGCTTTGCTGCAGCCCACTCGTCCCTGGTGCCTCACCCTGTGCAGATCCGGCTACTATGCTACCCTCTAAAGAACGTGTAGTGCCAGTATCTGAGCTGGTGTCTGCGGGTGAGGGATGCAGTGACACGGTGTGTTCTTCCTGCTCCTCTTCTCCCGCCTCGCTCTCTACGGTGCCCTCAGGGACAGGTTGCTCAGGTGCTTGCTGATTATCTGAAAGCATAAAGTTTAAATGAAATCAAATAGTGGTATTCAGAATTATGAGTAGTTTTGATAGAGTAGATCAGGAAAAAGAGTTTACACTAATCTGAGAGTTGGTAACTAGAGGACATAAATTTCAGTTGATTGGACATGAAATGCCCCACCAGAAACAGTGGTGGAAGCAGAATCCATAATTGCTTTCAAAAAGGAAGTGGATCAATATTTGAAAAATAAAAAAATAAAATGGTGTGAGGAAAAAGCAGGGGAATGGGTCCAGTTCTCTTTCAGACAGCCAGCATAGGCCCAATAGGCCAAATGGTCTCCTTTTGCAGTGTAAAATGCCATAAGACAGGGGTAGTGACCTTGTACCCACAATGCCCAGTGTCAGTGACCCTGTGCCCACAATGCCCAGTGTCAGTGACCTTGTACCCACAATGCCCAGTGTCAGTGACCCTGTGCCCACAATGCCCAGTGTCAGTGACCCTGTAGCCACAATGTCCAGTGTCAGTGACCCTGTGCCCACAATGCCCAGTGTCAGTGACCTTGTACCCACAATGCCCAGTGTCAGTGACCCTGTAGCCACAATGCCCAGTGTCAGTGACCCTGTGCCCACAATGCCGTGTCAGTGACCCTGTGCCCACAATGCCCAGTGTCAGTGACCCTGTAGCCACAATGCCCAGTGTTAGTGACCCTGTGCCCACAATGCCCAGTGTCAGTGACCCTGTGCCCACAATGCCCAGTGTTAGTGACCCTGTGCCCACAATGCCCAGTGTCAGTGACCCTGTGCCCATAAGACTGCCAAAACAGGATCTGCTTTAACTCGCCTGGTGCCTTCACATTTGATTGCCTGTAAAGTTTGATTAACAGTGCAAAATAATGTCCGATTGCCATTGTCATTAGATAAATTTAGAATGCATGCATGATTCATGTGTGTGCATTACAATTGCATCTTAGTTCCTGCATAGTTTGTCTATGTGCTAGTTGAAATACAGTTATAGACTCACTCTTGCTCCTATCAGGACAAGAGTCCAACAAGGAACTTGAGCCTGATGTTTGTTATATTGTAAAAGAAAACAACTGTCACAGGAGAAATGGGCATTCATCTCATTTTAAACATTGAATCTGACAATGAAGCATGCCAACTATACATAAATCTTATTTGTTTTATGTTTTCATATTCACTTACTTGGCTTCATTGCCCAAATGGAAAATTCTTTCATTGTACAAGCCTGACACTGAGATGATAAACATTGCTTCTCTCCTAAAAACACATATAAAATATTACATTCAGAAAATCGTCATTCCATTGTCTACTCAGGGAATGTACTGCATTGTTGCTGTTAACTAAACTAAGGTTGGATCTTTTTAAGTTGAGTCAAATTATGTAGAATGACTCCAAGGCAAATTAGGCATCATATATTAAAATCCCAGACACAAACCTAATCTCTACCATTTTTGCTACATTATTTGTATGGAAGTTTCTCTAAGGTTGATTACCTGCCTCAGGAGTAAGTAAGACAAAATCCCTGAAGTGGCACATTGTTTATAGTCCGTGTAGGCAACAAGCTCCATGGACTAAAAAACATACTTTTTTTTATGCGTTCACGGAATGTGGGCATCGCTGGCAAAGCCAGCATTTATTGCCCATCTCTAATTGCTTTTGAGAAGGTGGTCGTGAGCCGCCTTCTTGAACTGCTGCAGTCCATGTGGTGAAGGTACTCCCACAGTGCTGTTAGGGAGAAAGTTCCAGGATTTTGACACAGCGACTATGAAGGAATGGCGATATATTTCCAAGTCAGGATGGTGTAACTTGGAGGGGAACTTGCAGGTGGTGGTGTTTCTATGTTGCCCTTGTCCTTCTAGGTGGTAGAGGTCGCAGGTTTGGGAGGTGCTGTCGAAGAAATTTCTTCTTCACTTTTTATCAATCCTGTTAGTTCCTTTCTGAATATTGAATTTGACTTTTTCATTTTCTTTATGATTACTTTTACTGAAACAGCATTGACTTAACTCAATGGTGTTTTATCCCATAAATTCACCATTCTAATAAAAAGTTACTCCTGTATTTAGCTTGTGAATTTCTGCACTTACAATCGTATTCTTTGGTTTTCTTTGTTTGTGCAAAGAATTTCCTTATTCACTTTTATGATTTCCTTGATTTAAAATTAAATCATTTTTTTCCATTGTTCTGCTTAGAAAAGAATAAAAACTGAATTTCTAAGCCTTGTTTTGTTGTTCCACATCCCTAACTATTCCCCTGAACATTTTCTAAATCCTTCGTCTTTCTGTAGGTGTACTGGCCACAACTGGCATCGCACTTTGCTTATCCAGAGGTCTTCAGGATGTGTGTATAATTTCATTGGACCTATAGTCTAGAGCTATACATCAAAAATTTGGCAGTTAATACTGCACAATAGGTTTAATAATATCCTCATTATTGTATATATTTGTTTTAATTAACACTAGCACCCTAATTCACTGTATAATTCAGAATACTGAACTACTCAGAATAAGGGGTCGGCCATTTAGGACTGAGATGAGGAGAAATTTCTTCACTCAACGGGTTGCGAATCTATGGAATTCTCTACCCCTCATATTCAAGATAGAGCTGGATAGATTTTTGGATACTAAGGGAATTAAGAGTTATAGGGATAGTGCGGGAAGGTGGAGTTGAAGTAGAAGATAAGCCATTGTCTTTTTTAATGGCGGCACCGGCTCGAAGGGCCGAATGGCCACTCCTATTTCTTATATTCAGTGTCATTTGTTATTTTATCTGGATAGTGACAGTGACTTTTTTTTTATTCACTGGATGTGACATCACTGGCAAGGCCAGCATTTATTGCCCATCCCTAATTGCCCTTCAGAAGTTGGTGGTGAGCTACCTTCTTGAACTGCTGCAGTCCATATGGTGATGGTATTTCCATCTTCTTTGTAGCAGTTTGGTACAACTGAGTGACTTGCTAGGTCATTTCAGAGAGCAGTTAAGAGTCAACCGCATTGCTGTGGGTCTGGAGTCAGCCATAGGCCAGACCGGGTAAGGACGGGAGATTTCCTTCCCTAAAGGATATTAGTGAACCAGATATGTTTTTACGACAATCCGGTAGTTTCATGGTCACCATTATTTTGCTTTGTATTCCAGATTTAAATAATTAATTAAATTTAAATTCCCCAGCTGCCGTGGTGGGATTTGAACTCAAGTCTCGGGATCATTAGTCCAGGCCTCTAGATTACTAGTCCAATAACATAACTACTATGTTATTCTTTCCTATGGCACATCTTGGATTTGCAAACAGTAGTTTCAAATAGAAAACAGAATCACGAGGGAACATTTAAAGCTAATTATTGACAAAGTCAAATGCAATTCCTCAGCCAAGTATCAACCACAAATGATTTAGTAGCTGGGTCTTTTAGGTTGACCCATTTTATTTATAAGCAAATAAGGATTGAAATGATTTGGGATAATTTGTGTTATGATCTACTAATACCTGCAGGATTGGTTTACAGTTAGTTGTACAACTGAGCACTTAAGAGATAGCTAGTTCGATCCAATTCCTCTTTTAGAATTGAATTAACTGAAAATGGATTATTTCACATCTGTTGAGCCCGGTTCACTGTAGAGCATCTATGCAGCAATCTTTTGATGTTTTTATTATTTGAGTTCATCTATTCAAATAGCAACTTTTAGGATATTAGGAGGAGGTAAGAAAAGATGGCATTACGGGTCCAAAGTACAAATTGATCAGGAAATTATAAGAATCTTTTAAAATTTTTGAAAACATCTTGGAATGTGGGCAACACTGGAAAAGCAGTATTTATTGCCCGCCCTTTGTTGCCCTGAAGGCATTGGGCCAGATTTTGCTGGAGAGGGGCATCTCGCGTAATGCCTCATTAATTAGACTTGTTTGTGCATGTTTAGGTTTTAAAATATTTTGCCCACAAAGTTGCTGGAAGTGCAAGGGCAATCAGGCATCTGGGATCTTGGTGAATGACGGGAAAGCAGTGTTGGAGGATCTGAGCCGGAGGAGCATCGGCGGGGGGGCAGGGTGGTTGGGGGTTGCAGGAGCAACGGGACTGGAGGGGGGGAGGCCGGAGGAGCATCAGGAGGGTGATTGGGGGCAGCTGGAGAGGGGAGGCCAGGAAGGCGATTGGAGGCCTTGGAGGAAGGAGGTCAGGGGGTGATCGGAGGCCTCGGGGGGAGGGAAGATCGGGGGGAGATCGGAGGCCTTGGGGCGGTGGGGAGGTCGTGGGGTGATTGGAGGTCTCGGGAGGGAGGTTGGGGGGTGATCGGAGGCCTCGTGGGGGGGACCAGATACCTCAGGGAGGGGAGGTTGGGGGGAGATCGGAGGCATCGTGGGGAGGTGATTGGAGGCCTCGGGGCTGTCTGATCGCAGCAGTTGGGTGAGACAGTGTGCTGGATCTAGGAGGTAAGTGGAAAGGCGCTTACCTCCTGAATCCAGCAGTCCTCGCCTTCCTTTAGCTGGCGGGTTCCCAGAGGCACGGGAATCCTGACCAGCCATAGTTAAATTTGTATTGGTGGACCGCCATGAGGCACGCCAGCCTCATTCTAATCGTTAAATGGACGACCCACCTCCTGGGAGTGGGTTGGCTGCCCGCCCCTGTCCCACCTCCGTTAAACCCGAAAGTGGGCAGGTTGGAGGCGGGTTGGCATCAGGATTCAGTTTTTAACTCTTTAACCTCCCATACGACCCCAACCCACCCATTTTTGGAGGTTAAAATACCCCCCATTGAGTCAAACACACTTTTACATGAAAAAACTCTTCATTGTTAACGATTCCCTTCAAGTCAACTTTTGAAAATAATGATATATAAGCCATAGTAGAACTGAATACTGTTCCCACAAGCCATGTTTAATACTCTTCAGAAGACTTGCAGAGACTCCGAATGGCTCTATTATAAAGGTATAAGAAGGATCCTTGCTGGTTTCTGGTCAATGTTGTGACCAATTCAACAAAAGTCAAATTTATTTAACTGTGTCTAAACAAATTGCAAAATGTAATGCAGTCCTACCATATAATTATGCATCTAATTAATGACATTAAATAGTTATTATAGACATCTAGACACAAACTATGGGGCTGACATCCCAGCATAAGTACCTGGATTTGTCCCTTCTCCTGATCTCACCAAAGTATATGGGATTAGGGGGAGGCACCATACTTAAGTAATTCCACCGAGCACCCATGCCATTAGATGTGGCTGGCGGAGGCTGGCCACTCAGCAGGTCCCTCAAACCTCGGCAACATTTTATATGTGGCCCATCAGCCTCCTTTATTAAGGCACCCAAACAAATGTAACACATTTTTAAAAATCTTCAGAGGTCTAGGTGATGTCTCAGGCCTGGATCTCCAGGTGGGTCCCACTTCCACTGGCCAGTAGGTCACTCAGTGTACCAATCCCCCACTTATCTTCTAGGCTGGAGCTGAAAAAACGCCTGGGCTGGGAGTCACCTCCCCCCACCATGCCCTCCTCTTTCCCTGGAGTAGGTGAACCAAGGGTCCTCCCCAAACCAACCCCATAGAAACTGGTGGGGAAGAAGTGGGGATATTGGTATATCCCGGTCCCAATCTAATTTCCGGCTCTTCAGCTACAGTTTCACCATACTTATAGCGGGAGTGCACCAGAAGAGCTATGGATTTTTGGCCCCATGATCTTTAACATAGATATTGCTGTACTGTCTTTCACTGCTTTCTTCAACCATAATCAATCAAAGTTCCTCAAATCTTTTCTCAATCGTGTTAGTTTTGGAATAGAAACTGATTTTAAAAGTTTGGTCCTTCATGCTGCAATCAGTGGGAACTTACTTTCTCTCTGTTTAACTGAATTTTGTCAGTGACTGTCTCTCAACCTTTCTTTCAAGATGTACATATAATATTATTGAAGAGATACAAATTGTCACTTTTTGTGCATATTTAATAGTTTCTTCAACCATTGTTATATTCCTATCTTTCTTTATTTTCGTTATCTGAACAAAAAACTCACTCCTCCATTTTATTTGATACAATTTTTGTGTGTTTTGCTACACTGTCTGTTTATCTGCTGTTCATATTTCCAATTGTACAATTTCTACATAAAATCATGCAGAAGCAAAATTTTATCAGATAGTTTTAAACATGAATAATTAATAATCAAGTAGACAGTGAAACATGTCTGAAAGATCACCTGCTAATATTGATCACCCCAGGTGCAGCAATATATTAATGAGTGAGACTTGAACTTGCATTGAGAAACCATCTGTCTATAAAAAACACCTATCGTTATTCTCAGAGGTGATTATTAAGTACAGGTTTCACGGTGATTAATAATAGAGATGACATGATGGGTATTCTCAGGCTGGGATTTGGCTAGAACACGAAAATGGGTGGAATATAAAGGGATGTTTTAATAAGTTGGTTTACCCATTTAAAATATATAGGTCAACACTTTGGCTAAAACAGACAGTGGAATGTCAAACAATCCATGAAGCATTTGTTTGCATTTGGTTACATTTACTTAGAACTATCTCCAATGTGGAGAGTTGGTCAGCAAACTGAACGCATTTATCCAGTAAAGAGAACATCAACATTATAGAATGTAAAAAGCTTCCATTATTGAGTTCTGCTCAGGAATAGGAACTGCTCATATCAGATTTTTTGGGATCTTAAAAGAATCTAGTAAACAACCAGAAAAATGTAACATTAATTTTACCCAAAAGTTGAACATTAGACAAACACGCAGAGGCATAATCACAAACTTAGGGTAGATCACACACTAATTTTGATGATTGTTACTATACTGTATCTCATGCAAAATTAAGTTCTCTGTACACCTGAAATATTGATCACCCATTCTCCATGAACTATACATTAAATGGTTAGTTATACAGTTAATCATCCATCTTTCAATTTGTCTCAGTTATTCATTTGAGTTGAGGCCTGGCTTCTAGTTCACCACTCCAGGGATGATATGCGATGAAATTGTGTCTCTCAGCAAGTTTGAGTGTGTTCGGGTTAATTGGTCATCATTTTCAATGTAATATAGAGCTGTCAGTGCACTACAGCATTGGAGTGTTGCAAACACTGACAATAACTGCACAGAGGCAGAGGGCTGCACCCAGGTTCTCCGATGGCGCCCTCCATATGCTTATGGAGGGCCTCAGAGCACGCAGGGCGGTCCTTTTCCCTTCCAATGGGCTGGAAGAGACCTCCCCAGGACACCAAAACAGCCTGGTTGCACATTGCAGAGAGGGTCACAAGCAGGGATGTGGTCAGGAGGACCTGGATGTAGTGCCGCAAACATTTCAATGATCTCATTAGATCAGGAAACGTGAGTACAAAGCCACACTCAACCTCATCCTGCTGTGCCTCTCATCACATCCCCATCACTCTGCCTTCCCTACCCTACTCCTGCACATCCTTACTCACACCAACATACCTTGCACCTCCTATATTATCACATCCCCATCTCACCAGCCACCCCTCACACTTATCCTCATCCTAGTGCAATCATACCAACTAACAACACACAAGGGTAGGCACTTGGGTGTTTTATGCAATGTCCATGTAAAGTTTCTGTTAAAGTGGTGTCAAACATTGAAACCTTTATTTTCAACACTTTGCGTTCTTGGACAGATTTGTGTGCACCTTTGGAAGTGGTTTAGTGAGCTGCAGTGAATGGTGAGACATAATGGTACCCCCCGCAATGGTGATGAGTGTTAAAGGAATGGCTTGGGCTTGTAGGGATGCTTTATGGTGATGGTGTGGGGTGGTTCCAACCTGGTGCATCATGTGGCAGCCAGGGTGTACAGCATCAAGTGAAGTAAATGTGGCCATGGTGAGGCCATCCCTGGCGTCCCGGGCAGCAATGCGGTTGGGTGCTGATGCTCCCTGTCCTATGCAGCATCAGGTGATTACAGAGAAGATTTGGTGGTGGTGTTGTTGTTGGTGCTGCTGGGGTGCCTGGTGCTGCTGGTGTTGGGGCTGATCTTGGTGGGATTATGAGGACCAAGGTGAGAGAGTATAAAGGGCACCCATGTGATGGAATAGATGGCAGGTGAAGTAGAGATGACAGAAGTGATCTGTCAATGGTGAGAGGTGTAACAAGGTCAGACTGGATGGAGACTTTTGTAAAGACTTGTAGCATGGTGAATCTGTTGTGGAAATGCAGTGAGGAAAAGCTTGTGGCTGAGGGAAGATATCTCTGTGAGGTGGGAGCTTTTACTTTACATTTGAAGCTGTCAACTCAACAGCTGATTCAATGGCCACTGAACCCCCACTTCAACTTGACAAGCGTGGACCCCGTGGACGAGCTGTCAAATGCAAAAGATAAGCTGAAATCATTCTTAAGTGGCTCTAAACAAGGCACTAATTACCTAAATTGGGTCCCCCGCCGCTGCGTGTCGGGTCTGCTCAGCGCTGACAGACCCGACATTGGGAAAGGCGCGTGGCGGCGGGTTCACAGCGGGGTCCCGACCTGCTGTGAAAAAAACACTTTCCCACCCGACCCGCCACCGATCATGCCTGCTGACCCCCCCCGCAAAATTCCGGCCTATGTTTGCATTTTGTCACATGAAATTCCAGATAATTTCTGCCAGTAGGAATCTTTAACGTATTGCACTATTGTTAGTGCCAGGAATTTGCTCATTCTCAACTTGCATGTTTCATGCTTCTGAAGTAGCTTAACTAGAACGTGTAATGCTCAGCGATGTTAGGCCAGCTGCAAAATGCACAAATCCAGGGCTGGTTTGTAAGGGTGGTCAGGAGTGTTTGTGAAGCCCATTACTCTTGTCTGCCTTCTGTCTCCTGCAGTCATTATGGGCAGCACATGCTGCAACTGTCGTTCTCACCAGCAGACTTACCGATTCCAAAGATACAGTCGCCTAGATTTTCCAGCAGATAACCAGCTTCGAGCAAAATGGCTCGAAATTAGTGCAACTTTTCTGTGGTCAGCTCATTACCATAATTATTCAGTTCCATATGTGGCTTAGGCTTTGTGCAGGAAGGTACCCTAATTTTAAAAGGATGGCTGGAAAATTAAAATTTAGACTCTTCAAAGAGAGTGGTAGAATAGGCATGCAAAAATTCTTTCAACCTCTGGAGAGGCTCAAAAGAAATGTCAACCTTTGCCAAGGCTGAAGGAGGAGATCGGAAAAAGGTGAAAGGAAAACCAATCTGGAGTCTGCAGATAAGTGATAGAGCAGCCCAGTACTAGACCCCCCACTCCCCCTTCTACCCTCAGTTTGATGGCTGGTGAAGTTGGGGTAGTTTTGCCTAAGGTGCACCGCTCCCTTAGATCAACATTGCAGCATGCTTGGAAAGAGATGGAAGGAGATTTGAGGCCACAACTGACCATTAATGTCACTAGCTATGCCAGCCCTCTGGTGTATCTTAGCTGCAGGTGTACTTGAACAAGTGGCACAGCTCTGAATCTAATCTTTGTTGATGTTAAAATGTGATCACTTAGAATGCCTTCTTTTATTCATTATCACTTAAAGCACAATGGGCTGTGATTGGATGCTTCCATAGAACCATTTAGCATTGAGGTTTATCTGATCTTCAAATATTGCATTTCTGCCATCATAGCCTCCCCTGGGAATTATCATAGATGCGGAGATGCCGGTGTTGGACTGGGGTGGACAAAATTGAGAGGTCGCACAACACCAGGTTATAGTCCAACAGTTTTATTTGAAATCACAAGCTTTCGGAGCTATCGATTGCTCCTTCCTCAGGTGAAGTAAATTAGATACAGAATCGCCAAAGCATATATAGATAGAAAACAAAGCATGTGTACCTTACAATTGCAGACCACTAAATTAAATCATCCTGACTATCTGCCGAGGTGTGATAAACTTTATCACACCTCGGCAGATAGTCAGGATGATTTAATTTAGTGGTCTGCAATTGTAAGGTACACATGCTTTGTTTTCTATCTATATATGCTTTGGCGATTCTGTATCTAATTTACTTCACCTGAGGAAGGAGCAATCGATAGCTCCGAAAGCTTGTGATTTCAAATAAAACTGTTGGACTATAACCTGGTGTTGTGCGACCTCTCAAAATTATCATAGAATCATAGAATCATAGAAGATAGGAGCAGGAGTAGGCCATTCGGCCCCTCTAGCCTGCTCCGCCATTCAATGCGATCATGGCTGATCATCCAAATTCAGTACCCTGTCCCTGCTTTCTCCCCATATCCCTTGATCCCTTTAGCCTTAAGAAATATATCCAACTCCTTCTTGAATCTATTTAATGAATTGGCCTCTACTGCCTTCTGTGGCAGAGAATTCCACAGGTTCACCACTCTCTGGGTGAAGAAATTCCTCCTCATTTCTGTCCTAAATGGCTTACCCCTTATCCTTAGACTGTGATCCCTGGTTCTGGACTCCCCGACCATCGGGAACATCCTTCCTGCATCTAGTTTGTCCTGTCCTGTCAGAATTTTATAAGTTTCAATGAGATCCCCTCTCATTCTTCTAAACTCCAGCGAGTATAAGCCCAATCGACCCAATCTCTCTTCATACGTCATTCCTGCCATCCCAGGTATCAGCCTGGTGAATCTTCACTGAACTCCTTCCACGGCAAGAACATCCTTCCTCAGATAAGGTGACCAAAACTGCACACAGTACTCAAGGTGTGGTCTCACCAAGGCCCTGTACAACTGTAGCAAGACATCCTTGTTCCTGTACTCAAACCCTCTCGCTATGAAGGCCAACATACCATTTGCCTTCTTAACCGCCTGCTGCACCTGCATGCTTACCTTCAGTGACTGGTGCACAAGGACACCCAGGTCTTGTTGCACTTCCCCTTCTCCCAATCTATTGCCATTCAGATAATAATCTGCCTTTCTGTTTTTGACACCAAAGTGGATAACCTCGCATTTATCCACGTTATATTGCATCTGACATGCTTCTGCCCAATCACCCAAATTGTCCAAATCATCCTGGAGTTTCTCTGCATCCTCCTCGCAGCACACACGCCCACCCAGTTTTGTGTCGTCTGCAAACTTGGAGATATTACATCTAGTTCCCTTGTCTAGATCATTAATATATATTGTGAATTGCAGCCTGAAAATGTACTAATCCTCTGAGAAAGCAAGGTGTGTGCACCACTGACTGTAGATGCAGGAGTGCGAGTACCAACAAGGGTGCAGAACACCTCTGGTGCAGCCTGATCTCTCTGGCATCCCTCCATTGGTCTTTTTGCTCTAAAAGCACAGATATAATGGGCTTTCACGACAAACCCGTTAATAACATTGAAGCTATAGGAAAAAAATAGACAGCAGCAACACAATTGCCCACAAATTTGAGCCTCAGCTATTTACAATCTATATTAATGACTTAGATGAAGGGAGCGAGTGTAATGTATCCAAGTTTGCAGACAATACAAAGCTAGGTGGAAAGGTGAGCTGTGAAGAGGACATAAAGAATCTGCAAAGGGATATAAACAGGTTAACAGAGTGGACAATAAGATGGAAAATGGAGTATAATGTGAGATTATTCACTTTGGTAGGAAGAATAGAAAATCAGAATATTTTTTAAATGGTGAGAAATTATTAAATGTTGGGTGTTCAGAGAGATTTAGGTGTCTTAATATAGGAAACACAGAAAGTTAGCATGCAGGTACAGCAAGCAACTAGGAAGACAAATGGTATGCTGGCCTTTATTGCAAGGGGGTTGGAGTACAATAGTAAGGGAGTCTTGCTACAATTGTACAGTGCTTTGGTGAGACCACACCTGGAGTACTGTGCACAGTTTTGGTCTTCTTATCTGAGAAAGGATATACTTGCCTTAGAGGTGGTGCAATGAAGGTTCACCAGATTGATTCCTGAGATGTGTATGGATGTCGTTTATATGGACTTCCAGAAGGCATTCAATAAGGTCCCACATTAAAGAGTGTTAGCTAAATTGAAAGTTTATGGAACTAAAGGCAAATTATTGATCTGGTTTGTAGAAAACAGAGAGTGTGTACTCGAATTGGAATGACATGACTAGTGGTGTCCCACGTGGATTTGTGCTGAGGCCTCAACTATTCACTATATTTATTAATGACTTAGATAACACAATAGAGAGCCATATATCCAAGTTTGCCGATGACACAAAGATTGGCGGCATAGGATGAGAGGGTTGTCCTATGAGGAGAGATTGAGTAGATTGGACCTATACTCTTTGGAATTTAGAAGAATGAGGGGTGATCTCATTGAAACATATGAGATTCTGAGAGGGATTGGCAGGGTAGATGCTGAGAGGTTGTTTCCTCTGGCTGGAGAGTTTAGAACTCGGGGGCATAGTCTCAGGATAAGGGGTTAGCCATTTGAGACTGAGATGAAGAGGAATTTCTTCACTCAGAGGGTTCTGAATCTTTGGAATTCTCTACTCCAGAGGGCTGTGGATGCTGAGTCTTTGAGTATATTCAAGGCTAAGATAGATATATTTTTGGACTCTAGGGGAATCAAGGGATATGGAAATCAGGCGGGAGTTGAGGTTGAGGATCAGCCATGATCTTATCGAATGGCAGAGTATGGCCTACTCCGGCTCCTAATTCTTATGTTCTTATGTTCTTATGAAGGCCCGTGAAAACCAAAGAGGCAACAGAAAACACCCAAGAAAAACAGTGCAGAAATGGCCTGAAAATTATTCCCTGAATCTTTTTACTGGACTTGTATATACAACTCATTCCCTAGCAATCCAGACACCTATTTTATATGCATAAACAATGTAATGGATATGTGAATTTTGGGAAATTGCATGCACATCATCACACTATAGTTTAAATATTACAATGGAGCATCCACCTGAAACAACCTTACCCTATTTAATTCTATGCTGGAAATTCGTATGTTGTGCAAAGTGGACAGATGCTGTTCATTTTTGCTCAAGCAAATTTGATCGTAGCCTTATATATTTTGATTTCCCCACCTCTCTTTTCCCCCCCCGCACCTCTCTTCCCCCGCCCCACCCGCCCTGCTTCAATGCTTGGTGGTTACAATGACTGCTGTGCTGTTTCTTCCTGCTATACAGTGATAAAGCTGCCATTACACTCACACTGTCGGGCAGTAAACTCCTCTATGCTAGTCACTTCTTATACTGCTGGGATGATATTTCCCCTCCGTTAAGATCATAAATTCCAACTCTAACCTGGAATAAAATGCTCACTTTTCAAACTGATACAGTTGCTGCTGAGTACTACCAAAAAATAACAAAGAAAAAGGAAATCAACCAAAGAGAGATTACTAAAATTAATATGGGAGAAGCAGAGCAGCAGATTGACAAGAGGCATTGATTGACATAGAAGAATGTAATGTAAATGACATTTTGGTGCGTGCAAGGGTTAGAAGGGATTAATAAGTGAATTTATAGTTTTTTGGCTCAAACCTGCACTGGGTAAAAACACTGTTCCGGTATAATTTGCATGCTGAAACCCAGAAACGTATTATAAGGAATGAGTTTCAGTGTGGAATTAAACAGAAATAAGGATTTATACTTTCAGTGACAGTTTTTATATTGACTTTCTCATTCAGGTAGCAACAGTTGTAAAAAAAATATTTTGTGGTGTTTGGAGGGAAGGAATCAATGCTCATTTTAAATGAGCACTGATCTGTGGCAGATACTAAGCATGGAACACCTGAGAGAGCAGAGTGGTTCAAGCTGTAAATCCAAACATTCATTTGGTGATTTGATTAGGTTCCATCAAAGGTTCTGCTTGGTTCAGCTTGATATATTTTGAATGACAAACTAAAGTCTTGGGCTTGAATTAAAGGAGGAAGGCTGTCTTTTCAAGTGAGCACAGGATTGATGGGGCTGGGTTTACTGACATCACTGATCAGAGGCTGTTCGCATCTCGAAAAAACATGGGCCTAGAAATTTGTTGGTACCACGTCTGTTTCACAGGTGTAAAATAAGTGCCTAAGCATCCAATATTGTGAGTGGCGTGTGCACGCAGATTCCGTACCGGAGGTACGCCATCCACCATACTGGTAAGGACTCCTTTATAGACATTCAGGCCCCAATACCTGAAGCAGGCATTAGGCCCTCTGTATAGGCAAAGTTCTTTAGCAGCTGACCGCAGGTGGTCAGTAAACTCAGGCGCTTGGCTGCCTCTTGAAAGATAAGTTGTAACTTTTTTCTAACCTTATTGTGGAGCCAAGAGGCGCAGGAAGGGCACTTCAGCGCTCCCCGCCCTTCCCGATTGCCTCTCCCTCCCCCCCACCCACGGAGATTGCTATGGATTAGATTTACCTGTTAACAGGCAGTTAATAGGCTTTAATCCCTTCCCGCCTCCAAGGAGACGGGACCCGGCGCGGGACGGCTACCCGCCTCCTGGCAAGATGGTCTGAGGGCGGGTTTGGCACCCGCCCCCAAATTCTGCCATTTTCCTGGCAGTCCCGCCTCCATACCCGCCTCCCCAGGGCTGGCAAAATCGCCCCGAGTCTTAAACACCCAGTACCTTTAAAACTATCAAAAGGATAATTATGACAAAAGTTAGTTTGGTATAAATTTCATTATTGACCTGCAAGCAGGAACATGAAACAGAAAGCACAGTATAACATTTCTGATTTGTGATAGTCATCTTCAAGGCAGAATCATAGAATGTTATAGCACAGAAACAGGCCATTCGGTCCATCAAGTCTGCATATGTGTCAACTCATTTAATCCCACTCGCCTGCTCATTCACCATGCCTTTTAATATTCCTGTTTTCATGCAATTTCCTTTTAAAAGAATTTATGGACTCAGCCATGAAAGTAACGGCCAAGGAAATAAATGGAAATTAGTGCAGCATAAATTTAGGATAGACACCAGGAAAAAATGTCTTTACTCCAAGAGTAATCCATGTTTGAAATAATCTATGAAGTAAAGTAAAAGAGGCAAAATAGATGCCAGGATTTTTCTTTGGTCAGCTGGATGTCTGACATGTGCGGAAACTATCACTATGTTTAAGTCTCCAAACCAAGTTATCCACACAGTTAAGGTTCTGTTTGTCCAGTATTAAATATACACTCTTTCTCCATAGGGACACACCTCACCTACCTAAATCCACAGGCACAGGTTGGCAGAATCAAGGCTAAGGGACCCTCCAAAGTGCTGCAGATTAACCAGCTAAAACTTGAATAGCTGAACAGCACAGAGTGCATGTTCTCATACACAGTCTCCAGTAACTCCTTCCAGGGCAGCCATCCCAAGTCTGAGTTTTCTCATTAGCTATACATCTGCCTTCAATGGGGTCAGGGGCAGGAAATTACATAGGGCAGCTACGATGTGTCAGCCACTTTGATGTTCTCGACATCCAAGCTTAGTGCTGTGTACAATGCTTACTTATTACCACCATGGTTCATGGTTCAAATTTCTGAGGGATGCAATAAAAGGACTTCTACCAGCCATGTACAAGATCCAGGACAAAGCTGTGAGGTAGATTTATCGCAAAAGAGGGGATGTCTTATCAAACAATTTTGACCTGCATTGGGACTTTACTGTAATTGAATAATTTCAAGAAAGACCAAAGTGGCCTTTCCCTTTCTCAGCTTAGTCCTGAAGGACTGGGTCCAAGCTCGAGTCAGTAACAACCAGGACCCCCAGGTACTGATATGAATTAATGATTGAGATAGATACCTCATATCTTCCAATCAATAACTTCAAGGTCACCTCTTGAGCTGTGCAAAGCCATAATATTGCCCTTGGGGGCATCCATCACCATGTCCCACAAGGTGAGCATGCCAATGTTGTACAGTGTCATCTGAGGAAAAGACTAGCACAATATTCTCAGAAATTCTTGCAGTAGACACTCCAGTGTTATCTCTTAGAATGCCATCCAATTCATGGTTGAGGGAAAAAATGGAGTTGAATGAGTGAAAGTGGATACCTTGCCTTACTGCTCTTTCAAAAGAGATAGGTTCAGTTAGTCTCTCATCTACCCTTACACAGACCTTGTAGCTAGAGTACACATCCAAGATTTGGCCATATACTACCATAGCTTCCAGCTTTTTCATGAGGTTCGCATGAGGCACTGTGCCAGTAGCATTATGGAAATCAATGCAAATGTGTTTCCTCTGAGATTTACAACACTCCACAATCACATATGCAGCCACAATCTTCCCTACACATTCCTCTCGAATGAAATGCAGCCTGTTCTTTTCTGATTAACCTATGGGTCTCCGAACAATCCAATATACATTGGAGAAGTCATTACACTTCTCTCAACATTCAGAATCAACACTTTCATCCACAAGAGGACACTCTAGGATAAATGTTTCACTTACACACACCTGGGATCGAACTTCACCCATCAGGGACACATATTAGAAAATTGCATGCAAGCACAGCTCACAATTTTCTATCCACTAATTTTAATCATTGGCTGCATGTGTACAATTTCTTGTAATGTGTTCCCAGTGGGCAAGGCTTCATGCTGGAAGCATGCAAGCAGACAGGTTACCTTTTCTTGAGGAAAATATGCTGGAAACAAATGCTACAGACTAATGGCATGTTAATGTTCAAAAAGCCTGCAAGAACTTTGACTCCCTGAAGAGAAAACCCATTTTGCATTATTCATTGATTTAAAAAATGATGAAACGTTTTAAAAATGTTGCTTTTTCAATACAAACACACTTGTAAAAACATCTCTCCATGGAACTGAATCCACATGTACTCTCCTGTTCTTGATGTCTTAGCCCTAGAAGTAAATGAAAACACAGGATTCCAGTGTCGGAAGAAAACTAGTCTATACAGACCAGTACTTGCAGTTAAAGCCAAAGCACTACAAACATCTGGTCACTTGTACACTGGTATAGAGCCTCATCTTTGAAGCTGATGGAGGAGAGATGGAGAAGGAACAAAATACGATGATACACTTAGAAACCAATATCTAGCCCTTGCATTCTCTGCAAACCTTTTACAAACCAATGTACACCCTCTCGAGTTAAATAATAAATAAATTCATCAGAAAAACAACTTTCTATTGCTGCATTGGGTTTTGGGAAAAGAGTTTCCTACTGAGGGTAAGAGATTAAAACCCCCATGTGTAATCCCTGTCAGCACAACCAGTCTTCTAATGTAAGCCCCCTGAGGTAAAATCATGTCACTGGGACACGAGTGTAGAATAGCCGCAACAGGGAATTTTACACGCTCAAAGTTCAATGTCTGTCAGTCAATCAGAAGTAAAAGCAGCATTTTGGAGGGTTTAAATGGAGCTGTGTTAATAGATCTTAATACATCAGCATCCGGGCAAAGAGTTGAAGGCTGAAGTTTAGAAAAGAAAGACATTTTTAAACTCTTTCCAGACTTGTAAGTAATTACAGTTTACCTCCTGTAGTGTCAATAACGCAGCTACCTTCCCTTCAGTTTTAAACCAATGGTTATTTTATATACGGCAGAATTTCACATCCACACTGAGACTGGAATTAAACTGCAGCCTGCGTGCAGCATACCGATTTCTACAATGCTGTGGGGTGGGGGAGTTGGAACACTGGTGCAACTACCAAGTTATACTTCTATTTTTGCACACATCTTTGGTGTCACTGCAGAATAAAACGTAACATACATCACATCTAATATTCCCAAGTTGATAACAGGACATTGAATTTGTCAATTTTTTGCATTTATACAGCGTCTTTCACAACCTCAGGACGTCCCAAAGTGCTTTACAGCCAATGAAGTACTTTGTAGTCACTGTTGTAATGTAGAAAATGTGGCAGCCAATTTGAACACAGCAAGGTCCCACAAACAGCAAAGAGATCAATACCAGATAATCTGTTTAAGTGATGTTGGTTGAGGGATAAATATTGTCCAATTAAATGTTAGGTATTTTTTTTATTAGCAGCAAATCCTCGTTATGCTATTATTGATCTCTTTACTGTAATTGCCTTAAAAAATGAAAAGTCATTAATATTAACTTCTTCAGATGGGATTTTCCTCCACATACCATTTGTCATTTCGCCAGGGTTTCCACAGATCCACTAGTGTCCCAGTGAAATGATTTTACCTCCAGTGGTTTACATTAGAAGACTGTGGTTGTGCTGATGACAGGGATTACACATAGACGATTGGGAGAATCCTCACAGAAATTCAACCCCTCAGCTCTTTCTCCATTTGGTATCCACCTTTCTGACTTCCTTCTCCCTATTTTTTTTTTGGGGTGGGGGGAAGCATGGCTTTATACCTTAAAGCTTTTTAAAGCCAGCTTACCACCTGGGATTAAATCTTAAGGATCCAGTAAAAATGATTCACCCTGTCACGCACAGCTTTTCTGATGTGTTAATAAACTTGACAGTCAAATTTCAAATAGCTTGTTGTAAAACTAGATCATTTAGTCATTTTTACACCTCTTAACATTTCTTAGCGATTAACTATAACTGGAGGGCCATTATCCTTGCTTTGTTATTTTCTTAAAAGCTCATTTGTTTATTCCGTAGCTGTTTTTACAATCAAATTGATTTATCAATTCTCCTCTTGGCTTGTTATTCCGATAAGATCCTTGTAGATCCAGGTCCAATCAACCATTTGCTGCCTGTTTGATGTGTGAGTCCCTGTTTCTCAGCTTTTACTGGAGACCTGAATTTCCCAGAATTCCAGTATTAACCATTTGGGTTTTCCCAAAATTCAGTAGTATGGTTTAGAAAGCCACTTTCCTGTAGGATCTATCAATATTCTCCCCAATCTGACACAATTGGGAGGCCCCAAGAAGACTCACTGTGACTAAAGGCTAAAAGAAAAGTTGTACTTAAAACCGTATGGATAATACAAAGGTGGTTATTACAACGGGTGCTATTGACTGAATCGTTTTAAGGTTTTGTAGAAAGACTATAATTGTGTCGAATGAGGCGAACTGCTAAGTTTGCCTCTAGAGGCGAGTTAGTCCATTAGTCTCAGTTATTCGTCTCTGCTCGACTTTGGGGGGAAGAAAAGGCAAATCACTGTCCGCACTGCAGGCTGATCCGATTTTTGAGGTGTATTGGTTTGAACTCTCATGCTCTTTTTGTCTGTCCATGTCTATCTTTTTATCTGCATATTTCTCTTGTTTGTCTGTTCCTCATTTTTTAATTTTTTAATTTTTTAATTATTGCAATAGGCAGGACATTTGTGTGCAAGATCACAATCTTCTGTCTTTCCACCTGTGATTACATGCATTGTACTAATAAATACCATCATTTTTTTATGGTTTCTCTCACTGGAAAGAGAGGAAAAGATAGAAGGCTAAAAATTTCTGGCCGCCACGAGAGTTGCCAGTGTCACCGCGGCCTCGGGTTAACGGCCGCTGAAAATGGATGAAGCATTACCAGCGAGAAATTCGCGCTGGGGGCTAAAGATTTTTGGCCCAGTGCTAACTTACTGTGTAACGTCCTCCTGGTGGTGTTAGTGCAGGCATGGGAGTCGAAGTTCCTGTCCTGAAGCGACGTTCCAGCTTCCAACAGACTTGGAAGCGAGGCTATAGAGTTCGCTAGGCATTGTGGGAAATTAAAAGGGCAATGCCGTCTGAACTAATAAAAATAAAAATGAAGTGAAAAAAATCCAGTTTTCAGCCCTTACTACCTTATTAAAAAAACTTAATGTTAAAAAGAAGTCCCAAATGGGAGTCTTCAGCTCTTAAAGTTAAATTCTCTTCCGAACCTCAAAAAATGGGAAAAGTGCTTCAGCACTAACACAAATGTAGCCAGGGAAGGGGCACACAGGGTCTTACACATGGCACTGCAGCGTTGTGCAGAGGATCAACACTGCAAGAGAGGTCCCCTCCCCACAGGGGCCAGGAGGCCATCCAGAAAGAACGATGTGGGACCACATCACCGAGGCCGTCACCCCCACCACCTGGCTCCAGTGCCCAAAGAAGCTTCATGACCTCAGACCACTGGTCAAGGTCAGTGAATGCATCTTCAAGAGCCATCTCCTACCAACTGCACCACTAGCCTCTCACACTGTTCAATGCACGACTCGCCCCGTCCCATCACTCACCTACCAACAATCTGTACCAATCACAAGGCACATCTCCCATTCCTAGCCTCACCTCACCCCCTTGGAGGAGACGGTGCAGGCCATTCTTGGCAGGTGCATGGTTGAGCCTTTGGCCAGCGGTGGAGCTGAAAGGATACAAGATGCTAGTATCCTCATATGTTATCCTCCTTCTGTCATGCACCTCTTGCTTTCCCGCCCTCCCCTCACCACAACTCCACCCTTGTGCCTTGCTCATTTCATACACCCAAGAAATGTAGCCTGCCCAGCCAATGGTTGGTCAAGAAGAGGGAGAGGAGAGTGAAGAAGAAGAAGAAGAAGAAGAAACACTATCACTCGACTTGACACTCCCAGCCACCAGCTCCTCGTGGTCGACCAGCAAGGCTATTTGCAGTGACCCCACTGAAAGGCAGCAGCCTTCCACCAGCCATGCTGCAGTCACTGGGGTAGCACTGCGTGACATCAGTATGATAAGCAAAGGCACACACAAGACAGTCACTAAGAAAATGCAGAAGGGAGATGAGTTGCTTTCTTGATGTCTATTAGATGTATAAAGTTGGATTGGAAAGTTTGCTTTGTGGTGGCTTTTATTTCAGCATTGTGGCCAAGGGGACACTATGATGGTCAGTAACAGAGGGAAGATAAGGTGTGGGACAAATATTGAAAGGGGAATTGGGGTTGTGGTCACTGGCACCGCAGGCGGATGATTCCATCCCAGATATTCCGGCCAGAAAGGGGCTGTCTGGGTTGCATCCTTCCTTCTGCTTCTTCCTCTTCTGCTTGCTCCTCTTCGGCTTCCTCCTCTTCTGTTTCTTCCTCTTCTGCATCTTCCTCTTCCCTCTGTGAGCAGATGCCGTAAATCTGAAATGAAAGCATAAAATGCTGGAAATACTCAGCAGGTCAGGCAGCATCTCAACCTGAGATGTGAACTCTGTTTCTTTCTCTGCAGATGTTGCCTGACCTGCTGAGTAATTGGAGCATTTTCTGTCTTCTCAGAGGCCTTCCTTTACCATCTGAGCCCGTGCAAGCATCCAGCAGCACTCCTTACACACTTAAAAAAGTTTTAATATGTATTACAGCAAGCCATTACTTCAATAAAATCCAAAACAAAATAGAAAAGCTTAAATGCAAACTTACCTGAAAGATGTGTATGTCCCTTTAAGAGGTGCTGACAGTGCCTCTGTCAGTCTGCTGTACACTAGGTTTACATGGCAAGCTTTGGACCCAGCACTGAACTCAGCACAAAGGTCCAAGTTCGACGTGGTGATGTTAAGTTGGCGTTGCACGCTAACTGACGTCACCTCTCCCTTATTTTAACTTGCAGGCGATGCATCTTACTGGGAGCGCTGCCAGGCCTGGGAAAATGGAGGGCGCCGCGGGACCCACCACCAGCTGGCGAAAGAGTAGCAACCACTCCCTTTTCACTATTTTATGCTGTTAACGTGTGGCGTTAAGCCTCCAAATTTTTAGACCAAAATACTTTAATCCCACTGTCAGATGTACTGTGCAGAGAGATATGGAAAGTCAGAGAGACAAGAAAATAGGAAGATAGAAGACTAACCCTAACACTTGTGAAGGAATAAGCCATATAACCTAATCAGAAAAATACACTATCTAATGAAAGAATTCTGGCCTTATTAAAACATGACAAACTGGGTTTGGAAATTTAGAAACTTAACTATGAAATAGCTGTAAAAGCATTCTGGTTATTGAGATAAGACGTTATTTATTCAGATGTTGACCCTGAATAAATAACCTTATTGAAACAGACGGTGAAGGGCTCCGACAGGCTGACCTTTGGGAACAAAAGCAATGGTTCACCATGGATAAGGTGTTTTAATTTACACTTCATAAAGAGGCGCATAAGATAAGGAACATCTGCCCTCATAAAGATGACATCAAGTAAGGAACACCTGCCGTCACACCGTTTTTATATGGTAAACTTAAAACTCCTAGAGAGGAGACATGATTCTGGCTGAGGTGGCTGTAAGAGTTGCAGAGGTCAGCAGAAAAATGACTAGAGATAATTAGCTTGCATCAGCAGAAAACCTTAAAGGAAATACCACTGGAAAAGGGTATAAATATTGCACTCTCAAATGGGATAACAGACTCGCTTTAAACGGGTAAAGCGATTCTCGGCTTCAGAGACAGCTCTGTAGTCTCCGACTCTTTGTACCTCGGGGATCAAAGGTATTTGATATTGGTGGATATCCTGCCTGTATAAGAACTCTGATACTGCAGTGAAGTTAAGATTTAAAAGTAAGATTCTCTGATAATAAAATCATAAGTTTTCTCTTTTTGGAACTGTTAATGTTGCAATTGACTCACCAACTGTAAATTACATGTCGGTTCTTTAATAAATCTATATATTTTTAGAATTGTCTCACATAAGACTTCTGTATCAAACTCGCAAACTCAATTTCTGTACACTCTTTGGTAAGGAGTTGCAGAATTCAGGAGAAATTTCTTTACCCAAAGAGGTTAGAATGTGGAACTCGCTACCACAGGGAGTAGTTGAGGAGAATAGCATAGATGCATTCAAGGGGAAGCTAGATAAGCACATGAGGGAGAAAGGAATAGAAGGATATGTTGATGGGGTTAGATGAAGAGGGGTGGGAAGAGGCTCGTGTGGAGCATAAAAATGGGCATTGACCTGATGGGTCGAATGGCCTGTTTCTGTGCTGTAAAAACATTGCAATACCTGTAATAGATGCATGTTGATGCCTATGGAAAACAGGGATTGGGGTGTGAATTCTCTGCCTTCTGCAGAAATAGCTAGCTGTAACCAATTTTAACATGTTTCGCGCTGTAATCTGGCAAAAATATAATCCAATAAATGATTCAACATTGACAAAAATTGTGGGCATCAAATGGCAAGATAAAATGCCCAAGACTGAAATTCTACCTTAACTGTAGTAGCAGCCATACTTAATAAGAAGGCTCAACTATGATGGGTTGATCACACTGAGAGACAACAGGTTCCCCAAGGCTAGACTCTACTTTTTTTTCCCCCCGCTGAAAGAAGTGTCTTAATTCAAGCATTAAAAGGACTGCCTGAAGCAAAACCTGAGCCCATGTGACGATATCACTGACGCCTGAAGAATTACCACAACACACACAAATAACAGGCATTTCACCATATTTTCTCATAAGTTTTCTCTTTTTGGAACTGTTAATGTTGTGATTGACTCACCAACTGTAAATTACATGTCGGTTCTTTAATAAATCTATATATTTTTAGAATTATCTCACATAAGACTTCTGTATCAAAAACTCGCAAACTCAATTTCTGTACACTCTTTGGTGAGGAGTTGCAGAATTCTGGAGGAGTTTTCCGGACCCTAATAATATCCGGAACGTTACAGTTTAGCTAAACTTATTGGCCCGAAAATTAGACCTAATACGCGAGAGTACGCACTGTGTACTCTCGCGTTTTAGGTCTCCAATTGCCGGTTTTCTGCATGCACTGCGCATGCGCGGGAAACCGGCACTTCGTGATTTCAAAAGGGGGCGGTTCCTAAGTGAACCGCGTGCGCGCTACAGGCTGCGCGCACGCAGTGCACTTAGTGCTTTGAACGCGCAGGTAAGCATGGAAGATTTTACACATAAAGAAAGGAGGCGTAAGACCCTCTTTTAACAAGGTAAGTAGTTAATTAAGTATTATTTTAAATTTTTTTCAACAGGTTTATCTTTTTTAGAGACTTTTAAAAAGATTTTAAATTTTTTCAAAAATTTAATTTTTTGTTTAAAGTGGTTAATTTATTTAACTGTACTTATTTTATTAATGTGATGGCTTTTTTTTAAATTTAATTGAGGTTTAGCTGTTCTTTTGGGGGGGGGTATAGTATTCATAGCTTTGACAGGTCTTCCTGTCAAAACTATGAATGAAAGATGGTGTGCTGCCATTGGCTCTAACTGAATCATGTGATCCCAGAGCTCGCACGAACTAATTGCGTCTCTGGGTCATGCAAGCACTGCACAGCTGCAGCCTTGAAACTAAAGTTCGTGTGGGCCCGGAGGAAAAAGGTAGGCGCGGAGTGAGATATCGCGGGGAAGCCTTACCCCCGCGTGAACACTCAGTGTTTAATTTCTGGGCCATTAAAAGTGCTATCTGGAGGATGGTAACATTCTTGGGTTGTTCCTTTCCTTTAGGGAGAGATAGTCTAGACCTTTAGACCCAATTAAGCATCTTTAGGATTTGGCTACCTCAAACTTTAGTTGAAAGTGAACGTCTTGAGAAATACACCTGATCTGGGGTAGCCCTAAAGGGGCTAGGACTAGTAATTATCCCTTCACACTTTCAGCCCACATAACAGCTTTTTAATGCAAATCAATGCCTCGAGTACGCTGACCGTAAATGGAAATTTAATAATTATGATTTGTCCAGTTTATGCAGGTGTGATGTCAGGGCAAAATTTTAATTTAGTCCTGAATGAACAAAAATCCACATCATTATTCTGCTTCCATTCAGTTGAGGCTATGGAAAATGGAAACAGTCTCTGGTCCATTGTACTGAAAGTTCCCAGAAGCATTTTCATGTCTGTATTGCAGTTCAAGCTCAACCACAGATTTTCTATGCACAGAATACTGCAACGAGCAGTTTGATTTAGTATTTTGGAGGGACGTAATAGACAATAGGAGAGATTTTCCTTATTGTACTGCTTGGGGAACACTCAGTTCCTACGCGCAGCAAGAAGAAAAAGAGGCGAGACCTTATACAACAGGTCTGCGCCCCCACTATGCCATTCCAGACTTTCCGTGGGTTCCCCAGTTGGGTGATCTTGGTCCTGCACCTGCTACAAATGGAGGCCCAGTGTAATTATTTATATAAGGTCAAAGGGGCAATCCTACCCTCTTGCCTTAGTTTCCTGCTCATCCAAACATTGGATGCCCCAATGGAGGGAAACCCAAAACAAACCAGACTTTGGGGTTTGTGCTCGGACCCCTGCATGCTGAAGACTATGTGAATGTCCCAGGAATGGCTTGAAGATGGATTATCAGCCACAGATGCTTTTCAATTTCTTTCAGATTCCTTTCCCTCCCTAGGATGTTCTTTAGACCCCTATGTTAGTGGCCAAGAGCAGAGCATCTCAGGTCTGCAGCTGCATTCCTGCTTCTGCCTTGCTTTCTGGCACCAGGTCCTGCTGAGGAATAGGCCTATTCCAAAAGGTGCACCTGCATGAGTGCACACAAGTGGCCTAGGACAGGAAAATTACATGGACCTGTTTTCTCAGAGGCGTAGCGCACGTCAAGTGCACTGCACATGTCCGGCATCCAAAGAGGAAAATCTACTCTTGTAACTCTTAGAAATAGATTGACACTCCTATAAAGTTGTTTGCAATTTTTTTCAACCGGTTCACAAGTACAAAGTGGAAACACATCACCCATCGTATTGGTTGGACACAATGTGATAATAAAAATAATATTCTTCCCGAAACAAGCAACTGAAATTCTTGCCCCAGAATAGCGATGGTCCAGTGTAATACTGAGTCACAAAGACCAGAAGGTCCCAGTTTCAATTCGTGGGCTGCACTCAGGTAGATAATCTCAAGTGGGCTGTAGTTGGAATCTATAATTGATGTTAGTGCTCCAGGAGAACAAAAACTGGCAAGGTTTCCTGCTCCAATGGTTATCCAGGGAGTCTGATGGAAAAATGTCATGTAGGGATAGAATTGGCTCAATTTGCCA
Source organism: Squalus acanthias (assembly GCA_030390025.1). NCBI lineage: Eukaryota > Metazoa > Chordata > Chondrichthyes > Squaliformes > Squalidae > Squalus > Squalus acanthias. The sequence goes on along the minus strand of CM059431.1, from coordinate 58,600,482 downwards.
TTGATGCTCACAGAGATCAAATAGCCTGTGAGCACTCAACATCAAAGCTCAGATATGAGGAACCATCAGTTAGGTAAAGAAACCACAGTGCCTGTGCAACCATACCCAGTATGAGTTAGTGCCTTCAGGAGAGGAGGGAAGAAAATAGACAAAACTGAAGTAATGTTTCCCTTTGAAACATTGTAATAGTGCTTTCTGCTTTGAAGCTTTCTGGATTCAAAGCCAACAAATTCCTTCAAAAATAGGTTAAACTGGAATGGAATGGGAAGAAAAGGGCATTAAAATAGGCCAAACTAGCCTGGGTCCGAATGCTAGGTTTTTCTCTGGATGATGAGTAGAAAAGGTTAATTCTGGGATGAATTGGGTCAATTTTAACTGTTCCCAACAGGCAGGAAAAGTTAAAATCAATCCCATTGTTTTGACCCTGAACAGCAGAAGTACAATTGCAAGAAAACCTGGATTTACCATATCGTAACATCTGAAACACATTTTACTGTTCAAGTGCTGAGTTTTTTCCTTCAATTTCTTGGTTAAATGTGTTATAATTTTTTGAAACTTCTGTGATGTTATCATTACTATAATAGGTTTTGTTCCTATTAATAGGTTCTCCGTCCCAAGTGCAGACAGTTCTATACAAGGATACTAGTGGGTAAGGACAAAGATTGAATACTGGTAAGTGAGATTATATGATATTTTTATGCCGTTTTAAATTTCAATATTGTAAAATCAATAGGTATGCACTAGATATTGGCACCAACATATATTGATGCACTGACCTTACATTATCTGTGTGTGTGTGGTTTATCATAACATACAAAAGTTGAAGAATGTGAATGTAAAACAAAGTGGAAATAGGCAACGGGTTTTGCAGGGATTGACTGCTGTTCTTTCATGTTCAAACTGAGCTCAGACTGATGGAATATCTTTGGGGGCTATACGGGCCCGAAGTACAATATAAAGATGGTCCTTATACAAGTTTCTGGTGGAAATGAGTCAAGCATAAAATTATTCATAATTCAGCCTGATTGGAGAGGCATTAAGTGTGAAAAATGTAAGTCAAAGTAAACCAAATGTGTAAAGATTATAAAGGGTCAGCTCATCAAAGTTAGCAGCAATAACATATCTTCAGAGACAGATGCAGAACAAATGGAGGGCTTTTGAGAGTTCAGGAAAATACATTTTCATCTCCCTGCTCAAGGTAACACAAAGCCCTTAGACATTGGTGTCAGTGGGGTGTTTGCACCACTACCTGCAACCCATGTGTAAAATTGCAGCCAGGAGACCTGATAAAAATGGCCCCAGTTCAGATTTTAACCTTCTCTGACAGACTCACCTGGCAGCATACTCAGGGATGTAGACAGATGATGAACCCAAAAGTAGGTGAAAACTGGTGACTTGCCAACACTGATGAGAATGATGAAATTTGTTTATTTCATTTAGTTACTGTTTTTGCATAGTTGTCCACAATGTTTCCTCCACCCTTTACCCCATGTGCCATGCATCATTCCTTGATCAAATCAATCTGTTCTTCTGGCTCTGCTAATCTGCTACAGGAGGAAGAAGTTCACCTCCCCACTGGTTCATACTCCATCCCTCCCTGAGGAGAAATGCTATTCCTCTGCTTGCAACCAACCCAGATGACCTGGTTAAGATAATAAATAGAGAGGGGAAATTTTAACACCCAAAAAAGGGTGGGTTGGGGCTGGGTGGGAGGTTAAAGAGTTAAAAAACTGAAACCCGAACCCACCCCACCTCCAATCCGCCCACTTCCGGTTTTAACGGAGGCGGGACGTGGGCGGGCAGCCAACCCGCTCACAGGAGGTGGGTCGGCCAATTAAATATTATAATCAGACTGGCGTGCATCATGGTGATCCACCATTTCAAGTTTAACTGTGGGCGGGTGGGTTGCCCAGAACATGCCAGCTAAAGGGAGACGAGGACTGCTGAATCCTGGAGGTAACTGCCTTTCCACTTACCTGCTGGACCCAGCATCCCTGCCTCACACACCACCCACGATCGACACCTCCCCGACCCTTCTGATCTCCCCCCGACCTCCCCCCACCGCCCCTCCGACCTCCCCTCACGAGGCCACCGATCTCCCTCCTGACCTCCCCCCAAGGCCTCCGATTCCCCCCTCCAGCCCCCAATCCCCCCTCCAGCCTTCAATCCTTGGCCCCTAATCACTTTCCCGGCCTTATGTCCTCCCCCCTCCGGACCCCAATCGCCTTCCCGGCCTCCCCCCTCTGGCCCCGATCCTCTTCCAGCCCCTGACCACCCATCCCCTGATCCTCATCCAGTCCTAGTCCTCCGACCCCGATCCACCTCCGGCCCCCGACCACCCATCCCCCGATCCTCATCCAGTCCCAGTCAACCGACCCCGATCCTCTTCCGGCCTCCGAGCACCCACCCCCGGATCCTCCACTGGCCTCGATCCTCCTCCGGCCCAGATCCTCGTCTGGCCTCCAATCACCACACCCGATCCTTCCCTCCCTCCTCTCGGCGACCTAGTACCTCAGGCCTACCAGCCCGACAACCAGCCAGCCTTTCCATCTGGCTAGCTACGGGCGGGCAACAGAGGTTTCAAATGCTAATCAGACCCTGCCTTTAAATTTGGCAGGGCCTGTGGGAAACCCATTCTCCCAGGTTTCTCAATCGTTTCTAGCCCCCCGGTCCCTACCTACCTCCAAATTAAAATTCCAGCCTGAATGGCTGGGGATACACTGCCATAATGCTGTGCCCTATCATTCTGTGACACTATGCCTGGGAGCACAATGCTGAATTAAATCTGAAATTAATTTTTCACTGTGATTACTTGATTACTTATTCTAGTCATTAGCAGTAATCATTCTGACTGTGACCTTATTCTTCCTTTTAATGTTTTGGCCCCAATGTAGTTTTGCTTTTGTGATCATGAATAAAGAATTAAGTGGATAGGTTAAGAAATATCAGACGGATTTTAATGTGGATAAATGTAAGATCATACACATTAGAAGTAAAATGGTATTGTGTGAAGCCCAACTCCATCAAGTTTCAACAGTGGCCTCCCCTTAAAGGTAAGACACTAGCATTTCAGGGCGGGTTGGTCATCTAGACTGGTTTTCAGCAAAACAAAACAAATAAATTCACTGAAATAACAAATGAAAACAAAACAGTTAAAAACATAGGAAATTAAAACAAAAATTCCATGCTGTGCCCAACAATATTGGAAAACAACCAGTGAGATGGTAGACACCATGGGGTCTTAATTCAGTAGTGTTGTGCCCGTTTTACGGACCAAAAACAGGCACAACACTAACTTTGCAGGGGAAAGGCCTTCCCGAAATGCATGTGCGTTTGAGCCACTTCTAATTTGGTCGGGGTCTTTTTTTTTAGTCGGCCCTGGTGACAACCTGAAATCAGTGCCGGCTTCATTTTAATATTGAACTGAGGCTCCTGCACCCATTCCAGACCCAGACTCCTACATTTGTTTAGAGTAGTCGAAGTTTGCAATGTGCTGTTGCTGCGTGTCGCAGAATTCGAGCCCAGTTTGTGGCGATAATGAATTTAGACTCCCATATGTTAGTATTGAAAAGATACCCGCACATGAGCTATAGATTGAACGATAACCGAACTAGACTGTTCATAGCCTCGGCATCCTATTTGACCCTGAGCTGAGTTTCTGACCCCATATCCTCTTCATCACCAAGACCACCTACTTCAACCTCCATAATATCGCCCGTCTCTGCCCCTGCCCCATCCCTGCTCCTGAAACCCTCATCCATACTTTTGACTCGACTATTTCAATGCACTCCTAGCCAGACTCCCATCATCTACCCTCCGTAAAGTTGAACTCATCCAAAACTTTGCTGCCCGCATCCTAACTTGCATCCCGTTCATTAATCACCCCTGTGCTCGCGGATCTACATTGGCTCCCGCTCCAGCAACGCCTCAAATTTAAAATCCTCATCCCTTGTGTTCAAATCCCTCCATGGCCTCACCCCTCCCTATTTCTATAACCTCATGTTGAAATGTTGGTTATCCTCAAAGTTAGAGGCCAGTAAATTTGATAAGGCCTGAAAACGGGCGGTGGCACCGCTAGGTGAGATTTGCTAGCGCCCATTTAAAAAGTGCAGGCAGCACATTATTTTGGTGCTGTCTGCTGATTTAAATGATTTTAGCACACAGCCCAGCGACGAGCGTGTTGCTTCAGGCTGTGTGCTCAGCGGGAGGCCCAATGTCCCTGGGGCAAGGCTGCATTCTCTTAAAGCAAGGCTGTCATTTTAGAAAGCAATCTCGAGCCCTGAAAGGGCAACTACCTGCTGAAAAAAAAATTAAAATCATTCAGAAATAAGTAGTCTCTAGCCCTTAAAGCTCAAGTGCCTTCTGAAAAAAAATCATTCCAAACAAGGCAATCTTCAGCTCTTAAAGCTGAACTGCCTTCTGCATGTTAAAAAAGGTAAAACTGCTTCAGCACTAACACAAATGGCTCAACCATCCAGGGAAAGGGCACCCAGGGTCTCGCATGCAGCACTCCAGCTTTGTGCCGGGGGTCAACACTGCATTAGATGTCCTCTATCCACAGCGGACCAGCAGGCCCTCCAGAGAGAAGGATGTGGGACCAGATCGCTGAGGCCAGCAGTGTCGCACCCAGGACCTGGCTTCAGTGCCCAAAGAAGTTTCATGACCTCAGACGAGTGGTCAAGGTCAGTGAATGCCGTCTCCTACCAACTGCACCACTAGCCTCACACACTGCTCAATGCACGATACCCCCCCCTCCCCAATCACTCCCCTACCAACAATCTGTACCAAACACGAGGCACACCTCCCATTCCTAGCTTCACCTCAGCCCTTGGAGAAGATGGTGCTGGCCATTCTTGGCAGGAGCATGGCTGAACCCTTGGGCAGCAGTGGGGCTGAAAGAATACAAGATGCCGGTATCCTCATACGTTATTCTCCTTCTCACATCCCACTTCCCCCTCATCCCTCAATATCTTCTATTGTACAAGCATGCACCTCTTGCTTTCCCGCCCTCCCCTCTCCACAACCCTAAGCTTGTGCCTTCCTCATTTCATCTTATATTATTTCAGCCCCGCCACTGCCCAAGGGCTCAGCCATGCCCCTGCCACGGAATCCAGCCTGCCCAGCCAGTGGTTGACCAAGAAGAGGGAGAGGAGAGTGAAGAAGAAGAAGAAACATCGTCACTCGATTTGACACTCCCAGCCACCAGCTTCTTGAGATCGTCCTGCAAGGCCATCTGCAGTGTCCCCCACTGAAAGTCAGCAGCCTTCCACCATCCATGCTGCAGCCACTGGGGTAGCTCTGTGTTGCATCACTAGGATAGCCAAGACAGTCACTAAGGAAATGCACAAGGGTGATTAGTTGATTTTTTGATGTAATATTGGATGCATATCAGGATAAAGTTGGATTTGGTAGTTTGCTTTGTGGTACTTTTATTTCAGCATTGTGGCCAAGAGGATGCTGTGATGGTCTGTAACAGAGGGAAGGTAAGATGTGGGACAAATGTTGAAGGGGGAATTGGGGTTGTGGTCACTGGTACCACAGGTGGATGATTCAATCCAGGATATCCAGGCCAGAAAGGGGTTGTCTGGGTTTGCGTCCTTCCTTCAGCTTCCTCCTCCTCTTCTTTCTCTTCTGCTTCTTTCTCTTCCCTCTGCGAGCAGCTTGTCCCCTTTGTTGTCTCTGCTTCATCTCCATGTGATGTTGCAGCCCAAGGGGGACTGCAACTAGAGTCCCCGGGACTGGGAGCAAGTGGTGTTCTCAGAGTCCTTCCTTTAACATCCAAAGCCTTGCAATTGTCCAGCAGCACTCCCTGCACACTTTAATTTTTTTAATGCATTGCACCAAGCCATTATTCCAATAGAATATAAAAAACACTCCAAAAGCAAAAATCGAAATTTACCTGAAAGATGTTTGTGTCCCTTTAAGAAACGCTGCCAGCATCTCTTTACAACTGCTACACGCACGTTCTTCCGTGTTTGGTTAGGAGAGAGTGGTATGGAGTGTGGCAATGTCCAAAATTGCAGTCTTGTGTCAATTCAGGCATTGCACGCCGATTGACATCATGATCTGCACATTTACATTGGAGAGGCGAGCGCAGGCAACAGCAGCGCTGCCGAACGCTCGAAAATGGCATCCGCCATGTCCCGCGCTGGAAGCAAAGCGGCCGCCATTTTGCAAGAAAACCGGCCTTTAGGGCTAGGACTACAAGATCGAATTTTGTGGCCAAAGTCTTTGCTTAATAAGTATATACTTCAAAGCACAAGTGACATTTTCTTTTGTTCTCGGGATGTAAGTGACACTGGCAAGGCTGCATTTACTGACCCTCCCGAATTGTCCTGAGAAAGTGATAACTAGTGTATGGGTACCTGTGCTGTTCAATAACATACAGGGTACAGTACATATTTACTTTGTAGAGGTACATATACCATAAGGTAACATACAAGAGAGGTTTGGTATATATGTACTATGTAAGGATTCAATAATCTATACATAAACTATATGCATATAACCAGAGTTAGATAACATGCTAGGATTGTGTTGACTAAGTATGAGCTGTGTAGCAGAACAAGTGTGGTACTGGACAGTGAAATAGTTCATCTGCTGCTGAAACCCTTAGCCATGTCTTTGTTCCATCCAGACTCGACTATTCCAATGCTCTCCTGGCTGACCTCCCATCTTCCACCCTTCATAGACTTCAGTTCATCCAAAACTCTGCTGCTTGTATCCGAACTCGCACCAAGTCCCATTCACCCATCACCCCTGTGCTCACTGACGTACATTGGCTCCCAGTCCAGCAACATCTCAAATTTAAAATTCTCATCCTTGTGTTCAAAGCACTCCAGGGCCTCACCCCTCCCTATCTCTGTAACCTCCTCAACCCCTACAACCCTCCAAGATCTCTGCACTCCTCCAATTCTGGCCTCTTGCGCATCTCTGATTTTCATCGGTCCACCATTGGCATCTGTGCGTTCAGCTGCTTAAGCTCTAAGCTCTGGAATTCCCTTCCCGTACCTCCCTGCCTCTCTCTACTCCTTTAAGACGCTCCTTAAAACCTACCTGTTTGACTTGGTGCCAAAGTTTGTCTGATAATGCTCCTGTGAAGCACCTTGCAACGTTTTACTACGCTATCCTCTAAATTACATAAAGTGTCAGTATCTGAGCTGGTGGCTGCGAGTGTGATATCGAGTGACGGTGTGTCTTCATCATTACTGGCTTCTTGCTCTTTCACCACTGTCTGGGCAGGTTGCAGATACTTGGGTATCTGAAAGGAGAAAGTAAGGGTAAGGTGGTGAGGGGAGTGGGGGAAAGTAAGAGGTGTGTGCTTTTCCCATCTGCAGCATGTGAATCAGAAGAGATTGTGGGATGAAGGAGAAGTGGGATTGAGAATGACCAACACCGTCTCCTCCATGGGGGTAATGAACCGCCGGTTAGCTCCTGCTGCCTCCGGTTTTGCGCCACCTTGTCCTGCAAGAGAGAGGGAAGTCTGTCAGTGAGTGTCATACAATCTGTTTGGATGATGTGGCTGTCATGGTTGAATAGCTGGCAGTATGTGCAAGCTGTGAGATGTGGGTGTGAGGCTTGCAGCAGTGCTAAGTTTGTGAGGGTGAGGTGAAGCTGTGAATGTTAGTTATAAGCCCTGATTGATAGAAATTGTTGGGCGTTGAATGATGGGAGTGTAGTGCATTGAGCTGAGGCTAGTGGTGCAGTTGGTAGAATATGACATTTGAAGATGCATTCACTGACTTTGACCACTCGTGTGAGGTCATTCACCTTCTTACTGCACTGCATCCAGGTCCTCAGGGCTTGACTCCTGGCACTGACCTCCACGGCTATCTGCTCCCACTGCCTTCTGAGCGTGTGTCCGGAGGCCTCCTGGCCCCCTGTGTATGCAAGACTTCCCTCCTACTTTCCACCTCCTCTGCCAAGACCTCCAGTGCAGTGTCCAAAAACCTTCATGCCTGCTCTCCCCCACCTTGTGCCACTCTTCACTGTTTCCCAGGTCAAATTCACTTCCTGAACGACTTTTAGCACCTGCTCTAAGAGCTGCAGGCTAGCTTTAAGAGGTGCAGGCTAGATTTAAGCAATGCAGGCTAGCTTTAACTTGTGCTAGCAAGTTACGATTTTTGGCCCCCTGCTGATGCGTGTAGCCAATAAACAGTGCAGTTAACGTTGGCTGCATGCTAAAATCATTCAAACGACCAGGCAACATAGAGTTTGCATGCTGCCAGCATTGCAATTAATGGGCATGGGTTAATCACGCATCGTGATCGCATCACCTGTTTTCAGGGGCTATCGAATTTAGCCCCATTATCTTTTATTAGTCCATTTTAAGAACACTTTGCTTCATAAAATAATCAATGAGCCAGCAACTTAATTAGACTAAAACAAGGCTTAAAATTGGCATCTTATTTTTTTAAGCCATCTCTTGCATGTTAAAACCAGAATCAAGTTAAACTTTTGAAGTGAAGCATTCTGACGTTAAGAAAAGAACCACTGGAATAACAAATATTGAACCACTCAACTTATCCTATCACCCTAAAGCATGGAAGGAGCAGGAGTGTTCCTCCCAGCTCCACAAAAATACTTCTGGGTCACTGCTGGCCCGGGCCTCCCTCCCTCCATGGTGCCTCCCTCCACTGGACCTACCTGGGCTGTCAGGTGTCTGAGGTGCCTGATAATGCACCAGCCCATTCGGGGTGTGCAGCTCAGCGGCGTCATTTAAATGAGGCCTGAGCTCAAAATGGCTCAGGTCAATTCGTCCACTGAAGGGTGGTCAGCCCGTGCTCTCCACTGGTCGGCCGGTGAGCTCCACTAACAGCCGGCGAGCTGCACTGGTCGGCCGGTGCGCTCCACTGTCGGCCACCCAAAAGTGAAAATTGGAGGTGGAGGAAGAAAATACAATTAAATCAAAGAAATATGTAATATATGTATTCTTCAAATATGAACTTTTCAAAAATGGTCAAACACTATGGTTTTGGTGTATCACAGGGATTGGGATTTGCAAGGATTACAGTTAGTTTTTAATTTGCATGTAAGTTGGACATTCTAGATTTCACGCTGGCTGACCAGTGGAAGAGACCATCTTGTAGTGGGATGAGTTTAGACTTAATAAGGTGATACCAAAATAGTCTATTCAGAAATATTTTGAGTCTCCATGGCCTAATGAGTAAAGTTACTAAACCACAAAGGACAATGGATATACTGTTCTCTTCAGCCATAACCGGGAGTTCCAAAGGCTGTGTTGCCTGCCAGGGTTCAAGATATCTCCTTGCGGCTGGAGAAGAACTTGGATTGGGAGGAGGAGAATCCAGTTGTCGTGGTCCACATGGGAACCAATGACATAAGTAGAACTAGGAATGAGGTTCTGCTGAGGGAGTTTGAGGAGCTAGGGTCGAAATTAAAACACAGAACCTCACAGGTAATAATCTCTAGATTGTTTCCTGAGCCACGCTCAAATTGGCATAGGGACAAACAGATTAGAAGGTTAAATGCGTGGCTCAAAGAGTGGTGTGGGAGGCAGGGGATTCAATTCATGGGGCACTGGCACCAGCACTGGGGAAAGAGGGAGTTGTTCCATTGGGACGAGCTCCACTTAAACCGGGCTGGGACCAGTGTCCTGGCAAATTAAATAACTAGGGCTTTAGATAGGGCTTCAAACTAATGAAGCGGCAGGGATGGGGGGGCGGGTGGGAGGATTCAGGAAATGTAAATTCAAAAGCAGTAAGAGAAATATCAAGGCTGTAGAGCAGTGCAGTGATTTGAGTAAAAATAAGCAGAACAGGTCAGGAAGGGACAGAGAGCTTAAGGTAATAGGGCATCAGTGACTAAGGTGACATCAGGGAAAAATGGAAAAAAGTTAAAGCTTAAGGCACTATATCTGAATGCACGAAACATTCAAAACAAAATAGATTAAATAATAGCATAGATAGAAATAAATAGGTTTGATTTAATAGCCATTACGGCGACATAGGGCTGGATTTTCTCAATGGAGATGTGCTGGAGGCGGGACTGCTGGTTTCCAGGTTTCAGTCCCGCCCCCAGTGACGTCTGACCAACCCACGCTATTTTCCCTTGATTGGCCTTGTTAAGCCCGCCCTGCGGGCTTACCAGCCAATTAAGGGAAAGCCGGTGACAGATGACGTCAGCGTATGATGCTTCATCTGTCAAAAAATTTTTGACAGATGAATTGTCAGCATTTGACAGCTTTGAGAAGCTGTCAAACACTGACAATCTCTGTTCTAAGGTGAGCCCTTGCACACAGGCTCACCAAGACCTCTCTCCTCAGCAGAAAGCAGATGGCTGCTGCATCTGAGAATGCAGCAGCCATTCTGTCATCTCTGCCGTTGAGATGAGGCACCTCCAGATACTCAAAGGTTGAAGCCTGCAGAAAGAAGCAAAGGTAATGTAAGGGTCACGGACTGGTGCGAGGTGAGGCTTCCGTTGCCTATACTATTGCTTGCTCTGGTCTCCGGCCAGACTTTTGCAATAAGCACCTATGAGTGGTTTGACCCACTCGCCCTTACGGTTCTGACACCTGGACTTAGATGCAAGGAGCAGTAATGCAGAGAAAAAGACTCAAATAGACCTGGTTGAATAGCACGAAATGAATGTCTTTATTGCATGTCGTCTAAAATCATGAAATACATGTCATACGCGCAGATCAAAGAGAGTACCAGTATACACACATTCATAAAACTTGGTCTATGGAAATGGGGAACACATGGCACATCGTAAAAGGGGGAACACATTATACCTTAACCTTATAAACCACCCTCCCTTAATATACCTAAACTACGTCTGGATTTGTAGGATCAGGAAACATGCTCACCAGTCGGCTCACTTCGGAAATTTAAAATGAGGCTCTCGGCTCGTTTCGCTGCAGCGCCTGACTGTCACGTGGCTGTAAGGGTTTCTGCACCCGACTTGTTTACTCTTGCTGCCGCGAATGGGTCCACTTGAGACGGCCCCGGTAAAGTTCGTCGCGGATGGCTCAGGCTATCCGCTAAAAGAGCCGGAGGGTAAGCCAGACTCCCTGATGTCATGAAGTAGTCCGTAGGATTCAGACCGGATCATGAAGTAGTCTGTAGAATTCAAAACCGGTGGACTCTGCCGTTTTATCTTCGGGCACGGTCGGGGTTTACTGACCGTGGCGGCACGTGGAATTTCTTTTCGTCTTTCTTCTCGTCTTTCTTCTCGTCACTCGGGCCTCTGGGTCCGGACACCGTTTACCGACGATCGGGATGGTGTACCCTGCTGCCTGCCGTGTCGAGGCGGCTCGTTCCGATTGAACTCCACCCAACACTCGAATAACCGACCAGCACAGCCCCGCCGAAGGAACCAGCGCAAGAGGAAAAGAGACCGATGGACATTTGTCCCTATAGTTATACTGCTTTTTCGGCCTTATCTCCCGCTCAAATCTAAACGTTATCCTTTGTGTGATTTTGGCGCCCAAAACTCCCAGCATGGGGCGATTATCTTCTTAACGGGTTTCGGTATCACCCGAAACTGGCCAACTATCCGTTAATGCCTTCTCCATTGTTGGGCCAGCCAGGGCGTGTATGAATCGTCTCCTCGACTGGTTTTGGGGCCCCCCGAATACTGGCTTAATCACCCGCCAATGTCTCTCTCATTGTTGAGCCGGGGGGGTATTTGTGTATTGATGTGTCTGGATGGGTTTTCGATGGCTCAGTTCAATGATTCTTACTGTGCGTATGAAACGATTCAAGCACTTATATCATTGCTATTGTTCAGGATGCAAACGGGTTGCATCCTGCCTTTTCAATTTGTACCAGGTATGATCTCATACCGAATGTATATTCGACGCCATCTTGTCTGCCCACTGTGTCTCTGGAAGCTTCTGCCACGATGCACGGTGACCATTTTACAGCTTCTGTACCCTTTATTATCAAGACAGCATTCCGTTCAATAAAAATGTTCAATTGAACCTGCTTCTCTCATATTATTTGAATCGCGATAATTGCGAAACTCTACAGTAAGGAAACTTTTTCCAACACTTTACACTCACCTCTCATACTTACCTCTCCACACTTGCATCCATCACTCTCCTCTACAGCTGACATATTGACCCCTCTCACTCCCGCAGACCCACTGCTCTCCTCGCTGACCCTGGCGAGGTTCACAGCTGTCGGGAAGCCCGCAATTGCAGGCGTAAAATGGGGAACAGCCTCAAAACTGCCTGTTAACTACCTGTTAACAGGCAGTTAATTGGCTCTAATTCCCTTCCCGCCTTGAGGAGACGGGTCCCTGCACGACTTGGGGACCCGCCTCCCGGGGAGATGGCATGGAGGCGGGTCCCCAGGGCTGGGAAAATTCCCCCCACGGTTGCAGATTGACCAAGGTTGGGAACTAAATATTCCAGGATACTTGACTTTTAGAAGAGATAGGCAGAATTGGAAAGGTGGCGAGGGGGAGGTGGGTAGCCCTGATAATAAAGGATGGGAAAAGGACAGCAGACAGAAAGGTTCTTAGCTCGGAAAAACATGATGTAGAATCATTTTGGGTGGAGCTAAGAAACAACAAGGGGCAGAAAACACTGGTGGGATGGGTTTTTAGGCCCCTAACAGTATGTAACAAGGGTAATACATAATCATGGGGGACTTTCATTTTCATATAGACTGGACAAACCAAATTTGCAGTAATAGTGCAGAGGACGAGTTCATGGAATGCATTCAAGATAGTTTTCTAGATCCGTATGTCGAGGAACCAACTAGAGAACAGACTATTTTAGATCTAATATTGTGCAATGAGACAGGGTTAATTAATAACCTTGTCGTAAAGGAGCCTCTGGGGTGCAGTGATCATAATATGATAGAATTTTATATTGAGTTTGAGAGTGGTTTAGTTAAGTACAAAACTAGGGTCTTAAATCTGATTATGGTCTCCACTGTTCAGTAAATTAAAATCAAAATAAAGAGAGCAAAGGAGCACCACTTGATTGTCAAATGAACAAGAATAGGTTAAAAACACTGCTGTGAAACTCCCGTGTAGTATTGTAATAGTCACACCATGGGCTGCATTCAGCAGCACATGAGGTACAACATTTACAGACTATTCTCTTTCCATACGTATGCATAACAGAATATATTCAAGTTTAGTTCTACCCTTCAGCCATGCGATACAGAAAACTAGACACTGCAGAATAAATGTTCTGTATCATCAACTCTGCCACCAGTGAACAAATAACCCAAATAATCATTGGTCCTTGCACTGACAGCCATGGCAACATTCATCAAATCAATTTTTTTGTACTTTGAGAACAAATCACACCACCTTAATCTGCTGTAAGCTATTTGACTTTTATTAATTTTGTTGACAACATTTTCAACCTTGAAATATGTTGCTTTATTTACTCTTCCTTGTGCCCACGCCATAAAAAGAAAACAAGGGGCCAGAAATTTGGGTCTCCACGGGTGAGTATGCGCTGTGTACTCACCCGTAGACCCAACGAAAGTGTCGGTTTCGCACATGCACTGCGCATGCGCTGGAAACCGGAACTTCCGTTCCCCTGAAGGAAGGGGTTCAGAGGTCGAACGCGTGCGCCAGAAAGGCAGCGCGCACGCAGCGAACTTCATTTTTTTTTCAGGTTTCTCCGTGAGGGTAAGTACGGAGAAGCTGCGCGGGGAAAAAGGAGGTGCAAGGCCTGCTTTTAACAAGGTAAGTGGTGAATTAAGTACAATTTAAACATTTTTTCAACAGGTTTATCTTTTTTACATACTTTAAAGAAAGGAAAGTTTATTTTTAGCACCGTTAAAAAGTGTGATTAATTTTTTCAAAAATTTAAATTTTTGTTTAAAGTAGTTAATTTATGTAATTTATAGTTAATTTAAAAATGTGATTAAAAAAATGTATTTGAAGTTTTAGTGAGGTTTTGGGACCGATTTCTATTCATAGATTTGACAGGTCTTCCTGTCAAAATCTATGAATGGAGATTCCCTGCTCCGATTGGCTCTCCATGGCCCACGTGATCCCAGGGGACGCTTCGAACTAACTGCGCCCCTGGGATACGCAAGCACTGCGCGCCGGCAGCTGCAGGAGGCCCAGGAGCCAAATTTCACGCAGGCCCGAAGCACAATGGCAGGCGTGCTAGGTAAGTACGCGCGCGATCCTTGCACCCGCGGGAAGCCGGAGAGCTGAATTTCTGGCCCAAGATTACATGCTCCTGGAATGTGAAACTCCATGCCAAGAGCATGAGTTGGTAAATCTGCCCTACTGGGCACACTTTGAATATTGGCCGCCAAATTGGAGTCTTTAGCGCCGACCGTTAAGGCCAGTTTTGAAGAAAAAATGGCTGCTGCTTTTTCTCCTCCCGATTCCGGCGGGTCCCGTGGCGGCCGCCATTTTGGGCAGGTCACAGCGCTGTCGTTGCCTGCGCTCACTCCAGATATTTAGATGAGGCAGATTGTGACGTCAATGTGTGTGCAACACTGATTTGATGGACGATCTGCCATTTTCAATGTCGCCGCTCCATTCAACGCCTTCTCCTAATCACGACCAGCTGACCATGTATTCAGCAGCAGGAAGGACACCCCAGCAGCGCTATTTAAAGGGATCATCAACAACTTGCAGCTGACTTGCTTTTTGATTTGTACTGGCTCTGTGCAAATGTTTGGAGCTTCCAGAGTTATTTAAAGTTGCTGCAAGTGCTTCTCATTTAAAGAATTCTGCTCACACCTCTTGCTCCCAGTCATGGGGGCTCTAGTTGCAGTCCCTCTTGTGCTCGAGTATGACAAGGAGATGGAGTGGAGGCAGTGAAGAAGAGGACAAGATACTCGCAGAGGGATGAGGGGGAGGGGCAGGAGGGCTCTCAGCAGGAAGCCTTACCCACTTAGGGTCTTCCAAGAGCTCTTCTCCTACCTGCACTTAAGCCAGGAGCAGTGTATTTGGAGGCTCCGCTTCACCAAGGAGGTGGTCACAGAATTCTGCCACCTCCTGCAACCAGACCATAAGCCTCAGAGCAGGGCAACAACGGCTCTCCCAGTGGCCCTCAATTTTTTTGCTACCGGATCCTTCCAGTCTGCAGCAGGCAACATAGCTAACATCTCCCAGTTCGCCGTCCATCGCTGCATCTGGGAAGTCACAGAGGCTCTGTACTCCAGGAGAAGGGCCTTCATTGTCTTTTCTCTGAGCAGAGAGAAGCAAGAGGAGCGCGCATGTGGCTTTGTGAGGAAATCGGGCTTCCCCATGGTGCAAGATGCTATCCACTGCGCACACATGGCTTTGCGGGCACCGCATATCAATACTGAGATGTTCTGTAACCGCAAAGCCTACCACTCACTTAATGTGCAGTTGTTGTGCGACCACGCCCAGCGCATCTTGATGGTGAATGCCCGGAATCCTGGCAGCAGTCATGATGCCATCATTCTGTGCCAGTCCGGTGTCCCAGCAATCTTCCAGCCACCACGTCAAACCGGAGGGTGGCTGCTCAGAGACGAGGGCTATCTGCTCTGCACCCAGCCAATGATTCCCCTCCGCAACCCCACCACTCCTGGCCAGTACTCACAAAATGAGAGCCATGCTGCCACTAGGAACATCATTGAGCAGGCCACAGGGGTGCTCAAGCAACCGTTCGACTGCCCTGACCGCTTGGGAGTAGTCCTCCAGTACACGCCGGAGCGGGTGTCTCAATTCATGGTCTGCTGCATCCTCCACAACTTCGCCATCATGAACGCACAGCCCTTGCCACCACAGGTTCCGGGACCACTTCAGGAGGAGGAGGAAGAGGAAGCAGACAAGGAGGAAGAGGAAGAGGAGGAGGAGGAGGCAGGCAGCAGATCCTCATTCCGGACAGGCTGTTCCTGAGCTCATCATCAGACTCCGGTTCCAGTGAATGAAACCCCAGATCCCCATTGCTCACCACTTCCCCATCTTACCATCCCTCCATCACAGAACCTAACAGCCTTCCCCTGGGCACAAAGCTTAAATGAGAGCCACCATAAAACAAACATTCCAAACATAATTTATAAATGTATCAAATGCAAATCAAAAGAACAAAGTCAACTAATCACCCTTGTGCATTCCCTTAGTGTCAGTATTTTGTGTGCTTTTTCCTACTCTCATGCTCCAACGAAGTGCTCCCCCAGTGGCTGCAGCATGGTTGGTGGAAGGCTGCTGACGTTTAGTGGGGGAGAGCAAACATGGCCTTGCAGGATGACCTCGAGTAGCTCTGACCCTAGAAGACCCGGCTGTAGACTGCACCACCTCAGCATGGGCGGCAGCAGTCTGGGCTGGCTGGATGACAGGCAGCAGCAAGGACGCTGGCGGAGTGGCAGTGGTGGGAGTAGGAATGCTGTCATCCTGAGAGTGGACAGCAGGTTCTTGCTCCACGGAGCCACTGCCACTCCTTCGGGGTGGCATCTCAGCAATCCAAGCCATCTGTTGGAGCACAGATTGCTGGATTGCTGTAACACCCTGCAAGCCCCTTTCCACACTCGTAAACCCAACTACGATGGCAGCAGTCTGAGCTTGTGTGGCAGCAAGCTGAGACTGCAGGAGAGCAGTCTGCGCTTCCAATGCAGCACTCAGACGTTGGGTCACCTCCACCTGTGCTGCAATGGAAGCTGCCAGATCGTCCATCACACCCAGCATCATGGTTGAGTCCACAAGTTCTCGAATGGAGTTGCCCATCAGTTCCATCCTGGAACTGCACTACTTGTTAGTTTTATTCTCCTGCTCCTTTTCCAGGAAGAAGCATATGTGATGATTTTGTTCAGCTGCTTGTCTGAGCAGAATGGTAAAAATGAAATAGCTGAAGGGATATCACTAGACATACAAGAGTAGAAAATGTAATAAATTTGGTTCCTGAGCAAAAGAATCCCAGTAATTGAATGTTCTCATTAATTGGCTGTGCTGTTGTGGAGAGATTCGGTTCCCTTCCTTTGAGAGAGCATTCGTGCACCATAAACAGAGGATGATGGGCATTTCACTCCTGCTGTGAATTTACAAATAAGGTGTGTATCAAACAGGTGGAAAGCACTTTGTGACTACGAGCACAATTTATGGGTATCCTGGCCAATATTTATCCCTCAACCAATATCATTAAAATAGATTATATGGTTATTATCACATTGCTGTTTGTGGGAGCTTGCTGTGCACAAATTGGCAGCCGTGTTTCCTACATTAGAACAGTGACTACACTTCAAAAATACTTCATTGACTGTAAAGCGCTTTGGGATGTCCTGCGGTTGTGAAAGGCGCTATATAAATGCAAGGTCTTTCTTTTGATGGGATTTTTTGTCTGGAATTTGATAAGATTGGAAGTTCAGATAATACAGTACAATATTTTTAAAAGTTCAAGTTTATTTGAAGGGAAGGGTGTGACCATATTCCAAAAACACCACAAATTAGCAGTTTTATTTGAGAGAGATAACGGGCCAGAAATTCGGCTTTCCGGCTTCCTGCGGGTGCAAGCATCGCGCGCGTACTTGCCTACCGCGCCTGCCGTTGTGCTTTGGGCCCACGAGGACTTCGGCTCCTGGGCCTCCTGCAGCTGCCGGCGCGCAGTACTTGCGTGTCCCAGGGGCACAGTTAGTTCGAAGTGTCCCCTGGGATCACGTGGGCCATGGAGAGCCAATCCTAACAGGGCATTTTCATTCATAGATTTGACAGGAAGACCTGTCAAATCTATGAATAGAGATCGGCCCCAAAACCACACTTAAACTTCAAATTATTATTTTTTTTAAATCACATTTTTAAAATAACTATAAGTTACATAAATTAACTACTTTAAACAAAAATTTAAATTAAAAAAAAATTAATTATACTTTTTAACGGTGCTAAAAATAAACTTACCTTTCTTTAAAGTAGCTAAAAAAGATAAACCTGTTGAAAAAATGTTTAAATTGTAATTAATTAACCACTTACCTTGTTAAAAACAGGCCTTGCGCCTCCTTTTTAAAAGTGCAGCTTCTCCATACTTACCCTCCCGGAGAAACCTGAAAAAAAACGAAGTTCGCTGAGTGCGCGCAGCCTCTCCCGCGCACGCGTTCGACTTCTGAACCCCTTCCTTCAGGGGAACAGAAGTTTCGGTTTCCCGCGCATGCGCAGTGCATGCAGGAAACCGGCACTTCAGGTGGCCTTACGGGTGAGTACACGTCTCTTCTATTTTTGAAATTTTTTGAGAGAACATCAAAATAAAACAGTGTTGCTTTGGCCACCTAGTGGTGAGGTTTACAACTTTCTTTCCTACATGCCAGCAACTTACACACGCAATCTTTCTCATACTTTCTTATGCTTGAAATACCAACTTTCATGATAACAAAATTAGTCCCAGAGAAAAACTCTTTAGAGCTCCATGGTAATGATAGGCAATACCCAGGAGACGTGAGTCAAAAGCTCTGATGTCAATCAATTTGTGGATCCCTTCAGTTTGAGGATCAAGATTACATTAACTAGCAATAATACTGGGATGCCTGTTAACTTAAGTTGAAGATAAGCAATAGATACAAAGAAAATAATCTGTGTAAGCAGCCAAAACCACAAACAACTGAAGAGATTGAGCACATTTTTCACTGTTTGCTATTGTTAATGTAAAAATAATCAGGAGCATAAAATGTATAAAAACTATTATATACTCGTCAGCTTTTTATAGAATGTTAGGAAATATACTGGTAGCTTTTGCCTTAGTACAGTATTATTTTCAATAACAAAAAAATCAATAGTTAAAAAGAAAGATGTCTTTTTTAGGCATTGAATGCTC
The DNA here is from genome assembly GCA_030390025.1 of Squalus acanthias. Classification (NCBI taxonomy): domain Eukaryota; kingdom Metazoa; phylum Chordata; class Chondrichthyes; order Squaliformes; family Squalidae; genus Squalus; species Squalus acanthias. The sequence continues at coordinate 58,581,767 of CM059431.1, read as the reverse complement.
ATGAAGCTTTCTTAAAGGAATTATTGAGCCTGACCATTTGAGGGAGCTGAATTAACATAAATTTCTAAAGGGAGCATTGCCATGATTGCTCATGCACCATACCTCACAATGCTTTGAGGCATGACTTCAACACTGAATAATTAACCAGAACATAATTTAACTGGATTTTGAGGTTATTTTACCATTGATGTAATGGATTACAAAAAGGTTAACAGCAGAAAATATTGCTTTACATGACATCGCACAAAGGCTGCTACGAATTTGTTTGCAAACACAGCTTATTGTGATGTGAATGTTCAGAATTCAACCCATCATCATGACTCAAGGTGCTTCAGAGCATGTCATTTCAATTTGGTATGTTAATTCATCTTCCTCATATTATTGGGTGGTGCAGCTCTATCAAGCCGATCCTTTACCATAAGCCCAGAATTTCTAAACAAGAATGTTTTTCTGAAAAATGCTCAGGTAAAGATGGGCAATAAAACAAAACCGTGATAAAATTCATTAATTATATTTCTCTGTTTGATATTTGAAAGGAATTATTAATGACAAGACTCTTGCTTGAAACTTTCATCTATCAGTGCATAAAGGTTCCTAGTTAATGAAATGACTTGAAGGGGCTGCATTGTTTCACAAAGAAGATTCCTGCAAGATGAAAAAATACTGTACAAATTTAAGAGGCTCAAATTAAAGGAATAATTACATTTTTGTAGCTTTATTATTTGGAAATTGTGTCAAAGATACAATATACATGGCATGTTTAAAATTATTTAAATATACTTTGGCTGTATGTAGGTGAATGTGAACAATGGCTTCAGGTGGTATTGTTGGAGTTCCACAGAACCTGTACAGCAAGAAGGGAGTCCTAGATAAAGGGTTCGAGCAAAGGAAAGAATGGAATGACTGTCAAAGGGTACAGAGTAGGAGATCTGAGTGATTTCTAGTCCAATTTTGGCAAAGTGTTTGTGGGCCTGTATGGAGACAAGATCAGAGTCAAGGCCATTGTACTTACCTCTGGCAAGATTCCTGACTCCTTGACATAATAGACAGGTCTTGGCACTAGAGGCACCCATCAAGTTACTTGCAACCTGCCAGCCTTCTTCAAAGTCCCAAAGTACAAACACTGTCAACATTCCCATGTATTCATGGAATGTAAGATGCATGGTGATGTTTTGTGATTCAGAGGAATTCAGGACATATATCCTTTATTACTGGTACCACATAAATTATGCAACCAGTACAATGACTGTCCAAGGAGTTGGACCTGCCACTCGCTGTGTATAATTTTCATGTATAATGCATGACATGCAATGAATTCTGGGATGTTGTGTCTGCTCAAGTTGTTAGACTGGAACTAACTTAACCGAAGAATACCGTCCTACCACCAGTTTTGGTTTTATATCAGCAAGTTTTCAATTTTAGTGCAGTATTTGGAGTTACAGTGCTGCAAGTTTGGCACTAATAATTAAGTATAAAAGGGACATATATTTACTTAAAAAGAAAACAAAACTGGAGTACCTGACGTAGCAAAACCAAAGGGTTCTAGGACCTTTTGTAATTAGAACAATATGACAACAGAAAAGAAGAAATAGGCCAAACAATTCCATGGCCTTGATTTAGATTACTCTCCCTATAGAAGAGAATGGAAGAGGACATCGGTGATTGTGAGAACATAACTGCAGGAAGTTGGTCTGATAAGTACAAGCATTTAATTAAAAGTCATCATTAGAAGAAAGCTAATTTACTGTGGGGAAACAACTAAGTGGAAGAGACAGTTCAGTAAACTACAGACTCAGTAAATGACATTTATGTTACAGTAAATGAAAATCAGGACAAAGTGGATTTCCCCCGGAATGCATGTGTGTTGCTGTAGGTGTAGATATGGGGATCTGCAGCTTTTGGAGCTGAGAAGAGAGAGAAAATGGGGAACTACAGACCAGTTAGCCTGACATCAGTAGTAGGGAAAATGCTAGAATCTATTATTAAGGACGTGGTAACAGGGCACTTAGAAAATAATAATAGGATTGGGCAGAGTCAATACGGATTTATGAAAGGGAAATTGTGTTTGACAAATCTGTTAGCATTTTTTGAGCTTGTAACTAGCAGAATAGATAAGGGGGAACCAGTGGATGTGGTGTATTTGGATTTTCAGAAGGCATTCGATAAGGTGCCACACAAGAGGTTATTAAACAAAATTAGGGCTCATGGGATGGGGGTAATATACCAGCATGGATTGAGGATTGGTTAACGGACAGAAAACAGAGAGTAGAAATAAACGGGTCATTTTCGGATTGGCAGGCTGTAACTAGTGGGGTACCGCAAGGATCAGTGCTTGGGACTCAACTATTCACAATCTATATCAATGATTTGGATGAGGGGACCAAATGTAATATAGGCAAGTTTGCTGGTGATACAAAGCTGGGTGGGAATGAAAGTTGTGAGGAGAATGCAAAGAGGCTTCAAGGGGATATAGACTGGCTAAGTGAGTGGGCAAGAACATGGCAACTGGAATATAATGTGGAGAAATGTGAAGTTATCCACTTTGGCAGGAAAAATAGAAAAGCAGAGTATTTCTTAAATGGTGAGATATTGGGATATGTTGGTGTTCAGAGGGACCTGGGTGTCCTTGTACACGAATCACTGAAAGTTAACATGCAGGTACAGCAAGCAATTAGGAAAGCAAATGGTATGTTGGCCTTTATTACAAGAGGATTTGAGTATAAGAGTAAAGACGTCTTACTGCAATTATATAGGGCCCTGGTGAGACCACACCTGGAGTATTGTGTACCGTTTTGGTCTCCTTACCTAAGGAAGGATATACTTGCCGGAGAGAGAGTGCAACAAAGGTTCACCAGACTGGTTCCTGGGATGGGGGGATTGTCCTATGAGGAGAGATTGAGTAGACTAGGCCTATATTCTCTAGAGTTTAGAAGAATAAGAGGTGATCTCATTGAAATATACAAAATTCTTATAGGGCTTGACAGGGTAGATGCAGGGAAGATGTTTCCCCTGGCTGGGGAGTCTAGAAGCAGGGGTCACAGTCTCAGAATAAGGGGTCGGCCATTTAGGACTGAGATGAGGAGAAATTTCTTCACTCAGAGGGTGGTGAATCTTTGCAATTCTCTACCCCAGAGGGCTGTGGAGGCTCAGTCGTTGAGTATATTCAAGACAGAGATCGATAGATTTTTGGATATTAAGGGAATCAAGGGATATGGGGATAGTGGAGTTGAGGTAGAAGATCAGCCATGATCTTAATGAATGGCGGAGCAGGCTCGAGGGGCCAAATGGCCGACTCCTGCTCCTATATCTTATGTTCTTATGTTCTTAAAGCTTCATCTAGTGATAGAAATGTGCAGTTGCAAGCATGACTATGTGTCACAGAATTGCGATGTCTAAATAAGGAGTGTGCAATTTTAATATATTTCTGGTTCATCTCCCATGACATTGCACATTGCGACTCCAGACCAATTCAGGTCAAGCAGGTTAGAAAGTGGTGGGATAACTGGACCTCGGTGAGAGAGGGAGAGAAGAGAGGGAGAGACAGGGAAAAGGGGATGGGGAGAAGGAAAGGGGAGGGGGAAAAGGGAAGAGAAGAGGGACAAGGCAGGAGTAGGGATTGGAGCAGAGGGACAGTCAGGGAGGGGGAAAAGATGGATGGGGAGATGAGGAGAGGAAAATGATAAGGACAACAGTCAGAAGACCTGAAGCATTGGGGAAGGCTGGGGTAACACTGGGCAAATGGCAATTTTCCTCTAAGTGGGAAGTGGAGCTGCAATGATTTGGGTCCAATTCCATCTACTTGCCAAGGAGATTAGAGGGTAGGTTCTCGGCTCAAGGTCAGGCTTATTTCTGAGTGAGGGGCTGGAAGAGGCATAAATTTCTGACTCAGTGGGAGGGGACAGTGCCATTCTTCTGTTGCTCTGTGGGTGGGGAGAAAATTGTGCTCATTGGGAGTGAAGGGAACCACAATGTCTGCTGAATTGGAGGGGAGGTACGGAGGATTTCCCATTTGCTTTGTTCATCCAAGGTCTTCCAGGAACTTAACTTGGTTTGCAGAGAAGGCCAGATGTTAATGCTCTGATTTTGCAAAGCTACTCTTCCGTTATCAACGATTCATCACTTTGGTTTGCCTTTGGGCACTTAAATTTTCATTTTTGGCTATAGACATATGCAAACTTTAAGGGGGAAAAATTTAGTTGGTTAGCGCCTCCAGGGGGGCGCTAATGGGGTGCTAGGAACTTAGCGCTGCTCGCGCGGCGATTTTAGCGCTGCTCGCAAAATTGACCAGTCATTTTGCGGCGGCACTAAACACTACCACCACGATCACCTGCGCCCACAGATCATGACGTCAGTCAAGCGAGCAGCGCCCCAGACCGGATATTGAGTCGCGCCCCCTGCCTTAGCGCCTGCCGCTACGAACGACAGGTAGAGGGGAACGTTTTCAAGGCGAGAAGGGGCAGGGGGAGCGCTATTTAAAGGCGGGCGCTTCCTGCCTTTTCTTGTCGACAAAATTTTTGGTGTTAACGCTGTCCTAAGGAGTTTTGGCCCTCAGCACCACTTTTGAGGTTCCTAAGCACCGAGCTCTTTCCCTGGGCCTATCCATTAGTGCTTCCAACACAATTGCTTTTGAGGTCTCTCCAGGCCGAGATTCAAGGCTGCAATGAGCAGGGTGTGGCTGGCCAGCAAGCTGGCCCCTCCCCTTTAAGAACTGGACGGTGCCAGTGTGTTTGGCTTCCAAGGTAATTGGCATCGTCTGAGCTTCGGTAGCGTTCTGAGGTAGCACCTCGCTGTCTGACGTTTGGGTCTTAAGAGAGGTGTGTCGCGCCTGATTTAGTGTTCAAATCACATCCAGGGGCGATAGAGGCGAATTTTGCAGTCGGAGGCGATAATTAGCACCCGGCCGATATTAGCGCCCCAAAATGGGCGATACCGAATATTTCCCCCTAAATATTTCAACATCCCTTCTTCAAAAATGTACGTAGAATATGTTTTTCACGTCTTCCCGAGACACCGAATTTAAGGGTTATTCTTTGGCATAATATATGTGTGATACCCTCCCCTTGTTAAAAAAGTTAAATATAGAATGATTATTTATTTGATTTAGTTTGTTAGAAAGTGGAGATGGAGAGGAGAGGGAAGAGCAAGAGGATACAGGAGAGTATGGTGGGGGAGGGGGGCAGTGGGGAATAGGGAATATGGCCTGGAGTTGCAAGGGAAAGTTTACTATCTTGGTGGAGTCCTGGTTAGGCCAGGGTGCCCATTGCTCTGTGTGGGACAGAAAGGGTCAGCCTGCCAAATTCACTTAATGGGGGGAATGGCAAAGGTTGGTGGGGGCCAAATGCTCTCAGTGGGGGGGTGGGATATTCAGGTCTCAGTGGGTTGTGGTTAAGTCATGCTCCCGAATTTGCTCACAGATGGCGGGGGCATTCGCAGCTCTCCTGAATGTTATCAATGGGGCAACGTCTCAGTCAGAGGGGATTCCAAATATGCTCAGTGGGACAAACAGCAGAATACTGGAAATTTGTAATAAAACAAAAAATGCTGGAAACACTCAGCAGGTCAGGCAGCATCTGTGGAGAAAATTCAGGTCCATCATTTCTATTGATTTTTCAACTTATTGCCAATGTATGAAGCCCAGATTTTTAAAATAGTCTGGAGGCCTCAATTTCTTCCATATAATGAGATCCTAAGTATTTTTTAAACGTCAAAGCTGTGATTTTTTTTAATACATAATTGCAAGGTTTTGAGTTTTTGTTTTAATTACTGAGGCCACAATTTTTTATAACAGTGAGTCCATGATTTTTTTTAGAAATCATGAAACCCCTTTTTTATTATTTGATATGCTCAACCTGGAAATAATTATCTAATTAAATTATACAATTTACTTACATATATAAAATAAAATCTTGGCTAAACTTTGCCTCCACGATCCAGCACATACATTGGTTTAGATCCATCTGGTGGTCATTGTGTGGAGTACAGTAAAGGATCAATTTGTCAATGTACAACTGCTGGTAGTTCTATTACTTGTAACATTATGTGACTGTTGGAAATGGCTATCACAACACCACCTACAAGTGCAACTGGTATTGCATCCAAATGTTGCTATTTTAAAATGGATTTTTATCATAGACAGAGCCTGACATATCGGAGTTTTCAGTGCATTTCAAATGGAATGTTGTAACCCACACTTAATACATAATAAATATTTAAAATAAACTCCTTATCATTTTCCGTAAAATAAATGTTTTTTTCACAACTTCACTAACAATTATTTTTGACTATTGTTAATGCATCTTGACAGGCATATTCAAACTGGCAATTTATAGTGTCTGTCTTACCAAATTACTTTTCTGAATGATAAGCCCCTTTAATTGCATATTGACAGGGTCCAATTTCAGGAATTGAAACTGTTTCATTGCACATTTTAACAATCAATAAAATAATATGAACCCATTTGTATTTACAGCAATCTAAATATGGACACAACACACGTTTTTGATTTTATCTGTTTTAACGACAGTATTCTCAATGTTAAAAAGAGTCAGGCTTACTTTTAACTGAATGAAGTGTAGATGTAATGGTCTGATTTCTGTAGGTGGCAGAATGCACCCAGATTTGAACTCGCTCCCTTCAGAAGCAATAGAGAATCTTCTTGCACATGTTGATGGCATTTTTCCTTGTGCAGCACTAACCTGCGATGCCTAGGCCTCCATTCTATTTGACGGGTTGGCCTTAACTATTTATAAAACTAGGGTGTGTGGCCTAACCTTTGGTGGTGCTTTTGATTTTAGGTATATGATTAACTTTAGTATATATTTCTATGAATTAGTTCCGAAGGAACTGGTTGCTTGAACATTGTTGTTGAACAGCCTTTTATACTTACCAGTAGGAATTATACAATCCTCCTCTTAGTTTTCCTTTTTTTATAATGAACTTATCAAGACATTCGTAAAAAAGCAAAAAAGTAAGCAGAAATATCATTGAAACCATCCAGCTGAATTGTTGTTCATTCATGTAACCTTTCATTTTTAATTATCAGTAATATTAAGAACTCTGCAGCTAGTTTGATTGAATTTCTGTAATTAAATTCAGCAATCTTTAACTGCAGCAGCTCGTACTCAGTGTAGAATAGATTGTGATTAAATTGATATGTTGTCAACTTAAGTAATTAAAGTATTACAAATGAATTAAACAAGGAAATGCCATAAGAAAATTAAAGAAAATAAGTTAATAAAAATTCCACTAATGTTTTAGCAATGGAGGTAGTTTATTTAGGATCTATTCCACAAATCTTTGTTGAAGAGTATTGAGGGATTTAACTTAATGATTCTTAGCACATGCCCAATCCAAATGGAATTGAATGGTGCTTTTGCATGGAATGGATGTGTGTTAGCAATTAATATTTGAATTTGGCAGCATCAGCAGCTCTAGAAGTCAGGTGTTTAAAAAGCCGAATACAGATCTCAGTAACTTAGGTTGGTGTTTCAGCCTTCCTAAGCTGTCAGATATATCCTGTTCCCATGAGATCAAGCAAGATTTAAGGTATTCTATTAAGCAATAAGGCTTCAAATATTTGCAAAGAAACGATTTATTTTGTTCATGGAACCCAATGTGAGAAATATTGTGCATTTGTCACATAGACTGAGTTTCTATTACTCCTAAAGCCTAACCAGGCTAGAGGGTAAGAGGAAGAGAAGTTTGTGTTCAGATAGTGAGAAGTGGGTGCCCAGCAATCATTGTGAACTATGTCTGGTTCGTTGTGATTTTGAATGTGCTATTATGTGCCACAGCAACGTGATACCAAGGAGTCACAGGATTGCTGCAGGAGTTTGTCTATATCTTTATCATTAAATGCTTCACATCTAGCATGTGTCCATAGTGTCACAATTCAAAGGCATAATACATTCATCATAATACACTGATAAAATTACAATTGGCTAAAATAGCTAGTATCTATTAAGTTAACCGTACTGATTAACTAAATGAAACCAACCAAAATCTAATTGTATTTGTTAGACAGTTCAGTAAAGCTACCAGTAGCCTGCACAAAATCAGGCAATCAAATCACGCAATTACTTTTCAAAGCCACCATTCACAAACCAGGAGGTATCACACCGCCCAATCAAATCACTAAAAAAAAAATTGTCTCAAAGTCATTTGTATTCTGAATGGAAGGATGTTCGGTGTTGTGGAAGAGCGGAGGGAGTTGTAGGTACAGGTATGCAATACATTAAAGGCAGCACCTCAGGTTGATGAGGCTGTTTTTTTTTTAAAAAAAGCTAATAGAAATCTAGGTTTTATCTGAAGGGGTATAGAATGCAAAAGCCATAAGATAGTGATGAGCCTATATAAAAAAAACCTTAATAAGACCTCAGTTAGAGTACTGTGTGCTGTATTGGGGTCCTACTGTAGCAAGGATATTGAAGCTTTAGAGAGGATACAACACACATTCACTAGGATGCTGCATGGTATTAGGAAATACAAATATGAAGAAAGACTTGAAAAATTGGGTAATTTTTGTTAGAATGACACATTACAGGGTGATATAATAGAAATGTTTGAAATTATGAAATGTTTAAAATTATGAAAGGATGGGATAGATTAGATACAAGCAGACTGTTTACAGTAATTGAGGGACCATAGAGGCAAGATTTATAACACAGGGCAAGAGAAACTTCTTCACATAGACATTGAGGCTGTGGAATTCACTCTCAGGGTTTGAGGTTGATGCAGAAGCTATGTCAATATTCAAGACGAGGTTAGATGGATGAAGGAAAAGGGATTAAAGGGATATGGGAGTTGGGTGGGTAAATGTGATTCGAATTATTTGCTTACGTAGATGGTAAACGCTGACCTGGACCTGGTTGGGCCAAATGACCTCTGTGCGTGTTGCAATTATTATGTATTTCTATGTATGTATTCCCCAACCTCTTCATGATTAAATTTTTTTTAAATGTAACTCTTTAAAAAAAAAAATTGCAATTTTAAATAATTCAGTATGTGCTTTTAGATTGACTTGATATTTCTCTTTCATGTATTACATATTAAATTTCATACATAAGTTGTGCATTTCATTGAAAGCTCATTATAAGTACCTGAGCACGTAGCACTGTGATGGGGATTTTCATTGATAAAGGGATCACACTATTATGTACAATAGCTGTTGGATTGTATAGCTAGGAAGGAAGTCTTTTGCGCTTCAGCAAGAGGAAAGGTATTGTCACCCGTGAGCCAAGTTTCCATCAAAGCTATGATGTCAATGCAATCATTAACAATAAAGTTGTGGATGACAAGGGCCTTGTTCATGACTGAATGGACATTCTGGAGTAAAATGTGGAGAAGGGCAGTGATTGTTGATCCACTGGTAGAGTTCAAGGCGCAAAGATAGGTGGGGTGGTTGGGATGGTTAGTCCCCAGTGGGCATGCTGCGAAGAAAGATCAGTGAGAGGAGGATGGGGCAGTTACAGATGCATCTGTCCATGAGAGTATTGGTAGCAGTCACCACCGCACAGTCCTTGAGGAGATGAAGTCCCATCTTCACACTGAGGTCACCCTCCATTGTGTTGTGTGGCACTACCACCGTGCTAAACGGGATAGATTCAGAACCAATATAGCAGCTCGAAACTGGGCATCCATGAGGCGCTGTGGGCCATCAGCAGCAGCAGAGTTGTATTCCACCACAATCTGTAGCCTCATGGCCCGGTATAGCCCTCACTCTACCGTTACCATCAAGCCAGGGAATCAACCCTGGTTCAATGAGGAGTGTCGAAGAGCATGCCAGGAGCAGCACCTGAAACTGAAGTTCCAACCTGGGGAAGCTGCAACACAGGATTACATGCATATAAACAACGGAAGCACTATGCTATAAACAGAGCTAAGCGATCCCACAACCAATGGATCAGATCAAAGCTCTGCAGTCCTCCCACATCCAGTCGTGAATGGTGGTGGACAATCAAACAGCAGGAGGAGGCTCCATGAACATTCTCATCCTCAATGATGGTGGACCCCAGCACGTGAGTGCAAAACACAAAGTGTGTGCAACCATCTTCAGCCAGAAGTGCTGAGTGGATGAATTATCTCGGCCTCCTCCTGAGGTCCCCACCATCACAGAAGCCAGTATTCAGCCAATTCAATTCACTCCATGTGATATCAAGAAACAGCTGAGCGCACTGGATACAGCAAAGGCTAAGGGCCCCGACAACATCCCGACTGCCGTGCAGAAGACTTGTGCTCCAGAACTAGCCACATCTCTAGCCAAGCTGTTCCAGTACAGCTGCAACACTGGCATCTACCTGACAAAGTGGAAAACTGCCCAGGTATGTTCTGTCCACAAAAAGCAGGACAAATCCAATTGTTTACCCATCAGTCTACCCTCATTCGTCAGCAAAGTGATGGAAGGTGTCGTCGATAGTGCTATCAAGTGGCACTTACTCACCAATAACCTGCTCACTGATGCTCAGTTTGGGTTCCGCCAGGACCACTCTGCTCCAGACCTCATTTACAGCTTTGGTCCAAACATGGACAAAAGAGCTGAATTCCAGAGGTGAGGTGAGTGTGACTGCTGTTGACATCAAGGCAGCATTTGACCGAGTGTGGCATGAAGAAGCCCTAGTAAACTTGAAGTCAATGGGAATCGGGGGGGAAACTCTCCATTGGCTGGAGTAATACCTAGCACAAAGAAAGATGGCTGTGGTTGTTGGAGGTCAATCACCTCAGCTCCAAGTCATTGCTGCAGGAGTTCCTCAAGGCAGTGTCCTAGGCCCAACCATCTTCAGCTGCTTCATAAATTACCTTCCCTCCATCATAAGGTCAGAAGTAGGGATGTTCGCTGATGACTGCACAGTGTTCAGTACCATTCGCAACTCCTCAGATAATGAAGCCATCAATGCCTGCATGCAGCAAGACCTGGACGACGTTCAGGCTTGGGCTGATAAGTGACAAGTAACATTCGCACCACACAAGTGCCAGGCAATGACTATCTCCAACAAGCGAGAGTCTAACTGCCACCCCTTGACATTCAATGGCATTACCCTCGCCAAATCCCCCACCATCAACATCCTGGGAGTCACCATTGACCAGAAACTTAACTGGACCAGCCACATAAATACTATGGCTACAAGTGCAGGTCAGAGGCTGGGTATTCTGTGGCGAGTTTCTTACCTCCTGACTCCCCAAATCCTTTCAACCATCTACAAGGCACAGGCCACTTGCCTGGATGAGTGCAGCTCCAACAGCACTCAGGAAGCTCAACACCATTCAGGACAAAGCAGCCCGCTTGATTGGCACCTCATCCACCATCTTAAACAATCACTCCCTCCACCAGTGGTGCACTATGGCTGCAGTGTGTACCATCTACAAGATGCACTGCAATAACTCTTCGACAAGGCTTCTTCAACAGCACCTCCCAAACCCACGACCTCTACCTCCTTCCTCTACCACCTAGAAGGACTGTGAAGGAATAAGCCATATTCAGAAAAATACACCATTCTCTGAAATAATTCTGGCCTTATTGTAACATGACAAACTGGGCTTGAAAATCTAGAAACCTAACAATGGAGAAGCTGTAAACAGCATACAGGCTATTGAGATGAGATATGATAAGTTGTTGACACTGAATCAATAACCTTATTGAAACAGGAGGTTGGAAGCTTCTGACGTCTGAAGCTTTGGAAAGAACACAATGGTACACCCTGCTAAGGTGTCCTAAATTACACTTTGGAAAGAAACACAGAAAATTAAGAAACATATGCCTTTATAAAAATGACATCAAATGAAACACAGGAGACACAATTCTGTGTTGCAACCAGCTGAGGTAACTAAGAAGACAATGGTGCACCCGATTGAGGTGTTTTTAATTTACATGTCGTAAAAAGACACAAACAGAAGACCTTGGTAAGAATGACATCAAGTAGATGCATCTGCTGTCACACCGTTTTTATGATAAGCTTCGAACACCTAAAGGTAGAGACACGATTCTTAATGCTACCAGCTGAACTGACTGTAAGAATAGCAGGGGTCAGCAGAAAAATGACTAGAGATAATTAGCTTACATCAGCAGAAAACTTCAAAGGAAATACAACTGAGAAAGGATATAAATATTGAACTTTCAAATGGGATGATAGTCTCGCTGTAAAGGGGCAAAGCGATTCTCGGCTTCAGAGGCAAGCTCTGTAAGTCTACAACTCTTTGTACCTCGGGGAATCAAAGTATTGTACTGTATTTGATTTTGGTGGATATCCTGGAATAAGACTAAGAAATGTAAAAATGTAATGAAGTTAAGATTTGAGAATAAGGATCTTTGATAATAGAATTGTAAGATTTCTGTTTTTGAAACTGTTAATGTTGCGATTGAATCACCAACTGTAATTACATGTCGGTTCTTTAATAAATCTATATATTTTTAGAATTGTCTCACATAATACTTCTGTATCAAACTCACAAACTCAATCTCTGTACACTCTTTGGTGAGGAGTTGCAGAATTCTGAGGGAGTTTTCCGGACCCTCATAATATCCGGAACGTTATAGTCTAGCTAAACTTATTAAAAGTGCTATCTGGAGGACGGTAACATCTTCAGGTTGTTCCTTTCCTTTAGGGAGAGATAGTCTGGGCCTTTAGACCCAATTAAGCATCTTTAGGATTCGGCTACCTCAAACTTTAGTTGAAAGTGAACATCTGGGGTATACGCCTGATCCGGGGTAGCCCTAAAAGGGCTTGGACTAGTAATTATCCCTTCAGTACAAGGGCTTCAGGCGCATGGGACCACCATCACCTCCAAGTTCCTCTCCAAGTCTCACACCATCCTGTCTTGGAAATATATCGCTGTTCCTTCATCGTCGCTGGGTCAAAATCCTGGAACTCCCTACCTAACAGCACTGTGGGAGTACCTTCACCACACGGACTGCAGCAGTTCAAGAAGACGGCTCACCACCACCTTCTCAAGGGCGAATAGGGATGGGCAATAATTGCTGGCCTTGCCAGCGATGCCCACATCCCATAAACGAATATAAAAACAGTGGAATCTGGACTGGAGTGTTAAACAAAATGCACATGCAAATAGTAACAGAGTAAATTTGAGCTACATAGAGAGGCATGGTGGAGATGAGAAGAGACATGTCCTGATTGTAAACAGGGAACCTTCCTCCTTGCTCCAGGTGCTTTGTATTGTATGGATCAAAAAATTATTACACTCTGTATAAGTGGTACCTTTATATTTCTGTATAATGTTACAATATCTAATTCACCAACAGTCACTTTACAGGTACAGAACTTCACCAGATCAACAACCTCATCAAACATTAAAGCACGCCTCAAAACAAGGCTCACAGACACAACAGAAATTGCCCTTTATTTTTTAATGAGTCTCCACATGCGGGTTCAATGGTCCCAAGACATAAATTCCTGGTCTGTCCTGATTCCCTGAAAGTTTACTGGGTAAAGACACTTCAGTTGGCATTTAGTTCTCAGTTGGTGCGTAGCAATCTCTCTCCCAGTCGGTGTGTAGGTCAGAGGATATTTGTGCAGAACCTCCCTTAGGATTGTCAGTGAATGAGGTAGAGTCAATGTTGGGGCAGATTGGGCTTGCTATGCAAAAGGAGCAGGCTTCAAAGTATTCAGTGTATAAGATTTGATTATGAGTGATAGGAATGATCAAACCTCCAACACAAAGGTTGGTGAGGCTTTCAGTAGCAGTGATCAAAATGTGAATACATTTGATATTACAAGAAGTGAAGAGGTTATTAAAATCCAAATAAAATTGCCAAATTTTAAGAGAACTAACTTTATGCGCTTGCCGGGTACAAAGTTTGGATCCGTAGCGCCCATTTTTTTCAAAATGGCATCTGCGGCACAGCGCACACTTCTAGAGTGAATCGCGCCGGACGCAATATTGATGAGGGCAATAGCGCGCGCGCAGTGAGCAGGCAGATCATGAAGTCAATCAGCGTGATTGAACGCTGCAGCTAACACCCTATCTTAAGCTCACACAGCTGAACATGCGTTCAACAGCAGGAGGACACCCCACCCTCACCAACAGCACTATTTAAAGGGATTATCACCTACTTACAGGTTAGTTGACGATTCATTTCTTCTGGTTGTTGGTACGATTCTACAAGTGTTTGGTGCTTTCTATTGTTGTTTCAAGTTGCAAAAGTCTACAGGGAGTGGTGCGGCAGGTGCTGAAGGAGTTTTTCCTGATTTCAAGGCTACTGCGCAAATCACTTACAACCAGACATGGGTGCACTAGTGGGAATTTCCCCTGGAATACAGCATGATTTGGGGAATGAACAGAGGCCACCAGAGCAGGAAAAGCTGCTGGAAGAGGAGGAGAGTGAGAAGTGCCCTCAACAGGAGGCCATATCTGCCCAAGGTGTTCAGGGAGCAATTCTCCGACCTCAATCTCAACGAGGAACAATGTGTGAGATGTTTGTGCTTCAGTAAGGACATCCTCACTGAAATCTGCCACCTGCTACAGCTGCAACCTCAGATTAGGGCAAGGACCGCATTGCCAGTGGCTGTGAAGGTGACTGTGGTGATGAACGTTTATGTGTCAGGCTCCTTCCAGGCTGGAGCTGGAGATATTTGCAACATCTCGCAGTTTGCCATCCACTGTTGCGTAAGGGAGGTCACTGAGGCTCTCTATTCACAGAGAGCTGACTACTTTTCATTCTCTCTTGCAGCAGGTGGAGCGAGCAAAAGGCTTCGCTATGATTGTAGGTTTCCCCATGGTGCAGGGGGGCCATTGACTGCACGCACGTTGCTTTGCGGGCGTGGCATGTCAACTCTGACATGTACCGGAACCAAAAGGGATTCCACTCCCTCAACGTTCAGCTGGTCTGCGACCAATGCAGCGAATCATGCAGGTCAATGCCCGATATCCTGGCAGCAGTCATGATGCCTTCATTCTGCGGCAGTCCGCTGTGCCATCTGCATTTGAGCCATCACTGCAAACCAGAGGGTCGCTACTGGGTGACAAAGGCTATCCGCTGACAACATGGCTCATGTCTCCGGTGTGCAACCCACGTACACGTGTGCAGCATGCATACAATGAGAGCCATGCTGCCACACAAAATGTGATAGAGCAGGCCATTGGTGTGCTGAAAGAACGCTTCCACTTCCTGCACCACTCTGGAGGAGCCCTGCAGTGTTCGCAGAGCGGGTTCAAGATTCATGGTGGTCTGCTGCACAACCTCGCCATCATGCGGGCACAGCCTTTGCCACCAGCTATACGGTGACCAGCTGAGGAGGAGGAGGAGGACAGGAGGAGACAACCTAGACAGCCCCTTTCTGGCTGAGCTGTCCATAAAGAAGTGTGGTACCAGGAAACGCAACCCTAATTCCACATTCACCAACATTCCCACACCTTACCTTCCCTCTGTCACTGACCATCACAACGCCGCTTGGCCACAATGCAAAAATAAAAGCCAACACAAAATAAACACTCCAAACCAAATTTTAAATCAAAGCATGCCCTATTGCATACAAACGTAAACTATTCACCCTTGTGCATTCCCTTAGCGCCTGTCTTCCGTGTGCCTTTGCCTGTCCTAGTGCTCCTACGCAGTGCTACCCCAGTGGCTACAGCATGGCTGGTGGAAGGTTGCTGACTTTCAGCGGAGAAGACTGCAGATGGCTTTGCAGGACGTCCTCGAGCAGCTCTGGGCCTGGAAGGCCTGGCTGCAGACTGCACCATCTCGGCATGAACG
This sequence comes from Squalus acanthias, assembly GCA_030390025.1. Lineage (NCBI taxonomy): Eukaryota > Metazoa > Chordata > Chondrichthyes > Squaliformes > Squalidae > Squalus > Squalus acanthias. The sequence goes on along the minus strand of CM059431.1, from coordinate 58,566,061 downwards.
GTAGCCATCTGGGCTGGCTGGCTGATGGGCAACAGCAAGGGCACTGGCGGAGTAGCAGTGGTGGGAGGACAAATGCTGTCATCCTGAGAGAGGACACAAGTTTGTGCTCCACGGAGCCACTGCCACTCCCCCAGGGCGGCGCCACAGTAATCCTAGTAATCTGTTGGAGAACAGATTGCTGGACTGCTGTGATACCTGGCAAGCCCCTTTGAACACTGGAATCCTGAGCCATGATGGCACTGAGCTGTCACTGCAACACTGAGATGTTGGGTGGCTGCTGCTTGTGCTGCAATGGAAGCTGAGACCTCGGCCATCAGACACTGCTTCATGGCATGGTCCACTTCCATGCTGGAAAGGATGGGCTCCAGGCTCTGTGCAAAGCCCCGTGCTAAGTTTATGCCGGACTCCTCCATGCTCCTTGACATTGCACCCAGGCTTTCTGGCAGGCTTCCCAATGCACCAGGCATTTCATTGTGCATATCCATCAGCCTGCTTCTGCAGCCCGCCCCATCGAAATGCTCATCTCAGTCCTCTGCAGCAGAACTCATGTCTGACCTCGCCCTCTGGTGAACTCGCACCTGCGCTATCCTTGCTCCCTGCCCTGGCTGCAGGCCACTCGTGTTCGGTGTCTCACCATGTGGAGATCCCGCCTCTATGCTATCCTCTAAATTACGCGCAGTGTCAATATCTGAGCTGGTGGCTGCGAGTGTGAAATCGAGTGACTTTGTTTCTTCTTCATTACTGTCTCCTTGCTCTTCCACCACTGCCTGAGCAGGCTGCAGTTCTTGGGTATCTGAAAAGAGAAAGGCACAAGGGTAAGGTTGTTGTGAGGGGAGGGGTGGAAAGCAAGAGGTGCTTGCTTACATCCTCAGCAGCTTGTAAATCAGAAGAGGATGTGGGATGAGGGAGAAGTGGGATGTGAGAAGGTGGGTTAGATATGAGGATACCATCGCCTTCTATGGTTTCAGCCCTGTGTCTGGCCTTGGCCTCAGCAATGGCCGTTTCAATGATGATGAGCACTTCTATGGGGGGTAAGGACATGCAGGCACGCCTGTACCCCACCAGTTAGCTCCTGCTGCCTCCTGTTGTGCACCACGTTGTCCTGCAAGAGAGAGGGAAGTGTGTCAGTGAGTGTGGTGCAATATATTTGGCTGATGTGCCTTTCATGGTTGAATAGCTGGCAGTGTGTGCAACCTGTGAGATGTGGGTGTGAGGCTTGCAGCAGTGCTAAGTGTGTGAGGGTGAGATGTATGAATGTGAGGTATGAGTCCTGATGGATCGAGATTGTTGGTAGTTGAGTGATGGGGCTGTGGTGCATTGAGCAGTTGCTGAGGCTAGTGGTGCAATTGGTGGGATATGGCATTTGAAAATGCATTCACTCACCTTGACACTCATGTCAGTTCATTAAACTTTTTGCAGCACTGCATCCGGGTCCTCGGGGCTTGATTCCTGGCATTGACGGCCAGGGCTATCTGCCCCCACTGCCTTCTGAGCATTTGGCTGAAGGGCGTCCTGGCCCCCTATGGATGCAGCACACCACTCCTCCTTTCCACCTCCTCCACCAAGGCCTCCTGTGCAACATTAGAAAACCTTGGAGCCCACTCTCATTTTTTGCCATTATTGAGTGTTTCCCACATCAGAAGCAGATGTAGAATGACTTCCACCACCTGATCCAGCCACAGTGCACCTCCTCTTTAAGAGATGTATGCTGGCTTTCAGTAGTGCAGGCTAGCTTCAACTGGTGCTAGCGTCTCACAGTTTTGGGCCCCCTGCTGATGCATGCAGCCAATGAACAGCATGGTTAATGCTGGCTGCATGCAGTAATCATGTAAATGAGCAGGCAATACGAAGTTGACGTGCTGCCTGCATCACATTGAACGGGCATGGGTTAATTGTGCATCGCAATCCCCGTGCCCATTTTCGGGTGTTATCGAATTTAGCCCCTGAGAAGTCTTGTCAAAGTGGGCTTTGAAGGTTTGAATATGGCTAGGAGAGTGGAGGAAGTATAGACCAATGTGTACCCATGCAAAGCAAAGGTGCCAAGCTTAAAAGCACTTATGCCTGGTTGAATGGGCCTACCAAGCAACTCCTGAAGAAGGGGAACAAAGCAATTAAAGCCATGAGGTCCCCAAAGCTTCCCACCACTGGAAATTTCCCATCTCGTGGGGGAAAAATTCAGTTGGTTGCGCCTCCCGTTAGCGCCTTAAGAGGGTGCTAATGGGGCGCAAAGCAGCTAGCGCCCGGACGCAGCGATGTTTGCGCCGCTCGCGAACTTAACTAGACATTTTGCGGCGGCGCTAAACACTACCGCCACGATCTCCTGCGCCGGCAGATCGTGACGTCAGTCGAGTGCGCAACGCCCCGGTAACGCCCCGGAGCGGAAATTGAGTGGCGCCCCCTGCCTTACCACCTGACGCTAGCAACGACAGGTTGAGGGGAGCGTACTGCAGTCATGAAGAGAAAGGGGGAGCGCTATTTAAAGGTGACCGCTTCCTGCCTTTTATTCTTGTTGCCATTTTTGAACTACGCATTCTGAGAGTGAGAGAGAGAGACTTCTGGAGAGATTCAACGTTGTGTGAAGGAGTTTTGGGTACTGAGCAGCACTTTGCAGGTTCATTTTGATCTGCCATTCCTTGTATCGATTTAGAAGAGTCTGTGGGGGCTGCACTCTGAGCTCTTTGCCTGGTACTCTCCATTGTTCTTTCCAGCAGATTTAATGTGCAGGTCTCTCCAGGCCGAGATTCAAGGCTGCAATGAGCAGGATGTTGATGGAAAGCAAGATTAATCATCCCCTTTAAGAACTGGCCCGGGCCATTGTGTGTGTGTTCCATTGCTGACTGACATCACATGAGCTTCGCCAGCGCTCTGAGTTAGTGCCTCGCTCCTCGGCCTTTGCGCCTTAAGACAGGTGTGAAGCGCCTGATTTAGCGCTCCAATCACCTCCAGGGGCGTTAAAAGTGAAGTTTCCAGTCAGTGGCGATAATTAGCGCCAGGAGCTAATTTTTGCGCCCGGACGATATTTGCGCCCCAAACGGGGCGCTACTGAATTTTTCCCCCATAGTCTTGTTGCTGAGGGAAGTAAGGGTAGAAATTTCAGAGGCTCTGGCCACAATATCCTAAAGTGAGAAGTCGCACAACACAAGGTTATAGTCCAACAGTTTTATTTGAAATCACAAGCTTTCGGAGCTGCTGCCCCTTCGTCACTTCACCTGACGAAGGAGCAGCGCTCCGAAAGCTTGTGATTTCAAATAAAACTGTTGGACTATAACCTGGTATTGTGCGACTCCTCACTTTTGTCCACCCCAGTCCAACACCGGCATCTCCGCATCATGGCCACAATATCCTAATCCTCCTTGTTTGGGGGTAATTTTGCCAGCCCTGGGGAGGTGGGAAAGAGGCGGGACTGCCGGGAAAATGGCAGAATCTGGGGGCGGGTGCCCATCCCGCCCCCAACCCGCCTCCGTGCCATCTTCCCAGGAGGCGGGTACCCGACCCGTGCTGGGAGCCGCCTCCCCGAGGCGGGAAGGGGATTACAACCACTTAACTGCCTGTTAACAGTTAGTTAACAGGCAGTTAAGAGGATTGTCCCCATTTTACCCCTGCAAGTGCGGGCTTCCCGACATCGGGAAACCGTGCCAGGGTCAGCGAGGCGAGCAGTGGGTCTGCGGGGGTCGGAAGGGTCCAAAAGTGCGCTGTGGAGGTGAGTGATGGGTGCAAGTGTGGAGAGGTAAGTGTGTGAGGTGAACGAAAAGTGATAGAAAATGTTTACTTACCTTTGTTTCTTCCTGCAGGCTTCAATCGTTGGGGAACCGGAGACTCCCGCATCTCACCGGCAGAGATGACAGATGGCTGCTGCATTCTCCGATGCAACAGCCATCTGATTTCTGCTCAGCAGATAGGTTTGATGAGTCTTGAATACAAGGACTCATCAAACAACAGTGAATGTCAGTGTTTGACAGCTTCACAGAGCTGTCAAACGATGACAATTCATCTGTCAAAAATTTTTGACAGATGAAACGTCATACGCTGATGTTCTCTGTCACCGGCTTTCCCTTAATTGGCCTGCCAAACCCACTGGGCAGGCTTAACAAGGTCAATCAAAGGAAAATAGCGTGGGTTGGCCAGATGTCGATGGAGGCGGGACTAAAACCTGACAAGTGGGAGTCCTGCCTCCAAAAGTTCCCCATTGGCAAAATCCAGCCCTACATAACAGTGATGCCAGAGGACTGGAGGAGTACAAATGTTACACCCCTGTTCAAAAAGGGGAGAGGGCTAACTACAGGCCAGTCAGCCTGACGGTGGTGGTGGGGAAACTTGTGGAGACAATAATCCGGGACAAAATGAATTAGCACTTGGAAAAGTACGGGTTAATAAATAAAAGCCAGCACGGATTTAGTAAAGGCAAATTGTGTTTGACTAACTTGATTGAGCTCTTTGGTGAAGTAACGGAAAAGGTTGATGAGGGTAGTGCAGTTGATGTTGTGTATACAGGGCATAATTTCAAAGTTTGCAGGTGAAACAAAACTCGGAAATGTAATAAACAGTGAGGAGGATAGTAACAGACTTCAGGAGGACATAGACAGACTGGCGAAATGGGCAGATGAAAGTGTACAGTGAATAATTTTAGTAGGAAGAATGAGGAGAGGGAATGTACAATTTTAAAGGAAGTGCAGGAACAGAGAGACCTGGTGGTGTGTGTACACAAATCTTTGAAGGTGGCAGGATAAGTTGAGAAGACTGTTAAGAATGCATATGGGATCCTTGGCTTTATAAATGGACAAAAATGAGAAGTCACACAACACCAGGTTATAGTCCAACAGATTTATTTAAAATTACAAGGTTTCGGAGCTGTCGCCCCTTCCTCAGGTAGAGTTTATAAATGGAGGCATAGAGTACAAAAGCAAGGAAGTTATGTCAAACCTTTATAAAACATTGGTTAGGCCCCAGTTGTAGTATTGTGACCAATTCCTGGCACTGCACTTTAGGAAGGATGTCAAGCCTTAGAGAGGGTGCAGAAGAGATTTACTAGAATGGTATTAGGGATGAAAAACTTCAGTTATGTGGAGAGACTAGAGAAACTGGGGTTGTTCACTGGGGTTGTTCTCCTTAGAGCAGAGAAGGCTGAGGGGATATTTGATCGAGGTGTTCAAAATCATGAAGGGTTCTGATAGAGTAAATAAGGAGAAATTGTTTCCAGTGGCAGAAGGGTCAGTAACCAGAGGACACAGATTTAAGGTAATTGGCCAAAGAACCAGAGGGGACATGAGGGGGAGAAATGTACGCAGCGAGTTGTTATGATCTGGAATGCACTGCCTGAAAGGGGGGTGGAAGCAGATTGAATAATAACTTTCAAAAGGGAATTGGACAAATACTTCAAGGGAGATAATTTGCAGGGCTATGGGGAAAGAGTGGGGGAATGGGACTAATTGGAGAGCTCTTGTAAAGAGGTGGCACAGGCAAAATGGGCTGAATGACCTCCTTCTGTGCCATATCATTCTCTGATTCTATGATTACAAATGATGTATTCTGGTTAACTTTCACCACTTACATGATTCACAATTGACAGATTATTAATCTTAAAAAACAAAGGCATTAGGGTTTCAACAGACTGATCAGACCCACCTTACCTCCCCTCTCCCAAAGCACTGCTCTTGGCTTTCAACACCCTTCTCCCACCAAGAGCTGCAGCTCGCCTTTGTCTCTTATTCTCTCTGTTTCTCTGTTTCTTTCTGTCTCTTGCTTACTTCACCCTCAGGTTCTGATACTGCCTTCTCTCTCATTTTTACCCCCTCCCAAGTCTGCTTATGGCTTCTCCCTCCCTTCTGCAAGGGCAGCTGTTGGCTTCTCTCTTCATCCCCAACCTGGACGATGTATCTGCAGGCTTCCCTCTCTCCTCCGCTCCCCCCCCGACACGTATTGTTGGCTTCTCACTTGCACTCTCTCTCTCTAACCCCCCCAGAAAAAACATTGCTCATGGTATTTGCCTTCTTTCTATCACCCAGCAAAAAACACTGCTTTGACTCACTCCCCTCTGTGCATCTCAAGCTCCACTCCTCCATCCACTGCTGAGCTCCTAACTGCTCATGCTCCTGCTGTTATCGATGGCGCAATGCCCTGTGATGTGAATTTCCAATCTTACAAGAATTCCTGCCAGCAATGAACAAGGCTGTTAATCACAGCAGGAACGTGAGTAGGTAGGAGTCGCGGAGAGGTGATTGCTGGAGGGTCCCAGTCCATCATGATTTTGGTCCGCAGATGTGTACACTTAGATTAGGCCTGCAAAATGCTGACTGTATCAAACACAGATGGTTGACCTGTATGAGCCTGGATAGTGGAAGTTTAAAAAGAGCTAGAAAGGCTGTCAGCAATGTAATCTGAATAACTGGGAGTTAAAGTTTCTGTTCAAACCGTTACTTCACAAACCATACATTGTGCTTTCTTTTCTGTTGTGAGAAGTCGCACAACACCAGGTTATAGTCCAACAGCTTTATTCGAAATCACAAGCTTTCGGAGCGCTGCTCCTTCGTCAGGTGAAGTGAAGAGATGTATATCGGCACAGCATATATAGTCAGAGAACACTGCCAGATGATTACAGTTAATCTTTCTAACTGCCCTTTATCACACCTCGGCAGAGAGATAATCATGGCAGTCAAAGGTGTGGATGGTGTCCAAACAGGTCAGTCAGGAAAACATTACATCAAAGACAATGAGGTGGGGTCACAAGGGGTCAAATGTGGCAGATGCTGGTGTCTGTATGGAAAAAAAGCTTTTTTTGCTGCAAATCACAGCAGGTCCGGCCGCAGCTGTGTAGAGAGAACAAGCCAACGACGACTCAAGTCTGGATGACTCTACGTCAGGTGGGGTTACATGTAGCGTGACATGAACCCAAGATCCCGGTTGAGGCCATCTTGAGTTCATGTCACGCTACATGTAACCCCACCTGACGTAGAGTCATCCAGACTCGAGTCGTTGTTGGCTTGTTCTCTCTACACAGCTGCGGCCGGACCTGCTGTGATTTGCAGCAAAAAAAGTTTTTTTCCATACAGACACCAGCATCTGCCACATTTGACCCCTTGTGACCCCACCTCATTGTCTTTGATGTAATGTTTTCCTGACTGACCTGTTTGGACACCATCCACACCTTTGATTGCCGTGATTATCTCTCTGCCGAGGTGTGATAAAGGGCAGTTAGAAAGATTAACTGTAATCGTCTGGCAGTGTTCTCTGACTATATATGCTGTGCCGATATACATCTATTCACTTCACCTGACGAAGGAGCAGCGCTCCGAAAGCTTGTGATTTCAAATAAAGCTGTTGGACTATAACCTGGTGTTGTGCGACTTCTCACATTTGTCCACCCCAGTCCAACACCGGCATCTCCACTTCTTTTCTGTTGACAGCTCCATTCCACAATAGCTTATGAATCCTATTCAAGTACATTTCTCCATCAGTTATGAAATCTTCCTTTTGGCCACTGGCCCTGTAAATTTATGGTCATGATTCATTAACTGTCTAGGTTAATTTCTAAAATAATCAAAAACTGATTTGTTAATTATATGTAATAAGCAGAGTTCATTAATACTTTAAATATTATCATGCCTAGTCTTGCTGTAAAGCAACTTCAACATTTACAATTCACAGTGATTTCAGTTGGTACGTCATTGCAAAAGAATGAGATGTTTGAAGATGAAATATCATTTTCGAAACAAATCTTGCAAACTCTACGGTGCTGATTTAGGGATATCAAACATGGCTTTAGTCTGTATGATATTTAAATGCTAATAATCTGATGTGCCATAGTGTAAAGGTGATGTTCTATGCAAAGTATGAAGTAAACATCTACAGGAAACTCTTTGGTATCCGGCACCGACGGGACCGGCGTGGTGCCGGTTGATCGAAAGTTCCGGATAACGGAGAGTTATATCTACCGAGGCTATTTTTAACATAAAAAAATCAAGAAATGTGCAGTATACAGTATTTGGTTACTCACCTACAGAATGTTGTGTTAAATGGATGGTGGAAGATGCTTGATTAAGTACAGTACTGCCAGTTGAGGGTAATCCATAACTCTTTAATTACTTAACAGTAAGTGAGACTCCCGGCAGCGCGGGAGAATCAGACTCCTGTTACTGTAGTGTTCGGACTTCCGACAGCGCCAGGAGGCCGAGTAGTGGCACTTTGGAGAACTACCCCCACTGACTAACTCGGCGTTCGCGGGAGACTCGGACTCGTACTCGGCAACATTGCCGGTTATTTGAGAGGAGTTTTCGGAGTACTCGACGTTCGCAGGAGACTCGGACTCGGACTCGGCAACATTGCCGGTTATTTGAGAGAAGTTTTCGGAGTATGATTTTTGCCGGTTAAGAGAGAATTCCGGATATTTAGGTGCCGGTTAAACAAGAGTTTCCTGTATTCAAATATACTTCTGCCACATTTTAGTGCCACATTTTACAATTTAATGTTGGAGGAAGAAATGGCTATATGCCTCATCCATAGTTTAAAGTCTTGTGTCCGAGTAAATGCTCAAATTAGTGGGGTAATAACTCTTATTCTCAGACCCTCTAGAACATTCCGTCAAACAATAATAAAAGTAATACAAGAGAAGTATAATTGCTACAATGTGCTTACTCCCATCCAGGGACCATCTCGTGTTTGTTAACAATATGCAAGTACCATACATATCAAAAGGACTTTTTCTGCTGGTTGGAAAAAGTATTTTTAAATTTAAACTTATTTGAAATTATAAATATGCTGTTCGAAACATCAGGGCATTGAGACAAGCAAGATTCTGAGTTGTAGAGCTGCCCATTGAATATATAAATAAAGGCAAATGATGAAGTAATGCTTCGATAGTATCACTGCTGCAGAGGTTTCCGTTATAGAACCAAGTCAAGGCCTATCCGACGACATAAAATGGAACACTTTTGACAGTGCTGGAAGCATCACATTGATGTGGATTTTCTTTTCTTGGCTCCCCTCGTCAGTCATGGAATGTCATGCTCTTCCACAGCTGTTAAAAACAAGTGTAACAATAGTAACCCCTTGTGATCTGAACTGGATTCATGTGTCTTTTGCATGTGTGCTTCATCAACCTTTTTGAAGGCGGACCAAGAAAACATTTGGTAAGACAAGGGCAAATATCAATCATTAAACTGTTTTATTTCACAGCAAGTGAACATATGTAGCAATAGTTAGGATCAGGCTCACTGGGGGTAAGGTTACGTTTTGGCGATAGTGTAAAACGGCTGATATCGGATCAGCCATCCATTAATAGATTGGTTCCCATTTTCCTTTCCATTGACTTCAGACACCAAAAATGTAACTTATCCCCACTTAGTTCAATCAGTACAATTTGTCTTATTGTGATAATGCAAATAATGAACATGCCATGCTTCTCCACATCAGTTGGTCATCTAACTTTAACACAATGGGGGGAGTTTTAATAAAGAGCGCGTGGGTTTGGATTCAGCAGGGGGTTAAAATTGGCAAAAATGTCAGAGTGTCCAGAAGCCGGCTCAAACACGCTGACTTCCGTGTTTAACTCGTACGTGTTTCGATGCGTGTGCGTCACCCCCTCCAGAGAGGCGAACTACTGCTTCTAATATTTAAATGAGCCACTTTTGATGAGATTTGACATCCCTCCCAAACTGTAGCTATACCGTTGGACAGAGTATTAATCAACAAATAATAGGAGCTTGTAGCAAAGGCAATACAATAATCAGGGAGGACTTTAATCTTCATATAGACTGGGCAAATCAAATTGGCAAAGCTAGTCTGGAGGAGGAGTTCATGGAATGCATTCGAGACTGTTTCTGAGAACAATACGCATGGAACCAACCAGGGAACAGGCTATATTAGATCTTGTATTGTGTAATGTTAATTAGTAATCTCATAGTAAAGGTAACTCTGAGGAAGTGTGATCATAATATGTTAGAATTTCACGTTGAATTTGAGAGTGAAATTCTTAAATCTGAAATGTGAGGCTTAAACTTAAATAAAGCCAATTACATAGGTATGAGTTGGCTAAGGTAGATTGGGAAATTAGATTAAAAGGTTTGATGGTAGAAAAACAGTGGCAAACTTTTAAAGAAATATTCCAAAATTCTCAATGAATATACATTCTATTGAGAAATAAAATCTCCATAGGAAAAGTGATCCATCCGTGGCTAACTAAAGAAGTTAAGGGTAGTATTAGATTAAAAGAAGCGGCTTATAATGTTGTGAAGAATAGTAGTAAGCCTGAGGATTGGGAAAGCTTGAGAAGCCAGCAAAGGATGACAAAAAATTGATAAAAAGGGAGAAAATAGAATATGAAAGTAAACTGCAAGAAATATAAAAACAGATTGTAAGAGCTTCTTCAAGTATGTAAAAAGGAAGAGAGTAGCAAAAGTAAGCGTTGGCCCCTTAGAGGCTGAGACAGGAGAAATTATAATGAGGAATAAGGAAACGGCAGAGGCTTTAAACAATTATTTTGTATCTGTCTTCACAGTAGAAAACACAAAAAGCGCCAAAAATAGTGGGGAGCCAAGGGATGAAAAAGAGTGAGGAACTTAAAGTAATTACTATCAGGAGAGAAAAAGTACTTGAGAAACTAATGGGGCTAAAAGCTGACAAATCCCCTGGACCTCATGGCCGACATCCTAGGGTTCGAAAAGAGGTGGCTGCAGAGATAGTGGATGCATTGGTTGCCATCTTCCAAAATTCCCTAGATTCCAGAACAGTCCCAGCAGATTGGAAGGTAACAAATGTAACACCGCTATTCAAGAAAGGAGGGAGAGAGAAAACAGGGAACTACAGGTCAGTTAGCCTGACATCAGTCATCGAGAAAAGGCTGGAATCCATTATTAAGGAAGTGGTAACAGGGCACTTAGAAAATCTTAAGATTAGGCAGAGTCAACATGGTTTTATGAAAGGGAAATCATGTTTAACAAATTTATTAGCATTTTTTGTGGGTGTAACTAGTATGGTAGCTAAAGGGGAACCAGTGGATGTAGTATATTTCGATTTCCAAAAGGCATTTGATAAGGTGCCACATAAAAGGTTGCTATGCAAGATAAGGGCTCATGGGGTTGGGGGTAATATATTAGCATGGATAGAGGATTGGTTAACGGACAGAAAATAGAGAGTAGGAATAACCGGGTAAATTCTGGTTGGCAGGCTGTAACTAGTGGGGTGCTGCAAAGATCAATGCTTGGGCCTCAGCTATTTACAATCTTTATTAATGACTTGGATGAAGGGACCGAGTGTAATGTATCTAAGTTTGCTGATGATACAAAGCTAGGTGGGAAAGTAAGCTATGAGGAGGACACAAAGAGTCTGCAAAGGGATATAGACAGGTTAAGTGAGTGGGCAATGAGGTGGAAGATGGAGTATAATGTGAGGTTATTCACTTTGGTAGGAAGAATAGAAAAACAGAATATTTTTTAAATGGTGAGAAACTATTAAATGTTGGTGTTCAGAGAATTTATGTGTCCTTGTACAAGAAACACAGAGAGTTAGCATGCAGGTACAGCAAGCAGTTAGGAAGGCAAATGAAATGTTGGCCTTTATTGCAAGGGGGTTGGAGTACAAGAGTAAGGAAGTCTTACTACAATTGTGCAGGGCCTTGGTGAGACCACACCTGGAGTACAGTGCACAGTTTTGGTTTCCTTATCTGAGCAAGGACATACTTGCCTTAAAGGCAGTGCAACAAAGGTTCACTAGATTGATCCCTGGGATGAGAGGGTTGTCCTATGAGGAGAGATTGAGTAGATTGAGCCTATACTCTCTGGAGTTTAGAAGAATGAGAGGTGATCTCATTGAAACATATAAGATTCTGAGGGGGATTGACAAGGTAGATGCTGAGAGGTTGTGTCCCCTGGCTGGAGAGTCTAGAAATAGGGGGCATAGTCTCAGGGTAAGGGGTTGGCCATTTAAGACTGAGATCAGGAGGAATTTCTTCTCTCAGAGCATTGTGAATCTTTGACATTCTCTATCCCAAAGGGCTGTGATGGAGTTGTTGAGTATATTCAAGGCTGAGATAGATAGATTTTTGGACTCATGGGGAATCAAGGGATATGGAGATCGGGCAGGAAAGTGGAGTTGTGGTCAAAGATCAGCCATGATCTTATTGAATGGTGGAGCAGGATTGAGGAGTCGTATGGCCTACTCCTGCTCCTAATTCTTATGTTCTTATTTTGTCCAGCATTTAAACTTAACTTCACGTGCACTGGTTTTCTGGGCTTCCTGAAACTCGCCACTGAAACAAAGGCGAGAAGACTGAATAGCAATTCATGGAGCTCATTAAAAGTCAGGCATGCGGACATCAATAAATACTCAGTGCTCACAGATGTTTTCTTACCTCCCACTGGGAAAGGGTTTTTTGAGAGTACTTGTGTTGAGAGGCTAATTTGTGCACTTTGGAGGTATTGAGACTTAAGAACAGTATGGGTTGCACCATTGCTGCCTTAGATTGGGCCTTAGACAAGGAGCAAGAGATGACCATAAGCAGTAGCAATAGCTTACCATGGAGAGACCTGCAGGTGGTGAGCAGAGATGGAAGCAGCAAAGGGGTCAAGGTTGCAGGAGGCACAACCTGTGTAACAGGGTGTACAGGCAGAGGCTCAAGCTACCTTGACCTCTTGGATGAGCAAGTGCTTCTGGAGACTGAGATTGTCACATCAGGTGGTGGCAGACATCTGCAACCTCCTAGAAAAAGATCTGCTCCCTGCTGGACCTGGTGGCCATGCATTCATTACCAGTGGCTGTGAAAGTGACCACCGCCCTCAACTTTTTTGCCTCCGCATCCTTTCAAGACACTACCGGAGACATATCCAGGATCTCCCAGTTGGCTGCACATCAATTCATAAGGCAGGTTGCTGATGCTGATGGGTTGCTTGCCAAGGAAGGCAATTATGTCAACTTTGCCTGTGATGACATTAGTCAGAATGAGCATGCGCTTGGGTTTGCATCTCTGGCTGGCTTCCCACAGGTGCAGGGTGTCATTGACTGAACACACGTGGCAATCCATGCACTCCCAGATCAACCAAGGGGTTCCATTCGATCAATGTGCAGCTGGTGTGCAACCACAAGAAAAGATTTATGCAGGTATGCGCCAGATTCCTGTGGAGCAGCCATGGTGCTTTCATTCTGCAGCAGTCTAAGCTCCCCAACCACTTCGGACCTGCAAGCAGACTTGAGGGGTGGCTGCTGAGATACAAAGGATACCCCCTTCAAATTTGGCTGATGACACCCATGAGGAACTCCACCAATGAAGCCCAAGGTACAACAACAGCATTTGGATGAATTCAGTAAAGAGGATGAGGAGGATTATTGGCAATAGGCATCAAATTGCATAAGGATGAGGCTGAGTGGCAGTGGTGGATGGATAGATGGGGATGTGAGGAAGTGCATTGAAAGAGAACAATGGGTGCGCTTGCAAGGTAAGTGGGTGTGAGGAGTAGGCTTGACAAGGCAGAGTGAGGGGAGGGGGTGATGTGCACAGCAGGATGCAGGTGAATGTAGAACTGTACTCTGCTTTCCTGACCTGGTTAGGTTATTAAAGCGCTTCTTGCACTGAATCCAGGAGCATGGCCAATTCTGATGCTGACCTCCTGGGCCACCTCCAGCCATGGCTTCTTTGTTCCAGCAGCAGGTTTCTGCTTATCATTGCTGGGGAAGATTATCTTTCTCCGACTCCTCACTGCACCCAGCAGTGCATCGAGGGATGCATTGATCAATTGAAATGCAGCCCTTGACCGCCCTGAATTCATGATGAAACTTCTCCCTCTCTTTGTTCAAGCTCTTAATTCCTCCAGGTTCCATCTTTGGATTGGCCCTTTAAATTCTCGAGTTGGGATCACAGGACTGCACCACGCCCGCTGCCGCGCAATCGCCGGCAAACCCGGAAGTAATATTGTAATTGGCTGGCTGTGTTAAAATACCACAGACAGACTTGCTGAAACTTCTTTCGGTTTTCCCACTCGATATACAATCCCCCACCACTGCCTCCCCACCCCCCACCACTCTTAACACACCTCAGTGTTATTTTTAGGGCCAATATCTCAGTGCTGCTTTTTAACTTGTGTAAAGGCACTGTACTTTAATAATCCAACATTTAAAAGTAACTTTTTTTTTCCAAATCCTTTCTCTGGAAAAATATTCAAAAAAATCCCAAACACCAGCCTCATTTAAGGTTGGGAATCAAGACAAAATCATTAATCCATTGAATTTTGAGAAGACTGGAGATTGTGAACACCGAGGGTGAGTGGTCTAAAGAAAATTGATCAACATGGAGCAGAATAATAAAAAAAGAAAAATGTCTTGAACAAAGAACCTGCATCTTATCAGATCTCCCAGAAATGCTTCACATAGAATGATCAGCACAATCGATCAATACAACACAAGAATGGATAGATTTGGATAATAAGTGCAAGAGGTCATTGGTATGAAGAAGAAAAATATTTGGAGAGGGAACAAAATGTCAAGGAACTCCGTTAATGAAAAAGAATGAGGACAAGCCATCAACTACAAAGAAGAAAGTAGAGAACCGTAAACAGGACTTTGGTGAGAGGTCATGATAGTCATTTATTCAGAGACGCATGGTACCAGGCCTTGACCAATAATAAACAATTTACCAAAATGTTCAAGAGCAGAATTCTAAAACTATATAACACATGCAGCAAGATCACTAATGAATGCATACCAAAAAACATATTCATGATAGGTTGAAATTTTAATCTTGGTATATTGGCCCAGATTTTGCGGTCAGTGACGAATGAATTACAATTGCACTTGACCACAGATTTTCTATGGGCTTTTGCCTTGGAACTTGCGGTTAGTGGAGAGCTAAAACAGCGCAGCGCCCTCTGCAGTGAATCTGTGAACTGTGTGAATTCAATACCAAATCATGTACAGAAAGTGAAGTAAAGAGACGGAAAGAAATATAAGATTAAGAGAGAGCGATTAAAAGAGACTGAAAGAAAAAGTTTTTGAAAAATTATTATTTTAATTTTTTTTTAATTTTCAACAATAAGTAAAATCTGAAAGAATGAGATTCCACACTTGTAAAAGTAAATTTTCAGTGCCAGACAGGATATTTGGCAGTAATTAACAGTTATCACACTGTTAAGAATTTACTTACACTGGAATGGACAAGCCCTAACTTTTTTTCTGGCGAGTTTAGTGGCTATCTATCACGTAAGTAGGGCAACTTCATGTATTTGAATGCCGAGTCTTTCAGCAAGATACTGGTACAGCGAAGCTTCTGGAGGAGCAGGGCAACTTGGACAGCAACTTCCTCATTTCCACGTTTAACTGCGCATGTGAGGTTGCCGGAAGTTGCTGTCCAAATTACTCTTTAATAATACAAAAGCAAAATACTGCGGATGCTGGAAATCTGAAATAAAAACAGAAAATGCTGGAAATACTCAGCAGGTGAGGCAGCATCTGTGGAGAGAGAAACAGAGTTAACGTTTCAGGTCGATGACCCTTCGTCAGAATGTTTTTATTACTCTTTAATAATGGTGAACGCTGATAGCCTCACCTTCACTTTTACCGCAAAATCTGGGCCATTGTCTCTTTTCTATTACTATTTCTGTCTAGTTGGTGAATTTACAGTCGTGCAGGTGTTTAGTTTATTAAATGTTGTCAGCAACAATATTAGCAGGCTTATCCAGCATCAGGAACAATGTTGTGAACTGCTCTATTGTATGGATAATTCCAGAGGTGATGTATGTTTTCTGCTGACTATTGGACCTTCCTGTTATTTGATCAATATCAGTAATATTAGTATAGCAAAATGTGGCAATGATTTTGTTGGTGGAGAAATGTTTATGTCGAATGTAAAGATGAACAAGTTCCCCAAAGTTATGTATGTTAGCAACTATTCACCTGCCATACAATCTCTCTGTTCAACAGTACTGGAATGTGGAAGGAAACAGAAGACTAGGAATAGCATTGCAGTTCAAAGTTCGCTCATATTTACTAGTACAGGCCCCATCATTCACACTGTCCTCGCTTATCCTGGATAGCCGCCTATATCTGGCAAATGGTACTAACCATTTGGCCTCAATTACAAAGGTATTAAGTTCACTGGCCATTTTGGGCAGTTGTCTTTTTAAAAGACAATTTTTCTTTTCTCATGGATGTATCCAATCAACATCTCGCTTTATAACCTATGCAGGAAGATGTTACAACAACAGAGATGTAAATAGAACCAAGTCATTGTAGCAAAGGTTGACCTGATCTCACGTCAACAATATTAGCTGATTGAAGCTGCCCAAAGTCTCCACTGCCTCATGTAGTTAACAGTGCCAAGAGCTGATGGAGACTTCAGGCAGCTTCAATCAGCTGATATGTTTTACGTGAGGTCAGGTCAACCTCTGCTACAATGGCTTGGTTCATTCAGATGGATTTACCGTTCACCGCGTATAGTGGACAAACCTCGTTGTCACGAATGGGCCTGCTTTATGAGGTGGGGACTGTTTTTTTTTTAAATGAAGAATGTTTAAGATATGTTTGATTTCTTGGCTCATTTTCCCTCCCATGAAGACTGGCCATTTTGGGTTTTCACTTGTAAAGGATTTATTCAGATACCAAGGTTTATAAGGGTGGTCCTTGTACATTCTGAATGTTTCCACTCATTTATATAGGACCAGCACTTAGAGGTTGACTTTTCCAATCCAGGAAAGTTAGTACCTGCTACATAATCAGGAAGCATTGTCCAATTCCAAATGCTCTGGTGGAAAGTGTGGGACCAAATTCGCTTGGCCACTCTGTCGGACTCCCATCGTAGCAAAATGGCTTGGAAAAAGGCCAAGTCCTGATCTTAGTTAGGAATTCCTGCTTGACCGCGTAAGGGCAGAGCTTCCTTACAAAGCCATTTATGGTGAGTTCCTGCTTCCCCACCCTACAAGTGACCTGGCATAACACAGCATACTGGCATACTGTCCTGCAGAAGGGCAGAATTTGTCCTTTCCAATGGGCCCAGGCCAGGGAAGTGGCCTGGACCTCCAAAGAAGGTTAAGATTTTTTTTTTAAATTTTGGATTGACCCTTACACAGGTGGTATAGCGAGAGAAATGCATTTGTTCACCAGGGAGAGGAGGGGTCATGGGCAATCCCTCAACCGTGGCAAGGCATCTGAATTTCTGATGGCATGGGGCAGTTGGTCACCTGGGATGTATCTGTAGTGACGCAGGAATCTGCCTTTATATATCCCCAACAGCTGCTAATCTAGAGGTCATTCTGGGTGTCCCCCTCATGTTAGGAGTGAGAGAGTTGGCTGGCTGTTTTTTCTCTGTTGAAGTCTATAAAACCCCGGGTCTTGCGTTTCTCATTGAAAACTAGTCCTGGGAAGCGTCAGCTTCAGGCTTCTGTTCCAGATGTGTAGTTGGGCCCTACACTTCTTTTCCGTTTACAAAAATCTAAATGTCACGTTATATGCTCACACCTTAGCACAAGCCCCTCTATTGAATTAATCTAAAGGTTTCCGACAAAATAGGTAAATGTGCTTTGTAGAAAATACATATATAATTCTTCAGTGATGAATTCAATGTGACAAGGCTCTAATGGCTTGACAGAGGTTTCTTTAAAATGATCTGAAGAAGCCATGCCTCCCGTTTATTGGACTACTGCTGTACTAATAATGTAGATGATTTAACTAAGTATTAACATCTTCCTGCCTCAGCAGACAGTGGGCACTAAACCCCTCCGAGGATGCTTTGTAATTCATTTTCTTTTATTTCACACTAATTTGAGCAGTCCTGTAAGTCATTAACATCCCTTTTAAAACCAACTAATTAATGTAGCAAAATCAAGTAACTTCAAGATTATTGAATGTATTCTTTTCCGCACATGAAAATAGATTTCAATACACAATGCATACAATTTGAATAAATTAATCTTTATAAAAATTTTAGTATTTGACATTTGTAACAAAATAAAATGGAGTATATGTTCCACGAGCGTTCTCCGTATCTCCTGCCATAACTTCAGCGGAAGATTGGCAGAAGCCCTGAGGAAACAAGAAAAATCAATATTTACAAAATCTCTTCAAAGTTACTACGGGCATTCAGGAGAACCCCTGTGGAAATTCTACCCCCTAGATGTTCTATTGACGTTGTCACCCTGGAAGGGGAAAGCCAGTGTTGTTATCCTCATGGTGGTGTCTGTGACTCAGCATGGACCTACAAAGCTATTGACTTTGTGTGGCCTGATATAATATTACCCTGCAATGCTGAAGAGTCATTGGAATGCTTAAAACACAAACTTCTGTCTGAAAATTAGAAGGTCCTGATGATATTGTCCTTTTAAAAAAAAAGTCAGTATGTTCCCAATTAGAAATTTTGAATGAGTTAAAAATACAGAGGTAATTGTGTGTGTTATCAATTCATTTTGGTGAATGTTTTTAATGACACCAGGGCTGTATCATGCAAATTCAAGCAATTCCCAGTGGCACAAGCGATATTGAAATAAGATGGCACATCAGTTTATTCTTAACCTTCCTGAATAGGCACCAACATAATCTAAGGCTTTTCTTATGGGTTTGAGTTACAAATGATTAATGAAACAGAATGAAAGACAAAAAGTGTTTAAGGTCATTATATTAGACTGCTGCAATAGACTAAATCTGCAAAAAAAAACACGCTGGGCTAGAAATTCATGGCCTTAGTGCCACCCCGTAGCGCCTTTAAATGGCGCTAAAATGGCAGCCGATGCTCTTTCGTCAGCTGCTGGTGGGTCCTCAACAGCCATTATTTCCGTCCTTAACTTTGCACTGCCGGTAACTGGCAGCGCCATCCCCAACAAAATGGCGTTGTTGTGACGTAAAGCAGCGTGCAACACCGACTTAACGTCACAAGCGCAAACTTATTCCCTAGCGCTGAATTCAGCGCTGGGTTAACCTGATGTGCAAGCAGGCTGACAATGGCGATGTCTGCACCTCTTAAAGGGACACACACATCAAAAAGAATGACTTGCATTTATATAGCGCCTTTCATGACCACCGGACGTCTCAAAGCACTTTACAGCCAATGAAGTACTTTTAGAGTGTAGTCACTGTTGTAATGTAGGAAACACAGCAGCCAATTTGTGCACAGCAAGATCCCACAAACAGCAATGTGATAATGCCCAGATAATCTGTTTTTATTATGTTGATTGAGGGATAAATATTGGCCAGGACACCGGGTATAACTCCCCTGCTCTTCTTCGAAATAGTGCCATGGGATCTTTTACGTCCACCTGAGAGAGCAGATGGGACCTCGGTTTAGCGTCTCATCCGAAAGATGGCACCTCCAACAGTGCAGTGCTCCCTCAGCACTGCACTGCAATGTCAGCCTAGATTTTTTTGTGCTCAAGCCTTTGGAGTGGATTTGAACCCACAACCTTCTGACTCAGAGGCGAGAGTGCTACCAGCTGACACTGATCATTCAGGTAAGTTTGGAGTTAAGGTTTTGGACTGTTTTGTTTGATTTTATTGAAGTGGTGGGGGAGTGCTGCACTGTCGGAGGTGCCGTCTTTCGGATGAGACATTAAACCAAGGCCCCGTCTGCTCTCTCAGGTGGACGTAAAAGATCCCATGGCACTATTTCGAAGAAGAACAGAGGAGTTTTCCCCAGTGTTCTGGCCAATATTTATCCCTCAATCAACATCACTAAAACAGATTATCTGGTCATTATCACATTGCTGTTTGTGGGACCTTGCTGTGTGCAAATTGGCTGCTGCGTTTCCCACATTACAACAGTGACTCCACTTCAAAAAAAACGTACTTCATAGGCTGTAAAGCGCTTTGAAACGTCCGGTGGTCATGAAAGGTGCTATATAGACGCAAGTCTTTCTATGATACTCCATCTGCCAAATTTTTGCCCACTCACTTAACCTATCTATATCCCTTTGTAGATTCTTTGTGTCCTCCTCACAACTTGTTTTCCCACCTATCTTTGTATCGTCAGCAAATTTGGCTAGAGTACACTCGGTCCCTTCATCCAAGTTATTAATATAGATTGTAAATAGTTGAGGCCCCAGCACTGATCCCTGTGGCACCCCACTAGTTACAGTTTGCCAAACTGAAAAATGACGCATTTATCCCGACTCTCTGTTTTCTGTTAGTTAGCCAATCCTCTATCCATGCTAATATATGACCCCAAATAGCGTGAACTCTTATCTTGTGCAGTAACCTTTTATGTGGCACCTTATCGAATGCCTTTTGGAAATCCAAATAAACTACATCTACTGGTTCCCCTTGATGCACCCTGCTCGTTACCTCCTCAAAGAACTCTAATAAATTTGTCAAACACAATTTCCCTTACATTAAACCATGTTGATTCTGCTTGATTGTATTGATTTTCTAAATGTCCTGCTATTACACCCTTAATAATGGATTCCAGCATTTTCCCAATGACAGATGTTAGGCTAACTGGCCTATAGTTTCCTGCTTTCTGTCTCCCTCCTTTCTTGAATAGTGGCGTTACATTTGCGGTTTTCCAATCCGCTGGGACCTTTCCAGAATCTAGGGAATTTTGGAAGATTACAACCAATGCATCCATTATCTCTGCAGCCACTTCTTTTAAGATCCTAGGATGCAGGCCATCAGGTCCAGGGGACTTGTCAGCCTTTAGTCCCATTAGTTTGCCTAGTACTTTTTCTCTAGTGTTAGTGATTGTTTTAAGTTCCTCCCTCCCTTTTGCCACTTGATTATCTATTATTATTGGGATGCTTTTAGTGTCTTCTACTGTGAAGACAGATACAAAATATTTGTTCAAAGTCTCTGCCATTTCCCTGTTTCCCATTATTAATTCCCCAGTCTCATCCTCTAAGGGACCAACGTTTACTTTAGCTACTCTCTTCCTTTTTATATACTTGTTGAAGCTCTTACTGTCTGTTTTTATATTTCTTGCTAGCCTACTCTTATAATCTAATTTCTCCCTCTTTATTTTTTTTTAGTCATCCTTTGCTGGTATCTAAAAAATTCCCAACCTTCTGGCCTACCACTAATCTTTGCATCATTGTATGCCTTTTCTTTCAATTTGATACCCGCCTTAACTTCCTTAGTTAGCCCCGAATGGTTCATCCTTCTTGTAGAGTCTTTCTTTCTCACTGGAATACATCTTTATTGAGAGATATGAAAAAGCTCCTTAAATGTCTGCCACTGCTTATCTACTGTCTTACCTTTTAATCTATTTTCCCTGTTCACTTTAGCCAACTCTGTCTTCATACCTTTGCAATTGCCTTTATTTAAGTTTAAGACACTAGTTTCAGACCCAAGTTTCTCACCCTCAAACTGAATGTGAAATTCTATCATATTATGATCACTCTTCCCTAAATGATCCTTTACTATGAGATCATTAATTAATCCTGTCTCATTTCACATTACCAGATCT
Source organism: Squalus acanthias (assembly GCA_030390025.1). Classification (NCBI taxonomy): domain Eukaryota; kingdom Metazoa; phylum Chordata; class Chondrichthyes; order Squaliformes; family Squalidae; genus Squalus; species Squalus acanthias. The sequence continues at coordinate 58,544,703 of CM059431.1, read as the reverse complement.
AAAATAGCCTGTTCCCTGGTTGGTTCCACAATGTATTGTTTTAAGAAACTGTCCCGAATATTCTCTATGAACTTGTCCTCAAGGCTACCTTTGCCAATTTGATTTTTCCAATCTATATGAAGATCAAAATTGCCCATGATTATTGCAGTACCTTTCTTACAAGCCCCATTATTTCTTGATTTATTAGATATATTAAATAAATGTTCACACACTGTTAGGCTGTGAACTAAATCTGGCTCTTTACTCATTAATAAATCTAATATGGCATGCCTCCTTATTGATTCTAGACCATATTGTTGTAGAAAATTATCGCAGACACACTCAAGAAATTCACTACCTTTCTGACAGGTGCTAGGCTGCTTATCCCAATCTATATGAAAGTTAAAATCCCCCATTAAAACCACTCTGCCTCTGCTACACGCTTGTCTAATCTCTGCATTTATACAATATTGCACTTCACAGCTGCTACAGGGGGCCTATACACAACTTCCACTATAGTCTTAAATCCTTTCCTATTTCTTAATGCTACCCTTAAAGTCTCCACTGCCTGCTTGACTCATGTTATATCCTCTTATCGTTGAAGTGATTTCATCCTTAATCATGAAGGCTACTCCTCCTCCTCTACCATTTTCCCTATCTTTCCTGTAGACCTTATAACCTGGTATATTTAGTTCCCAGTCTTGACCATCTTGCAGCCATGTCTCAGTAATGGCTACCATGTCATACCCTCCAAGTTTAATTTGCAGCTGCAGTTCATTCAATTTATTCCTTATACTCTGTGCGTTTGTATAAAGAACATTTATTTGGGCCTCACACTCTAGCCTGTCCTTCAGCTCTAATGTTTTATTCACACGTTTCTTATTTCTCTCTCTCCTGGTTTAATTACTTAGCTTCTTTTAGTTTTCCCTTTACCTGCAGTGCCTAAAGCAAAATTTCTGACTATTACTCTATTGTCTTCCCTTTCATTTGTTTTTGAATTATTATTTGTACTACTATTTCCACCGAGCCTCCCCCCCCCCCCCCCCCCCCCGATTTACTAGTTTAAAGTTCTTGTGACTGCCCTATTTATTCTTTCCGCAAGGACCCTGGTCCCAGACCGGTTCAGGTGGAACCCCTCTTTCCCACAGCACTCCTTCAGCCATGTGTTCACCTCCCGAATCTGTTTATCTCTACGCCAATTTGCAGGTGGCTCAGGTAATAATCCAGAGATTATAACCCTTGAGGTCCTGATCTTTAATTTAGCTCCTAGTTCCTGGTACTCCCCAAACAGGACCTCTTCCCTATGTTGTTGGTCCCAACATAGACTTCAACGACTAGATCCTCCCCCTCCCTCTCCAATAACCTTTCAAGCCGATTCGAGATGTCCCTCACCCTGGCATCGGGTGGGCAACATACCATGTGGGACTCTCAATCTTAATGCCGAGAATCCAAAATGAAAAAAAAATCACCCATTGCCACGTGGCCATGATTGCAGGTTTTCTGTTAATTTCACAATTTGTTAAATCCAGTTCATCACTTAGACTAGTTGGATGAAGATCTCCATTCTCTGCCAGCTGTAAGAGCCCTACATGAAATCATTATGGGCATTCTCAACCAGTTCCTAGTGTATGCAAGCCCACAAAGTAGTGTAAACATTAGCACTGAATTGCCAATCACATTCAAAGAAGCCATTCAGATCGCCTGAGCATAATTGGAAGCATTTTCTATTGGTGCAGCTGACATTCTTAACCTTAAAGAATGAAAACAACAATTTAAAAATCTGTTGCTGTGACTTTCTTGTACATCCCGCTTCCCTTTGCCTGAAGACTGTCAGCCGTGCTTTCTACCATCTAGGCTTCACTCTGGAATTCCCACAAAAAACCTCTCCTCTTTTAAGAGCCTCCTTAAAACTCACCTCTTTGACCTAGCTTTTGGTCATCCCTCCAAATAGCTTCGTCTTTGGCTCGGTGTCCATATTTGTCCAATTATGCCTCTGTGAACCAGATTGGAACGTTTTTCTAGGTTGAATGCTATATAAATGCAAATTGTTGTTGGCACAAGTAAGAGATTATTAAATATTTATGATGGTACCATATAACCTTAAGACTAATCTCTCAATATTATTTTTGCACTGTCAGCATGATGCATATCTATCTTCATGAATTTTATGACAATACTTGTGAGATTACGGGCTTGTGTGCGGATTGTTCAATATCTTGTGTCTGAATGATTTGACAACCAGGACAAAATCCAATCTGCTCACCCAACCAGATCAACTTTAGAAACAGCTTCAGTTTGCTCGTTCATCTTCAGTGGTGATTTTAATTAACATGTGAAACAACTGGCAGCGTAAAGACCAAGGACTATAAGTGATGCAGAGTGAAAATGTGCCAATTTATGTTTATCTATCTATTCCATATAAATGAGGTGATTTGTTTCAAAGAAATAACAAAATTACTTTAAGTCCAAGATGGTCTCACGCCTCAGATCTCCAACTTTTTCCTTTCCTATAGTTTGACAGTGAGTCGCTAAACACAACATACAAAACATTTTATTTATATCCCTCAATGCTTGACCTCTCTCAATGGCCCCTAAACCACAGTCTCACAACTACAGGTGTGCAGGGTCTGCATCGTCCACTTTTGTAGCTGATAATACATGGTCACCTGAAACAGAGTGAACCTAGTTGCTATATTGTATGAATGGAGCTATGGTTGGGATATAAACTGAACAGGCAGCTAATCTTTACAGAAGAGCAACTGCACTTCATCCAAAAGGCCTAGTGGTGCCACTTTTACACGTTAATATACCATTTTTTTATCATAGTTATATATGGTTTACAGTTTTTCCAATTATAATCCAACAGAGAATTTAATTTAAAAGTGCATGTTTTTTCATCATTCAATTATTTAAAAACTGAAAGGTACATTAATTTTGATGAAGGACTGCATAAGCACTTTTTAATGTATAAAATAATTATACCTTGTAAAATTATAGCAAGGAATTTTTAAATTAATAAACTCTTATCTAGTTTATATGTAAAGTTAGCATAATTAATATTTGTAATGTCTATATTGGATGATGATACAAAGTGGTAATTATTCTTTCAGAAAAAAACCACATGTATTACTCCACACTTGAAAAAAGGTGTAGATTTTACGCAGAAGCAAAGATTACTGTTAATGGGGCCCCTGTGATCTGAACAGGATAGCATGTCTTTTGCACATGCCCTCATATGTGCTGCTATAATGTTTTCGAAGGCAGATAGAGACACACATGGTGAAATAAGGCAGGATACAAATCATTATGCTGATTTATTTCACGGACAGCAAGTGAACTTACAGAGTAGCAATCAAAGCAAATTCCACTCATTTAACTAAATCTCACTTCTTCTGTTGTTCAAAACCTGACTGTCCCTGAACATGGTGTTTTCTTTCTTTTCTGTTAATTCTGGCCGCAGGAAGCGGTAGGGCAGTGTCTCTGACACCTTACCATGCAGGGATTGACGAGCAGGCCTGTCAACCAAAGCAGCTGCCAGGAGTATATTCTCCACAGACACTGCATGCTGTGCCCACATGAAGAGAATTGTCCTCCCCACAATGGATATGAATATTAGTTGGCCACCTGCGATGAGATGACAAATTGCTGAAAGTACCTGGTCATTTGGGCTAATGGAGCTGAGATGAGACAACAGATTCTTGTATAAATTTGAAATAGACTGTGAGTTGTGACATTCCTCAAATTGACTTATCTCGTTTTACTTTGTTAACATGTAAACATAGCTCAATCCCATAATCATCCCCATGATTAAAAAATCACGAAATGTGCTAAGTACCCTTCGGGTAACTGCAAGGTTATTTCTTGCTATATCAGGAGTACATCAGATTAGCCTTATTTCCTCGAGTTAATTTAGCATTCAGTTGTTAAAGAGAATTTGATTTAGTAATGTATAGAAATTGGAAAATGCCAATTAAAAGTCAGCTGTGGCTCAGTGGTAGCACTCTTGTCCCTGAGTCATAAGGTTGTGGGTTCAAATCCCATTTCAGAAACTTGAGCACATAATCTAGGCTGACACTTCAGTGCAGTGCTGAGGGAGTGGAGCACTGTTGGAGGTGCCATCTTTCGGATGAGACGTTAAACCCAAGCCTAGTTTACCCTCTCAGGTAGACATAAAAGAACCTTTTGGCACTATTCGAAGAAGGGTCGGGGAATTCTCCCAGTGTCCTGGCCAACATTTATCCCTCAACCAACACCTAAAATAGGTGAGCTGGTCATTTGTTTCATTGCTGTTTGTGGGAGCTTGCTGTGTGCAGATTGGCTTCCACATTTCCTGTATTCACTTAGAGACTGGAGTTTTGATATGGACTGGAGTTTGAGAAACCTATTTTTATTTTATTCTAGTGACATTCAATATGAAGTATCTGCACCATGAACATGATTTGCAGGAATTCAATTTGTGCACTCACGCTGTTTTCCTCCTCTGCTTCTCATTGATCAGATTCTGTGACCATTGATAGTCGACATGAGACACAAATAATTTGGGATATAGTTAACTTTTTAATCCTGCTGAGTTAATGGTACCATAAATTGCTGATGCAGTGAAATGGTCGTTTCATTACAAGAATGGCACAAAATGTTTCAATAAAGTTCTCAGCATTGAGTATTTATGATACCATATATATCAGGAATTTAGAAATGTGCCTTAGCCACTTAAGCAAAAAAGCCAGGATCACTTGTTTACAGTGACTAAACAAATCAAATTCTGTTTTTATTACATAAGATCCTGAGATTTCTAGTGCCGTTTTTGGGGTTCACATTCCCCGAATACATTGAATTTACATTATGGTGAGGACTCTGATCCACTAGCAGTTCGGGTTAGATTGCCTCAGCATTCTTCACTCAAGAACCTTAACTTCCATTAGAAAAAACAAACATTTATCATATCTGCCTGGGCTGACACACTTAGTGTGTCATAATGAAAATAATTTTTAAAAAGATTCTCAAGATTGATACAATGGAAAACATAAATCATTTCATAAAACAGTAATTTATCAGTTTCAAATTTTTATTTTAGCATTCATACCACTAAAATACTTTATAAAATCACGAGTACTGCTGTCATCAGTGGTTTTACTTACACTAAATGAGTATGCGTCTCAGATATTACAAATTTAATGATGCTCTGCAAAGACCTGCTCAGAAATATTCCCGGCTCTGTGCCCTTATGCTTAAAGTGGGGGTGTTGTACCGTGTATCTCGGCTCTGAGCTCAGACAAAGCTATCCAATGCAACAGTATTTAGCAGCCGATTGGGGTCCTAAATACATCATATGCATGTGGCTTCCACCAGTGCCAGCACCAGGAGCGCTGGCTGCCTAAATTGAGGCCTCCTTGAAAATTGCAATGGGCGAGCCTTGGGCGGAAATTTGGCGTTAAGTTTTTTTAATCCAATTTTTGTCTTGCTACCGTACCATTTTCACTGAAAAATGGGGCAGCAGTGAGACAAAAATTGTCACCAACATTGCTTATTGTTGAGAGTTACATCAAAGTTTGGTTTCATTATGTTGTGAAGTCTGTCAATCTCAGTTCTATGGGATGGGGAAGTTCAGTGTTTTTGGAGAAATCTTGGCATTCACAGAAACTGCTGTCACCCTCCTCTCTCCCCATTTGTGCGATTGATTTCACGGCGGCAAATTTGTCAAAATTATATGCTGCCTTCTTAAGTTATTTATTTACTTTTTTAAAAAATAGTCTTGAAACGGGCTGATATCATGGTAATTGAAGCGTATCACTTATTTAAGATAGTTGATTAAGTTGAGTGTTTGTAAAGGATGATTAGCTCTAAGGTGCGTTTCCGGTGGGGGTCAGAATATGTAGCGTATTGTGGCAGATCGCCACCTAAACGGGCAATACCCACTTTTCCGTCCATGGACAAAATATCGATGCACCTTCCCTTTAAGACACCTTACCTTTAAGGCAGGAGTGGGCGGGGCCTCAGGATTTTTCTAGAGAATTCTGGGAGCAGTCTGTCAGCCATTTTGTGCCATGCAGTTGATTAAAAAGTCTCTTGTTTAACACACATGGATTCAGCCTTAATTCGTGTTTCGCGGCAGCCTCAACATTGGTGACCCCGACGCTCAGAACGTATTCCGAGCACTGCAATGGCGGACACGAACGCAGTTTCCGTGAAACTGCCGGAGTTTTGGGAAAACCAGCCCGAAGCCTGGTTTCTCCAAGCTGAATCGCGCTTCCGGCTGCAACGCATCACCACAGATGGGACGAAGTACGACTATCTCGTCACATCACTAGGTAGCGCCACAGTTTTGAAGGTTTGGACAACGCTGCAGAACCCACCAGAGGAAGGCAAGTATGCACACCTTAAGAAAGCGCTCCTTAAAAAATTTACGGCCTCGGCATATCAGCGAAACTGCCACCTCCTCAACCTTCCAGGCCTCGGTGATGCCTCACCATCAGACCTCCTCTCCCACATGCTCTCCCTCACCGATGAGAGCCCACCTGGATCCCTCTTCCGCACGCTGTTCATCCGCCAGCTCCCTCTCAGCATCCGCCCAGCGATCGTGGCGTCCGGCCTCATGAACCTGGAAGCCCTGGCCGATGGGGCCGACAAGCTGCTGTCCGCTCACTCCAGCCGCGACGTCACTCCGGACCTGGCAGCCGATGCCTTGGCGCGCCCCTCACCGGCCAGCACACGGCCACAAGGGCCTGCCACCAGGCCCACGGGGCCTTCACGCCCCACTAACCCGGGCCACTGTTACTACCACGCACGGTTCAGCGCCAGGGCACAACGGTGCACACCTCCCTGCTCTTTCAAGTCCGCCCCCGTACCAGCCCCCGCGATGGCCATGGGCCACGCGAGCTCCCTGCTGTTCGTCATGGATGACAAAACCGGCCGCCGGTTCCTGTGCAACACTGGGGCTCAGCACAGCATCATCCCGGCCTCTTCCCTCGACATCCAAAAGGGCGAACGAGGACCAGCGCTGGCTGCTGCTAACGGCTCGGAAATCCGGACGTATGGCACCCAGACAGTCACCCTCGACCTCGCTGGTCGCCGCTACCGATGGGAGTTCATCACTGCCAAGGTGCTCTCCCCCCTCATCGGCGCAGATTTCCTGTGCGCCCACGGCCTACTGGCAGACATCCCTCGTCACCGCCTCATGGACATGAACACCATGTCCCCCATCCTGGGCGCCATGGCCCCCCGTCAACCCGCCGACATGGCGTCACAGTGCCACGCCCGGGCCACGGATGACTACTCGGCACTCCTGGCCGAATTCCCGGCCCTTACCAATCCGACCTTCTCCGCGGAGGCCGCCAAACACGGGGTGGAACACTTCATCCCCACCACAGGCCCCCCAGTGTACGCCCACGCCCGCAGGCTGGACGTGGCCAAACTGGAGATCGCGTGGACCGAGTTTGCCACCATGGAACAGCTCGGCATCATCCGCCGCTCCAACAGTCCCTGGGCCTCCCCACTCCACATCGCCCCCAAACCAGGCGGAGGTTGGCGCCCCTGCGGGGATTACCGCCACCTCAATGACGCCACCACCCCTGATCGGTACCCCGTGCCGCACATTCAGGACTTCTCGGCTAGACTGGCCGGCCGCTCAGTCTTTTCCAAGGTCGACCTGGTGCGCGGTTACCACCAAGTCCCCGTCCACCCCGCGGATGTCCCCAAGACAGCCGTAATCACCCCCTTCGGCCTGTTCGAGTTCCTGCGGATGCCCTTCGGCCTCAAAAACGCGGCCCAGGAATTCCAACGGCTCATGGACTCGGTCCTTCGGGACCTGAAGTTCCTGTTCGTCTACCTGGACGACATCCTGGTAGCCAGTTCCTCCAAGCAGGAACACCTCGAACACCTTTGCATCCTGTTCGGACGCCTCAGCGACCACGGGCTCATCCTCAGCCCAGCCAAATGCCAGTTTGGCCTGGACAAGATCGACTTCCTCAGCCACCACATCACCCATGCTGGGGCCATTCCCCTGCCCACCAAGGTGCAGGCCGTCCAACAATTTCCCCGCCCCACCAACATCAAAGGCCTCCAGGAGTTCCTCGGGATGGTGAATTTCTATAACCGCTTCATCCCCAAAGCGGCGTCCCTCATGAGGCCCCTGTATGAAGCCCTCCGGGGCAGGAGCGGCAAGATGGCGGTCGAATGGACGGCAGACGCGTCCGCCGCCTTCGACTCCACCAAGCCCGCGCTCGCCAACGCCACCCTGCTCGCGCACCCACGGCCCAATGCCAGTATAGCGCTCACCACGGACGTCTCCGACCACGCGGTCGGCGCCGTGTATGAGCAGTGGGTCGACGGCGCCTGGCAACCACTTGCCTTCTTCAGCCACCAACTATGCCCCCCGGAGGTCAAGTACAGCACCTTCGACCGCGAGCTCCTCGCGCTGTTCCTGGCGGTCCGCCATTTCCGTTTTTTGCTTGAGGGCCACCCCTTCACTGCGTTTGTCGACCACAAGCCCCTGACATTCGCAATGGCAAAGACAACCGACCCCTGGTCCGCCAGGCAGCAGCGCCAGCTCGCGGCAGTGTCCGAGTTCACCACGGACATCCAACACGTTTCCGGCCGAGACAATGTGGTAGCCGACTGCCTCTCCCGCCCCGCCATCCACGCCGCACACCTAGCAGTCGACTACGCTCAACTCGCAGCAGACCAGATCACCAACCCTGATCTGCTCTCCGCACCCACCAACCTACCAGGGCTATGCCTGGCCGACGTCGCCTGTGGCCCGACCGCAGTCACGGTCAAGTGCGACATATCCCTATGTCAACCTCGGCCCGTCGTCCCAGCGTCCTGGCGCCGTCGGGTATTCAACATTCTCCACAACCTCTCCCACCCCGGCGCCCGGGCATCCATCAAATTGGTAGCCAACCGCTTCGTCTGGCGCGGCCTTCGCAAGGATGTGCGTACTTGGGCCAACTCCTGCCTAGCCTGCCAACGGGCCAAGGTACAGCAACACACGAAAGCACCCCTCGAGGAGTTTACCGTCCCCTCGCGGAGATTCGACCACACCCACGTGGACATCATCGGGCCCCTGCCGCTGTCGCAAGGCCACACGCACTTGCTGACCATCGTTGACCGCACCACACGCTGGCCTGAGGCAATTCCACTGACCTCTACCACCACCGCCGACATCGCCAGAGCCTTCGTCAGCACCTGGGGTCGCACGGTTCGGCGTCCCCTCCGACATGACGTCGGACAGAGGTCCGCAATTTACCTCTGAACTCTGGACCGCCGTCGCACGCAATCTCGGGGTGACCATTCACCGCACCACAGTGTACCACCCCCAAGCCAACGGACTGTGTGAGCGGTTCCACAGATCCTTCAAGGCATCTCTTCGAGCCAGCCTCCAAGACGGCGCCTGGACCGACCGACTTCCGTGGGTCCTCCTCGGCCTGCGCATCGCGGTTAAAGAAGACCTCCACGCATCAGCAGCAGAGCTCGTGTACGGTCAGCCGCTGCGCGTACCCGGCGAGTTCCTGCCCACCGCCACGACACCCTGGTCAGCCGACCAACAACGCCACGCCTTCGCCTCACCGGCGCTGCAGTTCGCCCATTGCCCGACACGGCGAATCCACCTCACACGTCCCACTAAGCCTGCACCAGGCACGGTTTGTTTTCGTCCGGCACGACGCCCACCACGGACCCCTTCAACCCCCGTACGACGGGCCCTACAAGGTGCTACAGGCTGGGGATAAATTTTTCACCCTGCAAGTGGGCGACAGGACCGAAAAAGAGTCGGTTGACCGACTCAAGCCAGCACACTCGGAGCCCGGTGAGCAGGTCCCTGTAGCTCGTCCACCTCCACGTGTCCGACCTGCTCTCAAGCCGGTTCACCCGGCTGCTCCACGCCCGGCTGTTCCACGTCCACCAGCGTCCTACAAGAGCCACTCCAGCCGGCCCATCAGACCGCCGCACCGTCTCGTCCACACCTCCTAAGCGGATTCTGGGGGGAGCTGTGTGGCGGATCACCACCTAAACGGGCATAACCCACTTTTCCGTCCGTGGACAAAATATCGATGCACCTTTCCTTTAAGGCACCTTACCTTTAACGCAGGAGTGGGTGGGGCCTCAGGAATTTTCCAGAGAATTCTGGGAGCAGTCTGTCAGCCATTTTGTGCCATGCAGTTGATTAAAAAGTCTCTTGTTTAACACACATGGATTCAGCCTTAATTCGTGTTTCGCGGCAGCCTCAACATTATTCCACAATATTGACTAGAAATATAGCCACCAGCAGTTCATAGATGCAATCAATTGTCCTCAGCATGTCCTATAAAATCTTGTGAAGCACTGACTTGAGAGTATAGGGTATTTCGTCTAAACACAGTTTGATTGGTGCAGTCCATTCTTTTGATGAATTGGAGCTTGGAAGCAAATAAAGGTATTTTTCTATGCCCATCCATGCCTGAAATTAAAGCTGTATGACTTTTTTTTACATTTTCTGCATGCATTAAGGGTTAACTATCTGTAAAATGTAGACAGTGGTCACACTGATACTATCTGTTGAGTATTTACTACAATGGGAACATAGAGAATTAGGAGCAGGAGCAGGCCATGTGGCCCTTCGAACCTGCTCCGCCATTCAATAAGATCATGGCTGATCTTCGACCTCAACTCCGATTTCTCCTAGACTCCAAAAATCTATCTATCTCAGCCTTGAATATACTCAATGACTGAGCAGCCACAGCCCTTTGGAGCAGAGAATTCCAAAGATTCACAACCCTCTGAGGGATGAAATTTCTCCTCATCTCAGTCTTAAATGGCCGAGGCCTTATCCTGAGACTATGCCCCCTGGAACTCCTGCTGCTGCTGATCTAAGTTACTATTTGGTTGGCCATTGGGTTTGCCTGCCATAAAATCTTCTGTTTTAATATATCGTTTAGATTGCCAGCTACTGTATAATATCTGTGTATCTTGATATAGAAGGGCAGATTTTTATCGTCAGGTGCAGGTCAGGTCTAAATTGGGGCAACTCACTGGACTGGAGTGGAAGCCACTTCTACCTGTTTTTTACCGGATGCTGGGATTAGCTGAGACTAGTGAAAGTGGGAGTTTTTGAGCCTGAAGATTGCTGAAAGTTTAAGTCGTGATTATTGAATCTGGGAAAAAGGTTTGGAGCAATGTTTTTTTGTCATTTAGCCTAGACAAGCCTTGATTGCTTCAGACTGCCTGTAAGAGACCACTGGGATATTTTGACTCACCACTCCCCTGCCCCTTCCCAGCACGCAGAGAGAGCTTCTGAGGAGCAGGTCGGTCAACCTTTGTATGCCATTATCACAGAGGTGAAGCAGCAGTAAAGAAGACTGATGTAGCATGCAAAAAGGATCCACCCGACAAGATATTATGCCCTCAAGGAATATACTGAGGTTCTATGAAGACATTAGAGAGGAGATGTGTATTAGAAGAGTGCACTTTACCAAAGACACAATACGAGAGCTGTGCTGCCGACTGGATGAGGTCCTTTCTTTTTATTCATTCACAGGATGTGAGCATCGCTGGCAAGGCCAGCATTTATTGCCCATCCCTAATTGCCATTGAGAAGGTGGAGGTGAGTCGCCTTCTTGAACCACTGCAGTCCATGTGGTGAAGGTACTCCCACAGTGCTGTTAGGTAGGGAGTTCTAGGATTTTGACCAAGCGATGATGAAGGAACAGTGCTATATTTCCAAGCCAAGTGTGACTTGGAGGGGAGCTTGGAGGTGGTGGTGTTCCCATGCGCCTGCTGCCCTTGTCCTTCTAGGTGGTAGAGGTTGGGGATTTGGGAGGTGCTGTTGAAGAAGCCTTGGCGAGTTGCTGCAGTGTATCTTCTAGATGGTACACGTTGCACACACGGTATGTCGGTGGTGGAGGGAGTGAATGTTTAAGGTGGTGGATGGGGTGCCAATCAAGCGGGCTGCTTTGTCCTGGATGGGTTTGAGCTTCTTGAGTATTGTTGGAGCTGCACACATCCAGGCATGTGGAGAGTATTCCATCATATTCCTGACTTGTGCCTTGTAGATGGTAGAAAGGCTTTGGGGAGTCAGGAGGTGAATCACTTAATGCAGAATACCCAGCTTCTGACCTGCTCTTATAGCCACAGTACTTATGTGGCTGGTCCAGCTAAGTTTCTGGTCAATGTTAACCCCCAGGATGTTGATGGTGGTGGAGGCGACGATGGTAATGCCATTGAATGTCCTGGGGAGGTGGTTAGACTTTCTCTTGTTGGAGATGGTCATTGCCTGGCACTTGTGTGGTGCAAATGTTACTTGCCACTTATCAACCCAGGTGTGAATGTCATCCAGGTCTTGCTCCTTGCAGGCACGGACTGCTTCATTATCTGAAGAGTTGCAAATGAATCAGCGAACATCCCCACTTCTGACCTTCTGATGGAGGGAAGGTCATTGATGAAGCAGCTGCAGATGGTTGGGCCTAGGACACTGCCCTGAGGAACTCCTGCAGCGATGTCCTGGGGCTGAGATGATTAACCTCCAACAACCACAACCATCTTCCTTTGTGCAAAGCCTATCAGTGGAGAGTTTTCCCCCTGATTCCCATTGACTTCTATTTTATTGGGGCTCCTTGATGTCACTCTTGGTCAAATGCTGCCTTGATGTCAAGGGCAGTCAGTCTCGTCTCACCTCTGAGATTCAGCTCTCTTGTCCATGTTTGGACCAAGGCTGTAATGAGGTCTGGAGCTGAGTTGTTCTGGCGGGACCCAAACTGAGCATCGGTGAGCAGGTTATTGATGAGTAAGTGCCACTTGAAAACCCTGTCAACGACACGTGCAACCAAAAATATCTGTCCGCACTGCTCAGTCTGTGGTTATGAAGATCATCTATGCCTTCAACATTTATAGCACTAGGTCATTTCAGTTCGCCAGAGAGCATCTCTGTAATATCAACCAGAGTACTATCAAGTGACTTACACATTTTTCAGGAGAGCTGGATAATTCATGCAGTTTGGCATCATAGCAAATCAGCAGCGAGTTAGGCCCATCCAGTATAATCGAGTTACTGACTTTCCCAAGGTCCAAGATGCGACAGATGGCACCAATGTTGCCTTGCGAGCTCCTCCACTTAACCCCCTGAACTACTCGATAGAACATGTTTCCACTCCCTGAATGTATAGATTGCGTGTGGCAACATGCAAAGGATCCTGAGTGATAATATGACATTTGCTGGAAGTTTCCACTATACATTTATCCTTTGGAATTTGGCCCTCCCTGAACTCTTCAAGGAAAAAAATGATGTCAGCAGATGGCTTGTGGGTGACTGGGCGTACCCCTGCTTCCATGGATAATGACCCTCCTAAGCGTTGTAAGTACAACAGCAGAGGAACATTACCGCAGGACACATGGCCCTGCATGCTGGTCATCAACAGGGGTTCTTTTGCTAACTAGATATGTTCAAGTTTGTGTCCCACATGGTTACAGCCCAACAATACTATCCACGAAGGGCTGGACATGAACATTTCTGGGCATATGGCATTAGCTGCTTTGGAGACAGACCTACATGGAAGAGAGCATCGGGGTGATCTTTACTCAGAGGATTCCTTAGTGACTGCTACAAGGGCAATCAGAGCACATCGCATCACTGAAGTATTTTCTTCTGTAACACAGTTCACCTTCAACACAACTGCATGACCATTCCAATAATAATCACCAGTTTGAATAAGTCAGAACAAAATAAGTGCATCTTTTCCTACAGTACAACAGTGACTACACTTCAAAAGTACTTCATTGGCTGTAAAGCGCTTTGGGACATCCTGAGGTCGTGAAAGGCACTATATAAAATGCAAGTCTTTCTTTCTTTATATGACTCTAATCACTATGAATAACATAGCATGACATAAGTGCACATGTAATACAACAAACTCCAAAGTGTACAGAAGCCAAACTAATTTTTCCTGACACCATGGGGGTGATTTTGCCAATGGGGGCGCGTTGGAGGCGGGACTGCTGCTTGTCGGGTTTCAGTCCCACCTCCTTCGACATCTGGCCAATCCATACTATTTTCCCTTGATTGACCTTGTTAAGCCCGCCCTGTGGGGCTTAGCAGGCCAATTAAGGGAAAGCCGGTGACAGAGAACATCAGCATATGACGTTTCATCTGTCAAAGATTTTTGACAGATGAATTGTCATCGTTTGACAGCTTTGAGAAGCTGTCAAACACTGACATTCTCTATTGTTTGGTGAGTTCTTGTACTCAAGGCTCACCAAACCTATTTCCTGAGCAGAGAGCAGATGGCTGTTGCAACGGAGAATGCTGCAGCCATTCTGTCATCTCTGCCGGTGAGATGCGGGAGCCTCCGGATCCCCAACGATTGAAGCCTGCAGGAAGAAACAAAGGTAAGTAAACCTTTTCTAACACTTTTCACTCACCTCACATACTCACCTCTCCACACTTGCACCCATCACTCACCTCCACAGCACACTTTTGCACCCCTCCAACCCCCGCAGACCCACTGCTCGCCTCGCTGACCCGCGGGGTTTCCCGACATTGGGAAGCCTGCACCTCTATTGGAAAAATGGGGATAATCCTCTTAATTGCCTGTTAACTACCTGTTAACTACTGTTAACAGGCAGTTAAGTGGCTGTAATCCCCTTCCCGCCTCCAGGAGACGGGACCCGGCGCGGGTCGGGTACCCGCCTCCTGGGAAGATGGCACGGCGGTGGGTTGAGGGCAGGATGGGTACCCGCCCCCAGATTCTGCCATTTTCCTGGCAGTCCTACCTTCAAACCCGCCTCCCCAGGGCTGGTAAAATCGTCCCCCAAGTTTCCACTGGGTTTCTAAATGTTTTTCTTATTCTGGTGCTTCTCCTAGGTGCATCTTGAGGGCAAGTATTACAGGAGGTAACTGGTTGCTCCTGTGCTACAAAAGGCTCAAAGGAATGAGGTGGCCCTCCTCTCATGGCAGCTTGCTTTTGGGAGGGTGTCGTTGCTGGCTGCATCTCTGGAGCTTGTGCCTGGACAGCCTGAAGTTACCTCTGGTATGTCACTATTGTGGTACACTGAGGGGAAAGGCTGGATGCCTGGCTTCTGCTGCTGCTATATTGAGAAGTGACAGCCTCATGCAGGTCACATCCAGCAGTCGCCATTCCATCAAGCCGTGAGTCTCTGTCCCCACTGATCAGCGGGTGGGCTAGTCTAATGGCAGCAATCAGATCCTTAAAGCTCCAAGTGATAGCGGTCTGCATAACGACCCCCAGGATCTGAATGCCAATACAAAGGGTACTGTCTATTTCTTCCCTACTACCATGACATGTGCAGTACATACTTTTGTCGGGGAGGAGGAGACAACGATTGGTGCCTCGCTGCTACTTAAGTGAGGGGCTGTCGCAGATTCCAGGGAAGCACTAAAAAACAGATTGTCTGGTCATTATCACATTGCTGTTTGTCGGACTTTGCTGTGTGCAATTTTGCTGCCGCGTTTCCTACATTACAACAGTGACTACACTTCAAAGTACGTCATTGGCTGTAAAGCGCTTTGGAATGTATATTCTTTCATTTTTTTTTCTTTTTCCTTCTTTCTGTTTCGTTCTTTCTTCCCAGCTATCTCCCACTCCTTTACCGAATCTCCTTGAGATGAGTTTTGAGGTAACTTTCAAAAAAATTGTGAGGACTTCTTTTGTTTATCTTTACCTTGCCCTTGTTCTGCTTCAGCTGTCAGTGCCAGATCCTCCAGTGGAAGATATTCTTGAAAAGTAGGACAAAATCACACAAGCCATCCCATGCTAACAGTCAACTCAATGAGTCAAGCACATTCCTACACTCACCTGCTGCTCCCCAAGCCATTTGCTGCAATCTTGGTTTATGCACTTTAAATTCCAATCACCTCCAAAACACTACTCCAGTTTCACATGTGATTTGGACTGGAGAACAGCCAGTGGATATTTAAATGAGCTGACCCAGCAAAATTTGGTAGATTCAGCTCTGCAGATCATCCGTGATTGCAAATCCAGACTCACTGGAGCAAATTCGGGTGCAACTCACCCCATAGAGTTTTGGGGCCACAAGGTTTTGTAAGTGGAGTTAAGAGACAGTTGAAGTCTCACACTACTGTCAGAACCTGAACCACAAATAAATATTTCTAGATGCTAAAAATCCATTTAAAAGTAGCACTTTAATTGTGCACCCAAATCAAAATTATATATCGACAGCAGAAGTTCCAAGGTACCAATACAATTGAGGCACAGATGAACTATAAAAACTAAACTTAATTGATGTATACATATTATCTGAGGCCTGAACTTTCCTGTGGGCTTTTAATTCCCTTCTGTCTTAGACTTATAGAAATTCACTTGGTTGCGCCACCCGTTAGCGCCTTAAGAGGGCGCTAATGGGGCGCAAAGCCGCTAACGCCCGGGCGCAGCGATGTTTGCGCCGCTCGAGAACTTAACTTGAGATTGTGCGGCGGTGCTAAAACTTACCGCTGCGACCAACTGCGCGCGCAGATTGTGACGTCATTCCATGGTGCAACGCCCTTGGGGCGCCCCGTAGCGGAAATTGAGTGGCGCCTCCTGCCTTACCGCCTGGCGCTTCCAACGACCAGAAGACTGGAACGCTATCAATCGCTGTGGGGCTGGGGGGGGCGCTATTTAAAGGGGGCCTCTTCCTGTCTTTTATTGTTGGTGGCATTTTTGAACTACGCATTCTGAGAGAGAGAGGGAGAGACTTCTGGAGAGATTCAACGTTGTGTGAAGGAGTTTTGGGTACTGAGCAGCACTTTGCAGGTTCATTTTGATTTGCCATTCCTTGTATCGATTTAGCAGAGACCGTGGGAGCTGCACTCTGAGCTCTTTGCCTGGTGCTCTCCATTGTTCTTTCCAGCACATTTGATGTGCAAGTCTCTCCAGGCCGAGATTCAAGGCAGCAATGAACAGGATGTGGATGGAAAGCAAGATTAACCATCCCCTTTAAGAACTGGCCCGTGCCATTGTGTGTGTGTTCCATTGCTGACTGACATTACATGAGCTTCGCCAGCGCTCCGAGTTAGCGCCTCACTGCTCGGCCTTTGCGCCTTAAGACAGGTGTGCAGCGCCTGCTTTAGTGCTCCACTCACCTCCCGGGGCTGTAAAAGTGAAGTTTCCCGTCAGTGCCGATAATTAGCGCCAGGCGCTAATATTTGCGTCCGGACGATATTTGCGCCCCAAATGGGGCGCGACCTAATTTCTACCCCATAAAGTCCAAAGCCCCGGAATCCTGGTTCACTGCTTTGCCACTTGAAGTATGGCAAAGCAGGGCTGCCCGCAGCAAAGGATGTTGACCATGTCAAAATTTCTAGGGATGGGGCCATTCATATAGTCAAGGCAGGCAGCCCATGCCTGTAGAGATACTGAAGAGGTTCCTGCCCCAAGGAAGTGTCAGGAAACTGGAATGCCATTCTGCCACTCAGATTGGAGCAGCTAAAGGCCCTTAATGGATGAGGAGGAGATTTTAAAAACTTTCCTTCTAAATTTTAAAACTGATGGTCACATTAGGTAATTAATTCCCTCTAGAATTTATTACCATTCATCCCTCAGTTATTTTGGGGTCTTTACTAGGTCTACATGGAAACCTAGGCATGGGTTTTGTTGGGCTTATCCTGGGTGACATGCACACAGTGCTTTCAGCAGACTTGGGGCAGTCGGAAAACTCACTTCAGACCAAAATTAGGGCTGTAGAATACTGGTGTGGAAATCCAATGGATCCAATTCCAGTCCCGTGAAGTATCCACTTCTACTCTCTCATCCCACTGGGATTTGGGAATCCAATTGTTTGAGAGTTCTTGTTACTCCACAGGATAATTTCAGCAAAGAGATCAATTTTTAAGAAACTTTAATCTCAGATTCAGAACAGGTTGCATGGCAGAGAAACTCAGTTAAATGTATTTATTTTTTTCATGCTCTCATTTACAACCGCGTGCTTTGCTATTCAGAAAACTACTTCTTTTAACTTCTTATTGGTTATCCACTATAATCACTGACTACTCAGTCCATAAAATGTTGTAACCACTAAGTAAATTTCCTGTTGATATCTATTCATCAAGAATAGACACATCTATATTTAAAGGAGTATTATACTGGTATTCAGAACTACCTTGGGTCCCAATGGTGATTAACCACACAAAGTCATCAATCTCAGCTTGACTGTTGAGGGATGGTGAGGCAACCCATGTTGATTTTACACAACTCTCTTGATAGAGAGGTATAATATATAAGCTATGGTGTTCTGTATATCAATTAAATAAATACTAGTATCAGAGTTTGCTAAATCACACGATTCTGTCACAGAAACCTTCAATCCACCACAAGAAAACAAAACAGGGTAAAATAGGAAGCAAATCCTTTTTATAAAATATTTATTGAAGCAGTTGGTGCTGATAACATCACTGAGGAACACCCTGGGTGAATTTCTGTTAATGGTATGAGTGAAGTGAATTAAGGTACAGTTAAAACTGAAGGGGGGTGAAATTGGGTGAATCTGCGTCTCCCGTTAGCACCCCCGGGGGCGCTAATGGGGCGCAAATGGCTTTGCAACCGGGCGCGGCACTGACATCGACTCCCGCCATATTCGCCGAGAGTTTTGCAGCGGCGCCATGGCATTGTGCCCCGATCTCATTCACCCGGAGATCGTGACGTCATCGCCATGTGCATTGCCCCGGTAGCGCCCTGGACCCGAAATTGACTTCCGCCCACAGCAGCACCGCTGGTTGAAAACACCGACAGCTGCAGGAGGCGTGCATCAGACGGCCGGCCACTTCGGGGGCGATGATTAAAGGCGAGGTGGCCGAGGTAAGTAAATAAAAACTTACCTTTCTTGTTCCAGTTTTTTGTGGGGGTTCCTGCCCGTGATCGATCAGCCCGGCACTGCTTGAGTGCCGGGCTGATCGCGTGGATCGCGGTTGCCTTGGTGGTCCAGGTAGGTACTTTTTATATTGCAGAGCCTGCAGCGATGGCCTTTCCCTTTAAGGGAGGGAAGGAGCGTTTGAACGTGGCAGCGCTGCACGGCCCAGTGAGCAGCGCTGCTGAAGTCTCCGCCCCGCCTGCTGCTGATTGCGCTCCAAGAAGGAAGTGGAGTGCTTGATTTAGCATCCACTTCCCTCTTGGAGCGCAAATGGCGAATTTTTCAAAAGTTTGAAATCGTTAGTGCCTGGGGCGATTGTGAATTTCTCCCTCAAGGACTCTAGATTAATGATATCATCTCAATGGAGTTTCAGAAATCTTTTCCCTTCTTCAATTGTGAACAATGGAAGCTTTAATTTGATTATTCTTTTGTCTGCTCAACCTATGTTTTTGTATAACTATTGTATAACTCCGCATCATGTATAACTATTGACGCTGCTGGTAAAGTTTAACATTGATAATGTATATCCAAGACCTTAGCATTTGAATGATGGTACAAATTTGGTTACCAGGGACTCAGATGCATTGCCTTTTCATATATATATACCTCTCTTTGATACATACTAAACCTCACTGCCTACTGGGGACCTAGATGCATGTCCTTCCATTGACAGCCAGGGACAGAAATATACACTTCCTTGGACCAGATATGCATGCCTCTTCCCTACCCTCTGACTAACTAAGTCTTGGGTGTATATTCTTTTTGACTAATGGGTGACTTGGATAACTATATTTCCATTAAACTGCGAAAGATTGGATGCATTACATCCCAGCCCAAACCACAAGTGTTACATCATGCAAAATGGATATATAATCACCAAACTATTGTGAGAGTAGATGTGTTACTCAACCGCCTTCGTAAATAAATACACCTATCTGTACAGTCATTTTCAGCTGTCAACAGCCATTGTTGAAAAGACAAAAATAATGCTGCATATGGGTGCATTTCCAGATGCTTAGCTGTGAATCCAAACTGGTACAAATCTTAATAATTTACTTGGATTATTACTTAGGGTTCAGCTCTTCCTTTTAAAATAACCATAAACATTTCACTGTAGATGCTCATTGAATTGCAAAGACACCAGCTAGGAAATAATGTTAGTCTCAAGATGTGATGGCAAATCCAACAGTTAATAAAAACATTAACAGTCAGAATCTGTCCCAACCTTTTAGTTCATCAGATACAAATCATTTTCAGGAACAATGAAGCGGACACCAGGGAATTTAATGCTACATTTGATTGACCTTGTTTGCTGCTGCACATAATATGGAAAATACATGGAAAGGATGAAAAATGCACGTGGCCCTGAAGAACACAACACTTCATTATCAGGAGACTATTCTGGCAGAATGGCAGGTTATATTCGTGCTGTATATTCCTAACAAGGGCCCACAAAGATAGGCAATAATTGGTACACTGTCTCCCCAGGGAGATATCCCAGTGACCTTGGCAGCTGTCAGCTTCCCAGATAATAAAACATAATTGGCCCAGAAAAGGTTATAGAGGCAGATTTGTCATTAAATCATATGGTGCATCATATCTTTATTGAATATCTTTATTGAAGAAATGAGTAGGAGGTTTTATAAGAACAGGAGTATTATGTGAATAGACACTGACTTATCACCATTGAGGGTGCCTCTGGTATCTGGGATGGGATCTCAGGGTCTTGCAGTACTTTGAGGTGGGCTCCCAGAGTCTAATAGCAGTGGCAGGGAGCTCCCAGAAATACTAGAGAGCGAGGATTTAGGAACACTGGGACAGGTCTTGGATTTGGAATCACTGGACCCTAGGGCATTAGGGAGGGAGTTCTTGGAGCATATAGGGTTGTTCTGGGATTAAGGACCATTGGCTAAACACTCTAGCACTTTGTGAGTACTGGAAAGGGTTTGCAGGACCTAGGAGTAGAGAGAGGGGAAGTTCTTGCTATTCAGCAGGATTCAAGATGGGTTTTGGAGGTTGCTGGGATCTGATAGTATTGGGGAAGCAGGCTTTAACATCTTGTGGGAGAGGCGACCTAGGAAATGAGACCCCAACAGCTATACTATCAAAACAAGGCCATCCAACCCCTTGAGCCTGATCGGCCTTTCAATTACATGATGGCTGATCCATACCTCAACTCCATTATTATTCCTCATCTGTATTCCTGGTTTGTACCAGAAGCGCGCTATTCGTGAGTTTGTTGACTTATGCAGTCTTTAATAAATAAATAATTTCCATCGAAAAACAAATATTACTCCATTAAATGCTGAAAGCTCATTGCTTATGGAGTTTCCTATGGAGTTTCCAAGTTTTTCTATGAACAAAATTTTTTAAGCCTCAAAAATCATTCAGGAGAGTTTTTTTTAAACTGAATAAATACACTCAAAAGCCATGCTCAACTTGAAAACTGCTTTCTCTATAAACGTGATAATAGTTGTTTCTGTTCACATGCCACTTTTGTTTCTCTGTGAGAAGATTGTAATTGTAATACAGCCCTCACTGCTTACACCGTCCTTGCTGATCCCGGACAGCTGCGTATATCGGGCAAATGGCGCTAAGTATTTGCTAATGCCATAGGTGCGTCGATACCTCTTTAGAGAATAGTCGAAGCCATGCATTTAAGAAAAGTATCAATGTTTTATTAACTAACTGAAACATGTTAAAACGTTCATGAGTTGCAGGAGCAAGTGCTGATCTCCACGAGTCTGCAGCCCAACCTATGCACAAACACACAGGAAAGAGAGAGAGAGTCACATGCGAGACACGTGACCATGATGCAGCAAACAATCGCCCCGTGTCACAATAGGTGCCAATTACAAAGGAGCCGCTTAAACTGTGTTTACCGTGCCGACTATTTCGGGTAGTTCAAGCAGCTGTTCATACAATCTCTTTCTTTACACTTCTGGTTATTGCCTATTTCCCGTCACAAATTCCAGGCTCTGTTTTACAATCAGGTTTAACTCCCTCTCTGACTGTAATTGGAACAGCTTGTACACATGCAACAGCAGCCCCATTGCCTCTCGTCACCCCAGGGACCTCGAGAACACCTGCAAGCCCTTCTTGCTGACTTATTGAGTTCCTTGTCATTGCAGGGATGATTTCTTGTTGTCCTGGGCCGCATTGCTCGCCGGCTCCAGGATCTCGGCCGTCAGGTGCTCTTATAAATTTGACTTTACAATGGTTGCAGTCATATTGGAACAAAATTGAAATGATTTGAGCCGATCTCCTGTTGGAGCTGGGTCTCACACCGCCTGCCTAATTGTGATTTGGACCCTGGCCCTGATGCTTTTGCACGGGCGAGTACAAAAGTTGCTCGATTTAAATTTCTTGTTTATGACGTCCACGACGTATAGCGGACAAATCGCATTGACACCAATGCACCCATCATAACCGGTGGGAACTGGGGCCTGGAGTTTCCGCATGTTTTCTGCCCAGATATAAGTGGAATCTGGGCAAAATTGACTGAAATACCGCAAAACATCATGGAATTTAAAATGTAAGTGAGTTATGCCCATAACCATTAACACTCAAGATTCTGTGATATTTTGCACTGATTCAAAAGTCATTTCACCCAAAGCAGTCCCCATCTACAAAACTGGACACGTCCCCAGGTCAGCATTGCCAGTTTCCGCCGATTGCGTCCATTCGGGGGTGTTTATCACATTGCGCCCTGAACTTTGGGCGCACAAGCAACTGTGGTCACATTAATCCATCGTTAATGACCGGCAGTTGCATGTGACCAGCAGTCAAATGAAGCCTCACGCAGGTCTGTTTCTCATACTAATGCGACAATTACTATAAATTACTTTAAATTCAGTTTAAATGAGTTCAAATTCGGTCAATTGATCTGCCCTTGGTACACAAGACCTGTGACCAGCAGCCAATTGAAACCACTGACTGGCCTGATTCTTCAGCTGCAGCAATTACTTGAACACATTTTCAGTTCAAATTAGTTTTATTTAGTAATCTTGAGGCCCCATTGGCCGTGTTCCAGTTAATAATCGATTACGATTGATAACATTGCTCAATTATGCTGATTCATGGGAGATTTTAAGTTTTGAGCTTATGCAAATAAATTTGAGTGAAAACTTGGGCATAATTTCACCTTGGCAAAACCGGTGCTTTCCAGGCGCATTTTTCCGATTGCGCCCCGAGCGGAAACTCCAGGCAAGTACAGTATGTTGAGATAAACTCATTACTTGCCTGAAATGAAACCCTAACTGCTGTTGATGCACACATTGCATGCTGGGATATTCTGTAGCTATTTGGAATACCCAGGTGTGATAGAAAGCTCTCTCTCAATTAATGCCGGGTAAAAATCCAGTCACAATCCAAGCTTTTGAGACAGGCTTAGACCTTCAAGTAAAAACTTTAATGAAGGCGTTAAACCACATAAAAGACAATTCAAGGAATAAATTAGATCATTTTCTTGTGAAAATGTTTTTTTTTTATTTTATTCGGATGAAGGTTGACAAATCTGATTCACAATGCCATCTAGTGGCCATAGCATGACACCGCATGACAACGCAGAGTCACAGGCTGTCATGTAAATAGGAAAATGCTGTTACAAAGGTGACAGGGCTGGCATAACCAGAATTGCACCCAACAAATATGAAAAACCCACAATATTGTTGAAATCAAACTTTTGAATGAAAAGATAAAAGGGCAAAACTTTTTTTTAAATTTATCGATAGATATATAGAAAGTGCAAGTCCAACTGATAGTGGATAGTTTATAACGAATCAACAAATGTTGTCTGCTTCCTATGGTAAATAATCAGAGGTTTAAAGCTAACTTTTTCTAATTCCCATGATTTAATTTATAATGCAACATAGTGAAATATAAGCAAACTGATTTTTTTTTCTTATCAGCCACTATTATAATTTAAGTGTTTTTTTAACATTATTGAGTATATGGTCAGATGGTCTTTGTTGTTTAAGGTTATATGCAAGGAGCTGTGTGCACATAATAGGCCAGACTTTGCTGTAGCAGAGCATCTAACGGTGTCTGCTGTTAGTTAGAGTTGCCCCTGCACCCTTCAGCTCAAAACATTTTTGCCCACTAAGTTGCTGAAAATGCAAGCTGATAATAGCGCAGTGAGGAAAACAGGGCATCTGGGACCTGAGTGAACAGGGCAACCAACAGGGCATCTCCTTAACCAATGAGATTTAAAGATTGGGAAATAAACAGCGGGAGGACTAAGAAGGAGGGTGAATTAAAGGGGGCAAATTCAATGTCAAATCAGGTACAGAAAGAGAAATAAAGAGAGGGAAAGAAAGATTGGATTAAGAGAGAGAGAAAAAAGACACATTTGACATTAAAATCTCCCTGAAAAATTCAAAACCTTTCAGTGCCAGTGAAGTTGATTGGCAGTAATTAACAATTATCACATCGTCAAAAGGGTACTTACGCTACTAATTACTAAGCATAAAGATTTGCCGTGGGTTTAGTTCGTATCTACCACACATAGACAGCAACTTCACGATATTCACTGGCTGTCAATGGTGAGGCAGACAGCGAAATGCCATTTTCGCGAAGCTAACGTGGAGCGGTGCAACTTGGACAGCAACATTTGGATATTCACACTTAACCGCACATCTGCCTCTCACCTGAAGTTGCTGTACCATTTACGTATAAATAACGATGAGTGCATTAGCCTCACCATTATTTTGACATCAAAATCTGGCCCATCATACCAACAGTCATTTGAGTACAGAGTGCATTATTTCTGTTTCTTTACATGCAGCCCAGGTGAATGACACTGTGGAATTCTCTGTTCAACTTGTTAACTGAAGTTTTACAGACAGATTAAAGTGAATCAAAAATATTAAATTGTTAAAATTGAACTGTATGGACTGTGGATCTTGCAGTGTCAAGTATGCTTCTGTGTGCTGGTTCATGACCAATTAAAAAAAGATGTTGAATTTTTAAAAATTGTTTAAAAAGTGCTTATCAAAGTGACGGATTTTCTGTGCTTGTTAATGGAACAGTGTCACCATCAAACACTCTCAACTATGGTACAACTAGATGCAATATATTGCTTTCTCTATTCCACTACATTACAACAGTGACTACACTTCAAAAATACTTCATTGGCTGCAAAGGGACATCGTGAAGTCCTGAAAGCACGATATAAATTCAAGTCTTTCTTTTCTTTCTACTGTAACAATGTTAAGACACATTCCCATACACTGTGCTAGTGTGAATTTTTTTTATTTCCCACATCACTCACTTGATTAGACTGCTAATGTCAGCCTAGAAATGACTATTCATGTGTTATTTGGAGTTAACTGTGAGTTACTGAAACTTTCGGGGAATATTTATTCCTGTTGGTTTACCCACAATACTCATGTTGTTTTTCGTCAGTGAAGTAAAATGTGAGCTGTATCTCCCAGATAGTATCTCCAGGCACATCGCCAGCTTTCATATGAAAACTGACGGCAACCAGCTCTACCTCTCCACCACTTTCCTTGACTCCAGGATCACCTCTGTGCTGTCTGTCTGCCTGACTAACAGTGCATTGTAGGTAGGCACTGAAAAGAAACTCCATTTCCTTTTTATCCCTTTTCCTGACTGCTTGCTCAGCCTGTGTGCAGCCTCGGTGTCCTGTATGACCCAGAGTGGAGGCTCAAATCTAAAAACCTATCAATCATCCTCTACTTCACTACATCTCCCACTTTTAAAAGCCTTCTCAAAAACCTTCTTTAAGATCATGCTTTCTGTCATCTCTCCTAACTCTCCCTGACAGGGTTGATGTCCATTTTTCTCCTCTGCTGTGAAGTGTATTGCAACATTTTCTACAATAAAGACACTATATAAATGTTGGTAGTTTTAAAGTTCAAAAGCTGCATTACATTTTGCAAGGACTCAAGGAGAGGAGGCGCACAGTTTATGGATTAATGTCCACCCCCCCGCCCCCCCCAAAAAAAGTGCTCAGTGAACCAGGAATAGGAGGAGGTGGCTGAAGTCAGGCAGCATAAGTCAGCTATCACAGTCCCAGATGTGGCTGAATTAAATGAAGGGCTCGTGCAATGCAAAGTCAAGGAAGATCTGGGGCCATCAGACTCCCAGCAGGCTGTGGGTGAAGCCTTGTCACCAACCAGCACCCGTACTCCTTCCACAAGGAATCATTTAGCAGGGGTGGGAGGTTAGATAGCACACAGCTGAAACAAAGCACAAGCACCAAGGGGCAGCACCATGCCAATCAAGCTGCCAGCATTTACACACAATAGAACAAAGGAAAAACATGTGCTACATTTAGTTTAAAGGTTATGCTGAGTATTTATTTGTCATTGGTTACAATATAGCAGAAGTCTGACAGAAGATGATAATAGGTATTTTTTGAATGAGTAAGACAAGCTGGATTGGGCACCTGGCAGATTTGATTTGACTCTTTAAGGAATGGTATAGCTGTGACATCACTTAGAAAGTGTCTGAAATTAGTGATTGGCGCATCAGTCTTCCTTGTTTAAATGCTGATATCGCTGCTAACTCCTCATTGGCATTTTCTGTCATGGCTTTGCCCTCCAAGTCATCGACGTGCATGATGAGGCCTCTTCTCAGGGCAAAATAATGAAACATTCAGCAGATAAAGATCATTCTGGAAAGTCTGCAGCGAGTGGACTGGTGCTGAAAGGCTGCCCCCAGTTGGCCCAGATACATGAAGTGCTGCTTCAAGATACTCACGTTACGTTTGATATATCTGGTTGCAGTATGAGCTTTGTTACACTTGCATTCTGATTCTATTTGTGGTTGGCACAGTCAGGGCTGCATAGGATTGCCTTATTCTCCCTAAAACATCCTTTTACTCTTCATTCCCCTTCAAATAAAGATGATATAGATAAAATAAAAGCACTGTGAGAGTTTCCAGACAAAGCAGGCACTGATCTGCATGATTCTGTGCTAGCGGTCACATATCATGTCAACATTGAGAATAAAAATAGTTCCTTTCAAAATATGCAGCATTGTGCACATGGAACTCAATGGCAGCATAGATGCAGTCAATGACTATGGGAAAACCAGCAGCTGCGTAGCGTTGTCTTGCCCTCTTACATTGCTGCTGTTGGTCAGTGGCAAAAATGATGAAGTCACTGCCCTTGCTGGATAGAGCATCTGTAACCTCATTAGTACATCTGTGGACAGAATACTAGCTGACATTGCAGATGTATTAGCCTGGAACGATCCCAACTAATGTTCCCCGTAAGCTGCACTGCCTCCTGCGCGGCCTGCCTCCCACAATGTGCGGTCCATTCAAATTTTTTGCGCATGCGCGGTATCTACAATGTAACAGCCGGTGAGCGGCCTGTACAGGACCTCTCAGACCACTGCACGGTCACGCCAGCGCACGTTAGTGGGAACTCCGATCCCAACATGTCAAAATTGATGGTCACACTTATTTTGAATGCCACTGGCTGTGCAATATAGTGCTTAAAAATATGAATAATGTAAATGCAATCAGGTTATTTAACTTCAGCTGTAGTTGTCAGACCAGAGGCAATGAGTACAAAATTAACAAACATGTAGCTAGATAAAAGATTATAAAATTATTGTTCTTCATTTAGTTGCTTTGTGAAATAGACTTGCATCAAAGTTAGATAATACAGTATCAATTATCTTAAAATGCAGGCTCGATGTCTTGCTGTGGAAAGAGTTGAAGATTATCGGAATAAGTACTGTGCATACATAGATGATTGTCCTGTCTACAGGACACCTTAGCTTTAATCTTGGGAATATTATCTCTGGAGTGCCACATGTAAGAGTTGAATACTGTATTTCATAATGCTAAGTTGATGTCCTGAAGTTTTCATTTAATTGCTCTTTTGCAGGGGACAATATTTAGAGAAACATGGTGATTTGTCTTTCTTGGAGGTTTTTTATCTGTGATGAATTATCTCCTAGAGAAGGTTAAGTAGAGTCTATGACAGTATAAATTGCATGTGGTATGTTTGAAAGAGCAAGGCCAATAAATCAAGGCGCCTTAGTTCAGTCCCTGCTGTATTATGTTGTTCCCACATTTTTATGTGGGGAGTCAGCTCATGCTGGTGAGACAGCACTCCAAAGATAGAGAGGCTAAAATCATAGGCCATAAAACGGAATTGCTGCTGTGCACCTTGTGGTATCACATTACTGAGCAACGTTAGTGACTAGCATACCTGCTTGTCCTTTCAACTGGGAAATACGAGGGTAAATTTTTCCTGTTTTACCTGGGGAATGCTTAATCCCCGGGCACAGTGAGGAGGAAATAGGATGGAGACCCATAACATGAGGCCTCCGCTTCCACAACGCTGCCCTGGGATTTCCTAGGATTCCTTCAGTGCGAGGGACTGGGCCTGCCCCTCCTACACCCGCAGTAGGAGCAGGCCCAGCATTAGTATGCTAATGATGTAGAAGGGGGTTTTCCTGGCCGTATCACCTTATTTTCCAGTAAGTAAACTGTAGGGTGCCCAAAGAGAGGGGCTCTCTAAAAAGCTGGTGGTCTGACATGCACTGGGACCCTCCACAGCCTGAAGGTCCTGGGAGCACACTGCAGATCCAAGGTGATAGCTGAGTTAGGCCTGTAGCTGTGCTTCCCCCTCCCCCCTGCTTTCCCATTTTTTGTGAAATGTGCTATCTCATTTGCTGTAGCACTGCATGCTGACTGTTCTTTAGTTATTACCAAATAGTATTAGTCGGATCACTGTAGCCTCAGTAGGATTGCAGTATGTTGTGACTGACAGTAGGGCCGCGATTTTCTGCTTGAAGGCGGGTTGGTGTCGGGAACGGTCGTCAGCGGGTTCCAGTCCCGCTGCCAGCTCCAGTCAGCCTGCTGACACAATTTTAGGTTAATTGGGCTAGTTAAGCTGCCGTGTGGGTTACCCGCCCTCATCACAAGGTGCGGGTCTGTTCAGCTGATATGCTGACGCGATTGCAGCCGGTGCATTTAAGGGGGCCGTTTCCCCATTAGATCTCAGGTGCTTCTCACCACGATGCCTGCAGAGAAACAGAAGGCAGCTCCCCGCTTCAACAAGGACTCCCTCCATGTTCTTGTGGAGGGAGTCAGAGGACGTCAGGAGGCCCTATACCCAGGTGATGGAAGAAGGAAACCTCCTCAGCAGACAAAGGCAGCCTGGCTGCGAATAGCTGAGGAGATCAATGCCAGGTCTGTGTACAGACGCACCTGGGTCCAATGCAGGAAAAGGTTCAATGATCTCCTACTTTCTGGAAAAGTGAGTATAACAGCTCACTTACCTTAATTCTGCTGTGCCTGTCATCACATCCCCATCACTCTGCATTGCCACCCCTACTCCTGCACATCCTGACTCAACCCAACATCCCTTGCACCATCCCCCATCCCTCTCGCCCTATGCACAGATTCACTTCCCAATCTTACTATGCACCCCTCACACCCACCCTCAAGGTTATGCACTGACAACAACTAACAACTCAAAAAGGAGGGAACTTCGTAATGGGAACCGACTCCTTCACAGACTCCCTCTAAACATCTATCCTATCCATTCTTTACACTCACTCCATCACTCTCACTGAAACTCCACTTCTTTCCCTCATTGCAGGAAAAGAGAGGCCACAACAGGAGGGAGAGGGAGAGAACAGGAGGAGGACCACCATCCTTATCACAGCTGACCAACACTGAGGAGGTCGCTCTGGAAATTGTGGGATCAGTGGAACACCTCGAAGTGGGGGACGGAGAGACGGGCTCAGTTGAACAACCTGATGACAGAATGCTTCTCCATCCACCTTATTTGGCTTTTATGAGTGACACATATGGCATCTGATGTCATTAGAAATGGAATGCTCATCATGTGCACAATGGGATGTGTCTGCAATCTACATATCACATGTCGAACTTTTGTCTTTACTCTCCCACAGAACCATCAAGAGTCCTCTCCCTACTGTCCAGGAGGAAGAGTAGGAGGACTCCTCAGAGGATGCTGCATCCTCTGAGGGAGCAGCGTCAACAGAAATGATCGCACCCAGCACCAGCGCAGAGACACACACCTCATTGGGTCATTTGCGAGATAGAGTAGTGTTGTCACCTGGTTTATCACAACGCATGAGTGAACAAGAGCAGATGGTGGAGACAGGGACAGCAGTGGAGAGTCCTCGTCAGAGGTCGCAGGACGCTCCTAGCTCTGCTCAGCTGCATGTAGACACTGAACCTTGGGGGCCATCCAGAAAGAGAGCGGTGCTGGAGTTTCAGGAACAAATGCAGGAGGCTCTGACTGGGTTTGCAACCACAGTGACCGTGAGTGTGCAGAGAATGGAGGAGTCCATCTCAAACATGAGCAATGCCATGGTGCATGCAATAGCGAATGTAGGTACCGCCATTTTTTCTGATTTTCGCTGCCGACCCGCCTCCTCAGGGCTATTAAAATCGAGCCCGAAGAGACTGTGATGGAATTGATAGCAAATTAGGATGGGCAATGGAATCGAAGAAGGCAACCCAGGAATTACAGAAAATAGTTAAACAAAATATGAGTTGACCAAACAATGACAGATGAAATTTAATGATGAGAAATGTGAAGTACTGCAAATAAGAAGGAAAAAATGGGCAACTTACACACCCCATGAATGGTGTTGAAGTATCTAAGGATAAAGTTGAGTCTTAGTAGAATCAATACTCAACACGTTCAACCATCTTAGCTTCAGGCTTCCCCTCTCGGAGTGGCAGGGTGCTGCCCTGCCATATGCCATTTCCTTGGAGTGGGCACCAAGCTTGAGAAGGTAAATGACCCTATTCCTGGGATTTAGCATGGTGTCAGCAACAGGTCAAAGCAGCAGGCGGGGGTCCCTCCCAACTGCACCCCCACCACCTGAAATGGGTCCATGGGATTTCTACCCTTGTGGCTTTAACATTGGGCTTGCAGTGTACATTCTGTGGAGAATAAAACTGAAAGCCCCATTATGGTGAAACTGAACATTGATTTTTTTAAGGTATTTTCAATTCCTTGTTGTTAATGATGAGAATACTAATGATTGCAATTTGAGCCAAGAACTATTGTAGTTAAAATAAATCATTTAACAATTGTGAATTAACCCCTTGGGTCTTATTAACATTCACACAATAAATCCTGTTGTTTGTGATTAGCGGTTTATCACGAAGTACCTGCTGAGTAAGCAGGTATTGCATCATCCTTTTTGTTGATGAGATTACAGAAAGAAGTAAACAACATTAAGAATTGTCATTTTGAAAAGTGAGAGAGAACATCATTACCATTAAGGAAAGGAAAAACTGCCAGCATTGTTAATCAGTAACTACAAAAATAAGCTCAATTGCATCATTGCTTTACCTTTACATTTCACATTTTATTTAAAGAAAGGCTAGTAAATGGTGAAATTTGGAGCCTTTCCTTCAATGATTTGTGAAAAGCTGTGTTTGCATGCTGCTTTATATGAGGTAAATGGTTGGTTTAAAGAAAATGGTTTCTGCACAGAGACTGCAATACATTTAATTAATTGAAGCTAGTAAAGTCTAAATGCCAGCGAGTTACCCCTCCAAGTACAGGATTTTGTTTGCACCTTGTAACATGCTTCATGTTATACAAAATAATATTCAACAACAAGTGAATGATTTTAAGAATCTTCTTGAAGGTGTCGTGTCCCACAGTTTATGCAAAATGCTATTTTCATGCATATAGGTTAGAGTTTTAGAAACCTCTTTTTAACATTTGTCTTCCCGATGCATTTAATAATATGAAGCATTTGCACCATGAAAATCAATTGCAGGAATTTGATTTGTGCACTTCTTCTGTTGGCTTCCTACACTTCTCAGAGTTCTGACTCTAAGAAAGAGAGAGGCAAAGGTGAAAAATAGAGGTCTGTGTAGGGCATGTAAAATTTTGTTCTGCAATCTGTCAACTGAGTGCAGTTGTGCTGGTAATAGGGACACATTTAGGGGTCACCATGCTATCACCTCTGCACTAGTGCCTGCTGCCGTAGTAGAAGTGCTTGCTGCAGTATATAGTGTTTGCTGTAATTGGACTCCAGATGGTCTGGCATCATCTTTGGAGAGCAGAAGAGAACCAGTTGACATCTCTAGTAAAATTCTCATAACTAGTTCAGCATACCATCAACAACATCTATTGAGAAACAAACACTTTGATCACTTTAAGGCACTTAATTTCAATGTGGTTATAGGTGCATTATTAGTTGGGATAATGAAAGATACACTGTAGAACCACCTTGACAGAGAAAGGATTATCAAAGAATCGCAGTATGATTTCTGGAAAAAAAGTCCTGCCTCACTAACCTGGTTGAAATTTTTGAAGAAGTTACTAAGTTGGTGGATGTCATTGAGAACATGCTGCACAAAAGGCTACTAAGTAAGATTGAGTCCTGTGGGACTGGTTGGCAGATTTTGGGTTGAATAAGGAACCGGTTGCATTCTTATACAGAGAAGGTTGTTATTAATGGTAATGACTCTGGGTGGGACCAGTTACTCGTGGAGCCCTGCAGGGATTTGTGTTAGGGCTATTACTCTTCACTATCAATGCCCTGGATGAAGGCCAATGCCTGGGGAACTATCCAAAGTTTGTGAATGATATAAAGATATGTGGAGGTGCAAGGATCTTAGATGAGAAAAATAGATTGCAGGCAGATCTACTTGCAGTGAGGGAATGGGCCTTTATCTGGCAGTGATCTTTTAATATAGATAAATGTAGTGTTAGGCACTTGAGTAGGGGCAACAAAAAGCATGTCTATGCCATTCAGGGTTGCATGTTCAAGGCTGTTGAATGGGAGAAGGACCTGGGTGTTATGCTGTACGAGACATTGCAGGTACATGACCAGTGTGATGAGGCTACTGGAAAAGCAAATAGAATGTTTGGATGTACTGCCAGGACTATTAGATACAAAACAAAAAATACTATTCTCACTCTGCACATGACCTTCGTTAGGCCTAATCTCAATTACAGTTTTGGTCCCCCCACTTGGTAGGTGATATGGATACCCTTGAAAAGTTTCAGAGGAGGGCCACTAGATTGATGTCTAGTTTAAAGTCCCTCAGTTACCACAGTAGACTTCGAGAAATAGCACTTTATACTCCAGAAAAGCATAGACTTTGAGCAGATTTGATAGATAGGAATGTCATAAATCGCAAGTAACAACTCAGGAAGTACTACTGGGCGGCCAGCTGGGGCGCCGTCCAGGGAGTATAAATACTCAGGCATGGGCCCACCTTGGGCAGAGACAATCTGGAAACAGGAAGCTAGTGACTGCTAACTAGACCTCCATGTTTTGTTACAAGTTGATTAAAGCCTTGCTTTATGTTCAAGTGCGTAGTGAGTCTTTATTACGTCAATTTAATCAACTTGGTATCGTCTCCACGCTTTGGGTGATTCGGAACAACCAGCTGCAACTCGAACCACAGAAGGGAACTAGGGCAAGAAACTGATCCATCATGGAAAAACTCCTTAGACCCGCTCGTCTCGACCTGGACCCGAATGCACCTGCGGCAGCGAAGGTATGGAAGCATTGGTTTCGTACCTTTAGCAACTTTCTTGAAGAATGTGGGGCGGATGTCCCTAATAAGTTACGAATGCTTATCAACTACGTGTCTCCTCATGTGTATGATTATATTGAGGACTGTATCGTCTATGACACTGCTATCGAAATCTTACAGCAGCTATATGTCAAGTCCCCAAATGAAATATTTGCTCGACACCTACTGGCC
The DNA here is from genome assembly GCA_030390025.1 of Squalus acanthias. NCBI lineage: Eukaryota > Metazoa > Chordata > Chondrichthyes > Squaliformes > Squalidae > Squalus > Squalus acanthias. Next base: position 58,511,189 of record CM059431.1, on the reverse strand, counting down.
ACAACTCGGCAGCAGCCTGGGGAATCACTCGATGAATTTCTCCAGAAACTTCGCAGGCTCAGCAAGGATTGTAACCTTAAAGCAGTTACAGCTGAACAGTATCAAGAGGAACTAATCCGCGATTCCTTTATCAATGGAATCGCGTCCCCTTTTATACGTCAGCGCCTGCTGGAAAATAAAACCCTCAATTTACGGGCTGCTTATGACCAGGCGTGTTCCTTGGACTTGGCCAAGAAAAATGCAGACACTTATCTCCCACCACGTGCACGGGCGGCGGCTATCTCCTTTAATGAGTCTTTCGGTAGGTCTCGGGCGGATGCCCCCACTGATGTTGACTCTACTCTAACGGACGACGACCCTACCCTAGAGGCCTTCGCTGATGACGACCCCGCCCTAGCAGCATCCTGGCAATCAGGAAGAAAGTGTTTCTTTTGTGGAGGGGCGTGCCATCACAGAAAATTTTGCCCGGCTCGTAATGTGACCTGCAATCATTGCAGCAAGAAAGGACACTTTTCCAAGGTATGCCAGTCACGGGCCTTTGCTAACAAGAAGGGCCGCTCCTCTAAAGTATACCGGTCGAGAGCTCCTGTTAGCTTCACAGCTGCTATCTATGGAGCTGCTCCTCCCCCAAGAACTACTGTTAAGGCTACAGTTGCCGAAGGGAAAATTGCCCCTCCTCCCATCACGGCTGTTTTTCCCCAAAGTTTGTCCCATGCAGCCACGAAGGTTTCAGTAAATGGGCACACTCTAAGCGCGCTAATCGACTCCTGCAGCTCTGACAGCTTCATTAGTAAGCGGGCTGTCAACAGGTTAAAACTGCACATTTATCCCTCGGACAGGGAGATTGCAATGGCTCTGACGACTCTGACCACCAATTCTTCTGGCTTCTGTCTGGTCAACCTCATCCTCAACGGCCACACGTATCTCTCCACCCGGCTCGGAGTACTCGCAAACTTATGCAGCGATGTGCTTCTGGGACAGGACTTCCAGAAGCAGCACAAGAAGATCACTTTTGAGTTTGGAGGGTCAAGGCCGGAGCTTACCATTTCTAAGGTGCCGTTTTGTGCACTCTCAGCGGCCTTACTCGGTGAACCCTCCCTGTTTGCCAATCTTCCCCCCCGCTGTAAACCCATAGCCACCAAATCGCGGCGCTTTAGCCAAGACGATCGAGCGTTTATTGAGGCGGAAATCTCTCGCCTTTTAGTCGACGGTATTATCGAGCCATGTTCATCTCCCTGGCGGGCTCAGGTCGTCATCGTGAGGAATCCCTTAAAACAACATAAAAAACGTCTGTGTATCGATTATTCGCAGACTATTAATCTATATACCGATCTGGATGCCTACCCGCTGCCACGCATAGATGACATGGTCAACAACCTTGCCAAATACAAGGTATTCTCGACCTTCGATTTAAAAAGCACGTACCATCAGGTGCCACTGCAAGACTCCGACAAGAAGTATACGGCTTTTGAGGCCAATGGTCGGCTTTTCCAGTTTCGCCGCCTTCCATTCGGGGTCACCAATGAGGTGGCCGTCTTCCAACGGGCCATGGATGGCCTAGTCCGGCAAGAGAACTTGACGGATACCTTTCCGTATTTAGACAATATCACTATTGCCGGCCATGATCAAAAGGAGCATGACGCCAATCTTCAGAGATTTTTTGACGTACTCCGCCGTCGCCACTTAACGTTAAACGAATCCAAATCGGTGAAGTCGGTGCCATCGGTGAACATTCTTGGCTACTGGGTGGGCAACGGTGTTATTAAACCGGACCCAGAGCGACTTCGTCCACTTCAGGAGCTCCCTCCCCCGACGAACCTCGGCTCTCTTCGTCGGGCACTTGGCATGTTTGCTTATTACGTAAAATGGATACCACACTTCTCCGATAAAATACAGCCCCTGCTCCATGCGAAGTCTTTTCCATTGGAAGCTACGGCTATTTCTGCCTTCAACCTCCTCAAACGACAGCTGGAGAAAGCCACGCTTCGCTCCATTGACGAAAATCTTCCTTTTGTGGTCGAATGCGATGCATCGGAGGTGGCGATCTCCGCTACCTTGAATCAAGGTGGCCGACCCGTGGCATTCCTATCCAGAACCTTGCAGGGTAGCGAGCTCCATTACCCCCCCGTCGAGAAGGAGGCTACGGCCATCATCGAGGCTGTACGCCAATGGGGTCATTTTCTTGCTCGGCGTCATTTTACGCTTATAACTGACCAGCGCTCTGTGGCCTTCATGTTGGATAACCGGAGGCGCACGAAAATCAAAAATAATAAAATTCAACTCTGGAGGATGGAGCTGGCTGCCTTTGGATATACTATCTGTTACCGACCCGGCAAACAGAACGTGGCCCCAGATACCTTCACACGGGCATTTTGCTCCTCAATGTCAACGTCGACTCTGGTGGATTTGCATATGGACTTATGCCATCCTGGTGTGACCCGCATGTTGCACTTTGTGCGCTCCAAAAATCTACCATTTTCAACCGAGGACGTAAAGAAAACATGCTCCTCCTGTAGGATTTGTGCAGAATTGAAACCACAATTCTTTCGCCCATCAGATGGCTTACTCATACATGCAATGCAGCCTATGCAGAGGCTCAGCCTAGACTTTAAAGGGCCATTGCCTTCGTCGGCAAGGAACACCTACCTACTTACGATGGTGGACGAGTATTCACGCTTTCCCTTCGCCTTCCCCTGCCCTAATATGCTTACCTCTACGGTAATTAAATGCCTCGATCAGGTCTTTTCCCTTTGCGGGACGGCCAATTTTATCCACACTGATCGGGGTCCCTCCTTTATGTCGAGTGAAGTTAAAAGTTATCTCTCCCAACAGGGAATCGCCTCAAGTAGGACGACACCATATCACCCAATCGGTAACGGACAGGTTGAACGATACAATGCCATCATCTGGAACGCTGTCCGCCTGGCACTAAGGTCACGCAACCTGCCGGACCAGCAGTGGGAAACGGTGCTCCCCGACGCGTTACACTCTATCAGGTCTCTTCTCTCCACATCTACTAATGTCACGCCTCATGAGCGATTCTTCAAATTCCGGCGTCGCTCTACACATGGGACGTCTCTACCATCATGGTTGGTGGCTCCAGGCCCGGTGCTACTCCGGAGGTTCGTCCAGTCTGCCAAAAACGACCCTCTCGTTGACGAGGTGGAGTTAACGGAGGTAAACCCCACGTATGCGCACGTACGGTACCCTGATGGCCGGGAGACCACCGTCTCGCTCCGAGATCTGGCTCCCTGCCCAACCAGTCACACGGGCCCGAATGATGAAGGATCCCCCGACAATGATATCAACACTCCGCACCCCTATGAAAATGACGCCCCGCCTGGGACATCGGGGGATCTGCCGGCAACGCTACCGGATCAACTCAGGGAGCTGGACGCTCCCCGTAGGATGGCCACCCGAAACCAGGACGCCGGACAATCTCCAGCCACGACCCGGGATGAGGCCAGCTCAGCACCTGTGGGGACCTGCACCCGGAGTCATGATATTCCCAGTCCTCCACAGGATGATCAAGATGACGCGGACTCTACTGACTTACCGGTACGGGCCAAGCGACCCAGGGACCAGGACACGGTCCGGGGAGACGTGCCTTCCAGTCACAAGCAGAGAGCTAAACGTCTGCGGCTATTTCTGGTCCGCCTAGTCCGTTAAAGGAAGACTGGACTTCCAAACCTTTTAGGGAGGAAGAATGTCATAAATCGCAAGTAACAACTCAGGAAGTACTACTGGGCGGCCAGCTGGGGCGCCGTCCAGGGAGTATAAATACTCAGGCATGGGCCCACCTTGGGCAGAGACAATCTGGAAACAGGAAGCTAGTGACTGCTAACTAGACCTCCATGTTTTGTTACAAGTTGATTAAAGCCTTGCTTTATGTTCAAGTGCGTAGTGAGTCTTTATTACGTCAAGGATTATACTCAATCATGTGGTCCAACCCAAGTTTGTAATTAATGCTACAACTCCTCTTCCAGAAAAAAAAATCTAGATTGAGCACTGTGCAACAAGTGATGTCCAGAGCAAAACATTGATGGTGAGCTTTGCCGACCACTGCTGGCTATAGTTCTCACCAACTCCTCGAAAATATGGCTGATGGGGTTTAAATATCAGAACTTCCTCAAAATGGCACTGGGAGTAATTTTCAACTTTGCCGCCTGGGCGGTAGCCTGGCAGAGCAGATGACTCTGTTTTTATCGATGGAACTTTGCAACAGGTGGGCTATCTACTTTGCAAGGTTATGACTCAGGCAGTGAAAATGAAAATGACCTCTACTGTGTTAGTACAGGATATAACTAGTGCACAGGCCAAGCCAGTATTCATCGTGTGTTTGTGTCCATGTATGTATGTATCGACAGGAATGTAAATCAACCTAAAGGAGGAGGAAGATTTTGTAACAAATATTTTTTAAGTAGCTTGTAATCTATTTTAAATAAATGACATATAAAGGTATGTTTATTTTGGAAGAATGGGACAGAAACAACAATAACAACTTGCATTTATACCAGAAAGAAATGAGTGCATGCACAGGATGACAAAATCTCCCCGCTGGACTGGCAAATCTTCCTGAAATCATAAGCTTAGTTCCCTAATATTTTTAAAAGCTGTAATGTGCCAAAACAGATCTATCATATTTGTGGAACTAGTTACCAAAGTGCAGAATGTATTCATATTGTCGACAGAGCAAACATTTGATGATAATTACTAAAGCCCAGGGGCATGTGCCGCCATTTCAGCTTCATCTACACACTCTTGGTTTTCAAACCTTCATGTTTGAGGATGTGAGTCCTTGAGTTTTTGGATTTCTTCTGTTGCTTTGGCATTTAAAATGTAATCTTAGCTTTGGTTGAGTTTTTATATATTTTCAAATGATCATACAATAAATACTAGACGTGTGGAGGGTCATTTTAATTTAACCTGCCCGGTGAAAAACTGATGGGATTGGCTGGGCTGCCCGGTGAGAAACTGATGGGATTGGCTGGGCTGCCCTGTGAGAAACTGATGGGATTGGCTGGGCTGCCCAGTGAGAAACTGATGGGATTGGCTGGGCTGCCCAGTGAGAAACTGATGGGATTGGCTGGGCTGCCCGGTGAGAAACTGATGGGATTGGCTGGGCTGCCCGGTGAGAAACTGATGGGATTGGCTGGGCTGCCCGGTGAGAAACTGATGGGATTGGCTGGGCTGCCTGGTGAGAAACTGATGGGATTGGCTGGGCTGCCCGGTGAGAAACTGATGGGATTGGCTGGGCTGCCCAGTGAGAAACTGATGGGATTGGCTGGGCTGCCCGGTGAGAAACTGATGGGATTGGCTGGGCTGCCCGGTGAGAAACTGATGGGATTGGCTGGGCTGCCCGGTGAGAAACTGATGGGATTGGCTGGGCTGCCCGGTGAGAAACTGATGGGATTGGCTGGGCTGCCCGGTGAGAAACTGATGGGATTGGCTGGGCCTCCAGTTTAACAGTAAAATCAATGGAGAGTAAAATCGGGTGGGGTGTAAACTGGGCAGCCAGTCCGATCCAGTCAGTATCATGCTGGGCAAGTTAGGTTAAAATTATCCCCATAGAATAATGGAAGGCATTTGAAGCAAGTAACAGTAATAGGTTCCAGAGAATTAGAAATGTTTCTGGAGGGTTTGGTGGGATTGTGGGCTTATTGGGACAAATGGCCTTTCTTCCCTTAAACTATTCTGCTTCCCACAATAAATATGCCAGACTAACTAAAAAAAATGAATTTTATGACAATAACAAGTGATGGTTACATTTAAGGTGAGGGGGATGACAGACTGATCTCCCACAAACTTAATTCATTGATAATGGATCTCCTTGTAATAAAGAAACATATGAAATGCACTCACTGAATGAAATGCCTGTCACTGTAATAAATAGAATAATAGCTGGCTTAGAGTGTGTTATAAAGATTTAACACCCTCAAGGGGTTCAATTGATGCTGTAAAGCTTGAGTGGTTTATAAAATCTATCTTACAGACTTGTCGTACACAATTTAAGATATTGATTGCATTTTATAATATATAACAACACTTTTCTTTTGTACCGTCACTATTTGTATGCAATCTAAGGAATGCTGTTAACTTTGTGATCCAGCTGCCATCAATAGGATTGGAATATTAGGCAAACAAGCCTGTTAATTTCCAAGCTAGAAAAAATTATTGGGGTAGATTTTCAACTGCCCGTTATAGAATCCGCCCAATTTTCACTTCCGTTGATTTGGTAGTTTCTATAACGGGTGGCTAAACCACAATGCCAGTTTTACACCCGGGCACCAAATTGAACATCTACCCCATTCACTATTCACTATATAATGCAATGGGTGTAAAATTCAACTTCGGCTGGAGTGCAAAATAAGCAGTAGCGGATCAGCTCCCCATTATACGGCCTGGCCGGAAAATTGTGTGGGGAGTATAATAGGCGACCGATCCACTCGTTTTGTGCTCCCGCCAAAGTCGAACTTTGTCTACAATAGTTGGTGCAAGACTGGCAAATCACCTTTAGATATTGTATATTGCAGGCTGGAAATTCTACCACGACAAAAATATGTCCCTGGCTTGTGGCCTCAGTTCATTTAAATCTTGGAGGTAGGCTCGCTGGCCTTTGCTGGGGATTTGTACCCGATTGTGGAGCAGTTTTGCTGCTGCAATCTCCATGCTGCCTGCAAAGGGGCCAAATATTTTAACATTTTATTGGGTCACCTCTTCATTGCTCTGTGAGCAAACACACACACCTTGGCAACAAACACTAAACTCTGGACCCCCTCCACCTCCATTACAATGCTGGATATCTGGGACTATTGGATATTCCTTGTATGCAGCTTTGTAAAGATACAAATCGCAGAGGACTCGCTTCCCTAATTTGCACCTTGTTGGAATATGCCCATCTGTACTTTGCTAGGCCCCGGAAATGGTAAATGGGGGTGAGGAGGTGACAGACATCTGGGGCGCGATCTTGCCAGCCCTGGGGAGGCGGGTGTGGAGGCGGGACTGCTGGGAAAATGGCAGAATCTGGGGGGCGGGTAGCCGACCCGTGCCGGGTCCCGTCTCCTCGAGGCGGGAAGGGGATTACAGCCACTTAACTGCCTGTTAACAGGTAGTTAACAGGCAGATAAGAGGATTATCCCCATTTTGCCCACACAAGTGCGGGCTTCCCGAAAGCTGCGAACCCCGCCAGGGTCACCGAGGCGAGCAATGGGTCTGCAGAGGTCGGAGGGGTCCAAAAGTGCGCTGTGAAGGTAAGTGATGGGTGCAAGTGTGGAGAGGTGAGTATGTGAGGTAAGTGGAAAGTGTTAGAAAAAGTTTACTTACCTTTGTTTCTTCCTACAGGCTTCAAACATTGGGGATGCGGAGAGTCTCGCATCACCTCGGCAGAGATGACAGATGGCTGCTGCATTCTCCAATGCAACAACCATTTAATTTCTGCTAAAGAAAGAAGTTTGATGAGTCTTGAATTCAAGAAGTCATCAAACTACAGCAAATGTCAGTGTTTGACAGCTTCACAGAGCTGTCAAACAATGACAATTCATCTGTCAAAAATTTTTGACAGATGAAACGTCATACGCTGACGTTCTCTGTAACCGACTTCCCCTTAATTGGCCTGCTAAGCCTGCTGGGTGGGCTTAACTAGGTCAATCAAGGGAAAATAGCATGGGTTGGCCAGAAGCAGGACTAAAACCCGACATGTGGGAGTCCCGCCTCCAAAAGCTCCCCATTGGCAAAATCTAGCCCTAAGTTGGCAATGTGGTTGAATGTATCACAGAGCAGTTTTCCATCGCCCTCAGCCCCAGATTTGCCGAAAGAAATCCAGGCTTATATTTCTACAATATTGATAATACAGTGTGATATTTCTTCTAAGATACTCATATAAATAAAATTTGTATTCTGATATCTCTATTGTAAAATACCATCTGTGAAGGTTAGTAGCCTTTTAACTTCCTCATGATTAGAACTGAGTTCCTTTTCTATTTCATAATAATTTAAACTTTATGCGGATTTGATTATGGAAATAAAGATTTTGCTGCTTGACTGCAGTTGGTGTATATTTTCTTTTTATTAAGAGGCATAATTCTTTGGTAATATGTTAAAGAGGTTACACTGCCAATTATGTGCATAGTCTACTGGAGATTGTGATAGTATATGTCCAACCTTTAGAAAATTGGATGGTTAACTTTCAACTGGTTGCACGTGATAATGCTTGGCTATCACAGATAATAATACCATGATTATCAAAAGGACGTTTTACTTTCCATTGCAGATCCCCTTGAAGACGAATGAGATGAGAAATTGAGTGTTTTCCTGTGGGATGCTTCAGGTGAGTGCAGTTCTCTTTGGACTGTATGTAGTTGGAGTAATTTTCAGTGAAAGATCCCCATCTTTACCTATTGAAAGAGTTGTCATAATAGAAACCAAAACCAATAAATCAACTGGCTTCACGGATTTTAAATTTCATAAGATATGCCTGCCCAGTGCTGTAATTTCACTAATGAAACTTCCTGATGAGTGAAAACAAAAATGATACCAAATGGTCCAGTGGTACTGTTGAGTCAAATCAAACAAACACTATTTCATGCTATGTGGTTTTATTGACTAATTCCATGTAGCGAAGACAATATAAGCAGTACAAGAAATGTGAATGACAAATTATCCGATGAGGCGTTAGTATGCATAATTAGTTCAGTGGGTTTTGATTAGATACGAGAAACTTTAGGTAATGTGGCTGATGCTGGCAAGACTGCATTTAATGCCCGCACCTAATTGCTTTGAGAAGGTGGTGGTGGGCTGCGTCCTTGAATCACGGTAGTCCTTGTGGTGGTAGTGGTGCTCCCAAGATGGTGTTAGATAGGAAATTCCAGGATATTGACTCGGTGATGATGAAGGAATGGTGATATATGTGTATAACTTGACGGAGATGGTTTTCCCACAAAATTGCTGCTCTTGTTCTTCTCAGTAATGGAGAGCAGGGAGGTGGAGTAGGCCATTCAGCTCCTTGAGCCTATTCTGTCATTCATTTAGATCATGGCTGATCTGTACCTCAACTCCATTCACCAACATTTAATCCATACCCCTTGATACCCTTAGCTAATAAAAATCTATTGAGTCTTGAAAAGTTCAACCAGCATTCACAATCATTTGGAGGAGCGAGTTTCAGATTTCCAGTGGAAAAGGTGCTTCCTGATTTCACTTCTGAATGGTCTATTATTAATCCTGGTTTCCCTTTCTGTTCTCAAATCTTTCTCCAGCCTCCTGCCATATTAATTTAAATCCTCCTGCAATGCTCTATTTACACCCTTCGTAAGGACATTGGTACCACTTTGATTCAGGGGAAGATCATTCCTTTAATATAGCTTTCCCTTGTTCCAGAAATTGCCCCAATGCCATAACAAAGGCGACCCTTCCCTCCTGCACCAGCCCTGCAGTCCACTTCCTCCACTTAACCTGTCCAGCGGGTGCAGAAAGTAATCTGGAGAACGCCATGCTTGAGGTCATGTTTTTCAATCCTGTATCTAAAATTCCTTCTGCTATTTCTATCTGTCATTAGTTCCAATGTGAACCTCAAATCTTCCCTCCATTTCCAGAAGTTTTCCTATTCATTCCATGATGTCTTTCACCCTGGCACTAAGGGGCAACCTAGCATTTGGGACTTCAAAAAGAAACTGGTTATATCCCAAACTATAGCATCACCCACTATTACGTCTCTCCTATTCTTGTACTCTACCTGCCCCTCACTCTTTGGTCCATGGTACCTCTATGTTGCTCAGGACCACCCGCCTCAGAGTCACTGCCATTGTTCACCCCATGCAGGGTGAGTACTAAATTCTGGTTATGTAATGGCATCTTTTATCACATGGTGTATTCGGTAACTTCTTAGCTCACAAAGCAACTCATTAAGTAGCTACCAGCCGAAGTTGGGCAATTCTCACAGAATCACAGAATCCCCACAGTGCAGATAGAGGCCATTTCGGCCCATCAAGCCTGCACCGACACATATCCCACCCTATCCCCGTAACCCCATGTATTTAATCCCCCTAACACTAAGGGTCAATTTATCATAGCCAAATCAACCTAACCCGCACATCTTTGGACTGTGGGAGGAAACCGGAGCACCCGAAGGAAACCCACGCAGACATGGGGAGAATGTGCAAACTCCACACAGACAGTCACCCGAGGCCGGATTCGAACCCAGGTCCCTGGCGCTGTGAGGCAACAGTGCTAACCACTATGCCACCGTGTTGCCCCTGGCAGGAGTTGGGAGATACCAACCGGAGTCAGGAACAAGAGTAGCACAAGAATTCTTTTTGTTCTAAGTTCTATTATCTGGAAAAAAAAATGTTTCTCTTTAGAAGGTTCTTATTTTTTATTCTAATTTTTAATTGATTGGTCAGTTTTTCTGTCTTGCTTTACTCTTTTTTTTCCTCCTCATTCCCTCTGTTTCTACTTTAATCTTTGGGAGAGAATTTCCCCTCCTTTGCGCCTCCCGTGGGTGGCGCTAACGGGACGCAAAGGCCTTTTCGCCCGGCCGTGGCGCTAACTGCGCCTCCTGCCAAGTTCCGCAAGAGGTTAGCGGCAGCGCTGCCGGGATGCGCCCCGATCTTATGCGCCTGGAGATCATGACGTCATCTCCGGGCGCATCGCCCCGGTAGCGCCCTGACAGAAAAGTTCCCCTTCGCCCCCTGCAGCAGCGCCGGGCGATGGCAGCGACTACTGCAGGGGATGTGAGCAGGGCGGCCGGCCGCTAGCGGGGCAGAAGTTAAAGGTGAGGTGGCAGGCCTCCCGGAAAAAAATGTCGGCTTTTTTGAAAAATGTTTTTTTTGCTCCAGACGTGGGGTCCGTGCCGTGGTCGGTCAGCCCGGCACTCTGCTTGAGTGCTGGGCTGATCACACGGCACCCCTGCTCCCTGGTGTTGCAGGCAAGTTTAAAAAAAAACTGCAGAGTTTGCAGCGTGGGGCCCTACCCTTTAATTCAGGGAAGAGCCCCTGCAACGCATCAGCGCTACGCGGCCCAGTGCATGGCGCTGCTGAGCCGTGCGCCCCAGGTCGCGAAATTCCCCCCCCCTCTTTCGCTCCTAGAAGGAAGTGGAGCACTTGATTTAGCGCTCCACTTCCCTCTTGGAGCAAAATGTGGGAATTTTAGGAAGGCTGGAAGAGGTTAGCGCCTGGCACTAACTTTTCCAGCTTTTCTTATTTAGCGTCTCAAATGGGGCTCCAGGGGAATTTCTAGCCCTTTATCTTTCTCCCTTTCTTTCTCTTCCTGTTCTGCTTTTTACTTCTCTCATTTCCTGATCTTTTAATAATTTTCCAATCTATTTTTTCCCGTCAGCTTATTTCCCTGATTTATTCCCGACAATTTCTGTATTCTTTGTTTCTCTCTCGCTCTCTCTCTCTTTATCTCATTCATATTTCCTCCTATTCTCAAACCTCTCTCAGCACCTGGTCTGTTCATCCACATGCCAGTTCTCTGTAGTTTCAGAGATTTCACTGACCAGCAATATTAATAATTTGGTTGGGTCAATCAACAATAACATTAAAGGATTCACAAGATGTTGGTGATTATCTTAAGAAAAATTGAACAGTGCAGTAATGCACATTTTACCATTGGTGCTGAGTTAGCAACAATTATCTTTTAATCTATTAATTTAAAGATCACCATCAAATTAAATAGTGTGTATTTCTGGCTATCTGCCTTCATGGCTGCGATCTTATCTGAGGAGGCGCGTTGGGGGCAGGACTGCTGGTTTCCGGGTTCGAGTCCCACTCCCAGCGATGTCTGATGACCTGATGCTATTTTCCCTTGATTGGCCTTGTTAAGCCCGCCCTGCGGGCATTGCCTGCCAATTAAGGGAAAACCGGTGTCAGATGACGTCAGTGCATGGCGCTTCATCTGCCGGTTTTGTTAAAGGGACAGGCCCCATAATTTTTTGACAGATGAATTGTCAGTGTTTGACAGCATTGAAGTGCTGTCAAACACTGACAATTACTGTCCAAAGGTGAGCCCTTGCACCCAGGCACATCAATGACTCTCTCCTTAGGAGAAAACAGATGACAGCTGCATGTGAGATTGCAGAAGCCATCTGTCAATTCTCCCAATCAGATGAGGCTTCACAGAAACATCAAATCTTGTCACCTGCAGATACATATAAACAGAATTAAAATATTTCTCACGACATTCTCTCACCTGTCATACTTACCTGTTCATCATTGCACCCATCACACTACCTCTGCAGCTGTCATTTGCACACTTACACTGCAGCAGACCCACAGTTTGCCTCGCTGACCCTGGCGGGGTTTCCCGCCGTCAGGAAGGCCGCTTCAGCAGGCGTAAGATGGTGAAAAGCCTCTTCACTGCCTGTTAACTACCCGTTAACAGGTAGTTAATTGGCTCTAATCCCCTTCCCGCCGCTAGGAGACAGGTCCCTGCGCGAGTCGGGGACCCGCCTCACGGGAAGATGGTTCGGAGGTGGGTTGGGAGCGGGGATGGGACCCGCTCCCTATTTTTCCCATTTTCCCGCCTCCAAACCTGCCTCCTCAGGGCTGGTAAAATCCAGCCAGATTTATCAATCAAAAATATCCAAGTAGAAATTCTTGGTTTTGTTTCTACACTATCTGGTTAACCTGTTGTAAAGTATAAACAGTAATACAATAGACAGAGGCAATATATGACGAAGGGTCATCGACCTGAAACGTTAACTCTGTTTCTCTCTCGACAGGTGATGCCTGACCTGCTGAATATTTCCAGCATTTTCTGTTTTTATTTCAGATTTCCAGCAACTGCAGTATTTTGCTTTTGTGGAGGCAATATAGTGTTCACTTCATTACTGTCATATTTCACAACACTAACCTCACAAGCCACCCTGACCGCCACTGGAAAAGTGTTTATTTTATTCTATTTCTAACCTTTCCCTGCTGAAATAGCCAAATTAACATCACTTTTGAGTGGTAGATTGAAAACCACTGCAGAGTAAGTTGACTGTTGGAAGTCAATTTACTTGTGACCCTAACCACCATCAAAGCGTTGAGTTTACTGAATTGCATTTACTCGGTGGTAGAAGCAGTCTGAAATCACTGCCATGGTTGCACCATGTATCCCAAACACAAGAAAAAATCTTAAGAACAACTGCCAAATACTTAATAAGCTGCAGTGGTAATGTGGACCTGGGGGTAAACCTTCAGATGACTGTAACTAGGCTAATGAATTTCTGCTATTATAACAATGCCATAGAGGAAGGCAAATTATTTCTTCTGTCTGCCAAAGATGTATTTTATATTGGTGATCTGGGAAGACTCTATGAACTCTTAGCACCTGGACAATTTCCTGGCCACCCCAGTAGCGTTGCTGACACATTGCCATAAAGACTTCCCTTTGTCTTTTGCTGTACCGTGGTACACTGGATCACTTTAATTGATTTCTTGGAGGCTAGAAATATTTGTGTGGCGTACAAAGTCCCTTCATTTTTTTGTTTGTTTACAACTTCAGTTGCTGTGAGAGGTACTAGTTTGAACAAATTCAACACAAATTAAGAATGTTTCTTGCTGATATACTGCACAACATTTCTTGACTGCAATAATACGATATCTACCGTAAATTAAAATTAATCACAATTTTCCCCTTACAAGATACATTTAGTTTAGTAGGCTGCTATTTTTAATTAGATTTTTAATCAAATGGTGAGAAATGATCGAAGCATATCCTTTCCTCTTCAGCCGCCATAGCTGTGATGAAACCAGTTTAGCTCTATAATTCAAAATATGAATGCTGACAAAGATAACCTTCATGACAGCTGTCATTTAAAATTAAGGATCATTGACAATCACGTTGATTTTTATTTTAGTAATGCTGACATTTCTACATGGTTATTTTGCACTAATCAGTCATCAAAATATGACATTTAGTCACCATCTTATTTCCCGAATGGGCTCCAAAACAAACGAGGCCACTGCTGCTAGTCAAGAAAAGAAGCAATGTCCTGTTTTGACGAATAAAGATCTCTGTTTATATCATGCCATGGGACAGAACAAATGTCAGAAGTCGTAACGGAATCTCTTCCATTCACCACTTTGGTTAACTAACTGGTAGATTTATGTCCAAAAAACAAAATACTGCAGATGCTGGAAATCTGAAATAAAAATAGGAAATGTTTGAAAAAATCAGCAGGTCTGGCAGCATCTGTGGAGGGAGGAAGGTCGGGTTAACGTTTCAGGTTGATAACCGTTGGATTGTGACAAAAGGCCATCGACCGAAAATGTTAACCCTACCTTCCTTTCTCCATTGATACTGTTGAGTGTTTCCAGATTTATGTCCAGTCTTTGTTAAGTTAAATGTGATAGAGGAATGCAGATGGAAAAATGGTTCATATAAATAAGCACACAAGTTATAATTATCTATTTTGATATTCCTCAAAATGTGCATGATTTTGATCAAGAGTGAAATTGTCAAAAATTGCCTTGTGGATTACACAAGTAACTATGAGCAGAAAGATGAAGAGATTGTTAGTACAACAGGCTTGAACACCTTATTTTACAGTCTAAGTTCTAAATTAGCTCAACTTGACAAGATGAAAACCTTAATACAAAAACAAAATACTGCAGATGCTGGAAATCTGAAATAAAAACAGAAAATGCTGGAGATACTCAGCAGGTCAGGCAGCATCTGTGAAGAGAGAAACAGAGTTAACGTTTCAGGTCGATGACCTTTCGTCATAACTGGAAAAAAGCAGGAAATGGAACAGATTTTTAAGCAAGTGTAGGAGCTGGGAAAGAGGGAGGGGATGAAAGAACAAAAGGGAAGGTCTGTGATAGGATAGAAGGCAGGAGAGGTGAAGAGTCATTAAGAGATATTCAAGGCAAAAGGAGATGGTAATGGGACAGGTCAAGAAACAAAAGATGGCTCTATATGAAGTGTAAATTGCGCTGGCAGAATGAAAGACAGCTGCCATGTGGGAGAGAAGAAAAGAAAACACAAACAAAAAAAAAGTGTGGAAAAAATATATATATGATAGGGGCCGAGGTTGTGATCTGAAATTGTTGAACTCTATGTTGAGTCCAGAAGGCTGTAAAGTGCCTAATCGAAAGATGAGGTGCTGTTCCTCGAGCTTACATTGAGCTTCAGTGGAACAATGTAAGAGGCCGAAGACGGTGAGGTCTGAGTGAGAGTGGAGCGGAGAATTAAAGTGACAGGCGACCGGAAGATTGAGGTCCCCCTTACGGACTGAACGGATGTGTTCCGCAAAGCGGTCACCCAATCTGCATTTGGTCTCCCCAATGTAGAGGAGACTGCATCGTGAGCAGCGAATACAGTATACTAAATTGCAAAAAGTACAAGTAAAGATGAAAACCTTTCTCTCAAGTGCCTCTATGTTTTCACAATCTTTTCACAGCAAAACCACAATTAATAAACCAATTCTTCAATTCAGCACGAATTAGTCTTTGTCAGGGAAGCAATAAGAATTCTTGGTGTGGAAAAGAGAAGGGGCCAGAATTTATTGAGCGGGGTGTCTCATGGTGTCCCGGTTAGTTTGACATTTGGCTGCCCCTGTCAGCTCAAAAAAATTTGCCCTGTAAGCAATATTCCCTTTAATTTTTTGGGGGTGCGCGGCCCCTTTAAAATACCGCGCATGCACGGTTTTCCCTATTTAAAAGCCGGTGAGCCGGCTGCGCGGGAGCTGCAAAGCACTGCACAGCCACGCAGCCACCCAGCTTAAAGGAATCATTGCCTGTAAGTTGCTGGAAGTGTGAGCTAATGACGGTGCAGTGAGGGCAACAGGGCATCTGGGACCTTGGTGAATGATCGGACCAACAGTGTTTCTCCTTAACCATTGAGATTAAGCGACTGAGGAGTAAACAGAGAAATGACTGAGAAGGTGGGTGAATTAGAGTGGGTGAATTCAATGTCAAATTATGTGCAGAAAGAGAAATAAAGAGCGGGAAAGAAAGATTGGATTAACAGAGAGAAAAAAGACAGAAGGGAAAAGTAAAAAAAAAACAGAATTAAAAAGTTGACATTTTTTTAAATCTCCAACAACAATTCACTACCTGAAGGAATTGTTTGCTTTCTGTGCCAGAGAGGTTGATTGGCAGTCATTAACAATTACCGCATCATTAAAAGTTTACTTGTGCTATTAATTACTAGACTTAACTTTCTGTGGTGAGTTTAATAGGTAATTAATGTGTAAATGCAGCAAATTCATGAAAATGATGGGGAGGTTAAGGGCTAGATGCCGTTTTCGCAAAGCTGACAGCGGCAAATCGGCCAGCAACCTGTGGTGATTCGCAATTCACAGGGTATCTCTTCCTTGCCACAAGTTGCTGGTGATTTCCACATTAATAACGGCGTGCATCATTCACACACTGTTACTTTTTCAGAAAATTCCGGCTCAGTGTCTACTTTGGAATGTTGGCGTTCCTTTGAGTTGGGGGGCAAGGCTAGTTATTGGGACAAATTGGAGAGAATTTAATGCTACATTGAGTGCTTTCCTTGCTATATCTGACCAAGCTCTGGCTGACCCTGACAGAAAGTGACTAAATAGTCCTCTACCTTTCACTGATTTTTGTTTTATCTGTAGCACACATTTCACCACAAAAACCTTGGTGAAGAAAGCAAAAGAAGATAGAAAGCTGAAAGCTCTATTGTAAATTCTACCATTTTTATAATCCAAGGGCAATTACTTTAGCAGCTCTGCAAGGGAATTGTATTCAGTTTTACTTTTGGACTGCTCTCTGCATCAATTAGTTATGCACTCGGGCGTAAAAACACTTCAAATAACATTTTTTAGCACTGATTCATCAGTGGGTAATACAAAGTCACATTTCACTGTATTAACACATGATCATTGTATGGTTTGTGTTGGTGTGATTATCTATTGTACTCAGAATTGATGAGGTGTCCCTTTTCAAGGTTGTCACAAATCACAATTCAACTTGATGACTTTGTTCATTTCCTTTAGGTTTCAGACAAACCTTATACAGCAATATGTTTTCATTGTATGCAAGATAAATTAATTTTCCAAGTTTTCTGTCACTCAATGCTACTTCTAAAGTTTGTTTCCACATGTGAAATAAGGTACAAATAGTGGTATAATTTCTAAGGAAACGAATACCTTGAAATTTGACTGAGTACTTGCGTGTGAAATCCTAATGCATTCATATGAAATTTCTTTTTCCACTATTTTAGTCGAGGCACTAGCCCCTCAGGATAACATTATTATTAAGATACTGGAGCAAAGAATTTCATTGGGATGAGCAAAATGTTGCTATGCTAATATTTAAAGTTTAATTTCTCAAGTTTCTTCTGTTAAGGACTGGGACTGTATTCGTACAGTATACACTGTTTGGAACAACTGTTTTCTATTTCTGGCAATCAGTGTTTCTAATGCAACAGTGTGATAAAACTTGATGTTTGCTTATAAATCAAAAATTGAGATCTTGAAATCTTATTTGTAAAGAAAGGGAAGATACTATTTCTTATTTCTAGTATATATAAAGCCAAACATAAATAGACTTTGAAAGACCAGGGGGGAGAAATTCAGTGGGTTTGCACCTCCCATTAGTGCCTGGGGGGGTGCACTAAGGGGTTAGTGACCGGGCACGGTGAATGCAGCGACGCCCGCGAAATTCATTTCTGGTTTAGCGCTGGCGCTACCTCTTACCGCCTGGGCCTCGAGCGCCTTGCAGATCATGACGTCATCAAGTGCGCAGCGCCCCGTTATCGCCCCTGATGTGAAATTGGCTTCCGCCCCCTGCTGTATCGCCAGCCGTGAACAACGGCAGGAAGAGGAGTCGTTGTCAACTAGGCTGGCCGCTTGGGGAGCGATATTTAAAGGGAAGGGTTTTCAGGTAGGCCAACCTTTAATATTTCCACCGGTCTGGTTCCTGCTGAAAGTTTTTGGTCGCTTCATTGCTACAAGATGTCCAAGCCCTCCACTTTGTAGAGTGTTTGGGGCTGTAATGGCAGTCGCACAGGTCGCCTTGCAATGCAGACCTGCCGACAAGTGGGTTGTGAAGCATCACTGGCCCTACCCTTTAAGCAAGTGAAGCAGTCTCCGATGCTGTTAGCAATGCACTCCAAATTGTTCAGCGCTCTGCCGCTACCGCCCTGCTGCCAGACTTTAGCATCCTAGGAGAAGTGGTTAGTGCTTGATTTAGCGCTGCACTTCCCTCTTGGAGCGCTAAAGCTGAATTTCCTGTCAGGAGAGAATCAATAGCGCCTGGCGCTACTTTTCCTATTTTTCAAAAGTTAGTGCCCAGCTGGAGTGATACCCAATTCTGAAGCTGCATCTTAACAGGTGGAGCAAGAGTTGCACCAACTAATTTATCTGTTCAGCCTTTTACGAACAGAAAAAACATGGGTTTCATCTTAGAATTCTTCTCAATTTAGAATTTGAATTTATAGGTCAAAGCATATTTATGGAAAATTATGTAAGCAGCCTTTTTGTCTTCGCCAAAAAATAAGATCTAAAAATTATAATGAAATAATTTGGTTGGCTTAAAATATACAGAAGTACAGTAACACTGCTATAATTGCTGCACCATTTTGTAGTTTGTATTAATTGTATGCAAGTGTTCTGTAAGATACTACATTAATTTTAAGCTAATTTGCAGCAGAAATGGTTTCTAAAGCAGATTCTGTGTTGACATTAAATCTGGGACTTTGTTTGTTTGGAATAAAACAGTAGGACAAATGTTTTTTTGTTAAATCACAGGTGTCTTTACAAATGATTAAATCTGTATTGTTTAAAGAATTAACTCGAGGCAGCAGTCATGCAGGCAGGGTCTGAGCCAGGCGGCAAAACACCTGGACCACAGCAGTGTGTGAGGCTCAGGTGATTTGAACTCTCCGGTCTGATCGGAATCAGTCTCCCAACCAAAACCAGATGGAACTGGCGGTTGGCTGGGAGGTGGAAGTGGAATGTCACCGTGGACCAAAGAAGCGGTCACCAGCACTCTGCTAAATTGCCGAGAGCACGTCTGCTCCTCCTGGCCACACAAGGAAAATCAGAAAATGAAAAAGCACTTAACTTTCTGGGCCTCCTCTGGCCCTGACTCCTCTTCCCACATGGTTGGCCTGACGGGACAGCCACAACGGCTTCCTTGCGTAGGCCTCCACTTAAACTGGCAGTCTGGTTCCTAAGATGTCATCAGAGCAAAATCTGCTTATTTAAAGGAGGACCCTGCTGGTTTCCAGCTGATGTCCTTCCCGCGTGCTCAAAAGAGCAGATTAAGATCGGAACCTTTGGGAAGAGATCAAGACCTTGCATGTAAGTCCCATGAGCGATTTTAACTGCCTGACCCTTGGGGGGAATTTTCCCAGCCCTGGGGAGGCGGGACTGCCGGGAAAATGGCAGAAACTGGGAGCGGGTACCGAACCCGCTCCCAACCCACCTCCTTGTCATCTTCCCGGGAGGTGGGTCCCCTGACTCGCGCAGGGACCCGTCTCCTCGAGGCGGGAAGGGGATTAGAGCCAATTAACTGCCTGTTAACAGGCAGTTTTGAGTCTTATCCCCATTTTACCCCTGCAAATGCGGGCTTCCCGATGGCTGCAAACCTTGCCAGGATCAGCGAGGTGAGCAGTGGGACTGCGGGGGTGAGAGGGTTCGAAAAGGCCGCTGTGGAGGTGAGTGATCAGTGCACGTGTGGAGAGGTAAGTATGAGAGGTGAGTATAAAGTGTTAGAAAAAGTTTACTTACCTTTGCTTCTTCCTGATGGCTTCAACACATTTTCAGATTCAGCAGCCATCTGATTTCTGCTGAGGAAAGAGGTTTTGGTGAGCCTTCAGTGCAAGGGCTCACCTTAGAACAGAGATTGTCAGTGTCTCACAGCTTCTCAAAGCTGTCAAACGCTGACAATTCATCTGTCAAAAAAATTTCGACAGATGAAACATCATACGCTGACGTCCTCTGTCACCGGCTTTCCCTTAATTGGTTGGTAAGCCCACAGGGCGGGCTTAACAAGGTCAATCAAAGGAAAATAGAGTGGGTTGGCCGGATGTCATTGAGACCAGGACTGAAACCCGACAACCGGCAGTCCCGCCCCCAACGCGCCTCCATTGACAAAATCCAGCCCCTTGAGTCTGCTGGGCGCGCAGTTCCTGTTTTTGGATCTTGAATCTGTTCATATTTGTGGCAGCACAGGATTCATCTTTGGTCTACAAAACCTGAACTGAATACCCATCTTTTTAACATATGTTTACCAGGCGTGTATAATCCAATGACTCACCATGTACTGCCGCAATACTTTTGGTTAAACCTGACAAATGAAAGCAAGAATTATTGCAGCTGCTCTTGCAGATGCTAAAACCAGCTGTGAAAAATATACTTACACTGTCTTTGGGCCACAAATGGGAAGGACAGCAACGTACTAATCCCTGCAGAATTTTTATACAAACAGCAGGGGTGAAGCCAGCTGTTCGTTCATAAGTCATTGTCAGTAGTTAACAGGTAATGTGAAAGCAGGCCGATTTATTAAATTAACATATTATAGAAAGGATACAGAAAAGTAGGATATTCAGCTGTTTGGTAAAATTATGGTCCCTTAGAAGGCATGCAAAAATATTTCAAATGATTTTCTGGAAAAGGGATTCATTGCAAATCAGGAGTGCCAGTTTAATGAGCAAGGTAGTCCTATAGGTTCACCATTTGTATGGTCAGTGTGATAGTGCATTTAACGTAGGAAAACATCCCAAGGTATTTTAACAAGGCTTAAGAAAAAAATAAACACTGATCCAAAAAAGATTAGGAGGGGTAACCAAAAGATTAGTCAAAAAGGTGGGTTTTAAGGAGAATCTTAAAGAAGGAGACCGAGGTGGAGACATTTCGGAAGGGAATTCCAGAAAGTGAAACCGAGGGGGCTGAATGCATGGCCACCAATGGTGGAACAAAGGGAGAAGGGATATACAAGAGGTCAGAGTCAGAGATAGAGAGTCTGGGAGGATTTATCGTGCTAGAGGAGGTTACAGAGCTAGAGAGGGGTGAGGCCATGGAGGGATTTAAAAAGGATTAGAATGTTAAATCAGAGGATTTTGAGGACAGAGAGCTAATGATGGTCAGCGAAGAGAGTGTTGATGGGCCAGTGGGACTTGGTGCAGGAGAAGCTATGGTTCAGCAAAGTCTTGAATGAGCTGAAGTTTAAGAAGGGTGGATGATGGGAGGTCGGCCAGCAGTGCTTCAGAATAGTCTAGAGGTGTCAAAGGTGGGATGAGGGTTTCAGCGACAAACTGGCTGTTGTAGGGACGGAGGCGGGCAATGTTACAAAGGTGGAAATTGATGGTCTTTGTGTTGGAGAGAATATTGGATGGAAAGTTGTTTCCAAAGAGTTTCTATCCTTTTCTGGCTGCGATGACAAATTCCACCAGGAGACACTTTTTCCATCCATGTCCCTCCATCATGATGTCACTTTTGGCTGTAGGATGCTCAGCTTCCACAGAAATGCTGCCAATTCCATTTACTGTACGAACAGCAGTCAGTACCTCTGAAGCAGGCATACTTACTGTATAAGGCCATCTATGCCCCCATAATGCCGTATTCAATGACAATTGATCCAAGAGAGATTGATTGGAACTTGAATATTAGTAGACCATTGAAGGAGTAGCGCAGAAGAGGAATTGGAAGATATCAGCTCTGTATGATTTCCACCCCGCCAAAGAAGAGGAAAGGTGCTATTCCAAAACCCCACCAGTTCTGCAGAGTGGGTGCCCAGTAACGCTGTCAATGGCATGTTACTGAAATGACACTGTTCCACAGATAAGACATGGTGTCAGGGCAAGTGCAAGTGAGTGACCTCGGACTGGAACTGGAATTTCTGAGCTGTACCCTTTGAATAAAATGACTCGCATATTGAAGGATCTTACCTCCATGAGTAGAGGTGATTTCTTTCAGATTTCCCCTCCAGATTTAGGGCTGGATTCTTCTCCAGGGTGGTCCCGCTACTGGAGGAGGGTTGGAGTGTGACCTCCGCATGCCACTCTGACCCATTTTCCTAGGTGGGGTTCAGTGCAATATCCAGGGCAAGCTCCCAGTGGGAACCCTGCCACACAGAAAGAGCCCGCTGGTGCTACCTGGGAAAAGGCGGCAGTGTTGCAGTAGGACAGGGACACCTGTAGTAGTGCCATGCAAAGGAAGTTGACCACTTAACGTGTCCCAAAGACTTTGAAAGACTTTTTATTAGAAAACCTTGGACTCGACCAATGCCCTCATGTGATGAATGTTTGGAGCTATTAGAGGAGGAGAGGAGGTAACTACGACACCATCTTTCTCCAACAAATGAAATTTCAGTCTTGCCATCCCTGTCTGGGAATCTATTGTCACCCCTCTCCTGGCAATCCCTGGGGGTCAGTGTTGGTAGAGGTGAGAAGCAGGGAAATCAGACACTTTCCCAGGCCCTGCCCCTCCATTTCCCCCCTCCGTCTCTACCATTTCAATGCAACAAAGCAGCCTGGGATTAGGCAGCTGAGATCCCTGTGTGTAAGGGAGGAAACTGTAGCACGAACAGAGGAGAATCTAACCCATATCATCAAAACTTGATTCAATTCCAGTTATTATTACCAGTTACATTATGTTATGTACTTCAGCCCCAGTCTTTAATCTTTACCTTATATGATGCTATGGGGAGACAAAATAAACAAGTGATCACTTAATGTTAGATACTCATTTTATTTCTATCCTGCTATGAGTTTACCTAGTAAGGTGCTATATAAATGCAAATTCTTTATTTCTCTTTCTCTTTCTATGCTGGGGGGGGTTAACTGCAGACACAATTATTCTGCCTGTGATCAGAAGTAGATCTCTGATCCTGACTGATTAGTCTGTCAATATTTTCAATTAACATTCTCCTCCCAATCAATTACTAGTCTGCCCAGGACTCCTACTTTAAATCGACTGTCATGAACTGTATGACCCACCCAACCATAAGCTGAATTTTAAAGAAAGGAAATATTTAAAATAATGTTTAAAACAGCTTTATTGCAGTGGCTTTAGTCTGCCACTTGTCACGATGATGGGAATCTTAAAAGCAAGTTGTGAATTCACGTAGCAGGAGAGAATATCCAGTTACGTGGGTAGACTGGAGAAGCTGGGGTTGTTCTCCTTAGAGCAGAGAAGGTTGAGAGGAGATTTGATAGAGGTGTTCAAAATCATGAGTGGTCTAGACAGAGCAGATGGAGAGAAACTGTTCCCATTGGCGGAAGGGTCGAGAACCAGAGGAGACAGATTTAAGGCGATTGGCAAAAGAAGCAAAGGCGACATGAGGAAAAACTTTTTTATGCAGCGAGTGGTTATGATCTGGAATGCATTGCCTGAAAGGGTGGTGGAGGCAGATTCAATTATGGCTTTCAAAAGGGAATTGGATAAGTACCTGAAGGAAAAAACAATGCAGGGCTACAGGGAACGGGCAGGGAAGTGGGACTAGCTGAAGTACTCTTGCAGAGAGCTGGCACGGGCTTGATGGGCCGAATGGCCTCCTGAAGGGATATTTACTAGTCCTAGCCCCTTTCGGGATACCCCGATCAGGCGTATTTCAAAGACGTTCACTTTCAACTAAAGTTTGAGGTAACCGAATCCTAAAGACGCTTAATTGGGTCTAAAGGTCCAGGCTATCTCTTTCAAAAGGAAAGGAACAACCCGAGAATGTTACCATCCTCCAGATAGCGTTTTTAATAAATTTAGCTAGACTGTAATGTCCCGGATATTATGAGGCTCCAGAAAACTCCCTCAGAATTCTGCAACTCTTCACCAAAGAGTGTACAGAGATTGAGTTCGCGAGTTTTTGATACAGAAGTCTTATGTGAGATAATTCTAAAAATATATAAAGATTTACGAAAGAACCGACATGCAATTTACAGTTGGTGAATCAGTCAATCGCAACGTTTACAGTTCTAAAAAGAGAAAACATGCTATCTTTTTAACAGAGAATCTTACTTTTAAATCTTAACTTTGCTACAGTATTACAGTTCTTAAAGGTTTCTTATACAGGATATCCATCAATATCAAATACCTTTGATCCCCGAGGTACAAAGAGTGGTAGACTACAGAGCAGCCTCTGAAGCCGAGAATCGCTTTGCCCAATTAAAGCGAGTCTGATATCCCATTTGAAACTTCAATATTTATACCCTTTTCCAGTGGTATTTCCTTTAAGGTTTTCTGCTGATGCAAGTCAATTATCTCTATTCATCTGCAACTCTTACTGCCACATCAGCCAGAATCAGTCTCATCTCCAGGTGTTCTGGGTTGACCAGATAAAAATGGTGTGAACGGCAGGTGTTCCTTATTTTATGTCATCTTTACGAGGGCAGATGTTCCTTATCTTATGTGCCATCTTTATGAAGTTTAAATTAGAACACCTTAATCCAGGGTGAACCATTGTTTTGTTCCCAAAAGGTCAGTTTATCGGAGCCATGCACCTTCTGTTTCGATAAGGTTATTGATTCAAGTCAACAACTGTCTTATCTGAATAGCCAGAATGCTTTCATAGCTATTTCATAGTTAGGTTTCTAAATTTCCAAACCCTGTTTGTCATGTTTTAATAAGGCCAGGACTCCTTCATAAGATAGTGTATTTTTCTGAATATGTTATATGGCTTATTCCTTCACACTCCTTCTGTGCTGTAACCATTCTATGATTCTATGATCCAGCCACCTAACATATTAGCAAGATGTAAGAATGGGGTTGAATGCTTTTCCATCTGTAACAACTGAAATGTTAACCAGACAGCATATCTAAAGTTATCTCTTAGATTGGTTGAGATACTATTTTGGTAACTAATTTCATTGGAGTTACTTTATTTAGAACTGTTATCCTTGTCAGCTACAACAACAACAACTTGTATTTATATAGCCCCTTTATAAAGCACATGGGATTGGGGGTAACATACCAGCATGGATTGAAAATTGGTTAACAGACAAGAAACAGAGAGTAGGAATAAATGGGTCTTTTTCGGGGTGGCAGGCGGTGACTAGTGGAGTACCGCAGGGATCAGTGCTTGTGCCCCAGCTATTCACAATATATATCAATGATTTGGATGAGGGAACCAAATGTAATATTTCCAAGTTTGCTGATGATACGAAACTAGGTGGGATTGTGAGTTGTGAGGAGGATGGAAAGAGGCTTCAAGGTGATTTAGACAAGTTGAGTGAGTGGGCAAATACATGGCAGATGCAGTATAACGTGGATAAATATGAAGTTATCCACTTCGGTAGGAAAAACAGAAAGGCAGAGTATTATTTAAATGGTGATAGATTGGGAAATGTTGATATGCAAAGGGACCTGGGTGTCCTTGTACACCAGTCACTGAAAGCAAACATGCAGGTGCAGCAAGCAGTTAGGAAAGCAAATGGTATGCTGGCCTTCATTGCAGGAGGATTTGAGTACAGAAGCAAGGATGTCTTACTACAGTTATACAGGGCCTTGGTGAGACCACACCTGGAGTACCGTGTGCAGTTTTAGGGGAAAATTTTGGTTGCTTTGTGCCTCCCATTAGCGCCCTAAGAAGGCGCTAATGGGGCGCAAAGCAACTAGTGCCTGGGTGCGGCGATGTTTGTGCCGCTCGCAAAATTGACCAGATATTTTGCGGTGGCGCTAAACACTACTGCCACGATCTCCTGCGCCCGCAGATCGTGACATCAGCCAAGCGTGCAACGCCCCGGTAGTGCCCCAGACTGGATATTGAGTGGCGTCCCCTGCCTTACCGCCTGCCGCTAGCAATGATAGGTTGAGGGGAACGTCTTGCAGTCGGGAAGGGACTGGGGGAGTGCTATTTAAAGGCGGCCGCTTCCTGAATTTTTTTGTCTCCGACATTTTTGCACCATGCATTCTGAATGAGAGAAAGAGAGAGACTTCTGGAGAGATTCAACGCTGTGTGAAGGAGTTTTGGGTACTGAGCTACACTTTGCAGGTTCATTTTGATTTGTCCTTCCTTGCATCGATTTAGAAGAGACTTTGGGGTTTGCACTCTGAGCTCTTTCCCTGGGCCTATCCATTGTTCTTTCCAGCAGAATTGATGTACTGGTCTCTCCAGGCCGAGATTCAAGGCTGCAATGAGCAGGGTGTGGATGGAGAGCAAGATTGACCCTCCCCTTTAAGAACTGGCCGGCGCCAGTGTGTCTGTGTTCCATTGCTGACTGACATCACATGAGCTTCGCCAGTGCTTTGAGTTAGCGCCTCGCTCCTCGGCATTAGCGCCTTAAAAGAGGTGTGTAGCGCCTGATTTAGCGCTCCAATCACCTCCAGGGGCGATAGAAGCCAAGTTTGCAGTCGGAGGCAATAATTAGCGTCAGGCGCTAAACTTTGCGCCCGGATGGTAATTGTGCCCCAAACGGGGCAATACCGAGCTTCTCCCCCTTGGTCTCCTTACCTAAGAAAGGATATACTTGCTATAGAGGGAGTGCAGCGAAGGTTCACCAGACTGATTCCTGGGATGGCAGGACTGTCGTATGAGGAGAGATTGATCGACTAAGCCTGTATTCACTAGAGTTTAGAAGAATGAGAGGGGATCTCATTGAAACGTATACAATTCTGACAGGGCTAGACAGACTGGATGCAGGGAGGATGTTTCCTCTGGCTGGGGGTCTAGAACGAGGGGTCACAGTCTCAGGATACGGGGTAGGACATTTAGGACTGAGATGAGGAGAAATTTCTTCACTCAGAGGGTGGTGAATCAGTGGAATTCTCTACCACAGAAGGCTGTGGAGGCCAAGTCACTGAATATATTTAAGAAGGAGATAGATAGATTTCTAGACACAAAAGGCATCAAGGGGTATGGGGAGAGAGCGGGAATATGGTATTGAGATAGAGGATCAGCCATGATCGTATTGAATGGCGGAGCAGGCTCGAAGAGCAGAATGGCCTACTCCTGCTCCTATTTTTTTT
Source organism: Squalus acanthias (assembly GCA_030390025.1). Classification (NCBI taxonomy): domain Eukaryota; kingdom Metazoa; phylum Chordata; class Chondrichthyes; order Squaliformes; family Squalidae; genus Squalus; species Squalus acanthias. The sequence goes on along the minus strand of CM059431.1, from coordinate 58,484,329 downwards.
TCTAAGGTGTTTCACAGGAGCGTTATCACACTGAACAAAAGCTTGATCAAAGAGGTAGGTTTTAAGGAGGGCCTTAAAGGAGAAAAGAGAGGTAGACAGGTGGAGAGGTTTAGGGAGGGACGTTTTACTACTTATTTATATAGCGCATTGGGCAATTTTACTATGTTAAAGGCGCTATATAAATACAAGTTGTTGTTGTTGAAACTTCTGCTCATCCAGTTCTGGAAGTCGGACAAGCAGTCTGACAATTTAGTGGTGGTGGTGAGGTAGAGCTGGGTGTCATCAGCGTACATATGCAAACTGATGATATGTTTTCGGATGATGTCGCCAAGGGGCCGCATGTAGATGAGAAATAGGAGGGGATCAAGGATACACCAGAGGTAATGGTGTGTGAGCGGGCAGAGAAGCCATTGCAGGTGATTCTTTGGCTACGACTGGATAGATAAAAATGGAAAGGATAAAAGAAAGACTTGCATTTAAATAGTGCCTTTCACGAGCACCGGACGTCCCAAAGCGCTTTACAGCTACTACATAGAAACATAGAAGATAGGAGCAGGAGCAGGCCATTCAGCCCCTCGAGCCTGCTCCGCCATTCAATGAGATCATGGCTGATCATCCTAATTCAGTACCCTGTCCCTGCCTTCTCTCCATATCCCTTGATCCCTTTAGCTTTAAGAAATATATCTAACTCCTTCCTGAATATATTTAATGAATTGGCCTCTACTGCCTTCTGTGGTAGAGAATTCCACAGGTTCACCACTCTCTGGGTGAAGAAATTCCTCCTCATCTCAGTCCTAAATGGCTTACCCCTTATCCTTAGACTGTGACCCCTGGTTCTGGACTCCCCCGCCATCGGGAACATCCTTCCTGCATCTAGTCTGTCTAGTCCTGTTAGAATTTTATAAGTTTCAATGAGATCCCCTCTCATTCTTCTAAACTCCAGCGCGTATAAGCCCAATCGACCCAATCTCTCCTCATACGTCATTCCTGCCATCCCAGGTATCAGTCTGGTGAATCTTCGCTGCACTCCCTCCATGGCAAGAACATCCTTCCTCAGATAAGGTGACCAAAACTGCACACAATACTCAAGGTGTGGTCTCACCAAGGCCCTGTACAACTGCAGCAAGACATCCTTGATCCTGTACTCGAACCCTTTCGCTACGAAGGCCAACATACCATTTGCCTTCTTAACCGCCTGCTGCACCTGCATGCTTACCTTCAGTGACTGGTGCACAAGGACACCCAAGTCTCGTTGCACTTCCCCTTCTCCCAATCTATTGCCATTCAGATAATAATCTGCCTTCCTGTTTTTGACACCAAAGTTGATAACCTCGCATTTATCCACATTATATTGCATCTGCTGTGTTTCTGCCCAATCACCCAACCTGTCCAAATAATCCTGGAGTTTCTCGGCATCCTCCTCACGGCACACACTCCCACCCAGCTTTGTGTCGTCTGCAAACTTGGAGATATTACATCCAATTCCCTCGTCTAGATCATTAATATATATTGTGAATAGCTGAAGTACTAATGAACCAGACGAGTGCAGTCCCACCCAGCCGGACGACAGTGGAGAGGCGTTGGAGGTGGATGGTGTGGTCAACTGTGTCAAAGACTGCAGACAGGTTGTGAAAGACGAGGAGGGATAGTTTACCTTCATCACAGTCAGCTCTCATTATTCCACAAATGAGGAATATAACTCCAGGGGTGGACTTCAACTGGCTCCACAGAAGTTTTGGATCACTTTAACAATGAACTTTCTTTGTTGGCTTTGGCTACATATGTAATACCTTGACTTATTTCATAGTTCAAAAAGTAACATTTACACTTAACATGGAAAACAGTCTATAGAATACCTTTGTTGCATGTTTGTTTTCTTCTAATACTGGAGGACTTACAAAACCAACAAAAGATTTATTTTCTAAGGCGCTGTGCAACCTTTTTTGAACAGATGACTGATTCAGATTCATGTTTTGTAAATTTCTGGGGGGCAAAATTGTGTTGTGCCCCCTTTGGGGTGCTAACAATGCCGGGGCGCTACTTTTAACGCCCCGAAATAGTTAGTGCCCCCGCGCCCGAAATTCACTGGTAGTGCCCCCAGAGGGGCGGTACTGCAAGCCTTCCTCCTCTTAGTAAAGGGGAGGGGCCTGGCACAGCACGACCCGGGGCCCAAGAGGAGTGCCGGGCTCACGGAGCGCAGCTGGTACCCTGCGCGGGGGCTTTACACGAGGCCGGGGACAGCAACGGGGGTAGATATAGCATCCGGCGGTAAGTCAGGAGGCGTTACCGAAGATCACGGCCGGGGCGCTGCGCTTGGCGATGACGTCATTGCCGGAGGCACAGCGCCGCGGGGCGCTAATGGTTACCAGCGCTACTAACCTCCCGCTGAATTTCGCGGGAGGCTTTAGCGGCGTCATGCTCGGGCGTTAGTTGCTTTGTGCCCCATTAGCGCCCTCTTAGGGCACTAACGGGAGGCACAAATCAGCAAAATGTTTTCCCCCTGATCTTTTAAGAAGTAGTACAAATTTGGTTGATTTTCTGAGACTAGTATCATCATTGGTATAACAGTTACTGTCCTTCATGTGAGACTGAACAAAACATTGCAAAACCTGTAAAGACTTTAGATTAGCTGAAAGCTTCATTCCACCTTACAGGAACACCACTTTTTTCATGAATATGCTTGCCAAACCTATTTTAATTTTAAACACCAGGGGGTAGAAATTAGGTCGCGCCCCATTTGGGGCGCAAATATCGTCCGGACGCAAATATTAGCGCCTGGCGCTAATTATCGGCACTGACGGGAAACTTCACTTTTACCGCCCCGGGAGGTGAGTGGAGCGCTAAAGCAGGCGCTGCACACCTCTCTTAAGGTGCAAAGGCCGAGCAGTGAGGCGCTAACTCGGAGCGCTGGCGAAGCTCATGTAATGTCAGTCAGCAATGGAACACACACACAATGGCACGGGCCAGTTCTTAAAGGGGATGGTTAATCTTGCTTTCCATCCACATCCTGTTCATTGCTGCCTTGAATCTCGGCCTGGAGAGACTTGCACATCAAATGTGCTGGAAAGAACAATGGAGAGCACCAGGCAAAGAGCTCAGAGTGCAGCTCCCACGGTCTCTGCTAAATCGATACAAGGAATGGCAAATCAAAATGAACCTGCAAAGTGCTGCTCAGTACCCAAAACTCCTTCACACAACGTTGAATCTCTCCAGAAGTCTCTCCCTCTCTCTCTCAGAATGCGTAGTTCAAAAATGCCACCAACAATAAAAGACAGGAAGAGGCCCCCTTTAAATAGCGCCCCCCCCAGCCCCACAGCGATTGATAGCGTTCCAGTCTTCTGGTCGTTGGAAGCGCCAGGTGGTAAGGCAGGGGGCGCCACTCAATTTCCGCTACGGGGCGCCCCAAGGGCGTTGCACCATGGAATGACGTCACAATCTGCGCGCGCAGGTGGTCGCAGCGGTAAGTTTTAGCGCCGCCGCACAATCTCAAGTTAAGTTCTCAAGCGGCGCAAACATCGCTGCGCCCGGGCGTTAGCGGCTTTGCGCCCCATTAGCGCCCTCTTAAGGCGCTAACGGGTGGCGCAACCAAGTGAATTTTTACCCCCTAATGTCACATGTCCGATCTTTTCAGAACACGCCATTGTGTCATCCGCCCATGATATCATCATTATGGTATTGATACCCAATTGTTCTGGTTCTTCTTCAGACTCTCATAAAACAAAATGTGGCAAACACATTTTAATAAAGTCTGTATTCTTTTAATGCTTGCCTCTACCTTATCATACAAGAAATCAATGAGTGATGTTGATGTCATAGGTTGATAATGCAATGAAAACATTTCTTAAATAGACTTTTTCCAATATTACTCTCCTTTGATGGGAGAGGACGGTATCAGTACAAGGCTGTACAAGAGCCCTTCTCTATATCAGTTCACTAACTGATTTGGACATATTTTGGGAGGTCGTTAAATAGTCTAGAGAATGAGACAGCTGAAAGACCTATTCAACATCCTTCATTCTTAGTTTCCTCACCAGCCTCCTCACCGTATTACCATTTAATGTGTCGAGGCAAAGCTCTGTCGCTGTAAACTATTGAACACGTAGGAACGATTTCACATCGACCAGAACGAGTGGTATCAGATGCGCCATTCTGGCACTTGTAAATCTCTTCAACTGCAGCTTCTTCTGTGTCAGACAACAGGAGCTATAATCCCCTGAGGAGTGCTGCTATCACTGAACTGCTTGTGGTTTTGGTTCTCAAATCATTTGCTGTCCTGTTTGACTGGAATATTGATGTTGACCTATTGGAGCTTTTCTCTGGCTTGTCTTTAAAACACATCTATCGTATCGCTGGAGGCTATTTGTTTCAGTGTGATTTTTAGGGATTTGAATTGTTTCTATCTATTAAATCTTTTAGGTCTATTGTACTAAAATCATTTCTGCTGTCCTACTATAGATTTTTATCTGAAAAATTGTTACTCCTGCACATAAAAAATAATTCTGCTGGAGCCTGCAGCCATGTGCTCCCACAGAATGTTAGCTAAAGCTTGGCTAGAAGGCAGAAACCTATAAGCTCATTGCATGTAGAAACTTAAAAAATGCATTTGGGAGATATGTCAAAGACAGATTTTACTTGCGTAATATCAAGTGTTCTAATAGTTATTTACATTATATTGGTAAAGCCATAATAATAAAATATTGTGATCCCAAAAATTCATGAGGATGTGATTTTGGCAGTTACATTAGGAACGCCCCCACCACTAACTCTACTAGGGTCAGAGTGAGGGACATCGTGAATAAACCTTTGGCAATGTGGCGACACATCTGAGGCAGGCCCTGCTGAAGACCTCGGAATCACAGGCAGAAGCTAGTTGTTCCAGGGCTGCCACCCTTCCCCTTGTGTCAGTGAACTGCTTTAAAAATGTAAAACAAAGTCGCTCTTGGATTCAGGCGTGACCCAGCCTGCAACACGTGAGGTCCATTTCCGCCCTTCGTCTCAGTTGGGAATCCCCACCTCGATCCTTCTCCTCGATGTTAGCGGCCTTGTTTGGGGCAGTCGGAGGCTCCACATTGAAACAAGACCAGTGGAAATTGCATTGGAATGTTGGAGTCTTTCCAGGAACTGTACGTCTTCTAGAACCTATTTTAGTGTTCCTTCTTTGTCCTGGCCGAGTGGAAGGAATAAGTGTTGTAACTATCCTTGAGAACCTTTTGGGATTGAGATCACTCTGTTTTACTCATAAGATAACCCCAGAATTGGTTCTGCCATATCCTATACTTCAGTGGCTGGCTGGTCCTACCCACTTTCTGGCACACCTTCAGTCCTTTGAACATATGGCCAGATAGGCCAGATGTGGCATTGCCCTGAGAGACAGCATTGTGATTTGTGCCTGTGCTCTTTCTGCTGGATGCTTGCTCAGTATATCCAGTGATGAAGTTTGTAAAACCCTGCATAATGCTTTCTGTCTGTTCCTGTTGCATGTTGAATGTGACAAGAGAGCATAGTGTACATTTGAGCTGCAGGCCTCCATAGCAACAGTGTGTTCATGAGAGATAATACCACTCTCTGAAGGAGCTCTGTCACTGGGGGTTCTGTGGAATTACCACCCACTACATAGTGGAATGTAATTTCTATGAGCTATCACAAATAACTGTGTAGCTGTTCCACGGTCACTACCAGTTATTGAAGTTGTTTTGGACAGTCTCGAATGACTAAAGGTGATTGTGTAAAAGGATCTTACCCTGTGGAGCCGGTTGCTCCCACCTCCCTTTCACTGCCAGGTTTCCAGACCCCTGGGAAACCCGCGCAGGAACTGTAAAATTTAAATTGGGGTCCTAATTGCACTGTGGGATCCTGATTTAAATATGTTAATGAAGTGATCCGCCCCTCCATGCTGGGATACTCGGACGCCTCAAAAATTGCTGCCATACAATCGGCCACAGGTGCATACATGACGGATTGGGGATGCGTTCCCCGATTTTTAATATTTAACCCTTCCCCTGGCCCTCTCCCACCTGTCTTGGGGATGGTCCTGCAGCTGAGTAAGACTGTCAGCTAGCCTTATGACCAGCAGGTTCCTGTTTCTCCACTGCTACCTCCATTTTCTCCTCCTCATTGATGTTCATCTCCTTTACCTGGTGCTCCTCCCTGAAGCTCACTACCTAAATCCCCTGGCATGGATGTTAACATTGCTGGTGCTTGCGACAGGTGGCGTGTATAATATAGGGTGCTGTGAGGTCCGAGCTCCTTCTGCAGCACTGGGAGCTACAGTTGATTTCATGGGGAGGCCTATAGAAACAGAAAACAGTGATATCTTTGACTAGTGCAAGGCTTTGTTACGTGGAACCCTTTTAAAATATCTATGCGCGAAGAATTTCAGTGATAGGTTGCACCCAGATTCTGTGCCCTGTTGAAGTTTGGTAATACATTTGGAAATATTGGGAAGACCGAAGTAATTGTCTTCGGTCCCTTCCACAAACTCCATTTCCTAGCCACCGACTCCATTCCTCTCCCTCGCAACTGTCTGAGGGTGAACCAGACCGTTCGCAACCTTGGTGTTGTATTTGACCCCGAGATGAGCTTATCCACACCATCACCAAGACCATCTACTTCCACCTCCATAACATCGCCCTACTCCCGCCCTGGCTCAATTCATTTGCTGCTAAAACCCTCTTCCTTGCCTTTGTTTCCTCTAGGCTTGACTATTCCAACACAATCCTGGCCGGCCTCCAATCTTTCACCTTCCATAAACTTGAGGTCATCCAAAACATTGCAAAAGTCATCCTAACTGGCACCAAGTCCCATTCACTCATCACCCCTGTGCTCGCTAACCTACATTGGCTCCTGATCCAGCAACGCCTCAACTTTAAAACTCTCATCATTGTTTTCAAATCTCTCCATGGTCTCGAACCTCTATCTCTGTAACCTCCTTCTGTTCGACAACCCTCCGAGATCTCTGAGCTCCTCCAATTCTGGCCTCTTGCGCATCCCCTATTTTAATCACTCCACCATTGGCAGGCGGGCCTTCAGCTGCCTAGGCCCCAAGCTCTGGAATTCCCTCCCTAAACCTCTCCACCTCTCTCCTCTTTTAAGATGCTCCTTAAAACCTACCTATTTGACCAAGCTTTTAGTCGTCTGTCCTAATATCTCCTTATGTAGCTCGGTGTCAAATTTTGTTTGGTAACGCTCCTGTGAAGCATCTAGGGATGTTTTACTACGTTAAAGGAGCTATATAAATGCAAGTTATTGATGTTCCTTAAAATTGTTTTTCATCGACAATTTAAATACTCAGTTTTTATCATGCTTTATTTTTAATGTCTAAAAATAATATCGGGCAGGGGTGGAATTGAGACCCAAAAAACTACATGAATTCAGAGAGTATCTGTAAAAATTGCTACTCATTTGTAACATCACTTAAACACAAAACAAGCAAAGGATTTAAAGAAAACTGTTACTCTGACATAATGGCCCAAAAATTCGTGAGGAAGCCTTCGTGCGAGGGTAAGGCCTCCTCGCGATCTCTCACTGCGCGTTGGCTTTTTCAGTTCCAGCTCGCACGAACTTGATGTTCTGGACAGCTGCTGTGCTGGGCTTGCGTATCCCACCGGCGTAGTTAATTCGTGCGAGCTGTGGGATCACGTGACTCAGTTAGAGCCAATGGCAGCACACCATCTTCCATTCATAACTTTCACATAAGTGCTGTGAAAGTTATGAATACTATAGCCCCCCAAAAGAACCGCTAAACCTCAATTAAATTTTTTTTAAAAACCATCACATTAATAAAATAAGTATAGTTAAATAAATTAACCATTTTAAATAAAAAATTAAATTTTTGAAAATTTTTTAAATCTTTTAAAAAGTTATAAAAATAAACTTACCTGTCTTTAAAGTCTCTAAAAAAGATATACCTGTTAAAAAAAATTCAAAATAATACTTAATTCACTACTTACCTTGTTAAAAGTGGGTCTTACTCCTCCTTTTTTTATGTGTAGAATCTTCCATACTTCCCTGCGCGTTGAAACCACTAAGTGCACAGCGTGCGCGCAGCCTGTAGCGCGCACGCGGTTCACCTAGGACCCGCCCCCTTTTCCATTCACCAAGTGCCGGTTTTCAGCGCATGCGCAGTGCATGCAGAAAACCGGCAATTGGAGACAGAATACGCGAGAGTACGCAGTGCGTACTCTCGCGTAGCGGCACTAATTTTTGGGCCATAATCTGCCACTGATTACCTTAACTGCTGTACCACATTTAAATGTTGTGTATGCTACCTCAGAAACGTGCCTTACCAATCAAATGACATATCAATTACTTCACTTCTAATTTCTTAGTAAATGTTAAAAGGCATTGGGCCGGATATTCCAATCCCTACGGGTGTGTACGCGCTGTGTACCCACACTTAGGGACATCGGAAATGCCAGTTTCAGGCCTGCCTAGCACATGCGCTGAAAACTGGCATTTCCGATCTGTCAAGAATGCTGTTAACTTCTACTAGTAAGCAAAGCTGCTTCCTGATTGAAACAGCTTACCTAGGTATTCGGGTAACAATGTGTCCCTTTCTAATCTTTAACATTAAGTGCTAATAAAATAATTCATGCCCAACAGTAAACAGATAAATATCTGAGTTGAAATCTATTTTTATTTGTGAGATTCATTTCCCTTTTTGTGATTACATAGATTCCAAAATATCCATTTCCCTCCTGCCCAAAATCAGGCCAGAGAGTCGTGTGCATCCAACTTATGATGTCAACACGGCATGTACAAAATGCAATGCACACGTTGACATCATGTGATGCATGCACATTCTTGAGTCCACGTTTACATAGAAACATAGAAGATAGGAGCAGGAGTAGGCCATTCGGCCCCTCGAGCCTGCTCCGCCATTTAATGAGATCATGGCTGATCTTCCAAATTCAGTAACCTGTCCCTGCTTTCTCCCCATATCCCTTGATCCGCTTAGCCTTAAGAAATATATCTAACTCCTTCTTAAATATATTTAATGAATTGGCCTCAACTGCCTTCTGTGGTAGAGAATTCCACAGGTTCACCACTCTCTGGGTGAAGAAATTCCTCCTCATCTCAGTCCTAAATGGCTCACCCCTTATCTTTAGACTGTGACCCCTGGTTCTGGACTCCCCCGCCATCGGGAACATCCTTCCTGCATCTAGTCTGTCTAGTCCTGTTAGAATTTTATAAGTTTCAATGAGATCCCCTCTCATTCTTCTAAACGCTAGCGAATACAAGCCCAATCGACCCAATCTCTCTTCATATGTCATTCCTGCCATCCCAGGTATCAGTCTGGTGAATCTTCGCTGCACTCCCTCCATGGCAAGAACATCCTTCCTCAGATAAGGCGACTAAAACTGCACACAGTACTCAAGGTGTGGTCTCACCAAGGCCCTGTACAACTGCAGCAAGACATCCTTGCTCCTGTACTCGAATCCTCTCACTATGAAGGCCAACATACCATTTGTCTTCTTAACCGCCTGCTGCACCTGCATGCTTACCTTCAGCGACTGGTGCACAAGGACACCCAGGTCTCATTGCACTTCCCCTTTTCCCAATCTATTGCCGTTCAGATAATAATCTGCCTTCCTGTTTTTGCCACCAAAGTGCAGAACCTCGCATTTATCCACATTATACTGCATCTGCCATGCATCTGCCCAATCACCCAACCTGTCCAAATCATACTGGAGTTTCTCGGCATCCTCCTCACAGCATACACGCCCACCCAGCTTTGTGTCGTCTGCAAACTTGGAGATATTACATTTAGTTCCCTTATCTAGATCATTGATATATATTGTGAATAACTGGGGTCCTAGCACCGATCCCTGCAGTACCCCACTAGTCACTGCCTGCCACTCGGAAAAAGACCCGTTTATTCCAACTCTTTGCTTCCTGTCTGCCAACCAGTTTTCTATCCAAGTCAGTACCTTACCCCCAATCCCATGTGCTTTAACTTTGCACGCTAATCTGTTATGCGGGACCTTATCGAAAGCCTTCTGAAAGTCCAAATACACCACATCCACTGGTTCTCCCTTATCTATTCTACCAGTTACATCCTCAAAAAATTCCAGTAGATTAGTCAAGCATGATTTACCTTTTGTAAATCCATGTTGACTTTGTCCGATCCTGTCACTGTTTTCCAAGTGCTCTGCTATTACATCTTTTATAATGGACTCCAGCATTTTGCCCACTACTGATGTCAGGCTTACCGGTCTATAATTCCCCATTTTCTCTCTCCCACCTTTTTTAAATAGTGGGGTTACATTAGCTACCCTCCAATCCATGGGTACTGTTCCAGAGTCTATAGAATTTTGGAAGATGACCAGCAATGTATGTACTATTTCTAGGACCACTTCCTTAAGTACCCTAGGATGTAGATTATCAGGCCCTGGGGATTTATCGGCCTTCAATCCCATCAATTTCCCTAACACCATTTCCCTACAAATACTGATTTCATTCAATTCCTCCCTCTCATTAGACCCTATGTTCCCTGACATCTCTGGGAGGTTATTTGTGTCCTCCTTTGTGAAGACAGAACCAAAGTATGTATTTAATTGGTCTGCCATATCTTTAGTAAGAAAACAGCAGATAATAGTTGGAGTTATTTTCAAATTCAGCAGAAAATCTGATCTACTGCCCAAAAGTAAATTCAGGAATTTATGGTGAAAATTGATAAAAATACAACCTTTATAATCATTAACTATAAGGCAACCAGAGAGTTTTTCATGGGTTAGCAGTCAATATGATGTGCACATTTTGTCCATCTATTTAATATAAAATACTGGTGAGTTTTTTTTTCATTCATTCCTGGGATGTGGGAGTTACTCGCAAAGCTAGCGTTAATTGCCCATTCCTAGTTGCCTTTGAGAAGGTGGTGGTGAGCAATGTACCCGTTAAAGAGGCCACACACCCAAAAAAAATTACCGGGTACATTGGTGGTGCCTTACCTTCTTTTTGAACTGCTGCAGGCCGTGTGGTGAAGGTCCTCCCACAAGCTGTTAGCTGGAGAGTGCCAGAATTTTGACCCAGTGATGATGAAGGAACAGCGATATATGTCCAAGTCGGGATGGTGTGTGACTTGGAGGGGAACTTGGAGGTGATGGTGTTTCCACGCACCTGCTGCCCTTCTCCTCCTAGGTGGTGGAGGTTGTGGGTTTTGGAGATGCTGACGAAAAAGCCTTGGCAACTTGCTGCAGTGCATTCTATAGATTGTACACATTTCAACCAGTGGTGGAGGGAGTGGATGTTTAAGCTAATGGATGGGGTGCTGATCAAGCAGACTGTTTTGTCCTGGATGATGTCGAGCTCTTGAGTGTTGTTACAGCTGCACCCATCCAGGCAAGCCGAGAGTATTTCATCACACTTCTGAATGGTGCCTTGTAGTTGGTGGAGAGGTTTTGCGGAGTCAGAAGGTGAGCCACTCATCACAGAATACCCAGCCTCTGACCTGCTCTAGTAGACACAACACTTATGTGGCTGATCCAGTTGAGTTTCTGCTCAATGGTGACCTCCAGGATGTTGATGGTGGGGGATTTGGTAATGTTAATGCCATTAAATGTCAAGGGCAGGTGGTTAGACTCTCTCTTGTTGGAGATGGTCATTGCCTGGCATTTGTGTGGGGTGAATGTTACCTGTGACTTATCAGCTCAAGCCTAGATGTTGTCCAGGTGTTGGTGCGTGTGGGCATGGACTAATTCATTATCTGAGGAGTTGCGAATAGAACTGAACACTGTGCCATTATCAGCGAACAGCTCCACTTCTGACCTTATGATGGCGGGAAGATCATTAATGAAGCAGCTGAAGATAGTTGGGCCTAAGATGCTGCCCTGAGGAACTCCTGCAGTGATATCCTCGGGCTGAGATGACTGGCATCCAACAACCATAACTAATTTCCTTTGTGCTAGGTATGATTCTAGCCACTGGATAGTTTTTCTCCCAATCCCCATGAACCATAGTTTTACTAGAGCTCCTTGGTGACACTCTCTGAATATTGCTGTCTTGATAACAAGGACAGTTAATCTCACCTCAATGAAGTTGCAGCCACAGCCAAGTGGTCCGTCAAGTGTTCTTCTTTTCTTCTTTTCAAACGGTTTGATGCAACTGAGTGGCTTGCTGGGCCACTTCACAGGGCAGTTAAGAGTCAGCCACGTTGGTGTGGGACTGAATTCACGTATAGGCTAGACGAGTAAGGATGGTAGATTTCCTTCCCTAAAGGAGTAATCTTTCCTTTCTTTGCTGATTTTATAGGTCTGAAAATATCTTTCTAATTTGGTGCCACCATCTCTTTACTTGCCTCCTTCCAGGCACTCTGGATCATTTTCTTGTGGAGAAGGTGCTCTGGAGTTACAAACAAGGCAACCCACCTTTCCCCCACTCCTTGCACCAGCACCTTAACTGCTACAACTATAAACCTGAGTGTTCTTCCTTGGTACTGAGCAAATATTTGTGACCTTGCTAAATTGTAGTGATGCCAAAAAATCTCTCCACTTTGAAAGGCTGCTGCTAAATATTCCACACCTGAATCTGTGACCTCCCGATGACTGCTGGAGTGCGCACTGGGAGCTCTCAATGAATATCTTCTTAGTGCCGACCCCAGAAAAAGCATTGGGGTCGGCCAGGTGCTACTCAGGTGGGTGCAAAGCCCGCACTGCAATATTCCAACTGTATCCATGCATATCACAGAAAATCTACCCCTATATCTCTTTACAAAATATAAGAGGGACTATTGACAACCAAATAATATCAGCACCTGACAGGTTAAATGCAATTTCATTTAACAGATCATTCGAGAGAGGATTACAAGGCCACTGAGCTAGGATTTCAGCAATGCTGTCATGGTACTGTTTTACAGTTTCCACAAAAGGTGCCTGTATAGAAGCTTAAACCCTGAAATTATGCCGTAGAATATTAGCGTATGAATGTTCAATGCATATGTCTGAAATTTATTTTTCTGCATTTTTAGCTAGGACCTCAGTAACACAGTGTAATTTCTGAGCCATAATTTGTCAAATTTTCAATTTTTCTTCCGTCTGTTATCTATATTTACTATCATTGATATAAGTGTGAACTGTATCTGTACTGCACAGAGGCACATGATAGATATCTGGGTGAAGTAATATTTTTATTTCTGTACCTTTATCAATAATATTTTTAATCTCATGCAATAACTAACATGACTTGTAATGGCATCATATATTGGGATAGTTTTGAAATGCTTTTGCTGCAGATCCGTTGTCAGTCTTTGATCTGTGTGGGCTTGAATTCAATCTTTGCCAAGGAAATAGATGAATAAGCTTCTGCTGATGTGTCACCCGTACCTGTTCGGCAGAGGACAGGTGCAAATGGGCTTATTTGAAGGAAGGTTAAGGCCTGTCCCATCAAAGTGAACCTTAGTTTTGCTAGCAACTTGCCACATCTAGCCTGGAAAAAAATTACGCAATGAACACAGGAAAAACATGCAAATATAATGAGAAAAAAGAAATAAAGTAATATTGAAAACTTCAAACATTAAGTTAGATTAATTTAAATGTTCAAATCTTCCTGCAGGATACTTAGTAAAGCCATCAGAACTTTCTGTGTGACTGCTGCAATTCATCACAAGTAATGAAGACCATCCAATCTATTTATACTAATTGAGAGTCAGTATGCTGCTCCTTTTCACAGGGGACATTACACATTTAATAGGTACATACTCTACACATTTACGAGGAAAGCAGCCCAGCGGGCTGCATGAGAATTAACACAGTATGTCCTGTTATATGGACTGTGATAAATTGCTGTTATTGATTAATTTTCATGCTGTGTAGTCAGAAAAATGCCTTGAAAATGTGTTATTTAAAATGTTCTGATTAAGATTAACTCCTTACAATCCTAAGACTTTGAAGTATAATGGCATGGATGGTCATTTTAATCAAGGATAGTTCAAAAATATTGACTTTTTTTCTTGACATCTATATATGCTGTCCCTTGGTGACATTGGAAGCACAAGATCAGATTCCATATGTATGATGATGTCGACACTGATGATGACCCTCAGCTTTACTTTTCCTCTTTGATTCCAAGGCCGTTGCTCAACTCTCCAATGACCTGTTCAACCTTAAGCCATCACGAGTCAAAATTTCCCCAGTTTAATATAGCCAAATACTGGAGCCATCATATTTGGATCCTGTCAGCTCTTGCATGGCCTTGCCATTAACTCTATCAACCTCCTCAATTGCCACCTTGGGTTAGGCCTAGTGGTGCAAAACCTGGACATTCTGCTGATACTGATTTGAGTTTCCTTCCTCATGTCCACCCTGTCAATAATAGTACCTCATTCCACTTTTTCCGCATTCCCCAGCTACACCCCAACTTCTCCCCTGTGACCACTGCTTAATTCTTTATTACCTCAAGGCTAGAACTCTTTATTGCTCTCTGAGCAGCCTTCCCACTTCCACTCTCGACACCCTGCTATAATGGAATAAAATTGAGAGGTCGCACAACACCAGGTTATAGTCCAACAGTTTTATTTTAAATCACAAGCTTTCGGAGTTACAACTCCTTCATCGGGTGAAGTGAGGAGATACAGAATCGTCAAAGCATATATAGATAGAGAACAATGCATGTGTAACCCACAACTGCAGACAACTGAATTCAATCATCCTGACTGTTTATCTGCCGAGGTGTGATAAAGTTAATCAGGTCAGCCAGGAAGGCACCACATCAAAGACACAGCAAGACACAACTGAGACAATGAGGTGGAATCGCATGGGGTCTAACGTGTCAAAAGCTGCCGCCTGTATGTAAAACGACCAACTTTAAAATTTTTACTTTTTTACTGGGAATCACATCTGTGAACAAGCCAACGACGACTCGAGTCTGGATCACGCCGAGGCTTTCCAGACTTTTAAGCTCAGTATGTCTTGTATTAATAATATCAAAATCTGTTCATAGGATGATGTATTTCTTGGAATATGACTTATTCCATTACACTGCAACCCCTTTAGAATGTCACTGCTAAACATGCTTATCCTTTCAAAGCTCCACATTTCCATTACTACTGTTCTTGCCAGGCTCCAATGGCTTCCATATCCAAATGAATAATTGTGAAAATCTTTATCCACACCTTACCTCAGTAACTTCCTTCCACTCTATGTTCCTGCTCACACCCTGTGCTTTGCTAACAGGTTATTCAACTTTAAGCATTACAACCATGGCCACTCCTGTACCCACCCTGTGCCCACATGTATGCTTCCTACCATCTTTTGGATGAGAGGTTAAACTGAGGCCCCGTCTGCACTATTTCAAAGAAGAGCAGGGGAGTTATCCCCGGTGTCCTGGCCAATATATATCCCTCAACCAACATAACAAAAAAACCAGATTACCTGGTTATTATCACATTGCTGTTTGTGGGAGCTTGCTGTGTGCAAACTGGCTGCCGCATTTCCCACATTACAACAGTGACTCCACTTCAAAAGTACTTCATTGGCTGTAAAGCGCTTTGGGACGTCCGGTGGTCGTGAAAGGCGCTGTATAAATCTAAGTCTTTCTTTTTTCCTTTCATTATTGCAGAGTGATCAGGAGTGATTTCTCTCTCTCAAATTTAGGAAATCTAATTGTACTTTTAGCGACTTTACCTCTACACCTAGTGAAATCAACAAAGTCAGCACAGGCTGGGGATTGAACCTGCAACCTGTATAGTTCAGCGATACAGGTTCATCTCCTTAACCAGTTTGTTCATTTATTTTTAACTCTTGATTGTTTATGTAATCAAGTAACTGGGAACCAGCATTTAATTCTTCCTCCATGATCCCACTCCTACTCCCACAGCCAGATCTAATTCCATTAAGACCAGCATGTTTCAGTAGAGAGAATCTTATGCATGTTGTAAGAAGCGAAAGAAAAAAATTGAACAAAAGAAAAATGTAGAAACAGTTCCAAGTGGCTGTTGTAGTTTTCTGTGTCACGAAAATGTAAAGATGTAGATTTACTCCAGTGATGGCCCCCCACATGCTAACTTCCCTTCATGGAGTAATGCCCCGTAGAGTTCAGGTGCTTCCCTTGAGTCTTGCACATTTTGTAATGGGCTGGTACAGACTATCTCTGGCTGCTAATTCTCAGCTAGGATATGGTGCATGGAGACCTAGCGTATGAAATTCCTGTTTTAACAGAAACTAGAAGAATGATTTTTAAATTCCGCATGCCCCGTTCCTGCCTGGTGAGCGGGTTAAAATTATCCACTTGCTCTTGAGACACAGCAACTGTTTGGGCACTTTGCAAAATTGACATGCCTATTAATTTTGACACAAACAATTCACATTTGTTCATAGAAAACGATGGAATTTTTTTTTACATTTCACGGGAGTGTACACTTGCACTCAGGAGTCACACAAACGTTATTTACCTTAATTACCTTTTTTATGCCAATCAGATGAGAGTTGTCAGTGTTGAGAAATGAAATTGTTTTCTACTTGATGCATTCAGCCTAAGCATCGAGCATTGCCAGGTCAAGCATAGTATTGATTAGATGAAGGACAAAACGCAATCTGTTCTGCCCTAACAATGTGCCTTCATTCCATCCACCAATTGCACTTGTCAGAGTAAGATTGCTAAATGGTGCAGATTTGGGGCAGTTTGTACCAGATTGTGTGTTCAAATTCCTTTTGCATAAGATGCTTCCATCCTGAACAGAATATCGTACCCATCACCAAAGCGACTTACTTCCACCAATGAAACATCACCTACCCCAGCATTTACTTCAGCCCCACCACCATGCCTCTAGTCTACGGTCTAAAAATTTGATTGCGTACCACCCGCTGTTTGTGCACTATGGGTGCCATTACGGGTCAAAAATGGCGTCCGAGCTGCACGCACATATTATGGTGCGGACCGTGCCGGACGCCATCTTGGTGAGGGCATTAGCGTCAGCACTGGGAGCGTGCGCCAGAAGTATGTGGAGTAGGCAGATTGTGACGTCAATCAGCGTGCAATGCTGCTTTAACGCCAGCGCTGCCATTTTTGTCCTTAACAATGGAAGTAATGCCCTGTGTTAACCTCGCACAGCTGAACATGCGTTTAGCAGCTGCAATGACCCCCTACCAATGATATTTAAAGGGATCATCAACTATTCTCAGGTCAGTTGCTGATTAATTTCTACTGGCTCTGTGTAAGTTTGTGGAAGTGTTTGCAGCTTGCTAGAGTTATTTGAAGTTGATAAGGTGAAAGGGAGTGATGCTGCAAGTAGATAAAGCCTTGCTTCTGACTTCAAGGGTTCTGGTCAGACGACTTACTCCCAGTCATGGATGCAGCATGACAGGGAGGTGGAGCAGAGGCAGCAAAGAAGAGGAAACGCTACTCCCAGAGGGAGGAGGAGGAGGAGGGGCAGAAGGGCTCTCAGCAGGAGGCCTTACCCACCGAGGGTCTTCCGAGAGCAATTCTCTTACCTCAACCAGGAGCAGTGTCTGAGGCGTCTGGACTTTATGAAGGAGGTGCTCATAAAACTCTACCACCTCTTGCATCAGGTCTGCAGCCTCACACCAGAGTAAGGACAGCGCTACCAATGGCTGTGAAGGTGACTGTGGCCCTGAAATCCTTCATTTTGGGAGCCTTCCAGGCTGCAGTAGGTGACATCTGTAACAGTTCACCGTCCACTGCCGCATAAGAGAGGTGACAGACGCGCTTTATGCCAGGAGAGGGAAATTAAATGTCTTCTCTCTGACCAGAGAGAAGCAGGCAGAGCTTTCACGTGGCTTTGCCAGGATAGCGGACTTCCCCATGATGCATGGCAACATTAATTGCACGGACGTGTCTTTGCGGGCATCATATCTAAATGCATCATAGAATCATAGAATTGTTACAGCGCAGAAGGAGGCCATTCGGCCCGTCGAGCCCATGCCTGCTCTCTGCAAGAGCACTTCAGCTAGTCCCACTTCCCCACCCTATTCCTGTAGCCCTCCAATTTTTTCCTTCAGGTACTTATCCAATTCCCTTTTGAAAGCCACGATTGAGTCTGCCTCCACCACCCTCTCAGGCAGTGCATTCCAGATCCTAACCACTCGTTCTGAAAAAAAAATGTCCTCGTGTCGCCTTTGGTTCTTTTGCCAATCACCTTAAATCTGTGTCCTCTGGTTCTCGAGTCTTCCGCTAATGGAAACAGTTTCTCTCTACCTACTCTGTCTGGACTCCTCATGATTTTGAATACTTCTATCAAATCTCCTCTCAACCTTCTCTGCTCTAAGGAGAACAACCCCAGCTTCTCCAGTCTATCCACATAACTGAAGTCCCTCATCCCTGGAATCATTCTCGTAAATCTCTTGTGCACCCTCTCGAAGGCCTTCACATCCTTCCTAGAATTGGACATGATACTCCAATTGAGGCCGAACCAGTGTTGTATAAAGGTTCATCATAACTGTCTTGTTTTTGTACCCTATGCCTCTATTTATGAAGCCCAGTATTCCGTATTTTTTTTAACCGCGTTCTCAACCTGCCCTGCCGCCTTCAACGATTTGTGCACATCTACCCCCGGGTCTCTCTGTTCATGCACCCACTTTAGGACTGTACCCTTTAGTTTATATTGCCTATCCTCCATCTTCCTGCCAAAATGTATCACTTTGCACTTTTCTGCATTAAATTTCATCTGCCACATGTCCACCCATTTCACCAGCCTGTCTATGTCTTCTTGAAGTCTATCACTATCCTCCTCACTGTTCACTATACTTCCAAGTTTTGTGTCATCTGTAAATTTTGAAATTGTACTCCCAAGTCCAAGTTATTAATATATCTCAAGAAAAGCAGTGGTCCTAGTACCAACCCCTGGGGAACAACCAGTCCTGTTATGTGGCACTTTATCAATTGCCTTTTGGAAGTCCTTGTACATCACATCAACCCTCTCTGTAACCTCATCAAAAAACTCGATCAAGTTCGTTAAAAACGATTTACCTTTAACAAATCCATGTTGGTCTTCCTTAATTAATCCAATTTTGTCCAAGTGACTGTTAACTTTGTCCCTGATTATCGTTTCTAAAAGCTTCCCCACTACCGAGGTTAAACTGACTGGCCTGTAGTTGCTGGGTTTATCCTTACACCCTTTTCTGAACAAGGGTGTAACATTTGCAATTCTCCAGTCCTCTGGTACCACCCCCGTATCTAAGGAGGATTGGAAGATTATGGCCAGTAACTCTGCGATTTCCTCCTTAACCTCCCTTAGCATCCTAGGATGCATCCCACCCGGTCCTGGTGGCTTATCAACTTTAAGTACAGACAGGCTTTCCAGTACCTCCTTTATCAATTTTTATCTCATCCAGTATCTCCACTACCTGCTGTTTCACTATGACTTTGGCAGCATTTTCCTCCATGGTGAAGACAAATGCAAAGTACTCATTTGGTACCTCAGCCATGCCCTCTGCCTCTATGTGTAGGTCTCCTTTTTGGTCTCTATTCAGCCCCACCCCTCCTCTTACTACCCATTTATTATTTATATGCCTATAGAAGACTTTTGAATCTCCTTTTATGTTAGCTGCCAATCTACTCTCATACTCTCTCTTTGCCCCTCTTATTTTCTTTTTCACTTCCCCTCTGAACTTTCTATATTTGCCTGATTCTCACTTGTATTCTCAACCTGACATGTGTCATATGCGCTTTTTTTCTGCTTCATCTTACTCTCTATCTCTTTTGTCATCCAGGGAGCTCTGGCTTTACCTTTACCTTTCCTTCTCGTGGGAATGTACCTCAACTGTACCCGAACCATCTCCTCTTTAAAGGCAGCCCATTGTTCGATTACAGTTTTGCCTGCCAATCTTTGATTCCAATTTACCCAGGCCAGATCCGTTCTCAACCCACTGAAATTTGCCTTCCTCCAATTAAGTATTTTTACTCTAGATTGCTCCCTGTCCTTTTCCATACCTAATCTAAACCTTATGATACTATGATTACTGTTCCCTAAATGTTCCCCTACTGACACTTGCTCCACTTGACCCACCTCATTCCCCAGAACCAAATCCAGCAATGCTTCATTCCTTGTTAGGCCAGAAACGTTCTGATCCACAAAGTTCTCCTGAACACTCTTCAGAAATTCTTCCCCCTCTGCCCTTCACACTATGACTATCCCAGTCTATATCCTAGAGTTCTCATCCTCAGTGATTTCAAACTCCATCTCAATTCATCATGCTCTCTCTCGTCTGAGTTCACTAATCTCCTATCCTCCTTTAATCTCTCCCTCCATGTAAAGTCCCCAACCCATATTCACTGCCACCCCCTCAACCTTGCCATCTCTCATGGCCTTGCTACTCCCATCATGTCAATCGCAGTTAAGGCCATCTCTGACCACTTCCTCATATCGCTCTCCACCCACATCCCCCTTCCACCCACCCACACCCCTAACCCGACTTCCTCTGTGTCCGCCCCTGGAAAAAGCTCTCTCCCAACTCTCTTACCACTGCACTTATGAAATCTCAACAGTCCAGCCTTTGGCCCTCCATTCACCATGACATTTCTGCAGCTACCGATCTGCTCAACCACACCCTCACCACCACCTTTGATGCCCTAGTCCCTATTAAAACAATTACACTCTCTCACCCTGGCCATTCCCCCTGGTACGGCCCTCATCTGAGCTCCCTTAAGTCCAAGGGATGCAGACTTGAATGGATATGGCGGACAATTGGTTTAGCCAATCACTGCCAGATCTGGCTGGACCAGAAAGCATTATCGGTTCCTGCTCTCGTCTGCCAAAATGCTCACTATTCCAGAATCATTCTGGAAGGCAAAGATAAACCCCGGCTTCTATTCTCCACTGTTAACCGTCTTCTTAAACCGCTCTCCCCTGTCTCCTCCACCCTCAACTCTGACAACAAGTGTGAGGAGCTCATGGACTCTTTTGTCTCTAAGATTGAGACCATCCGTTCAGCTGCCTCTGCTGCTTCCCTTCCTACCCCTAGCCCACCGGGCCAAACTTCTTCTAAGGTTCCCCCCTGTCCTAGCCCTGAATTCACATCTTGCTCTAGTTTCTCTCCAATCTCCCCTCATGACCTCTCCATGCTCATCTTGTCCATGAGAACCACTTCCTGCTCCCTCGACCCTATTCCCACCAAACTGCTGACCACCCAACTTCCTTTTCTGGCTCCCATGTTAGCTGATATTGTTAACGGCTCTCTCTCCTCTGGTACTGTCCCCCTCTCCCTCAAATCTGCCGTCATCACCCCTCTCCTCAAAAAATATCCTTGACGCCTCCGTCCTTGCAAACTACCGCCCCATCTCCAATCTCGGTTTCCTCTCCAAAGTCCTTGAACGTGTTGTCGCCTTCCAAATCCCTGCCCATCTTTCCCGCAACTCCATGTTTGAATCCCTCCAATCAGGTTTCCGCCCCTGCCACAGTACCGAAACGTCTCTCATCAAAGTAACAAATGACATCCTTTGTGACTGTGATAAAGGTAAACTATCCCTTCTCGTCTTTCTTGACTTGTCTGCAGCCTTTGATACTGTTGACCACTCCATCCTTCTCCAACGCCTCTCCACCGTCGTCCAGCTGGGTGGGACTGCACTCGCCTGGTTCCATTCTTATCTATCTAATCATAGCCAGAGAATAATCTGCAACGGCTTCTTTTCCCACTCCCGCATCATTACCTCTGGTATCCTCCAAGGATCTATCCTTGGCCCCCTCCTATTTCTCATCTACATGCTGCTCCTTGGCAACATCATCCAAAAACATAGCGCCAGTTTCCACATGTACGTTGATGATACCCAGCTCTACCTCACTACCACTTCTCTCGAGCCATCCAGTTCTTAAATTGTCAGACTGCTTGTCCGACATCCAGTTCTGGATGAGCAGAAATTTTCTCCAATTAAATATTGGGAAGACTGAAGCCATTGTTTTCGGTCCCCGCCACAAACTCCATTTCCTAGGCACTGACTCCATCCCTCTCCCTAACATCTGTCTGAGGCTGAACCACACTGTTCGCAACCTTGGTGTCATTTTTGACCCTGAAATGCGCTTCCGACCACATATCCGCAGCATAACAAAGACCGCCTACTTCCAACTCTGTAACATCGCCCGTCTCTGCCCTTGCCTCAGCTCATCCACTGCTGAAACCCTCATCCATGCCTTTGTTACCTCTAGACTTGACTATTCCAACGTACTCCTGGCTGGTCTCCCACATTCTACCCTATGTAAACTTGATGTGATTCAAAACTCGGCTGCCCATGTCCTAACTCGCACCAAGTCCCATTCGCCCATCACCCCTGTGCTCGCTGACCTACATTGGCTCCCAGTTAAGCAACGCCTCAATTTCAAAATTCTCATCCTTGTTTTCAAATCCCTCCATGGCCTCGCCCCTCCCTATCTCTGTAATCTCCTTCAGCCCCACAACACCACCGAGATATCTGCGCTCCTCTAATTCTGTACTCTTGTGCATCCCTGATTATAATCGCTCAACCATTGGTGGCCGTGCCTTCTGTTGCCTCAGTCCTAAGCTCTGGAATTCCCTGCCTAAATCTCTCGCATCTCTACCTCTCTTTCCTCCTTTAAGATGCTCCTTAAAACCTACCTCTTTGACCAAGCTTTTGGTCACCTGCCCTAATTTATCCTTATGTGGCTCAGTGTCAAATTTTTTGTCTTATAATACTCCTGTGCAGCACCTTGGGATATTTTACTATGTTAAAGGTGCTATATAAATACAAGTTGTTGTTTTTGTTATATTAGGATAATTGAAGTACCCCATTATTACTACCCTATGGTTCTTGCACCTCTCTGTAATTGCCCTGCTAATTTACTCCTCTATATCTTTCCCACTAGTTGGTTACCTATAGAATACCTCTATTATTTCTTAATTCTAACCAAATAAATTCTGTCCTTGACCCCTCCAGGACATCCTCTCTCTCCAGCACTGTAACATTCTCCTTAACCAATACTGTCACCCCACCTCCTTTCTTTCCTTCCTTATCTTTCATGAACACCTTGGGCTGGATTTTCTCAGCCCCGAGGAGGCGGGTATGGATGCGGGTATGGAGGCAGGACTACCGGGAAAGTTGCAGAATTTGGGGGCGGGTGGCAAACCTGCCCCCACCCCGCCTCCATGCCCTCTTGCCAGGAGGCAGGAAGCCGTCCGGCGGGAAGGGATTAAAGCCTATTAACTGCCTGTTATCAGGTAGTTAACAGGCAGAAAATAGGATTATCCCCATTTTTCGTGCTGAAGTGCGGGCATCCCGACCTGGGGGAACCCCGCCTTGGTGTAGGAGGTCTGTGGGAGTCGGAGGGGTCTGAAAGTGCGATGTAGAAGTGAGTGATGGGTGCAAGTGTGGAGTGGTAAGGATGTGAGGTGAGTGTAAAGTGTTAGAAAATGTTAACTTACCTTTGTTTCTACCGACAGCCTTCAGCCGCTGTGGAGCCGGATTCCCCCACATCTCCATTGTAGAGATCACAGACTGGCTGTTGCATCCTCCGATTCTTATCTATCTAATCATAGCTAGAAAATCATCTGCAACGGCTTCTTTTCCCACTCCCGCATTATTACCTCTGGTGTCCTCCAAGGATCTATCCTTGGCCCCCTCCTATTTCTCATCTACATGCTGCCCCTTGGTGACATCATCCGAAAACATAGCGTCAGTTTCCACATGTACGTTGATGATACCCAGCTCTACCTCACTACCACTTCTCTCGAGCCATCCTCCGATGCAACAGCCAGCTTATTTCTGCAAAGTAGAAAGGTTTGATGAGTCCTGAACACTATGACTCATCAAACTACACAGAATGTCACTGTTTGACAGCTTCACAGAGCTGTCAAACGATAACATTTCTTCTTTTAAAAGTTCTTGACAGATGACACGTCATACGTTGATGTGCTCTGTCACTGACTTCCCCCTAATCAGGGGAAATTCCCGCTGGTTAGCCAGAAGCTGATGGAGGCGGGATTGAAACCTGGCAAGCAGCAGTCCCGCCTCCAAAAGCTTCCCATTCAGAAAATCCAGCCCCTTATATCCAGGAATATTTAAAACCCAATCATACCCTTTTTTGAGCCAGGTCTCTGTTATCGCCACAACATCATATTCCCATGTGGCTATTTGCGCCTGCAGCTCACCAACCTTATTTACCACGCTTTGTATGTTTACACACGTGCACTGTAAACCTGTCTTGGACTTTCTTGTATTCTCTGTTAGTCTGACCCCGCCTAATATCTTACTATTTTTTACTCTAGTGCTATTTATTTCTCCCCATCCTTTGTGCACTTTGTTTCTCCTTTCTAATGCTACACCCTGGTGCCCATCCCCTGCCAAATTAGTTTTAACTCTCCTGAACAGCAATTGCAAAGGTTACCATTCACTGTGCAGTTGGTGTGCGACCATGCTCTGCTCATCATGATGGTGAATGCCCGGTTTCCTGGCAGCAGTTATGATGCTTTCATTCTGCGCCAATCCACTTTTCCCTCAGTCTTTGAGCCACCAAGACAAACAAGAGGGTGGCAACTGCACGACAAGGGCTATCCGCTGACCACCTGGCTCATGACTCTGCTCCTCATCCCAACCACACCATGGCATACAATGAGAGCCATGCTGCCACATGGAATATGATAGAGCAGACCATTGGCATCCTTAAAAAACGTTTCCGCTGCCTAGACTGCTCTGGAGGAGCCCTGCAGTACTCACCAGAACGTGTCTCAAGACTCGTCGTGGTCTGCTGCATGCTCCCCAACCTTACCATGATGAGGGCCCAGCCCTTGCCACCAGGCATACGATGACCAGCTGAGGAGGAGGGGGAGGAAGAGAAGGAAGCAGAAGAGAAGGAGGAAGATGAGGAAGAGGAGGAGGAGAAAGCGGAAGAGGAGGAAGCGGAAGGGATGAGGCAACCCAGACAGCCCTTTCTGGCAGGGCTGTCTGTGATCGACTCATCTGATTGCGGTACAAGTGAACGCAACCCCAATTCCCCATTCAACAATAGTTCCACACCTTACCTTCCCTCTGTTACTGACCATCATAGCGTCCTCTTTGCCACTATGCTATAATAAAAGCCACCACAAAAGAAACAATTCAATTCAATTTTATCCATCAATCCATCCAATATAACCTAACAAAGTCAACTAATCACCCTTGTGCATTGCCTGATTACCTGTCTTCAGTGTGCTTTTGCCTGTCCTAGTGCTCCTAAGCAGTGCTACCCCAATGGCTGCACCATGGCTGGTGGAAGACTGCTGACTTTCAGTGGGGGAGACTATAGATGGCCTTGAAGGATGACCTCAAGTACCTCTGGGCCTAGAAGGCCCAGTTGCAGACTGCAACACCTCGGCATGTGTGGCAGCAATTTGGGCTGGCTGGTTGACGTGCAACAGCAAGGCACTGGCGGAGTGGCAGTGGTGGGACGATGTCTGCCGTCATCCTGAGAGAGGACAGCAGGTTTGACCTTCACAGATCCACTACCACTCCCCCGGGGCGGCAATTTAGTCATCATAGCCATCTGTTTGGAGGACAGATTCCTGGAATGCTGTGACACCTTGCAAGCCCCTTTCCACACTCGTAAACCAACCACGATGGCAGCAGTGTGAGCTTGTGTGACTTCAGTCTGAGCTTCTACTGCAGCACTCAGTCATAGCGTGGCTTGTGCTTGTGCTGCAGTGGAAGCTGAGACATCAGCCATCAGACACTGCATGTTGTTTGGGTCCACAGTGTGGGTGTGAAGTTTGCAGCAGTGGTAAGTGTGTGAGGGTGAGGTGAAGTTATGAATGTGAGGTATGTGTTGTGTTTGGTAGAGATTGTTGGTAGGTGAGTGATGGAGGAGTGGTGCATTGAGCAGTGTGTGAGGCTAGTGGTACACATGGTGGGATATGGCACTTGAAGATGAATTCACTGGCTTTGACCACTCGTGTGAGACCATTAAACTTCTTCCTGCACTGTGTCCAGGTCCTTGGGGCTACACTGCTGGCATTCACCGCAGTGACTATCTGCTCCCACTGCACTTTGGTCTGTTGCTTGGATGGCCTTCTGGCCCCCTTTGGAAAGAGGACCTCTCTTCTCTTTTGACCTCCTGCACCAAGGCCTCCAGTGTTGCATCGGAGAACCTTTGTGCATGCTCTCTCTCCAGCTGTGCCATCATGAATTAATTTATTGCACTGTCTTCTCAGCTAGTTGAATGATTTGCTGATGGCAGAATGCACCTCCCCTTTAAGAGGCCATAAGTTGTGTAGGCTAGCTTTAATTGGTGCTAGCCTTGCACGAACTCGGGCCCTCTGCTGAGTGTTCAGCCACTCAACATTGGACTGAATGCCACAATCATGCAAATGAGCAGGCAGCACAAAGTTTGTGTGCTGCCTGCAGTCTTCTGAATGGGCATGAGTTGCTGGCAAACAAATTTCTAGGCCTAAATTTTTTCAACATACTTTTTGTCATCCTACACCCTCCATAAACTTCAACTTGTTCAACACTCAGTTAAGACACCATGGAAGAAATAAAGACTTAAGGGAAAAATTGAGGGCAAGGAAAAAGGCATACAGTAAGTACACGGACAGCAGGGGAGAGCATAACAAAGGATAATACAAAGAGATTAGGAGAGAAGTCAAAAAACAATTAGGGAGGCAAAAAGAAACTATGAAATTAAATTATCAAGGAACATAAAACAAAATAGTAAAATATTCTACAGCCACATAAATTAAAAAAGGAAAGTCGCGATGGGAATAGGGCTATTAAGGGACGGTCAGGATAAAATCACAGGCAGTGATAGCGAAATGACAGAAATATTAAATAATTACTTTGCTTCAGTATTTACCAGAGAGATGGTTCAGGTGGACATGACATGAGATTAGAAATTATATAACCTCATTTAAAATAAAAAGAGGAGCAATATTTAATAAACTAATCAAACTCAAAGAGGATAAAACCCCTGGTCCAGACGGATTACATCTGCACATTTTAAAAGAATCTAGGGAAGAGAGAGCAGAGGCATTATTACACATATTTAATAATCCTTCAGAAAAAGGTGCAGTGCCAGAGATTGGCAGATAGCTAATGTAATACCTATATTTAAGAAGGGAGACAGAACATGTCCAGGGAACGATAGACCAGTTAGCTTAACATCAGTGGTGAGAAAAATAATGGAATCCCTACGAAAGGAAAAAAAAGAAGATCTAGAAATGAAAAATATAATAATGAATAGTCAGTATGGATTTCAAAAGGAAAAGTCTTGCTTGACCAACCTCATTGAATACTTTGAAGAGGTAACAGAGAGAGTAGACAAGGGTAATGTAGTAGATGTAATTTATCTAGATTTTCAAAAGGCCTTCAATAAGGTACCACATAATAGACTAATGAAAAAGATCAGAGAATCCAGAGTCAGATAAAAGTAGTAGAATGGATAGCTACCTGTCTTGAAGACAGAAAGCAGAGAGTAGGGGTAAAGGGTAGCTATTCAGAGTGGGAGAAGGTGGAAAGTGGAGTCCCAAAAAGATCAGTGGTTGGGCCAGTGTTGTTCACAATTTATATTAACGATTTAAATTTTGGAATAAAAAACACAATTTCTAAATTTGCGGATGGCATCAAATTGGGGGGATAGTCTCTACTGAGGAGGACCGCACAAATTACAAGAAGACATTAATAAACTTGCAGAATGGGCATATAATTGGCAAATGAATTTCAACACAGATAAACGTGAGGTATTACATTTTGGTAAGAAAAATAAGGAGGTCACTTATTACTTGCGAAATAAGAATCTAAATGGAGTAGAGGAGCAAAGGGATCTCAGAGAACAAATACACAAACCACCAAAGTAGCGATGCAGATTAATAAGACCATAAAAAAGGCAAACCAAGCACTAGGGTTTATTTCTAGAAGGATAGAATTGAAAAGTAGAGACGTTATGCTAAACTTGTATCGAACCTTGGTTAGACCACACTTGGAGTACTGTGTACAATTCTGGTTGCCATATTATAA
This sequence comes from Squalus acanthias, assembly GCA_030390025.1. NCBI lineage: Eukaryota > Metazoa > Chordata > Chondrichthyes > Squaliformes > Squalidae > Squalus > Squalus acanthias. Next base: position 58,456,447 of record CM059431.1, on the reverse strand, counting down.
AAAGGATATAGAGGCACTGGAGAAGGTGCAAAAAAGATTTACAAGGATGATACCAGAAATGTGAGGATATACCTATCAGGAAAGGATGAACAGGCTGGGTCTCTTTTCTCTTGAACAGAGAAGGCTGAGGGGTGACCTAATAGAGGTCTTTAAAATTATGAAAGGTTTTGATAGAGTAGACACAGAGAGAGTGTTTCCACTTGTGGGAAGAGCAAAACTAGAGGCCATCAATATAAGATAGTCACCAAGAAATCAAATTGGGAATTCAGAAGAAACTTTGTTACCCAAAGAATGGTGAGAATGTGGAACTCGCTACCACAGGGAGTGTTTGAAACGAATAGTATAGATGCATTTAAAGGGAGGCTAGATAAGCATATGAGGGAGAATGGAATAGAGGTTATGCTGATAGTTAGATGAGGAAAGACTGGAGGAGGCTCGAGTGGAGCATAAACGCCAGCATGGACTGGTTGGGCCAAATGGCCTGTTTCTGTGCCGTATATCCTATGTAAGTGTTGCTGGCCCATCACTCGCATCCTTGTTGATTTAAACTCACTTCTTGTCCCCCAAGAAGCTGAATTCAAAATTCTTGTCCTCTTATTAAAGTTCCTCCATGGCCTCACCACACATTACCTCTGCCTTACATCCCCTCGTGCACTGTTCAGTCCTCCAACTCTAGTATTCTGTGCATCCTCCCTCCCTTCATCTCACCATTGGTGACAGAGCCATTTAGATGCCTCAACCCTGCTTTCTGGAACTTGCTTCCTAAATCCCTTTGCCACTTCACTTTTCTTTCCAACTTTAAAAACTCTCTCAAAACAAATGTTTTCAATACAAGCTTTCAATCACCTCTCCTTGCATGTTTCAACATCCATTTTTAAACCATTTTTTCTGTTTTCTTTCTCCCCCTTGTAAAGATTCACGTATCTCTGGTAAACAGGATCGAGTGCAAACCAATATGGTGGGTATATTGGGGGAGAAATTCAGTATCGCCCCATTTGGGGCGCAATTATCGGCCGGGCGCAAAGATTAGCGCCTGGCGCTAATTATCGCCACCGACTGCAAACTTGACTTTTATCGCCCCTGGAGGTGATTGGAGCGCTAAATCAGGCGCTTCACACCTGTCTTAAGGCGCAAAGGCCGAGGAGCGAGGCGCTACCTCAGAGCGCTGGCGAAGCTCATGTGATGTCAGTCAGCAATGGAACACACACACAATGTCATGGGCCAGTTCTTAAAGGGGATGGTTGATCTTGCTTTCCATCCACATCCTGCTC